>NC_069486.1:15248636-15292645 GCF_026875155.1 Cherax quadricarinatus | reverse complement strand
AAAAATCCCCTTAAAACCCAAAAAAACCCCTTATAAAAACCCTAAAACCATTACAAAAACTACAACCATATAATAACCTAAAAACCTATACATCCCCACACCACCCAAAAAGTTTCCTAATCTTTTTAAAGTTATTTGTACCCCCCCATGCATTACATTTTTAGGGGCATTAGAACAATAAATTTTTTGATGATGATTTTTGGGCAGTAAGATAGGGGTTTTTTTTTGGGCATAATCACCCAATTCAGCATTTTTTAATTTCTTTCTAATTTTACATTGTTTTCTAAATAAGAATTTTTCTTTTAACCTTTCACAATTTTTCTTTCATCATCAATTTAATTTTCCTAATTTTCCCCTGTACCCTCTTTTCAATATTCAAGAGGATGTGGAAAACTTTAAGTTTTTTTCATCTTTTTTGAAATTTAAACCCAACTTATTTACATTGTTAGTTTGGGAAAAGAAGATACCTTTTAAATTTCAATGGTTAAAAAAGGACAAATTTTGGAGCGGGGTCACAGTTTCAACGGAAAATTTTTACCCCTTTTGGGACAGGCCAATTAGCTTTATTTCCCCAACCCTCGGCCCTTTAAAACCCATGATACAGCTTTTAAAATTTAGCATAAGAAAAAACCTCGGCAAGAATCAGGGATTTCCTCACCAGGTAATGATTTAATTTTTAACATATGCTCCCAAATTTTACTTCTCTTGCATCTGTTTAAATTTCGCGACTCTGTTTTTTTCGTACACAATTTTCTGTTTCCATTACGAATCCTTTGTAAGGATCCCTATATCAGCCCCAAATTACGTGTCCTAATATTTACCCCTAACTTATTTCTTATATAATTAGAAATTTTGACCCCCTCAAAAAATGGCTGTTAATTCCAACTGGGGTAAGGTCATGATTTAATTGGGACCTTTAGCCTTAGACATAACAAGAGAATAACACTTTACATTAAAGGGGTAAGCAATGCCCCTATGCCAATTTTGAAGTCCAAAAAATGTGGAGTACTTTTTTCCCATTTGGTTTGGGGCCACCTGGGTGGGAACTCCAACTTTGGGAAATTTTTCTAATCGCCAATTAATTCTCCCACCTTTTAATGAACCTGGTAAAATTTCATCCAAGCACATTAAGTTTCCATGTTTCCTGAATTATAATTTCCCCTTTTATAGTAAAAGGGGGTGACACTAAACCTAGTGGATCAAAACATTTGGGAAACTTCAGGGCAAGCAAAACTCTCTTATTTTTATTTATTGGGGCATACTGTAATTTTTTAGGTTTTTTCCCCTTAACAAACTTTAGAAAAAATTTTAAACCCAAACATTTCTATTTTTTTGGCATTATTCTGGGGTAAATCTTTACATTTTTGTCCCAAATTTTGGAAAATTTCTTTATTTTCAGAGGCATTTTCATTTGAATTTTTTTAGTCTCCTTTTTCCCTTAACAAGCCTCTTCAGTTACGTCAACCCGGAAATTTCCACATAAATTGTTTGTCTTTTTTACTCAATGGGATTCCGGGAAAATTTAAGGTTGTTTTTCGTCGCGAGTAGGCGGTGGATTAGCCCAAATAAACGTCTAAAGCAAATTTTTCGAGGGCTAAGGGGCACTGGTTTCAGGCCATAAAAAGGGGTCAACCCCGGTCACCCCTTGAACCCCACTTTGGAAATTTTATTAGTGCCTTAAGGCATAAAGCTTCATTGAAATTTATAAGTACCAATTTTTCCTAAAGAGGACCTTATAAAATTTTAAAACTAGGTACATTTTTTTATTGGCATACTTTTTTCACCAATTCCGGGAGTTGGTCCTTAATCCTTCCACCCCGTATGTGGCAATTGAAATTTTTGGCTTCCGGGAAAGGTACCCTTTTAATTTTTTTAAACTCTAGGATTTCATTAAGGATGTTACTTCTTTTTACTATTCAAGGGGCCCTTTAAATTTTCCATATCCCATTTGTAATTTTGGGGGATACGGGGTGGTTCAGTTCCACGGGTTTTTGTATTTCCAGTTCAAAATTTTACATCTTCATATGTTTTGAGTAAAGACCACTTTCTATTTCCCATTATTCCAAGGCAAATTTCCCACAAAATTTATGCCTGGTCAAACCATCCTTTTATGGAAGTTTTGGGGGTGGTTTTATAAGCAAAAAGTTTTTTTTGAGTTTCCTTATCAAAAATTTTTTCAGGACTACCAACTTACTTTCCCCAGTTTAAAAAATGCCCCTTTTTTACCATATTTTAAAAGGGGGTTTAATAGTCCCTCTACAAAAATTTATTTAAGAAAATACCCCCCCCGGGTCAAATTTAATTTTGTGAAAGCTTTTTACTTTACTGAAACGTAGTTTTTTTCCAAAAAATTATTACTTACCATTACATTTTTTTCATTCCCCCAACCCCTTTTTAATAAACATTCAAAAAGAGATTTTTACAAGAAAAAGTTTTTTAATTGTGGAAATTTTTTTGTTTTTTCAACCTTTAACATTTGTTTTAAAAATAGGGGGATCCGGGTCTAATTCAGTTAAATTTTTTTTATGCCTTTTACATAAATTTTTTAGAAAAAGGAAACTTTCAGAAAAAACCTTTTTTATTTTAAACATTTAGAACAATTTTTCTTACTTGTTGGTAATTGTCCCCTTGATATGCCCCTATGCAATCTTTTTAGGAAAGTTTTTGTTTTTTAACTTGGGGTAATTTTTCCCTTTTGTAAACTTGACAGATATTCAGAATTATTATTGTTGCATCTTTAAAATGAGTTGTTGGCTGGTTGCAATGAAAAATTTAAATTTTCTTGTAGAATAGCTTATTTCCTCCAGAAAAAAATAACCTTGTGATTTTTATTCGTGAGCCATTAAGTGTTTTAAGTTATTTTATTCTGTACCAGGCACTCAGTAACAAGTTTGTTCCCTTCGATTATATTTTTACTTAAAGTTTTGGAGTGCTCTCCAGTTTTTAAATTAAATGTTGTAAACCTTTGTAAGTGTGATCTGGAGATTTTAAATTTAAAAATGATATTCACTTTCAACCACTTTGTTCTTTTTTACCATAAGTGACTTCAAAAGTCAAAAAGCTTCCCTTGTAAGAGTCATCTACATTGGGAAAAAGGGTTGTATGAGTATGTAAGCATTCCTCTTTCCTGTCCCTTTTGGGTAAAATAATTTTTGTTAAAGGCTAGGTCACTCCTGTCTTTCACAGTGCTTTAAAAAATTTACCAAAAATTTCCCCCCAATTTTCTCCAGGATTAAAACAGGAAAAAATTCGGGGGGTTTTGGCAAAGACATATTATTTGTTGGAGCAGACTGACCCAATCCTGGTTTACACTTTTAATTTATTCAAGGCCGCTTTTACAAGAAAGAAATTTTTCCTCTAATTATAATCTGATTAATCTGAGTCTACTTCAGTCTCATCTACACATTTATTTAAAATTCCCTTTATTTTGTTTTAAAATTTAATTTTTTGAATATATTATTACCTAAAACATTAAATACAATTTTAAATTCAGTATTCCTTTTCTTGATTTATTAATTCCAAATTTTTTATGCCCTTTGGTTTCATGACCCTTCTAGCTTGCTTTTATGCTTTTTTTGCTTATTTCCATTGTTTGTCTTCTACTTAATTTCCCCATTTCAGCCATGATGCAATGTATTAAATTCAACTTAAAACACTGTTATTATAAATTATGCACTTTTTAAAGGTAAATGTAAAATTACCTTTTTTTAAAACCAGCTACCTGGCTTTGCAAAAATGTTTTTATAAATTTTTTTAAAAGTACATTAAAAACAAAATTTGGCTCTCAAATTAAAGTTAAACAAAATTAAAAAATCCTTGCCAGAATTTGGATAGAAAAATTAAAATACACAATATTAGTTCCATGCTTATTTTTACCTACATGATTTAAATCTTGGCCAAAATTGGCTTATCAAATTAAAAAATTATACAAATATAAATCCTTGCCAGAATTTGGCTGCAAAAATTTTTATTATACCCCAAAAATTTTCTTTATCCACACTTGTTTATCAATTACACATACACTGATATTAAAACTTTGGGCCAAATTTTTCTTTTCAAATGTTTATACAAATTAATATAAAATTAGCCGACTTGAGCTTAGTTATCAAAATTTAAAATTGTAATTATTATACCACTACACTTAAGTAAATTTGTGAACTTAAAAATCCCCTCCTTCGTCATTTCACTATAATTATTAGTAATTAACTAATTATGACTTCATAATTACCTCCCGGGTTTAAAAGGACCCGGGCAAATTAAATGTGGAAAATTTCATTTTCTTTAAAGAACTCATTATGTACATAACAGTAAAAGAAACAAAAATTATTATTTTTCAAAGTTACTAACAAGTAGAATTGGGGGCCCCAGTCGCAAAAAAAGTCCCCCCTTTGATACCCACCACTGTCTAACAAAGTTGTCTGGGCCTATTAATTAAATGAATTTAAACCCCCGGGAAATTAAATATTTTAAATTTTTGAAGTATATTAAAAATGATTATATATAAAATTTACATATAAAGGAAAATATATCTTTAAAATCACCCAAATTTGACTGGATTTAAGTTTTTTCATACTCAGAAAAACTCACTAAATAAAATTTTGGGAAAAAAATGGCCAGAATTTCACAAATTAGAGGTTATCTGAGGTTCCTGGAGCTGTCTTGTCCCGTCGTTTTTCTCAAGTTTGAGGAATGCATCTCACCAATTTACCTTTTTGAGAGGTGTCAACCAATTTTTTCTTGAGCACGAAAATTCTTCCATTACTCCCAAAGTTTGTACAAAAATTTAAAACCAGTGGCGAGTCTGTCTGCGCAGACAGGGTTTCCGTTTTCTATGAATAAATTTTATTAAAAAACAGTATTGCCCTCTATTTACATATAAATACTGAATTTCTGGGAAAAAAATTTAAAAGATTTTTTCCCCAATTAGTGTGTAGACACAGTTTGGTTTTTTCCCCGCCCTTGTAAAAAATTTGCCAGAATTTTGGGCCAGAGGCGGGGTACCGCCATCCATCGGCTTCATTTGACCTTTTCCAAACCAAAATGATGTCGCAAGGAAAGGAGATGTGCCAGCAGTTCCCGCGCCCCCCCAAAAACTATTCCTGGAGAACAAGTACTCAGACAATCCTAGTCAAATTTCATGGCTCCCCTTCCGAAAAAGATTCAAAAAGGACTGTGAGTACTCTGGTGTTCCTGGAGTAACGTCGCGACAAAATGTTGCCCTTTATAACGACATAACCCCCTCCTCGACCGAGTGTCCCCAATTTGGAGAAATATTTGTGCATATACATAAGCATATCTCTGAATACACATATATGTATAATGCGTCCAGCATGTACATATATATGAACCAATGATCATATTACAGAGGGTGTTGTCGCTTATGAGAGGCACCAGATGAACTGTCCACAACACTGCTTGAGCAGCATCCGTTGCAACACCGCAGACCCATTCTCCTTCGGGAGACAGGACGGGGTCATTGCAAGATTAAGACCCGTGCCGAGACCCCGGTCTTGGCAAATTATACAATACAAGAGAAGGAATCTCAATAGTGATGAAGACTCCATGATGGGGGAGAAGTAACCTCGAATATCGAGCTGCTCCTAACTCAACTGTTACAAAAAACGCGATTTCTAAAGCTTAGAGATCTCCAGTGAATACTAGAAAGGACTGCCCTTCTTGCATACAGCCTGTTAAACTGGGTTTTCGTAACAATTAGTCAGTATCCTGGTCCAATTATCCATTAGAATTCAATAAGAATTAATAGTGCTTCAGGATTACAACTGGTAGGCTACTAACTAGAGAAATTAAAATTTAATAAATTTATTAATAATTAAGTTGTCTAGAGGTATATCAAATTAAATTAAATTAAATTAATCACAGTAATCAAAATAATATTAATCACTTCTCTCGTGTACAGTATTATTGTGCTGAAAGCACATATCACATATTTATGTCTTAAGTACCGTCTGGTACATTAACATTTAAATAAGATATTTAAAAATATGTGCAAGTAAGTTTATGTGTATGTGTGTAAGTGCTCTAAGTAGTTCGCTATGTCTCACGACTCGACTAGACTTAAACAAGTGACTAACAAAGTCCTCAAATAAACTAACTTCTTGACCAACTGGCAATCAGAACAGTCTGCTTGAACAACAAAAAGAATGCTAAGCCCAATAGCAATATAACAAGCAACTGCGACACAGAATCAGGATCAAGGAGATAATATAACGACACTAAGTAGGGACCATCAGCAGATCCTCCACAAAAGTCACAAAACTCCCATACTACTGAATCTAAGTTCAGCATAAGAAAATCCCCGACTGTGACAATACACAGATACCAGTACAAATTAGGTCAGAAGCTACAGCTCAGGACCTGAGTTGCTCAGAGTGTGCGACACACAACCTCAGTACAACGTCGGAAATCACTAAGTCTATACAATGTTCTGTGAACAGAGTCTTCCAACAAGGTCCAATAAGGGAGATTTAGACACTTGTCTGAAATACGTCCAACCACCAAGCGAGTCTAGACCAGACTGAATACTTCAGGCGAGGTGAGAACCCCCCCCTCGATCACGTGATAGCTCTGTGGACAGTTGCTGCTCAGCAACAGAGAAGCTGGCGAGAGTAACGAGCCACCAGCGATAATTACGGTAGTTAGACAATCAAGACTAACTATGAGCACATAATAAGGTTACATCCTACCTAACAACATAACTAAGTCAATAATATAAAGCAATATATTTACGATTTAGCTATTATCGCAAATATAAGCAATATAAAATTATATACATTATATACATATACATAATATACATCATATACATTGTAACTCATTCAGGGGTTGCAACATTAACCAATTATGTAAGTGTATTTTTGTAAGTGCTTTTACAAGTGTAATTTTTGAGGGGTCTGAAATGAACTAAACTAATTTACATTATTCCTGATGGAAATAAATTCGTTCGGTAACTGCAATCGAACAGCCGTCTGGAATAAAGAAAGTTCGATATTTGAGGTTCCACGTATGTTACATACAGCGTTATAAAATGTATATTTACGTTATTATTGGCCATTTTAGTTACGTATTGTTTGGCCCGAAAGAGTCCTAACCTTTAAATTTGGCCTTTTACACACCCCATTTAAAAGGCTTTTCTCCCCCAAACCAGCGAACCCGGGGACTAAGGGGTTTATGATGGGGCCCCGTCGTTTTAACCGTACCCCGGTTCCAGCCCAAAGAGAAGATGGTTTTTTCAATCACAGAGGTGTTTTTTGGGTACCAAATTTAACCCCGTCTGCCCTTTTAGTCTTCCCCCTTCTAGAGGCCCGGTTGAAGCACGGGGCTGCCCCTCTTGTGGGTGCCCATTTTGGATTGCTTTCTGTGGGGGTGCCCCTAAAAACCAAACATGTAATAATGTATATTTGTGTACAAACTTCTGTTCCCAAATTGTGAAAAGGGTAATACAAGTTTAAAAGTTTTTTTTTTTTGTGTTTATTTTTTCTCCCTTTAAACCCAGGATTTAAAAGGTCTTTGGGGGTTCCCCGGGTTGTTTAATACGTAAAAATGTGTGTTTACGGTTTTTTTTTGTAATATTCTTTTTTTTGTAGTTGCTTTTTAAAACAGTTGAGTACTTAGCCGGTTTTTAACTTTTTTAAACTTCAGATTAAAATATTACCAAAGGGCAATAAGATAAGATTTCGGGTTTGGGTTTTTAACCCCGGGAAAGGGTTTTCCATTTTGGGGAACCCAAGTAGGCTCATCAAGGCTGTCTGTCTTTTTTCCATTGGGTCCTCAATCTTTGTCCCCCGGATGGGCCCCCCCCCCCATCGACTAACACCCATTTTCCTACTTTCTGCTAGGTGAACAGGACCCAAAGGTGTAACAAACACGGGCGACATGTTTTCCCCCCGGGGAAACGAAACCCCGACCCGCCGTGGAAAAAAAATTATTTTTGGCTGACTAAAAATCAAAACATAAATGCTATGTAAAATAATTTTTGCAACTGTATATTCATGTACCCCGAATAAATTTAAAAAAATAATTTAAATTATTCCCACAACAGACATACAACCCGAATTTTTTTAAAAAAATTGGGAAATTTTTTTATACCCCCATTTTTTTTTTCATTTGGGGGGGCGGGGGGGGGGGTTTAAAATTTTCCTTTGGCCAAATTTTTAAGGGGAATTACCAAAAAAATTTGGCCCCCAACTAAATTTTTTTAATTAAACCCGGAAAATAATTTAAACCCCAAAAACAAAAAAAAAAACGCGCACATTTAAAAAGAGGAGCTTTTTCCCCCAAAGTTTCGGTCCGACCGGACCGAAACGTCCGTGGGGGTGGGCCCCCACCTTTATCCGGTTTTTATTGCTTAAAATTTTTTTAACACAGGAAGCCAAAATATAAAACCCTTTTGGGGCGCCATATAACTGGTTTGGGACTTTTAAATTTAAATTTCAAGTATAAATTTTTTTAAATTTTTTTACTTGTTTTTTATTAATGAAGGTTTGGGGATATATATTCTACAAGTACCTTATTCACACAAAAAAAATAAACGAAAAACGGCGAAAATACCCAAATTTGGGGGAAATAAAAACCAAATACCCCCTAACGAAAAAAGGGGAAAATTTTTTTTTTATACCAAAAAACCAAATTCTCCTCGTTAGGGAGCGTTAAAGGGGAAAAATTTTATATTACCAAATTTCCAAATACTCCCTTTTGTTAAAAAGGGAAAAAAATTTTTCCCTTAAAAAGGGGAAATTTTATATATAAAAACCAAAAAACTCCTCTTTAACAAAAGGGGAATTTGGAATTAAAAATTTCCAAAATTGGGGTTTTGGGGAAAGAGAAATGATAAGGCCCCTTTTAACCTTGAAATACCGAGTGGGAAAATCGTAGAGCGAATTTTTTACTCCAAAGCAAGGATAACTTAAAAAAATAACGGACTTAATTCCGGACTCCTTGGGGTCTACTGCGGGGGTATAACCCTTTTGGATTTCTTCTTATTTTGGTTTTAATAATGGAAATTTACTCTAAAAGGACCCTGTCGGAAAAGCCCGTACATGTTGAAAATTGAGACACTTATCAGCATATGGGAAACTTTAATTTAGAAACGTTTTTGCCCCACGTGCTTCATCATCCAATACAAAGAGGAAGGCGTAAGGAAGGAGGGGTTTTGGGGGTAATCATCCCCCCACCTGGGGTCTCAATCTTCAACTTGTCGGGGGTTTAAACCATTCCCTCACAACTGTCAGACACGCAGCATCATTTTCTTGTTTCAAAAAGGGAATTTTCAACACTTTTTTCAACCTTTTTGGGCCAAAAACCTACTTCCCACTATGGATGGTACCACTATGAAAACCCCCCCCCCTGCTTCACCTCACCTCACTACTTCGCTAAAAGGTTTGGTACCACAAAATGGGCCCGCCCCTTTTTTAAAATTCCTCCCCTTTCCCACCCTTTCCCCTTTTTTACAGAAACTTTAAAAACCCTTTAAAAAACCCCTATGCTGCCATTTTAATGGGTTAAAGAAATTGGAAAACCCCCATCGACCCAGGCCTAGGGGCTTTTTACCCAAAAAACTTTCCCCTTTTTCCCTTTACGGCCCCCCTCTTTGGATTGGACCTAAGAAAGCCCCCCGGGTCCCCCAAAAACCCCAAAAAAGATTCCCCATTGGGGCAAATGTCTCAATCTTTAAATTTTCGGTTTTTTTTAAACCATTCATCACAAAATTTCTGTTCATCCTGACCAAATATTTCCCCCAGGGTCAAACGGGGTGGCCGGGTTTTCTAATTAATAACGCCACCACGAGTGTCCAACACGGTAAGTACAAGGCATCTGTCAAATACGGGTACTTTCGTCCCAAAAATGGCCGGGAACCTAAGTCCAAATTTCGTCGGTTCTACTTTTAAAATAAGTCGGTACTGAAAATACGTCGTTACTGATCTCAAATACGTCGGACTGATGTTTTAAAAACTCGGTTTAAGTCAAATTCGTCCGGGACTGTCAAATTCGGCGGGAACTACTGTCAAATTCGTCGGGAACTAACTGTCAAATACGCCGGTACTCCCGTCAAATAAAGTCGGGAAATCACTACTGTCAAAATTACTCGGTAACGTCCCCAAAAACTTTGGGACTACTGTCAAATCCGGGCCCTTACGATGTCCAAAAAACGGGAGGACCCCCGCCCCTCAAATACGGGTAAATACTTTAAAATACGGGCGGAACAACAAAAACATCCCGGGGGTCCTTTTAAAAAACGGGGGTGACTGGGTGTCAAATACGTTGGGGGCGCCTCAAATACGGCGGAAAATTTTCAAATACGTCGGTATAACTGTTTAAAAACTTCGTTAAAACTACTTTAAAATACGTCGGGTAACTTCTTCAAATACGTCGGTAAATAAAGGGCAAAAAAATTCCCCCGGGAACCTACTGTTCCAAAAACTCATTAAATACTGTTAAATACGTCGGTAACAATGGCAAATACGCGGGGTTTTACTGTCAAATACCGGTAAATACTTCAAATAAAGTCGGTACACTGTCAAAAAAACGTCGGGATACGGGAAAAACTCGGGACTAGTTTTTAAATACGTCGTACTCGTTAAATACGTCGGTAAAACTGTCAAAAACGTCGTAAATACTGCAAATAATTGGTACACTGTCAAATATGGGGGACTTTCTGTTCCAAAAACGTCGGTACCCAGTTCAAAAGAACCCTAAAAAGAAAAACACTGCAACCGGGCCCACTGACCCCCGGGGGAGCTGGCCAAATCCCCCCCCCAAATTAAAAACCCCCAAATTGACCCCCACTCAAGGAAGGAGCCTGGCACCTGACCCACAGCACAAGCTAGTCAGGGGCCAACTCCACCCACCCACCCCACCTTTTTGTATTTATCAACCGTTTTTTTTAAACTACACAACGTTTTTTTCCCCCAATTTTTGTAAATCGGAGTTTGGGTTTACTCATCCACAAATCCCTTTTACCAAACCATGCTTTCCTAATCCTTCCTAATCGGGAAAGTTTTTCCCAAATTTAAACCATTTTATGAGTCCTTTCTTGGCTGGAAAAATTTTTAGTACCTATTTACATCCCCTTTATTTATTCCTGTTTTCCCTTTTTTACACCCGATCATAAACCCCCCCTAATTTTAAAGGGCCCTTTCAGAGAGTGAAAATTCAGGCCCCCCAATCAAACCTCATAAGGGGGATTTCTGATAAATGGGTCATCTTTGTCATCCTCCTCTGACGTTTTCCCAGAGCCCTTTTAAAATTTCCAAACTGGAATTCGGTGACCAGAACTGAGGCCTTTAAACCCCCGGGTATTAAAAATTTAAGAACAACCGAGGACTTCCCATTATTTAACTTTTTAAATGAACCAAGAACACTGTTAGCTATATTTTCAAAACCCCTTTTGCACTGTTGTCTTGGTTTTGGGTTTGATTACTCAAAACCCGAAAATCCAAAACTTTTGGAATTTGATAGTTTTTAAGAACCGCATTATTTTTTGTTTATTGTCCCCCATGTTTTTTTCCTGTCCCACATTTAAACTTTTCATTTGTCATAAACTTTCATCTGCCACTCTCCGACCATTCAAACATCAAATTTAAAAACATCCTGGGAAAGCTCTTGTGTCCTCATCAAAATGAATTGGACGGCCTATTTTGGTGTCATCAGCAAATTTGCTTATGTCGCTATTTATTCCCTCATCTTTGTCGTTTATGTAAATTGTGAACAACAACGGGCCCAACAGTGTCCCCTGTGGAACACCGCTTGTGACTTGCCCCCATTCTGATTTCTCCCCATTTACTCACGAAATCGTAATGACACGATTGCAAACAAACCATACCCCGCCGGGATTGAACCCGCGGTCAGAGAGTCTCAAAACTCCAGCCCGTTGCGTTAGCCACTAGACCAGCTAGCCACAATAAGATTCGTCCAACTAGTTATATCTCTACACCATAGGAAGGTTAGCACAGGCACCACTGTGACCACAAATGCAAGTTTTTACAGACGAATCTCCAGCTAGCGTGGCCATGACGAACTCTAGCTCAAGTCCCTTCGCTGCCGTCAACATGACTCACGTGAGTCATGTTTCCTCAATAGTCTCTGATGTGGAACTCTGTCGAAGCCTTACTGAAGTCCATATACACAATATCATATTCATTACCATGATCTACCTCCTCAAACACCTTAGTGAAAAAAGTTAGTAAATTCGTAAGACAGGAACGCCCCTTTGTAAAACTGTGTTGAGATTCATTAATCAATCTGTGCCTATCAAGATGGCTACGAATTGCTTCGGCAATTATTGATTCCATAAATTTTCCCACTATGGAGGTAAGGCTTATTGGTCTATAGTTCGAAGCCAAGGACCTGTCACCTGCCTTGTAAATAGGTATTACATTTGCCATTTTCCACTTATCAGGCACTATGCCAGTTTGTAGTGATATGTTAAAAAGATTAGCCAAAGGTATGCTAAGTTCCTCTTTACATTCCTTTAACACCCTTGCAAACAGTTCATCAGGACCTGGGGATTTCTTAGGTTTTAGTTTCTCTATTTGTCTCAGGACCATGTCACTAGTTACCGCAATCGTACGTAGTTTATCTTCCTGTTCTACATAATCTATTTCAGGAATATCGCTAATATTTTCCTGGGTGAAAACTGAGAGGAAGTAGGTAGTATTGAGAATTTCACACATATCCTTATCACTGTCAGTGATCTGACCAGAGTTACTCTTAAGTGGGCCAATCTTGTCCCTAATCTTACTTCTGTATACCTGAAAGAACCCTTTTGGGTTAGTCTTTGAATCCCTTGCGACCTTAGCCTCATAATCCCTTTTTGCTTTTCTTGTTCCTTTCTTTATTTCTCTCTTTAATTGAATATATTAATTTTTTAACTGCCCATCCCCTCTTTTGATACGCCTATATATGCTTCTCTTTTGGCCAATGAGATGTTTTAATCGGTTGTTCATCCATTTAGAATCATTTTTGTCAGATCTAATTTCCCTACTCTGAGCAAAAGTTGTCTGGGCAGCTAGAACTAAGCTCTGAAAAACGTCATATTGGCAACCAAGATCACCTACCTGACCCATAGTCAGGACATCCCAATTTAGCCCACCCAGGTAATTTTTCAGTCCCATGTAGTCGGCCAAGCGAAAATTTGGGACAGAGATTTGATTGCAGTTATCAGGGTAATTCCGTGATATATTGAAACTAAGTGATTTGTGATCACTTTCCCCAAGCTCATCATTAACCTCAAGATTATTAATTAGTGAATCTTTGTTGGCAAGAACCAAGTCAAGCAGATTGTTTCCTCTAGTTGGTTCTGTCACAACCTGTTCTAAAAAGCAATCCTGAACCGTATCAAGAAAGTCACTAGACTCAAGATTTCCTGTCATATTGTTCCAAAAATTTTGTCAAAGTTAAAATCTCCCATTATCAAAAACATTTTCATATCTAATCCTTTGAATTTCGCCCCCATAACAGTTTACGCCCCCTACAAGGTTTGGAGGCCTATAAATCACACCCAAAATTTGTCACGTCTTTCGGGGAAATGTAGCCAAACAGATTCTTGTTCGATTTTCTAATCTTTATCATTTTAAGAAAATTTTAAATTTTTCTTGACATACATCGCCACCACCCCCCCTTCTGTTGACCCTATATGGGGAATAGTTTTAACCCTGTATGTTGCATTCGAATGCTTTAACCATACGATTGGAAAAAGGACTTTGGGGGTTAGGTAACAGCAACCTTAAACCAAGCGCAATCCTAACTACTAATAAGGCAAATAGATTACTGGGATTTAATCAAGAAGTGTAAAAACAGAAGTCCAAGGGCATACTGCAGCTTTAACATCTTATAAAGGGCCCCCACCTAATATGCGCCAATTTGGTCTCCTATTTCAGAATGGAAAAAAATTCGTTAGAAAACATTCACTGGATGACTAAAAAAATACATACATTGAAATTTCCTTTTTGAAGAAAGATTGAAGACTCTTAAGTTCATTCATGTTAGACGAAAAATGGGGGAGACCCGATCGAAGTGTATAAGGGAAGAAGGTATTAATAAAGGGGGGTATTAACAAGGGTCTTGAGGATTCTCTCCAAGGAGAACCGCATAAGGATTTAAATTAGATAATTTTGATTTAGAAAGGCATAGGGAAGTATTGGTTTGGAAATTTGGGAGTTATGAGTGGAACGTCTACCCAGTTTTGGGGTTTTTGAGGCTAGGACTTTGGGTAGTTTCAAATTTAGGTTGGATAAGTACATGAGTGGGAGGGGTTGGATTTGAGTGGGACTTGCACATCAGAGCTTATTTCTTGGGTAGCATTGAAAATTGGGTGGGTCAAATGTTTGTTAGTGGGATGAATTGTAAAGGACCTGCCTAGTATGGGCCAACAGGCCTGCTGCAGTGTTCCTCCTTTCTTATGTTTTTATGTTCTCCATTATTCAGGTTGAACCAGGTCTCTGTTATACCAATAATATTTATATTACCTACACTTTCAAGTAATCTTAGCTCATCTATCTTATTTCTTAGATTCCTAATATTTGTATAGTAAACCTTAAGGGAGCTAGTCACTCGTTGCCCTCTACTATCTCTCTTTATTTGTTGATCAATTAATTTGCCATTACTAGCAACTTTATTTTGAATATTGTCTTTTAAACATATCCCTCAGGTATCCCGGTAATAACTGCTGTTATTAACCCTAATGCTGCAGCCTGATTGTTTCCCACACTCATGCCTCTATAATCTATCAGTTTAAATTCCTAGACAAGTCATCAATTACCCTCTCAATTGAATTTGCTGATGCAACCACTCCATTCCCAGAGAGATGAACCCCATCCCTTGCATACATATCACGTTTGCCAAAGAATAGGTCCCAGTTATCAATGAATGGGATTGCAAGTTTCTTGCAGTACCTGTCTGGCCAGCAATTTATACCAATTGCCCTAGACATCCATTCATTGCCCACTCCCTTTCTAGGCAAGATGCTACATATGACTGAGATCCCTCCCTTAGACCTAACTACTTCTGTGGCTGACCTGTACATATCCACAAGCTCCTGTCTCCTGCCCTTCCCAATGTCATTACCCCCAGCACTAAGACAGATAATGGGCTTGTTCTCATTACCTGCCATAATATTATCCAACCTACTGACTATGTCACCAACACCAGCTTCAGGAAGGCACACTCTCTGACCTTTCTGTCTCTGTTACAAAAAACACGGTCTATATATCTTACCTGAGAATCTCCTATTAAAACATTCTTACCTTGATTAGCAGGGGAATCAGTGGTACCTTCAACCTCACTAACCACTGAAGTACACTCGTCCTGGAGAAGAGAGAATCGATTTCCTACCTTCACATCTTCTCTGTTAACCCTCCTTATCTTCCTTCTTCCTGAACTGTGAACCACGTAGCACTTAAAGTGGCTGCCACTATCACTGCTAGTGACCATTTCCTCCTTACCAGCCAAATCCTTCTCACACTCACTCCCACACTCATCTAGGCGAAGCTTCAGCCTCCTATTTTCCTCCTGAAGAAGTTGAACCTCCTTCAACACCTGAACCTGAGAGTCTAAAACACTACAACAAGCCATGGTGCTTGGTAACACCCCACGCTAACTCCCGGAGACCTTAGGACAGGTGTGACCGCAGGTGACCACTGACCTCAGCGTACGCCAATACTGTCCAATACGTCGGCACTACTGTCAAATACGTCGGTACTACTGCCAAATACGTCGGTACTACTGCCAAATACGTCGGTACTACTGTCAAATTCGTCGGTACTACTGTCAAATATTTCGGTACTACTGTCAAATATGTAGGTACTACTGTCAAATACGCCGGTACTACTGTCAAATGCCTCGGTACTACCGTCAAATGCATCCCTACTGCTGCCAAATACGTCGGTACTACTGCCAAATACGTCGGTACTACTGTCAAATTCGTCGGTACTACTGTCAAATATTTCGGTACTACTGTCAAATATGTAGGTACTACTGTCAAATACGCCGGTACTACTGTCAAATGCCTCGGTACTACCGTCAAATGCATCCCTACTACTGTCAAATACGTCGGTACTACTATCAAATACGTTGGTACAACGCTGACGCGTTGCATGACTTGTTGATATGATGACAAGCGTACTTAGACACAACTCTCGTCACCTTTCTTACACAGGTGACCGAAGGAAGCATGTCACACATTCAAGTCACCTAAGTAGATCACCTCACGCACCAGCTCCAGGATGTGTCGGCGCTGGTCCGTTCAGAATTGGAGTTCCTGCGTGCAATTTTATCAAGCTAAACGAACCTAACCCTAGCTTAACCCAACCTTAACCCAACCCTAACCCAACCCTATAACCCAACCCTATAACCCAACCATAGCCCAACCTTATAACCCAACCATAGTTCAACCCTAACCCAACCCTTAACCCAACCCTATAACCCAACCCTATAACCCAACCCTATAACCCAACCCTATAACCCAACCCTACAACCCAACCCTATAACCCAACCCTAACCCAACTCTATAACCAAACCCTAACCCAACCCTAACCCAACCCTAACCCAACTCTAACCGAACTCTAACCCAACCCTAACCCAACCCTATAACCAACCCAAACCCACCCTATAACCCAACCCTATAACCCAACCCTATAACCCAACCCTATAACCCAATCCTAACCCAACCCACACCCAACCCTAACCCAGCCCTATAAACCATCCCTATAACCCAACCCACACCCAACCGTAACCAAACCCTAACGCAACCCTAACCCAACCCTAACCCAACATTAACCCACCCTTAACCCTAGCTCTTTGTTACAGACGATTTTAACCAATTCCTTTTTATCATTCTGAATTAAATCAATCGCTTAAATGTGTAACTCAACTAATCATGGTTCGAAATAATTATTTATGTCCATATTTTATTGAGTTGAGACTTGAAACTATGGTGGCACTGAAACTGCCTGACACTGAAATGGCGGCGCTGAAATGGGGGAGCTGAAATGGGGGAGCTGATTGGGGGAGCTGAAATGGGGGACCTGATTGGAGCTAAATGGGACCTGATTGGGGGAGCTGAAATGGGGGACCTGATTGGGTGAGCTAAAATGGAAGAACTGAAATTGGGGAGCTGAAATGGGGAACTGAAATGGGGGAACTGAAATGGGGGAGCTGAAATGGGGGACCTGATTGAGGGAGCTAAAATGGAAGAACTGAAATGGGGGAGCTGAAATGGGGGACCTGATTGAGGGAGCTAAAATGGAAGAACTGAAATGGGGGAGCTGAAATGGGGGACCTGATTGAGGGAGCTAAAATGGAAGAACTGAAATGGGGGAGCTGAAATGGGCCATCCCGGTAACGATAAACCAGTTAGGTTTTAATACACAGATGTTTTAGGATATATATAGATTTATACAGGAGTTACAACTTATATACAAACATATTAGTTCTTCTGTGGAATTTGATAAATAATTCAATTTTCCTAAGATTAAATACTGGATAAGGGAATTAATATTTTTGCAAAGTTTAATTCTGTTCCTAGAATTCTCAGAAATCTAATTGTACTTTGGAGTTAGTTGGTGGTGCGTATTACTGTGTACAGTGCCTACTGTGTTTGGAGTTGGTGGTGCGTATTACATACTGTGTACAGTGCCAACTGTGTTTGGAGTTAGTTGATGGTGCGTATTACATACTGTGTACAGTGCCAACTGTGTTGTGGTTAGTTGGTGGTGCGTATTACATACTGTGTACAGTGCCAACTGTGTTTGGAGTTGGTGGTGCGTATTACATACTGTGTACAGTGCCAACTGTGTTTGGAGTTAGTTGATGGTGCGTATTACATACTGTGTACAGTGCCAACTGTGTTTGGAGTTAGTTGATGGTGCGTATTACATACTGTGTACAGTGCCAACTGTGTTTGGAGTTGGTGGTGCGTATTACATACTGTGTACAGTGCCAACTGTGTTTGGAGTTAGTTGGTGGTGCGTATTACATACTGTGTACAGTGCCAACTGTGTTTGGAGTTGTTGTGGTGCGTATTACATACTGTTGTACAGTGCCAACTGTGTTTGGAGTATGATGTGACGTATTACATACTGTGTACAGTGCCAACTGTGTTTGGAGTTGTTGGTGGTGCTATTACATACTGTGTACAGTGCCAACTGTTTTGGAGTAGTTGGATGGTCGTATTACATACTGTGTACAGTGCCAACTGTGTTTGGAGTTGGTGGTGCGTATTACATACTGTGTACAGTGCCAACTGTGTTTGGAGTTGATGGTACGTATTACATACTGTGTACAGTGCCAACTGTGTTTGGAGTTAGTTGGTGGTGCGTATTACATACTGTGTACAGTGCCAACTGTGTTTGGAGTTGATGGTACGTATTACATACTGTGTACAGTGCCAACTGTGTTTGGAGTTGGTCGTACGTATTACATACTGTGTACAGTGCCAACTGTGTTTGGAGTTGGTGGTGCGTATTACATACTGTGTACAGTGCCAACTGTGTTTAAGTCCTGACTGAACCTGGTTGTTTTCCAGATTGTTTGCTTCCGCTTTTTTTTTAAATTTTATAGGTCTGGTGGAGCGTTCCTATATCTGACTCTTTATGCCGTGTCCAACGTCCTCCTACTGTCCCCGGAGTAGGTGCGAGGAGGCTGGTGGTAGTAGGTGGTAGCATATTCCTTTCGTCTCCTGAGTAAATCGATGGCCGTGTCCGCACTACCCTTCCTTCTCTGACTTTTAGCACTCTGCCTACCTC
The DNA here is from genome assembly GCF_026875155.1 of Cherax quadricarinatus. Taxonomy (NCBI): domain Eukaryota; kingdom Metazoa; phylum Arthropoda; class Malacostraca; order Decapoda; family Parastacidae; genus Cherax; species Cherax quadricarinatus. Next base: position 15,273,887 of record NC_069486.1, on the reverse strand, counting down.
TTGCAACATTGCTTAGCTTCTGGCGAGGAATTGCATTACAAAAGGCATTAGTTTATACATTTCATTTGTCCTGTTGCTGGGTTTTGTATTCGTTGCCAAGTATTCTGTTAGTGGGATGGATTGTGAAGGACCTGCCTAGTATGGACCAACAGACCTGCCGCAGTGTTCCTCCTTTCTTATGTTCTTATGACATTTGCTCGATTTTGATCATAATTACGGCTTCTATAATACGGTGTCTTTCCCTGATCGTTGGAACGACAAGGGGCGGATGGGCTCCAGATCCCTGTCCAGGTGCCCACGACCTGTAACCCCAGAAACTTTCCCTGTTCCTGCTACACCTCGCTGTTATTCTCAGAAACAACCTGCTCAAAAATCTACCCTTCACTGTGTATTTCAAGGTAACTTATGGACAAATTTCTTTACAACCAGCGACACCTACAGACCATCTTTCCAACCAGAGTATTAGCAAAGCACTCTTTCGATTTACTAAAAAAAAACATTCCTTATTGTGGTTCCAAGAGTGGAATGCTAATTGTGTGTGTGCAGAATGTAGACAGCCTAACCGTCTGTTCTGACTTGTTCATATTTCGCGGCATTTAAGTGCTGCCCTCTGTAGGCTCACCCAGGTCAGTGGGAGGCTGAGCCCATTCGCTCTCACTCCTAGGCCGACCGACTTGATAGGCACAAGAGCTCCCCCTCCATGGACTGGCTTGCGGTCATTCCCTCACACTGCCCGTTGTGTACTCCTATCCAATTAAAGCCAAACTAGTCCACGGCCGTATCATTGCTACCTACGCTACCTTCATCGGCACTAAACCGCTGTTCAGCAGCAAGAACAGCAGTAACAAGAACACTGAGGAAAACCGGCAATATCTTCCTAGCTCTATTGACGACACTGTCCCAGTAAGTAGGTCGACTTCCCTTGATTCTTGCTTCAGCAGAGTTTTTATTCCCCACACGTAGTCCATTAATGAGACTATAAAATATGATACATTACAAAGGATCTTGAGCTCCATAACCTCTCGGTTCTTAAGGTAGATACTTATGTTCTTATTATCCAAGGTCGATAACGTTATCCTTGTAAGACAGTTAACTGATGGTGCTTTGTCCATCCAGAATGGCCAGTCAGTAGTGCAGCTGACCATATCCATCCAGCAGCCGACCTCCCACTTGCGATGCAACAGTTATTGAAGATTGATGCCGTTTACAATTATATTTTAATCAGAGGAAAGCGTTAAACTTGAAGGGGTCGTATAGCTCAAATAGAATGGGAGGCATTCGAATTCGAGCCAAGCTAGAGGAAGATAAATCCATATCCCTGGATCAAGAATCACCAGCATCAAGGCAAAATAATACTACACCATTTCGAGCTTAAAGATGACATAATAGCATCAAACACTCCACAATATATTCCAACCTTCTTCTAAGTAGCATTCACAAATGCTGGAAGTTTGAAGCCGATCAGAGGAGTCTGTCTCCACTCATCAGAGAAACATAATTGCGTGCATAGAAGACCCACGCACGCAAACACACCCCTAAATCTTGCCCAAGATGCGTTACACAAGCGTTCAAAGTTTGAAGCCGATCGAATAAGGCATTCTCGAGTAAAACACACTGAGAAAGCGAACGGAAATATTTTTGAAAATTAATAAATACGAGTTTTCTCTCCTTAAATTTTAAACACGGGGAAAAATCGATTTTTTTTTTCAGCTTTATTTTTTTCATTTGCATTTTGTTTAATTCTCTAAAATCTAGTAAAAAATTATATTTGATTTTTACCTTTTAATAAAATCTAGTTTATTGAAAATGGCCATTCAAATTGGGAAATGGCACTCAAACAGTCCAAAAAAAATTAAAAAAATACTTCCAATAAAGATACACCAATATTTAGGGTTTGAAGACGATCTGAAGAGGCATTCCCTATTATTACCTGAGATCAAATTTGCATAATAAAACAGGCAAATTATAATGGTTAAAGTATAAAGCCAATTATGTAAGAAACTTTAATATAATTCAGGTGTTTCCAGCCATTCCCAGTTTTGTGACCACTTCAGGAAAAATTTTTAAATTTGCAAACAATTCGGGCTAAACTTTGGGTTTCATCGTTTTTTTTCCAAAACTGCATCGTCAATAATATTTTAAACCAGTCAAAAGAACCATTCTTTAGTTATTTAATAAAAAGTGTATATTCAGAAAAATTAAGAAATTATAACTCGTGCCCTCATAGGCATGTTTACCTTATTTTCCAGTGGTGAAGATTTGAAGCCGATCTGATGAATTTATTCTTCAGTTATGGCACGATACCATGATTCATTTTCACTATTTCAGTCCATGAATAATATTCTTATATGGAAGAAACTTAATAATTACTATCCTGGATCAAAATCCGTCAGCCATTAAATAAGGAACGCTTTTAGAACACGTAAACCTGATGTAAAATAACGCAATTTAACGGTAAAAAAAATGCTATTTAACATAATACAGTAGTTAAACCTTCAGGGTAAATATTGTAGTAACCCATTTCCCCTCGTCATCTTTTTTTGGGGTGGAGGGGGGGCCCTTTTTTAACAGGTTTGAAGCCCCACCACTGAGGATTTTGGAAGTTATCCGAGCCATTCCAGGATGCTGGGAATGATTTCAGCAACTTTGCTAATAGGGGTTGTGAACATGTCATTTGTTCCAAGAATTTACTCCAGGTTACCGTACACAAATACTGAAAATTTAAAGTGACTGGATGAGACCTTCTCGAGTCATGAACAAGATAAAATCGAAAACTTGTAGACGAAAAAGTCGAGAAATACTCCTTGTGGATTAACATTCATATAGCAATTAATAAGGGTTTCAGAAAAAGATATATTACAGTACTAGAAGCAAATTTATTAAAATAAAGATAGATATAAACGATAGATGTAAACCACTGTGCTGGTGGGGTTAGAACCCATGGCAAGCGAGTCGTAACATTCTAGGTCGGTGGTTCACGCACTGGCCAGGAGGTTCGCGACTCATTTGCCATGCGTTCTAACCCCATCCCTAAAGTGGCTTGTTTCAAATCGTGTTATTACGATTTCTTGAGACATGACTGTAGACATGAGTGGAAATGTAAGACAGGAACTGCAGAAGTCAGGTGATTCATACTGACGCGTGGACATGAACACTGTCCATGGTAATGAACTAAAGCTGCAGTCATGGAGCTTTATCAAGTCAAGAGAAAGCTGCAGTCCATGGAGCTTATCAAGTTATGAACTGAAGCTGCAGTCATGGAGCTTTATCAAGTTATGATAAAGCTGCAGTCATGGAGCTTTATCAAGTTATGATGAAGCTGCAGTCATGGAGCTTTATCAAGTTATGATAAAGCTGCAGTCATGGAGCTTTAGCAAGTTATGATAAAGCTGCAGTCATGAAGCTTTATCAAGTTATGATAAAGCTGCAGTCAATAAAACTTTATTAATCAATTACGATAAAGCTGCAGTCATGGACTTAACAAGTTATGATAAAGCTGCAGCATGGATCTTTACAGTTATGAAAAAGCAGCCGTCTTGGGGACTTTATCAATGTTATGATAAAGCTGCAGTCATGGAGCATATATCAAGTTATATGAAGCTGCAGTCCTGAAGCTTTTATCAAGTTATGATAAAGCGCAGTCCTGGACTATATTTCAAGTATGATAAAGCAGCAGTCATGGAGCTTTATACAAGTTACATAAAGCTGCAGGTCATGAGCGATATCATATGATAAAGCTGCCGCCATGGAGCTTTTTCAAGTAATGATAAAGCTGCAGTCCAAGGAGCTTTATAGTTAGAATAAAGCTGCAAGTCATGGAGCTTTATCATGTTATGAAAAAAGCTGCAGAACTGGAGCTTTTAGAGCAAGTTAGATAAAGCTGCACCGTGGAGCTTTAATCAAGTTATGTAAAGCTGCAGTCATGGAGCTTAATCAAGTTATGATCAATCTGCAGTCATATAACAATATACAAGTTACGATAAAGCTGCAGTCATGGAGCTTTATCAAGTTATGATAAAGCTGCAGTCATGGAGCTTTATCAAGTTATGATGAAGCTGCAGTCATGGAGCTTTTATCAATTAGATAAGCTGTATGCAGTCATGGAGCTTTATCAAGTTATGAAAAAGCTGCAGTCAAGGAGCTTATATCAGTTATAGATTGAAGCTGCTGTCATGGAGCTTTTCAAGTTAGAAAAAGCTGCATCATGAGCTTTATCAAGTTAATAAAGCATGCATCATGGAGCTATATATATCAAGTTATGATCAAGCGGCAGACATGGAGCTTTATCAAGTTATGATAAAGCTGCAGTCATGGAAGCCTTTAATCAAGTTAGATAACGCAGCATTCATGGTAGCTTTATACAAGTTATGATGAAGCTGCCGTCAAGGAGCTTTATCAAGTTACGATAAGCTGCGTCAAGGAGCTTTTTCAAGTTATGAAAAAGATTCAGCAGTCTGACTTTTATCAAGTTATGATAAAGCTGCAGTCATGGAGCTTTATCAAGTTATGATAAAGCTGCAGTCATGGAGCTTTATCAAGTTATGATAAAGCTGCAGTCAATGGAGCTTTATCCAAGTTACGATTAAAGCCATCAGTCATGAGCTTTATCAAGTTTTAGATAAAGCTGTAGTCCATAGAGCTTTATCAGTTAGGATAAAGCTGCAGTCAAGGACCTTATCAAGTTATGATAAAGCTGCAGTCCATGGAGCTTTATCAAAGTTTATATAAGTGTAGTCATGGACTTTATCAGTTAGGATAAAAGCTGCAGTCATGGAGCTTATCCAGTTTAGATAAGCTGCAGTTCATGGAGCTTTATCAAGTTATGATAAAGCTACTGTTTTAAAGCGCGAATGTGCATACATATTCTGCTACATATACTGCTTACATAATCCTCTACATAAAGCTGCTAAATAATACTGCTACAAAATGTCGCTACATAATTCTGCTACATAATGCTCTACATAATGCTGCTACATATATACGCTACATAATGCTCTACATAATACTGCTACATAATGCTGCAACATAATGCTGCTACATAATGCGCTACTAATCTGCTACATATTACTCTACATTATGCTGCAACATTAATGCTGCTACATAATACTGCTACATACTGATAATGCAGCAACATAATGCTGCTACATAATGCTGCTAATAATGCTGCTAACAACATAATAATGCAACATAATGCTGCACATGCAGCTTACATAATTCTGCACATAATGCAGCTACATACTACTGCTACATAATGCAGCTACATAAGCTCTACACATAATGCTGCTACATAATGCAGCGACATAATACGCACATAATGCAGCTACACATGCTGCTCCATAATGCTTCTACCTAATGCAGCTACATAATGCTACTACACAATGCAGCTACATAATGCCTGCTACATAAGCTGTTTTACATAATACATGCTACATAATGCTTGCTACATAATACTGCAACATAATACTGCTACATAACTGCTACATAATGCAGCTACATAATGCATGCTAAAAAATGCTGCTACATAAGCTGCAACATAATGCAGCTACAAAATGCTGCTACATTATGCTGCACATAATGGCAGCTTACATAAATGCTGCTACATAATGCTGCTACATAATGCTGCTACTTAATGCTGCTACATAATGCTGCTACATAATGCTGCTACATAATGCTGCTTCATAATGCTGCTACATAATGCTGCTACATAATACTGCTACATAATGCTGCTACATAATGCTGTTACATAATACTGCTACATAATACTGCTACATAATACTGCTACATAATGCTGCTACATAATACTGCTACATAATCCTGCTACATAATGCTGTTACATATACTGCACATAATGCTACTACATAATACTGCTACATAATGCTGCTACATAATGCTGCTACATAATGCTGCTACATAATGCTGCTTCATAATGCTGCTTCATAATGCTGCTTCATAATGCTGCTACATAATGCTGCTACATAATGCTGCTACATAATGCTGCTTCATAATGCTGCTTCATAATGCTGCTTCATAATGTGCTACATAATGCCTGCTTCATAATGGCTCATCATAATGCTGCCCTCATAATGCTGCAACATAATGCTGCTGCATAATACTGTTGCATAATGCTGCTACATAATGCTGCTACATAATTCTCCTACATAATGCTGCTACATAATGCTGCTACATAATGCTGCTACATAATACTGCTACATAATGCTGCTACATAAATGCTGTTTACATAAACTGCTACAATAATTGCTGCTCATAATACTGCACATAATGCTGCTACATAATGCTGCTACATAATGCTGCTACATAATGCTGCTACATAATGCTGCTTCATAATGCTGCTTCATAATGCTGCTTCATAATGCTGCTTCAAAATGCTGCTACATAATGCGCTACAAAATGCAGCTACAAATGCTGCTACATAATGCTGCCTTCATAATGCTGTTTCCTAATGCGCTACATAAAGTGCTGCTACATAATGCTGCTACATAATGCGCTCAATAACAGCTTCATAATGATAATGCTGCATCATAATGCTGCTTCATAATGCTGCTACATAATGCTGCTTCCTAATGCTGCAACATAATGCTGCTGCATAATACTGTTGCATAATGCTGTCTACATAATGCAGCAACATAAATCTTGCTACATAATGCTGCTACATACTGCTGCTACATACTTCTTCGCGACATAATGCTACTACAAAATGCTGCTACAAATCGCTACCTAATACTGCTTACCAAATGCTGCAACATAAGGCTGTTACATAATACTGCTACATAATGCTGCTACATAATACTGCTACATAATGCTGCAACATAATGCTGTTGCATAATACTGTTGCATAATGCTGCATACAATACTGCGGCTACATAATTCTGCTACATAATGCTGCTACATAATGCTGCTACATAATGCTGCTACATAATGCTGCTACATAATGCTGCTACATAATGCTGCTACATAATTCTGCTACATAATGCTGCTTCATAATGCTGCTTCATAATGCGTTCTATCATAAAGCTGCCACTTAATCTGCTTCATACTGCGCTTCATATAATGCAGCTCATAATGCTGCTACATAATGTTGCTTCATAATGCTGCTTCATAATGCTGCAACATAATGCTGCTGCATAATACTGTTGCATAATGCTGCTACATAATGCTGCTACATAATTCTGCTACATAATGCTGCTACATAATGCTGCAACCAAAAATGCTGGCACATAATGCAGCAACATAACTGCTGCTACATGATGCTGCTACATAAAACTGCACATAATGCTTCTTCTAACATAATGCTGCAGCATATGCTGGCAACATAATGCTGCTACATAATTCTGCTACATAATTCTGCTACATAATGCTGCAACATAAGCTGCCTACATAATGCTGCTGCAAAAAGCTTGCTACCTAATGCTCTACATAATGCAGCTACATAATCAGCTACATAGTAGCGGCAAATGATGCTGCTTATCGTAATACTGCTACATAATGCTACTACCATAATGCTGCTGCATAATGCTGCTAACATCATCTGCTACATAATTCTGCAACAATAGTGCTGCTACAAGAGCTGCTTACGTAATACTGCTACAATAAGCAACACCATAAGAACTGCTGCATAATGCTGCTACATAATGCTGCTACATAATTCTGCTACATAATGCTGCTACATTAATTAGGCTACATAAAAAATAATCTACTAATATTGCGCATAATATTGCTACTCATGTTCTACAAAAAGCTGCTACATAAATACTGCTAAATAATGCTGCTACATATAATACAGCTACATAAAGCTGCTTACATAATGCTGCTACATAATGCTGCTACATAATGCTGCTTTATAAAGCTGCTACATAATGCGGCTACACATAATGCGCTACATACTGCTGCTACATAATCTGCTACATAATATCTGCTACATAATCACTGCAACATAATACTGCAACAATAAGCTGCACATAATCTGCTACATAATGCTGATATGTAATTCTGCTACATAATGCTGCTACATAATCCTGCTACATAATGCTGCTACATAATACTGCTACATAATACTGCTACATAATGCTGCTACATAATGCAGCTACATAATGCAGCTAAATACTGCAGCTACAAAATGCTGCTACATAAGCTGCAACATAATACGCTACATACTGCTGCTAGCATAATGCGCTACATAATACTGCTACATAATGCTGCTACATAATGCTGCTACATAATACTGCTACATAATGCTGCTACATAATGCTGCTACATAATGCTGCTACATAATGCTTCTACATAATGCTGCTACATAATGCTGCTACATAATGCTGCTACATAATGCTGCTACATAATGCTGCTACAAAAATGCTGCTACAAAATGCTGTTACTAATGCTTCTACATAATTCGGGCTACATAAAACAGCAACATATGCTGCTACATAATGCTGCTACATAATGCTGCTACATAATGCTGCTACATAATACTGCTACATAATGCTGCTACATAATACTGCTACATAATGCTGCTACATAATGCTGCTACATACTGCTGCTACATATGCTGCTACAATAAAACTGCTACATAATGCTGCTACATATACAGCTACATAATGCTGGCTACATATACTGCTATATAATGCAGCTACAATAATGCTGCTACATAATGCTGCTACATAATACTGCTACATAATGCTGCAACATAATGCTGCTACATAATGCTGCTACATAATGCTGCTACATAATGCTGCTACATAATGCAGCCTACAAAAACTTCTCACGTAATGCTGCTACAAAATACTGCTACATAAAGTCTGTTGACATAATTCCATCTACATAATGCGCAACATAATGCTGCAACATAATACCTTCTACATACTGCTTCTTAACATAATGCTGCCACAAAAGGTTGCACATAATGCCTGCAACATAATGCTGCTACAAAAATAGCTGCTACATAATGCCTGCTACATAATGCTGCTACAAATACTGGGCTACCTAATGCTGCAACAAATACTGCAACATAATGCAGCAATCTAATGCTGCTACATAATGCTGCTACATAATGCTGCAACATAAAGCTGCACATAAGCTGCTACTACTGCCAGCAACAACATGCTGCTACATAAAGCGCTACATAATGTTGCTACGAATAATACTGCTACAAAAAGCTGCTACATAATGCTGCTACCTAATGGCGCTAACATAATGCTGCAACATATACTGCTACATAATGCGCTACATAAAGCTTCTACATCAAACTCGCTACATAAGCTGCAACATAATGCCTTCATAATGCAGCTACATAATGTCTGCTACATAATACAGCTACATAATGCTGCAACATAATGCGTGCTCATAAAAACTCACATAATGCTGCACATAATACTGCTACATAATGACTGCTACATAAAATGCTGCTACATAATACTGCTACATAATGCTGCCTACATAATACTGCACATAATGTTATCTGTCTACATAAGTGCTGCTACATAATGCTGCTATCTTAATGTGCAACATAATACTGCACATAATGCAAGCTACAAAATGCTGCTACAAATCCAGCAACATAATGAAGCAACTAATGCGCAACTAATGCTGCTACATAAATGCTTTTTTGGGCCTGTAACATAATACTGCTACATAATGCTGCTACATGCTGCTACATAATACTGCTACATAATGCTGCTACATAATACTGCTACATAATGCTGCTACATAATGCTGCTACATAATGCTGCTACATAATGCTGCTACATAATGCTGCTACATAATGCTGCTACATAATGCTGCTACATAATGCTGCTACATAATGCTGTTACATAATACTGCTACATAATGCTGCTACATAATGCTGCTACATAATACTGCTACATAATGCTGCTCACAAATGCCTGCTACATAATGGCTGCTACAATACAAAGATATACGCTCTGCTACATAATGCTGCTACATAATGCTGCTACCTAAGGGCTGCTACATAATGATGAACATAATGCTGCTACATAATGAAGCTACTTATGCTGCTACCTAATGCTGCAACATAAAGCTGCACATAAATGCTAGCATCATACAGCTGCTACAAAATGCTGCACAAAAATACTGCTACATTATGCTGCTACATAATCGTTACATAATACTGCTACATAATACGCTACATAATACTGCTTCATAATGCTCGAATCATAAATACTGCTACATAATCCTGCTACATAATGCTGTTACATAATACTGCCACATAATGCCAGCTACAAAATACTACTGCTACATAATGCTGCTACATAAAAGCTGCTACAATAATGCTGCTACAAATGCTTCTTCATAATGCTGCTCATAATGCTGCTGTTTCATAAAACTGCTACATAATGCTGCTACATAATGCTGCTACATAATGCTGCTTCCATAATGCAGCTTCAAAATGCCTGCATCATAATGCTGCAACAAATGCTGCATCATAATCAGCGTCATAATGCGCCTCATAAAGCTGCAACAAAATGCAGCTTGCCTGGATACTGTTGCATAATGCTGCTACATAAATGCTGCTTACATATACTCCTCATAATGCTGCTACATAATGCTGCTACATAATGCTGCTACATAATACTGCTACATAATGCTGCTACATAATGCTGTTACATAATACTGCTACATAATGCTGCAACATAATACTGCACAAAATGCTAGCGTTACATAATGCAGCTACATCATGCGGCTACATAATGCTGTTAATAATTCTGCTTCATAATGCTGCATATAATGCTGCTCATAATGCCTGCTTCATAAAGCTGCTACATAATGCTGCTACATAATGCTGCTACATAATTCTGCTACATAATGCTGCTTCATAATGCTGCTTCATAATGCTGCTACATAATGCTGCTACATAATGCTGCTACATAATGCTGCTTCATAATGCTGCTTCATAATGCTGCTTCATAATGCTGCTTCATAATGCTGCTACATAATGCTGCTTCATAATGCTGCAACATAATGCTGCTGCATAATACTGTTGCATAATGCTGCTACATAATGCTGCTACATAATTCTGCTACATAATGCTGCTACATAATGCTGCTACATAATTCTGCTACATAATGCTGCTACATAATGCTGCTACATAATGCTGCTACATAATACTGCTACAAAATGCTGCTCATTATGCTGTTTTACATAATACTGGGGGGGGGTGGGGGGGGGAGGGGGGGGGCTACATAATGCTGCTACATAATACTGCTACATAATGCTGCAACATAATGCTGTTGCATAATACTGTTGCATAATGCTGCTACATAATGCTGCTACATAATTCCTGCTACATAATAATGCAGCACATAAAGCTGCTACATAATGCTGCACATAATGCTGCTACATAATGCTGCTACATAATGCAGCGACATAATCTGCTACATAATCTGCTTCATAAATGCTGCTTCATAAATGCGCTTCAAATGCTGCAACATAAAAGCAGCCCTTCATAATGCAGCTTATAAGCTGCATCATAATGCTCAACATAATGTCTGCTTTCATAATGGCTCGTCAAAATGCTGCAACATAATGCTGCAGCATAAACTTTGCATAATGCTGCCTACAATAATGCTTCAACAAATTCTGCTACATAATGCTGCTACATAATGCAGCTACATAATGCTGCTACAAAATGCTACAAGCATCCATGCTGCTAACATGATGCTGCTACATAATCAGCACATAATGCTCTACCCTAAAGCTGCTGCATAATGCTGCACATAATCGCTACATAATTCTGTCTACAAATGAGCTACATAAGCTCTACATAATGCCCAGCTACATAATGCTGCTGCATAATGCTGCTCATAATGCTGCTACATAATGCTGCACTAGTGCTGCTACATGATGCGCACGTAATACTGCTACATAATGCTTCTACAAAAATGCTGCTGCATAATGCTGCAACAAAATGCTTCTACAAAATGCTGCTACAATAGTGCTGCTACATGATGCTGCTACAATACTGTCGACATAATGCTGTCTCCTAAGAACTGCTGCATAATGCTGCTAATCATCTGCTACAAAATGCTGCTACATAATGCTGCTACATAATTAAAATCTACATAAATCATGCTACAATAATATTGCTGCATAATATTTGCTAACGTAATGTTTGCTATCAAAATGCTTGCTACATAAAACTGCTAACATAAATCTGCACATATACTTCTAACCTAATGCTTGCACATAAATGCTGCTACAAAATGCGGCTACATAATGCCAGCTACATAATCTGCTTTATAATCTGCTACATAAGCTGCAACATAATGCTGCTACAATAATCAGCTACCAACTGCAGCTACATAATGCTGTCTACATAATACTGCTACATAATACGCTACTAATCTGCAACAAAATGCGGCAAACCAATATTGCTAATATGTAAATCTGCTACATAATGCCTGCTACATAATGCTGCTACATAAATGCTGCTACATAATACTGCTACATAATTACTGGGCTAATAATGCTGCTACATAATGCTGCTACATAAAGGGCTGCTAAATATGCTGCTACATAATGCTGTCTACATAAAGCTGCTACATAAACTGCTACATAATGCTGCTACAAATGCAGCAACATAATACTGCAACATAATGCAGCTACACAATGCTGCTACAAATTCTGCTACGTAATGCTGCTTACATACTGCTGCTACATATGCTGCTACATAATGCTGCTACATAATGCTGCTACATAATGCTGCTACATAAAGCTGCTACATAATGCTGCTACATAATGCTGCTACATAATGCTGTTACATAATGCTGCTACATAATGCTGCTACATAAACAGCTACATAATCTGCTAACATAATGCTGTCAACAAAATGCTGCACATAATGCTGCACATAAAACTGCTACAAATGCTGCTACATAATGCAGCTACATAATGCTTCTACAATAATGCGGCTACAAAATGCTGCTACTAATGCTGCTACATAATGCTGCTACATAAAACTGCACATAATACTGCTACATAATGCTGTACATAATGCTGCTACATAATGGCTGCAACTAATACTGCTACATAATGCAGCAACAATAAATCCAGCTACCCATAATGCTGCAACAAAATGCTGCGTACATAATGCTGCTACATAAAGCTGCTCATAAAACTGCTACATAATGCTGCACATAAGAACTGCTACAAAAGCTTGTTACATATTGCTGCTACATAATGCTGCTACATAAAACTGCTACATAAGCTTCTACATAATGCTGCAACATACTGTTTGCTACATATGCTTGCTACCATAATGCTTGCAACATAAAGCGCTACATAATGCTGCAACATACTGCTGGCTACATAATGCAGCAACATAATACTGCTACAAATGCTGCTACATAATACTGCAACCTAATGCTGCCTACATAATGCTGCTACATAAGCCAGCTACATAATGCTGCTACATAAATGCAGCTACATAATTGCTGCTTACATAATGCTGCTACATAATGCTGCTACATAATGCTGCTACATAATGCTGCTACATAATGCTGCTACATAATACTGCTACATAATGCTGCTACATAATGCTGCTACATAATGCTGCTACATAATGCTGCTACATAATACTGCTACATAATGCTGCTACATAATGGCTGCTACATAAATGCTGCTACATAAAATGCAGCAACATAATATACTGCTACATAATGCTGCTACATAATGCTGCTTCATAATGCTGCTACATAATGCTGCTACATAATACTGCTACATAATGCTGCTACATAATGCTGCTTCATAATACTGCTACATAATGCTGCTACATAATACTGCTACATAATGCTGCTACATAATGCTGCTACATAATGCTGCTACATAATGCTGCTACATAATGCTGCTACATAATGCTGCTACATAATGCTGCTACATAATACTGCTACATAATGCTGCTACATAATACTGCTACATAATGCTGCTACATAATGCTGCTACATAATACTGCTACATAATGCTGCTACATAATGCTGCTTCATAATACTGCTACATAATGCTGCTTCATAATGCTGCTACATAATGCTGCTCAACCTAATAACTACTGCTACATACAGCTGCTACATAATGCTGCTTCATAATTACGTCTTACATAAATGCTGCTACCAAAAAACTGCTACATTAATGCTGCTACATAATGCGCTAACAAATGCTGCTACATAATGCTGCTACAAAATACTGATTCTGCTACATAATGCTGCTACATAATGCTGCTTCATAATACTGCTACATAATGCTGCTTCATAATACTGCTACATAATGCTGCTACATAATACTGCTACATAATGCTGCTACATAATGCTGCTTCATAATACTGCTACATAATGCTGCTACTCATAATGCTTCTCATAATACTGCTAATAATGCTGCTACATAATGTTTCTACATAAAGCTGCTTCATAATATGCTACATAATGCTTTCTACATAATATTGCTACATAATTTCTGCTTTTCATAATACTGCTACATAATGCTGCTACATAATGCTGCTACATAATGCTGCTACATAATGCTGCTACATAATGCTGCTACATAATACTGCTAAAATAATCTGTAAATACTGCTACATAATGCTGTACATTAAAGCCTGCTACATATGCTGCTCATATCTGCTACATAATGCTGCTACATAATCTGCTTCATAATTACTGCTACATAATGCCTGCTACATAATGCCCGCTACATAATGCTGCTACAATGGTTCTTGCTACATAATGCTGCTTCTCTACTTTGCTGCTACATAATACTGCCCACATAATGCTGCTTCATAATACTGCTACATATGCTGCTACATAATGCTGCTCTATGCTTTCACTAATGCTGCTACATAATGCTGCTACATAATGCTGCTACATAATGCTGCAACTGGTTTGTACATTTTTTAAAACCAGTTACGTATATATATTTTTGTTACTATCAGTGGCAATATTTTTATTACTATCAGTGGCAATATTTTTATTACTATCAGTGGCAATATTTTTATTACTATCAGTGGCAATATTTTTATTAGTTTTTTCTATCAGTGCAATATTTTATTACTATCATGGCAATATTTTTGTTACTTCAAGAGCAATATTTGATAAATTTATTAAGATGGTTATAACTTCGGGTGTCGTTATTAAACATATAACAAAAAAAATATATGGGAAAATTTATAGTCTGTGTATCGCCATTCTGTTTGTTTTCCTTCCCTGTTTTTCCAAGTATTTTGGAACTGTAGGTAATATTGGCTAATTAAACTCTCTTGTATACATATGAAGTATAGGTTGGTGTAATGAACTCCTGTATACATATGTAATATTGGTTTGGTAATTGGACCTCTCTTGTATACAAATGTAAGTAATTGGTTGGTTTAATTGACCTCCTCTTGTATACATATGTAAAATTGTTGTTAATTGGACCACTCTTGTATACATATGTAATATTGGTTGGTTAATTGTAACCTCTCTGTATACATAAGTAAGTTTTGGGTTGGTTTAATTGGAACTCACTTGAATCCATATGTAAGTATTTGGTTTGTTAATTGTCCTCTCTTTATACATATGTAAGTATTGTTGTAATTGGACTCTCTTGTATACATTTGTAAGTATTGTTGGTTAATGGACCTCTCTTGTATACATTTGTAAGTATTGGTTTGGTTAATTGGACCTCTCTGTATACATATTTAAGTATTGGTTGGTTAATTGGACCTCTCTTGTATACATATGTAAGTATTGGTGTAAATTGGACCTCACTTGTATACATATGTAAGTATTTGGTTGGTTAATTGACCCTCTCTTGTATACATATGTAGTATTGGTTGGTTAATTGGGCCTACTCTAGTATATCATGTGTATGTAATGGTTGGTTAATTGGACCTCTCATTGTATACAATTAAGTATTGGTTGGTTAATTGGACCTCTCTTGTAACATAGGTAATATTGGTTGGTTAATTGACCTCTCTTATATCATAATGTAAGTATTGGTTGGTTAATTGGGCCTCTCTTGTATACTAGTGTAAGTATTGTTGTTAATTGGGCCTCTCTTGTATACATATTAATATTTTTGGCTAATTGAACTCTCTTGTATACATATGTAATATTGGTTGGATAATTGGACCTCTCTTGTAACTATGTACTATTGGGTTGGTTAATTGACATCTCTTGTATACATATGTAAGTATTGTTGGTTAATTGGACCTCTCTTGTATACATATGCAATATTGTTGTTAATTGGACTCTCTTTATACATAGCCAAGTCTTGGTTGGTTAATTGGACCACTCTTGTATACATATGCAAGTAATGTTGGTTAATTGGACCTCTCTGTATACATATGCAAGTAATGGTTGGTTTATTGGACCACTCTTGTATACAATGTTAGTATTGGTTGGATAATGGACCTCTCTTGTATACATATGCAAGTATTGGTTGGTTAATTGCCCTCTCTTTATTACCTATTCAAGTATTGGTTTGGTTTAATTGGACCTCTCTGGTATACAATGCAAGATTGGTTAGTTAATAGGACCTCTCTTGTATAATACATATGCAATTATGGGTGGTAATTTTGGACTCTCTTGTATACATATGTAAGTATTTGTTGTTACTTGGACCTCTCTTGTATACATAAGCCAATTATGGTTGTTAATTGGACCTCTCTTGTAACATAATGCAAGTATTGGTTGGTTTAATTGGACCTCTCGTAGTCTACATAAGTAAGTATTGTTAGTTAATTGACCTCTCTTGTATACATATGCAAGTATTGTTGTTATTTGGACCTCTCTGTATACATATGCAAGTTTGGTTAACTGAGGCTGAACCACTTAACAACAGAGGCCTGTTACGGGCTGAAAACCGCCTGTTAACCACCTGGCAAGATAAATCCTGAATAGCATAATTAGCCATATATGTACATAAACGGGAACCTATATCAATGAATAAACGCTCAGAGAAATATAACCTTGAAGGTATTATATACCTTGTTTAAGAAAAAATACCTTGTTTATAAAAGTGTCAATATTGCTGAATAGCCACTGATTTCTTATCTTTATCACGTATTCTCCTTATTTTAGTTATTTTTAATATGTCCTCATTATCTTTTCCTCTAATTATTAAAAGTTTTGTTATTATGCTTCAGATTATTGTATTCAAATTTAATTATGCCTGTTTAAATGTAAATTAGCTTAGGAGATGAATATCATGGGAAATTAACACATCAGTGGAGACAGGAGGGTCGTATCTTGTAGAGGGCAGGTGGGGTTGTCATCTTGTTGGCAGGTGGGTCGTCATCTTGTGGGTCTGGGGGTTATCTTGTAGTGGACAGATTGGTCGTACTTAATAGTGGGCTGGTGGGTTCGCCATCTGTGGCAGATGGGTCGTCATCTTGTAGGGCAGGTGGGTCGTTAACTTGTGGCAGGTGGGTCTCATCTTGTGGGCATGTGGGTCGTTAATCAGTGGGCAGGTGGTTATCTTGTATCAGAGGGGTCGTCATTTTTTTACAGTGGGGCAGGTGGGTCTCATTAGTGGCACAAGTTTGGCACTTGGTGGGCAGGTGGGTCGCCATCATGTGGGCAGGTGGGTCATCATCTTCTAGTGGACAGGTGGGTCGTCGTTACCTGTGGCAGCATGTCGTTATCTTGTGGCAGGTGGGTCCGTCACTTACAGTGGGTAGGTGGTCGTCATCATTGTGGACAGGTGGCCATCTTGTGGCAGGTGGGTTCGCATCTTGTGGGAAGGTGGGTCTCATCTCTAGTAGGCAGTGGGGTCATCATCTTCTAGTGAAGGTGGGGTCGTCGTCTATCTTGTGGCAGAATGTGTTATCTGTGGGCAAGGTGGGTCCGTTATCTTGTTGCAGGGGGGTCATCATCTTACAGTGGGGTAGGTGGGTCGTCATCTTGTGAGCTAGTGGCCATCATGTGGGCAGTGGGTCGTCATCTTGTGGAAGTGGGTCGTTCCATCTGTAGCAGTGGGTCATCATCCTTCTAGTGGACAGTTGGTCGTCGTCATCTTGTGGGAATGGGTCGTTATCTGTGAACAGGTGGTTCGCTATCTTGTGGCAGGTGGGTCGTCATCATGTGGGCAGGTGGGTCGTTATCTTGTGGCAAGTGGGTCATCATCTTATGGCAGGTGGGTCGTTTTATCTTTGTGGGCAGGTGGGTCTTTATCCTTGTGGCAGGTGGGTCGTCATCTTGTGGGCCAAATGGGTCAACTTGTGCAGGTGGGTCCGATAGCTTGTGGGCAGAAGGTCGTTATCTTGTGGGCAGTGGGTCGTTTATCTTGTGGCAGGTGGGGGGTCGTCCATCTTACATTGGTAGGTGGGTCGTCATCTTGTGAGCAGGTGGGTCGTTATCATGTGGGCAGATGGGTCGTTATCTTGAAGCAGGTGGGTCGTTATCTTGTGGGCAGGTGGGTCGTCATCTTACATTGGTAGGTGGGTCGTCATCTTGTGAGCAGGTGGGCCTCTTGTGGGCAGTGGTCGCCATCTCGTGGAAGTGGGTCGTCATCTTGTAGGCAGTGGTCATCATCTTCTAGTGGACAGGTGGTCGTACGTCATCTTGTGGGTAGATGGGTCGTTATCTTGTGAACAGGTGGTCGTTACCTTGTGGGCAGGTGGGTCATCATCTTGTGGGCAGGTGGGTCGTTATCTTGTGGGCAGGTGGGGTCGTTATCTTGTGGGCAGGTGGGTCGTCATCTTGTGGGCAAATGGGTCATCTTGTGGCAGATGGGTCGTCATCATGTAGCAGGTGGGTCATCATCTTCAGTGGACAGGTGGATCGTCATCATTTTGTGGCAGATGGGTCGTTATCTTGTGGGCAGGTGGGTCTCATCTTGTGGGCAGGTGGGTCGTTATCTTGTGGGCAGGTGGGTCGTCATCTTGTGGGCAAGTGGGTCATCTTGTGGCAGGTGGGTCGTCATCTTGTGGGCAGGTGGGTCATCATCTTCTATGGACAGGTGGATCGTCGTCATCTTGTGGGCAGATGGGTCGTTATCTTGTGGGCAGGAGGTCGTCATCTTGTGGGCAGGTGGTCGTCATCTTACAGTGGGTACGTGGTCGTCATCTTGTAGCAGGTGGTCATCTGTGGGCAGGAGGGTCGTCATCTTACAGTGGATAGGTGGGTCGTCATCTTGTGAGCAGGTGGTCATCTTGTGGGCAGGGTGGTCGTCATCTGTGGAAGGTGGGTCGTCATATTGTAGGCAGGTGGTCGTCATCCTGTGGGCAGGTGGGTCGTCATCTTATAGGCAGGTGGGTCGCCATCTATAGTGGCCAGATGGGTCGTCACATGTGTTGAACAGGTGTATAGCCAGCGGGTCCACAGTAGGCTGACGTCTCACTACCCAGTTGTTTGGAAACACGAAGGAGCCTGTGGGAAATAATTTCATAATAATTACATTTAAGTGAGAAGAAATTATAGCGTGTCATTAATGAATAAACTCGAGAAAATTGGTAAACTATAATCTCAATATGGTCACGATCTGACCGTAGGCATCTCAAATATCAACATATCAAATATTTCGTTCATTTAAGAGCCTGGAAATTACAGTGGATTCCCTCTAGCTTAGTACTGTCGAGTGTTGACAACTCCATTCGTCAATCACAGTGCTGAACAGAACCGTATGCGCATGCAGGGGTTGGCAGTCTATGAAGATGTGCGTGCCAAAGTCACCTGGAGGATGTTCCGGAGATTAACGCCCCCCGGCCCGGGTCCCCGACCAGCTTTCCCGGTGGATCAGGGCCTGATCAAGCTAGACTGCTACTGCTGGCCGCACGTAGTCCACTACGAACCACAGCCCGGCTGATCCGGCACCGACTTTTTAAAGTATCTGTCCGGGAAGTAGCCCTCATTGAATGCAGCCAGGGGCCTATTTGTGATTCCCGGCCAATATCTTTGATACAAAATCTCTGGAAATATATGGGGACTATTTCCCCGCTTTTCCTTGGAACGTATACTTGATAAATGTCTCAATTCTTTTTTTTTTTTTTTTGAGATGAGACCAAGGTTAGCATGCCGGAAAGAAGCTGTTGGCTGTGCAAGGTTTGGCACGCGTGCAAAGGGTTGCCCACGACCCTGGTGGGGCCTCACAAAGAAACCAATAATTCTAATAAGTTACTGTAATACCTCAAAATAATACATATTTATTATCTGTAGAGCCAAGGACACAGATACATATTTATATACGTACAAGGTGTCTAATGGGACTAGTCTCTCAGACCTATTCTAATACACTCCTATAACACGTACTGGACATAGAAATAAGGGAGAACTGCTCAAACGAGTAAGAGCAAAGGATACAGTACTCACTAAAAGAAGACACTATATTAACACAAACCAACCCTCACCTTCCCCCAGTACTACTACTACCTTTTACCTCCACTACTACTTAACTACTAACAACTATGCTGAAGGTCAGTGTCACGCTGCGGTCATACCTGTCCTAAGCTCTTGGAGTTAGCGTTGGGTGTTACCAAACACCATGGCTTGTGTGTAGTGTTTTTAGTAATCTCAGGTTTAAAGTGTAGAAGAGGTTCAACTACTTCAGGAGAAAACAGGAGGCTGAAAGCTTCGCCTAGATGAGTGTGGGAGTGAGTGTGATAAGGATTTACTGGTAAGGAGGAAATGGTCACTAGCAGTGATAGTGGCAGCCGCTTAAGTGGCAGGTTTCACAGAGTCAGGAAGAAGGAAGATAAGGAGGGTTAACAGAGAAGAATGTGAAGGTAGGAAATCGATCTCTGTTCTCCAAGATTAGTGACTTTCCAGTGGTTAGTGGAAGTTTGAAGATACCACTGATTCCCCTCAAATCTAAGGTATGAAAATTTTAATAGGAAGATTAATCAGGTGAAGATATAGAACCAATGTTTTTTGTAACGAGACAGAAAGGTCAGTACAGAGAGTGTGCCTTCCAGATCTGGTGTTGGTGACATAGTCAGCAGGTTGGATTAATATATCAAGGTAATGGGAACAAGCCCATTTATCTTAGTGCTGGGGTAATGAAACGAGGGAAGGGCAGGAGACCGGAACTGCTGGATAAGCACAGTCCAGTCAATCCATAGAAATAGTTAAGTCTAAATGGAGGTATCCCAGTCATATGTAGCATCTATGCCTAGAAAGGGAGTGGGCAATGAATGGATGTCTAGGGCAATTGATATAAACTGCTGGCTAGACTGGTACTGCTAAGGAACTTGCACTCCCATTCATTGATACTGGCCTTTTCTTTTGGCAAACGTGATATGAAACAAGGGATGGGTGTTCATCTCGCTGGGGATGGAGTGGGTTGATAAGCCAATCGATTGAGAGGGTAATGATGACTTGTCCTAGGAATTTAAACTGATAGATTAAAGAGGATAGAGTGTTTGTGGGAAACAATCAGGGTTTCAGCAGAGTATTAGCTGTAAAACAGCAGTAATTACCGTGAATAACCTCCAGGGATATTTTTAAAAAAAGACAATATTCAAAATAAAGTTGCCTAGTTAGCAAATCAATTGTTATCAACAAAAGATAAATAGCAGAGTGCAACCGATGACTACCTCCCTTAAGGTTTAACTATACAAATAGTATGAGTCTAAGAAATAAGATATATAAGCTAAGATAACTATTCAAGTTGTAGGTAATATCGATATTATTGGTATAACAAGTGACCGGTTCAACCTGAAAGATAGAGAAATGCCTTCTGAATGCAACAAACAGGGTTTAAAAACTATTCCGCACTGATTAAGGTCAATACAAGGGTGGTGGCTTGCGATGTATGTCAAGAAAATTTAAATTGTTGTCTTCGACATATATAAGATTAGAAACTCGTAAACTATAAATCTGTTTGGCTCGAGGGTCGTTGTACAATTAATTTTGGTGTGATTTATAGGCCTCCAAACCTTTATAAAATTGCAGTAAGCTTTATGTGACGAATTCATTAAGGCATCTAGATTATGAAAATGTTGTGATAATGGAGATTTAACTTAGAACAAATTGATTGGAACAATAGACAGGAAATCTTGAATCTAGTGACTTTCCTTGGATACGGATCAGGATTGCTTTTAGAACAGGGTTGTGACAGAACCAATAGAGGATACAATCTCTTGACTTGTTCTTGCCAACAAAGATTCACTAATTAATAATCTTTGATGTTAATGATGAGCCTTGGGAAAGTGGATCACAAATCACTTAGTTTTAAATATATCATGGAATTAATCCCAGATAAACTGCAATCAAATCTCTGTCCCAAATTTTCGCTGGCTGACTTCTGGGACTGAAAAATTAACTGGGAGGAGGCTAATTATTGGGATGATCAGAGACTATGGTCAGGTAGGTGATCTGGTTGCCAATATGGACATTTTTTCAGAGCAAAGTTCTAGCTTGTCCAGACAACTTTTGTCCCGAGTAGGGAAAATAGATCAAACAAAAATGACCCCAAATTGTTAACAATGAGATTAAAACATCTCAATTGTCAAAAGAGAGCATATATAGGCGTATTCAAAAGAAAGAATGGGCAGTTAAGAAATCAATATATTCGGATTAAAAGAGAGAAATAAAGGAATAAGGAAAAGCAAAAAAGGGGATTATGAGGCAAGGTCGAAAGGGATTCAAAGACATATAACCCAAAAGGTTCTTTCAGTATACAGAATTAAGATTATGGACAAGATTACCCACTTAAATAACTCTGGTCAGATCAACTGACATTGATGAATGGAATATGTGTGAAAATCTCAATACTACCTACTTCTCCTCTAGTTTTTCCCATCACCCAGGAAAATACCTAGCTGAATATTCCTGAATAATAGATTATGTAGAACCGAGAATAAGTAAACTATGTACGATTGCGGAAACTAGTGACCCGGTCCTCAGAAAATAGAGAAACTTAAACCTAAGAAATCCCCTTGGTCCTAGAAGAACTTTGTTTGCAAGGGTGTTAAAAAGGAATGTAAAGAGGAACTTAGGCTATAACCTTGGCTAATCTTTTTTAACATATCAAAAAAAACCTATCATAACTGGTATTAGTGCCTGATAAGTGGAAAATGGCAAAGGTAATACTATATACAAGGCAGGTGACAGGTCCTTGCTTTGAACTATAGACCAATAAGCCTTACCTTCATAGTGGGAAAATTTATGAATCAAAAATTGCAGAAGCAATTCGTAGCCATCTTGACAGGCACAGATAGATTAATGAATCTAAACACGGTTTTACAAAGGGGCGTTGCTGTTTTACAATTTTACTAACTTTTTTCACTAAGGGTGTTTGAGGAGGTAGATCATGGTAATGAAGATGATATTGTGTATATGGACTTCAGTAAGGCTTTCCATAGAGTTCCACATCAGAGGCTGTTGAGGAAATTTAAAGGCACACTGAATGGGAGGAGAAATTTTTTCCTGGGTAGAGGCATGGCTGACAAATAGGCAGCAGAGAGTTTGCATAAATGGGGAGAAATTAGAAGGGGGGCATGTCACAAGCGGGTTTCTTCAGGGGTCAGTGTTGGGCCCGTTGTTGTTCAAAATTTTAAACATAAAACGACATAGATGAGAGAATAAATAGCGACATAAGCAAATTTGCTGATGACACCAAAACAGGCCGTCCATTTCTTTTCTAATGAGGACATTTAGAGCACTCCAGGATGATTTGAAAAGACTGATGTAATGGTCGGAAAAAGTGGCAGATGCATTTTTAATTTATTGACAAATGCAAAGTTTCTAAATGTTGGACGGAAAATAACCATGCCACATATGAACTAATAATGTAGATCTTAATACTACTGATTGCGAAAAGAATTTGGGAATTCTGGTTAGCAGTAATCTCAAACCAAGACAACAGTGCATTAGTGTTTCGCAATAAAGCTAACAGAATTCTTGGCTTCATATCTAGAAGTATAAAAATAGAAGTCCTCAGGTTGTTCTTAACTCTATATCCTTGTTTAGGCCTCATTTAGACTGCTCACAGTTCTGGTCACCGTATTACAGAATGGATATAAATTTCTCTGGAAAACGTACAAAGGAGGATGACAAAGATGATCCCATGTATCTGAAAATTTTTCCCTATGAGGATAGACTGAGGCCTGAATCTGCACTCTCTAGAAAGACGTAGAATTAGGGGGGATATGAAACGAGGTGTATAAATGAAAAATAGGAATAAATTTAAAAGGGGGTGTAAAAAAGCGTGCTGAAAATTTCCACCAAGACAGGACTCGCAGCAATGGTTTTTAAGTTGGAAAAATTCAGATTCAGGAAGGATATAGGAAAGCACTGGTTTGGTAATAGATTTTTGGATGAGTGGAACAAACTCCCGAATACAGTTTATTGAGGGTTAAACGTTGTGTAGTTTTTAAAATAGGTTAGATAAATACATGAGTGGGTGTGGGTGGGTGTGAGTTGCACATGACTAGCTTGTGCTGCTGGGTCTGGTTCAGTGGGTCCGTTCCCTTTAAGTGAATATGACCTGACCAGACTAGGTGGGTCAAATTTGGGGTAATCCGGGGGGGGGGAGGACATGGACCGGGTCCGCATGGTCAGTAGGCCAGTTGCAGTGTTCCTTCTCTATGTTTTTTATGTACTACTATTCCACCTCCTCCTATATATACCCCTCCCACTCTCCTTTCCGTTAGTGTAACTTTGTAAATATCCAAGTCGGACCAGAACGTCCCTCGTAAGCTCCTCTCTTCTACATGCGGGTTATTTGTGTATCGTTCCCGTCACGGTATTGTGACTTCATTTTTTATTTTAAGACACTATACTGACATCACTGTAACACTGTCATCTTACCTTCACGTTTGCTTTCCCCAACAGTTATAGTTGTGCTGTTACAGGCTGAAGAATAACAGAAAAAATAAAAATTTAATATTTTTTTATATATTATCATCAATGTATAATTAATTAAGCGTCAGGAATTGTGAAATAAGAGTTTATTATTATTATTAAATTTTTATGATTATGATTATTATTATTATTATTATTATTATTATTATTATTATTATTATTATTATTATATTATTATTATTAATTATTATTATTTATTACTAAGTAGTTCTTTTTATGTTTTCTAATCATAGTTCTGAAAGCTTACGTTTTTCTGAATAGTTATTGTTATAGATTGAATTAGTGACCAATACCTGTGTTGTATGATGTATGTCTGTAGTGACCCATACATGTGTGTTAAGTGTATGCCTTGTTATTAACTACCTTTCTAAGTATGATTAACTTAATCCATTTTCACATAAAGTCTGAAATTAATGCCTGTTTTTTTGGTGTGTGGGTGGTTTGTGGTGTG
>NC_069486.1:15226008-15248136 GCF_026875155.1 Cherax quadricarinatus | reverse complement strand
CAGGATGCGACTCACACCAGTCCACTAACACCCAGGATGTGACCCACACCAGTCCACTAACACCCAGGATGTGACCCACACCAGTCCACTAACACCCAGGATTGTGACCCACACCAGTCCACTAACACCCAGGATGTGACCCACACCAGTCCACTAACACCCAGGATGTGACCCACACCAGTCCACTAACACCCAGGATGCGACTCACACCAGTCCACTAACACCCAGGATGCGACTCACACCAGTCCACTAACACCCAGGATGTGACCCACACCAGTCCACTAACACCCAGGATGCGACTCACACCCCAGTCCACTAACACCCAGGATGCGACTCACACCAGTCCACTAACACCCAGGATGCGACCCACACCAGTCCACTAACACCCAGGATGTGACCCACACCAGTCCACTAACACCCAGGATGCGACCCACACCAGTCCACTAACACCCAGGATGCGACTCACACCAGTCCACTAACACCCAGGATGTGACCCACACCAGTCCACTAACACCCAGGATGTGACCCACACCAGTCCACTAACACCCAGGATGCGACTCACACCAGTCCACTAACACCCAGGATGCGACCCACACCAGTCCACTAACACCCAGGATGTGACCCACACCAGTCCACTAACACCCAGGATGCGACCCACACCAGTCCACTAACACCCAGGATGCGACTCACACCAGTCCACTAACACCCAGGATGTGACCCACACCAGTCCACTAACACCCAGGTACCCATTTTAGTGATGGGTGAACAGGTACAGCAGGTGTTTTATGGAAACACGTCCCTAATGCTTCCCATAAAACACCTGTAATAAAACCTGCGCCTACACAGCTTATACCCACGAAATCATCAATCCATTTCATTCGATGCATCAACTATTGACGAATGACCTCGTTCACAGTCGTTAAATTTTAATAAGAGGAAAGCGCTAAACACTACGGGGTCATATACCGTCTGTAGAATGGGAGGAGTTCAAATTCGATTCAGGCAGTGGGGAAGGCAAGCTCAATTCCTTGGATCAAGAGCCCCACACCCGCCTACACAGGGCTGTATTAAGTCAATAATACAGCCAACCTGTTTGGCTTCCCTGGGTTATCCTGGGTTATTAACTCTTTGGCGCTACTAAGCCAAGGAAACTCTTCAGTTCCATCATTCCATTGTTGTTGTTGTTGTTGTTGTTGTTGTTGTTGTTGCTCTTCTTCTTCTTCTTCTTCTTCTTCTTCTTCTTCTTCTTCTTCTTCTTCTTCTTCTTCGTCTTCTTCGTCTTCTTCGTCTTCTTCGTCTTCTTTGTCTTCTTCTTCTTCGTCTTCTTCGTCTTCTTCGTCTTCTTCGTCTTCTTGTCTTTTTCTTCTTCGTCTTCTCGTTCTCTTCGCCTCTCATGTTCAATGACCTCTACATCAGAGTCAATAAGGGTGAATACAAGGTCCATCCTCGCTAGTTTGTCGTTGCCTCTCTAGTTGTGTCCCTGTCATGCTAACTCACGACGTATTCCATCGCCAAGTCCAACAACTTAATCTCTGTTCATTTCGTTATCCATGTGGCTCCAGACTTTCCCAGTCTATTTCCTTATGGATGAAATCTCCCATGACCAGTTGTTTTGCAATTCCCAAGTGGGCTATTCTAGCCACCTCCGTTATTATGTAAATCATCGCCTTGTTACAGTAAACATATGCATGTGTTGGTCTCCTGCTGTTTAGCCGTTGATTATATGTCGCTATTATGTGTGTCCCAGTTATATAATCATTCAACCTCTCTCCGTTTATTCCACTCATTACTGGTTCCTTATTAACAACCCCCCTCCCCTGTTCCCCCAGTTCTTTCTCATTATTTGAAATCCTTCTGGAAAGATCACATCTGCTATCCGCTATTTCATTCATCACTCCTACTGTTATCCCATCTACGTTTGCATATTTAACTTCAGTTTCCTCTCACTCATTATACTCTGGTTTTCGTAGTTCGGGAGTTAAGGTTAGGAACGAGTGTGGAGATGGAAATGGGTATATGAGAGAGGAAATGGGGAGGGTGGAAGCCGAGGGAAGGGAGGTTTGTATGTTGGGATGGATGGCTGTGGGGATTCTGCAAAATAAAAACACAAGACAGGAGGAGCACTGCATCAGCCCTACTGCCTTAACTCACACCCACTCACCTACTTTTCGTCTTCACTGACACTTCTGGGAAGTTTGTTCCTCTCATCCACAATTCTATAAACAACCAGTGTTTTTCAAATCTTTTTTTTTTCCGCTTGAGCCATTTCTGGAGTCTTTTTTGGTAGATTTTTAAAAAGCATGTTAGTTATCCCTTTTTATTTTTGTCTCCTTTTGGAACCCAATCAGTCACCCCCAATTCTACTCTTTCTAAGAGTTAATTAAAGTCCATCATTTAAATCCGTAGTAAAGATTTGTTCCCCTTGTCTTTTTATAAAAGGAGAATAAAACTGCGAAACATATTCTAAAAAAGGCCCCTTATTAAAATCTAAACGAATATAATCGAAACACCTAACACTTTTGTGGTTTTGATAACGCGACCACCTTCCAAACATCCCCTCTGAATCTTTTATCCCAAGGATTCAATCTGGAACACTTGACAGCACATGAGTAACAGATAAAGTCAGTTGATAAATGAAAATCGTCCACGATGGCCCCTCACGGACCCACAATGGCCCTCACTCCCCACAGATGGCTCCCCCTTTTCACCTTTTTCCTTATTTTGTAGTTTTCAAAACATAAAAAGCCCCAAAATGAGTATGTAGGAACGTCTTAACTTGTCCAAAAAGTTAAAAATCCTTAACCTGAAATACTTTCAAAAAAGTTAGGACCCTTTAACCTGAAAAGGGGCTTGTCAATAAAGTTGGGAATCCTTAACCTTAATGGCTGTCAAAAAGTTAGGAAACCCCTTAAGAAACATAAACAATAGCATTAAAAATGTAAAACCTTTTTTAAACGTTTCGCCCACACAGGGGGGCTTTTTTAAAGTCACAAACGATCACCGGGGGTGGAAATACGGGACATTTATAGTTGGTTTTCAGAATGTGATCAGGGGGGAAATTGTGCAGTGTTCAATTTCTTATGGGGATAGCGATGAAGAATTTTTTTCAAGTGGTTCAGATTTAAGAACCTTGTTTTGGTTTTGAAATTGTTGGTATAAAAATAAGTGTGATTCCAGGATCTTCGGTATTGAGTGTTGTTTTCGTGTCATAAGTCTTGAGTTCTGTAGTTAATTAAATGGTTTGTGAATACGATTTTTGTACAAGGCATTCCTTGATCGCAGTCCTCTTGGATTGGTGATCTAAAATACGTGTTTGGAGTCCATGATTTTTTCCCCCACGTTAATTTGGCAGTTCCCGGGGATTGTGTATACCCCTGCGAGGATCAAGCTTGTCCTGTCTACTACGGGTGTGCCCTGATGGTGGGGTTGTGGAGGTAGATCGGGAATGATTTTTGGGAAAAGATTTGGGAAAAACATGTTTGGCAATGGAGTTGGGGGGGAGGACATTATCTCTTCTCGGCACGTTTTCCGGTGTTTGAAGATTTTTAAAAATGCCCGCCGTCTGCAGTCTTTTGAGAAGTGCGAGGATGGGATTTAGAAAATAATTTTTTCAATTATAGGGCATTTTCCCAAGGAACTCTTGCTGCGAATCTGAGTGCGCGCAGGAAGAAACCTATTTTACACCACGTTTTAGTTTGGTGTCGTGGTGAGGTAAAGTGGAGAAGATCTTTTTTGGGTTTTTGGGTTTTTCGATGATTTTTAAAACGAAGTCTTGTCAGTTTTGCAGAGAAGAACATCAAGGAAAGGAAATGTTGTCGACTTCTTTTTCAAGGGGCCCTATTTGGGGGCCGCCTGGTTGACTTGTCTTGGAGAGCTTGAACTTTTTGAAGCGCTGGGAGTTAGAGGAGAATGTCGTAAAACATAAGGGACCGGGTGACAGTCAAAAGGAATAATGGGGAAAAAAACGTAGGTTCCAGATTTCCATGTATAAGTTCGCCAGGACGGCACTGATGGCGGACCCATGGTTGACCAAAATTGTTAAAAAGGGCGTTTTTTGAAGGGAAACACGTAAAGCCGCACATAGTCAACGAGGTCGATTAAATCGCGGCGGAATGGGAAGATAAAGTGAAACGAAATTTTTTTTCTGCTCATATGTTTTTTATGTTTCCATTTTTGGGGGGATTTTTTATACCAATTATTTTCGGGAATTTTAAACCTGTAAAAGTTTGTCAAAAAGCTGGGGACCCTTAAAACCCTTGTCAAACCCGTGTAAAAAAAAATGGTCCTTTAAACTTTAACGCTCATAGGTTTGTATTTTAAACCTTAGTGTTGAAAAAGGGACCAGCACAGTTTGTCGATTCTACGAACCATTTTTTAAAAACCCCCTTACATAAGTCTTATTAAACCGATCGCACGTTTCTACAACAAAATTAGCATATCTAGATCTTCCGGGCGGTGTCCTCAAGTAAGTAATCGGCAGATACTTCAACGTCGTCTTCAATTTCCTATTTGCTATTCATTTCCTCACTATATGTTCATGAGTATTATAAATACGAGTAGTCAGTCTTTGGCCCTTTTTTGCTCAATTGCAAGAGTGGAGGTAGGGTGCAAGTAGTGGAAAGGGGGGCAAGTAGTGGAGGGAGGGGTCAATAGTGAAGGATGGGGTGCAAGTATGGGGGGATGGGGTGGCAATATGGAGGGTGGGTGCAAGTAGTGGAGGGAGGAGTGCAAGTAGTGAAGGGTGGGGTCAAGTAGTGGGGGGTGGGGGCAAATAGTGGAGGGTGGGGGGCAATAGTGGGGGGGGGGGTGCAATAGTGGAGGGTAGGGGCAAGTAGTGGGGGAGGGGTGCAAGTACGAAAGGGTTGGGGGCAAGTGTGGGGGTGGGGTGCAAGTAGCGGAGGGGTGGGGGTGCAATTTGTGGAGGATGGGGTGCAAGTATGGGGGGGGGTGCAAGTTGGAGGGGGGGGGTGCAAGTAGTGGGGGGAAGGGTGCAAGTAGTGGGGGATGGGGGCAAGAAAATGAAGGTGGGGTTTCAAGTAGTGGAGGGTGGGGTGCAAAGTAGTGAAGGGTGGGGTTTTCAATAGTGGGGGGTGGGTGCAAATAGTGAAGGATGGGGTGCAAATATGGAGGGGGGGGTGCAAGTATGGGGGTGGGGTGCAATAGTGAAGGATGGGGGTGCAAGTAGTGAGGGTGGGGTGCAAGTAGTGAAGGAATGGGGGGGGCAAGTGTGAGGGTGGCGTGCAAGTATGGGGGATGGGGTGCAATTAGTGGAGGATGGGGGGAAGTAGTGAAAACGGGGGGGCAATAGTGGAGGTGGGTGCAAGTAATGAAGGATGGGGGGGCAAAAGGAGGGGGGGGTGCAATAGTGGGGATGGGGGGCAAGTAGTGGAGGATGGGGTGCAAGTAGTGAAGGGTGGGGTGCAATTGAAGGAGGGGGGCAAGTAGTGAAGGAGGGGTGCAAGTAGTGGAGGGTAGGTGCAAGTAGTGGAGGATGGGGTGCAAATAGTGGAGGTGGGTGCAAGTATGGGGGATGGGGTCAATATGGAGGTGGGGGGGGAAATTTAAAGGGGGATGGGGTGAAATAGTGGGGGATGGGGTGCAAATAGTGGGGGGTGGGGTACAATAGTGGAGGGTGGGGGCAAGGTGGAAGATGGGGTGCAAGTAGAGGAGGATGGGGTGCAAATAGAGGAGGATGGGGGGCAAATATGGAAGGGTGGGGGGCAGTAGGGAGGGGGGCAAGTAGTGAAGGATGGGGGGGCAAGTAGTGAAGGATGGGGGCAAAAATAGGGGGGGTGGGTGCAAGTAGTGGAGGAGGGGTGCAAGTATGGAGGATGGGTCAAGAGTGAAGGTGGGGCAAGTATGAAGGGTGGGTGAAAAAAGTGAAGGAGGGGGGCAAATATGGAGGGGGGTGCAAGTAAGAAGGGGGGTCAGTAGTGGGGGATGGGGCAAGTAGTGAGGTGGGGTGCAATAGTGGAGGATGGGGTGCAAGTGGGAGGGTGGGGTGAAGTATGAGGGTGGGGGGCAAGTGTGAAGGATGGGGGGCAAAATAGTGGAGGGTGGGGGGCAAGTAGGGAGGGGTGGGGGCAAGTAGTGGGGGATGGGGGGCAAGTAGTGAAGGATGGGTGCAAGTATGAAGGATGGGGGCAAGTATGAAGGATGGGGGGGCAAGTATGGGGGATAGGGGGCAAGTAATGAAAGGGGGGGGTGCAATAGTGGAGGATGGGGTGCAAGTAGTGGGGGGTGGGGGGCAAGTAGTGGAGGATGGGGTTGCAAGTAGTGGGGGGTTTGGGGTCAAGTATGGGGGATAGGGGCAAGTATGGGGAAGGGTGCAATAGGGAGGGTGGGGCAAGTATGAGGGTGGGGGGGCAAGTACGGAGGGTGGGTGCAAGTAGTGGGGGGGGGGTGCAATAGTGGAGGATGGGGTGCAAGTAGTGGAGGATGGGGTGCAAATAGTGGGGTGGGGTGCAAGTAGGGAGGAGGGGTGCAAAAATAGTGGAGGATAGGGGGCAAGTGTGGAGGGTGGGGTGCAAGTATGAGGGTGGGGGGCAAGTGTGGGGGTGGGGGGGCAATAGTGGGGGGTGGGTGCAAGTATGGGGGTGGGGGGCAAATAGTGGAGGGTGGGGCAAGTAATGGAGGGGGGGGGGAAAAATGGGAGGGTAGGGGAATTGTGGAGGAGGGGTCAAGTAGGGGGGATGGGGTGCAAGATGGGGGAGAGGGGCAATGTGAGGAGGGGGTTTCAATTAGTGGAGGGTGGGGGCAATTATGGAGGATGGGGGGGCAGTTTGTGGGGATGGGGTCAATTTTGTGGGGATGGGGGGCAATTTTGGAGGATGGGGGCTAGGGAGGGGTGGGCGTAATATGGAGGATGGGGTTCAATTAGTGGGGATGGGTGCAAATATGGAGGATGGGGTGAAATAGGGGGGATGGGGTGCAATTTGGGGAGGGGTGCAATTAAGGGGGATGGGGGGCAAATAGTGGAGGGATGGGGTGCAAATAGTGGAGGATGGGGGCAAGTTGGGGAGGATCGGTGCAAGTAGTGAGATGGGGTGCAATTTGTGGAGGATGGGTGCAAATTTGTGAGGTGGGGGGCCAAATTTGTGGAGGATGGGGGGCAATTAAGAGGATGGGTGCAAATATGGAGGAAAGGGGGGCAAATGTGGAGGGTGGGTACAAGTAGGGAGGGGCGGGTGCAAGTAGGGAAGAGGGGTGTAAGTAGAGGAGGATGGGGTGCAAGTAAGGGGGGATGGGGGGCAATTTGTGGAGGATGGGGGGCAAGTAGTGGAGGATGGGGTGCAAGTAGTGGAGGTGGGTGGCAATTATGGAATGGGGTGCAATTAGTGGGGGGGATGGGGCCAATTTGGGGGGATGGGGTGAATTTTGTGGAGGATGGGGTGCATTAGTGGGGGAAAGGGGGCAATTATGGGGATGGAGGCAAGAGTGGAGGAGGGGTGTAAATAGTGGGGGGGGGTGCAATTATGGGGGTGGGGTGCAAAAAATGGGGGGAGGGGTGCAAGTAGTGGGGATGGGGGCAATTAGGGAGATGGGGGGCAAATTTAAAGGAGGATGGGTGCAAATAGGGGGGGATGGGGTCAAATAGTGGAGGGGGGGTACAAGTAGGGGGTGAGGTGCAAGTAAAAGGAGGAGGGGGTGAAAATAAATGGAGATGGGGTCAAAGTGGGGGGATGGGGTGCAAATTTGTGGGGGAGGGGGAGTGGAGGATGGGGGGAATTAGGGGAGGATGGGGGCAAAATGTGGAGGATGGTAAAGTTGGGGGTGGGGGCGGGAGTGGAGGATGGGGTGCAAGGGTGGGGATGGGGGGCAATAGTGGGGGAGGGGTGCAATTATGGAGGATGGGGTGCAAATGTGAGGATCGGGTGCAATTGTGGGGGATGGGGGGGCAAGTTGGGGGAGGGGTGCAATTATGGATGGGGTGCAAGTAGTGGAGGATGGGGGAAAAAAGTGGGGGGGGTAGGGGCAAATTTGTGAGGGTTTTTTTGGGGGCAAGTATGGGGGAGGGGTGCAAGTAGTGGAGGATGGGGTGCTTTTTGGGTGATGGGGTTTAAGTATGGAGGATGGGGTGCAATTTG
The DNA here is from genome assembly GCF_026875155.1 of Cherax quadricarinatus. Taxonomy (NCBI): domain Eukaryota; kingdom Metazoa; phylum Arthropoda; class Malacostraca; order Decapoda; family Parastacidae; genus Cherax; species Cherax quadricarinatus. Next base: position 15,240,049 of record NC_069486.1, on the reverse strand, counting down.
TGGAGGATGGGGGCAAGTATAGGGGATGGGGGGCAATTAGGGGGGAGGGGGGTAAGTGAGGAGATTGGGTGCAAGAGTGGGGGATGGGTGCAAGTAGGGGGATGGGGTGCAAGTAGGGAGGGTGGGGTGCAAATAGTGAGGGGGGTGAAGTATGGGGGATGGGGTGCAAATTTTGGAGGTGGGGTGCAAGAGTGAGGATGGGGTGCAATTAGTGGAGGTGGGGGGGCAATTTTGGGGGATGGGGTGCAAGTAGTGAGGATGGGTGCAAGAGTGGGGGATGGGTGCAATTATTTTAGGATGGGGTGAAGTAGGGGGGTGGGGGCAATTAGTGGAGGAGGGGTGCAAAAATTGCAGGGGGGCAAGTAGTGGGGGATCGGGGGAAGTGTGGAGGATGGGTGCAAGTAGAGGAGATGGGGGCAAGTAGTGGGGGATGGGGTGCAAGTGTGGAGGGGGGGGTAAATTTGGAGGGCGGTGCAGTATGGAATGGGGGTCAAATAGAGGAGGATGGGGAAGAGAGGGGGAGGGGGGCAAGTAGTGGAGGGGTGAGGTGCAAATAGTGAGGATGGGATGCAAGTGTGGAGGGGTGGGGTAAATAGTGGGGAGGGGGGCAAATTTGTGGGATTTGGGGGAAGTATTGGGGGATGGGGGGCAAGTATGGAGGATCGGGGGAAGTTGGGGGGGATGGGGGGCAAGTACAGAAGGAGGGGTGCAAGTAGAGGAGGTGGGGCAAGAGTGGGGGAGGGGGGCAAAAAGTGGAGGATCGGTGCAATAGTGGAGGATGGGGGGCAATAGTGGAGGGTGGGGTGCAATACAGAAAGGGTAGGGGGCAAGTAGAGGGGGATGGGGGCAAGTACAAAGGATGGGGGCAAGTAGAGGAGGATGGGTGCAATATGGACACCCATCAGTGCGTGAAAATTACTCCCTACTTGATGTCTTTAAAGGTATTTCGGGTTTTCCAGGGATTTATAAAATTTCGCACCCGTCCCCCCGCAAAACTAAATCCCTTATAATTCCCTGATAAGTTTAAACCCCCACTCCCGCACCATTTTCCTCGTCTCCAAAAAATGCAGATGACCAGAAATCCAGCTGTCACGTGCATAAGAGCGCACAAAAACTCGATTTGACTAAATTCTGTTTAATTTGACCCCATAATTCCCCTCAAATACGTATGGACTGGCAAAATTCTGCCCATACCCCACGCCTTCAAGTGCACATCCCGAACAGCGTAAACCCAAACAGGGAAAAAAATACCCGCTCTCTCGGAGAACTCGTTCTTCCAACAATTCAATTTTAGTTCCCACCCACAAAAGCTACGGCCGGGCAACGCTCCAAGATAAAATTATTTTTAGCCCACACATCACCATCTGCTGGCACATTTTGCTAAAGCTCCATCCACATGCACTGCAGTGGTACACAAATGAGCATGACGCTCCCACCTAAAGGGGCCCACATCACCCTTTGAACTTACAATAAGCAACACATACGCCACATAATCTGCTCAGCTTTCTGACGGGGATGAGTGTTCGTTTCTATGTTACTTTTTGTGTTATTCTAGTAGTTGTTACTTGCTTTGATTGTGAGGAAACTTAGGTTTTCTTAACATAACATTTGAGTATATTTTTCCTGTCACCCATCTTTCAAGTCTTCAGTTTTATAAACTAAGATTCACACTTGTCGTACTGGTAACCATGTGTGTGTTTGTCGTTTTCACCCATGTGTTGTGACCCGGACCAGCAACAGAGGGATTGGGTGAGCTATGCGTGACTTTGGCGAAATGTCGTGAATTATCTTTATTTCTGGAAGGCTACGACGTATGTGTGTGGGACTTCTATTCGCTTTATCGTGAACACTTACTGCTAAACAGAACTCCTAAATCTTTTTCGTATTTATAGTGAATAAGATGTTCCTTATTTAGTTTTTAAGTGTAATGGCTATTTTCTTTTCCAAGATCAGAACTTCCCATTTGTCTATATTAAACTGCGTCGGCCACTTTAACCACTGCATCAGTAAGCTTAAATGTTCCTGCAGCTTTATAATGCCCTTGACAGAATTTATCCGACAGCCTATTTTAGTGTCATAGGCAAAGTTGCTTATATGGCTGTTTATTTCCTCACTTATATCGTTTATGTACCGTAAACAACAAAGGGCCTGAGAATGACGCCTGTTGAACACCACTTGTGACGTACCAACATTCTGATTTCTCCCCATTTATGCAAGCTCTCTGCTGCCTATCTGTCAACCACACCTCTATCTATTCCGTGTGCCTCTACTTTCTTCGATAATCTCTAATGTTGAACTCTATCAAAAGCCTTACCGTAGTCCATATATATAATATATTCATTTCCATGATCCACCTCCTCAAATACCTTAGTGAAAAGGTTAGGAAATTCGTAAGGCAGGAATGCCTCTTCGTAAATCCGTGTTGGCATTCACTAATGATTTTATGTCTTTCAAGGTGCCATTGAACAGCCTCGGCAATTGTTGATTCCATCAGTTTTCCCACAATGGAAGTTAGGCTAATTTTTTCTATAATTCGAAGATTTAGACCTATCTCCAGTTCTGTAGATAAGTATCACATCTGCCATTTTCCACTTACCTAGTAGTATGCCAGTTTGTAGTAATGTGTTGAAAAGGCTAGCCAGTGTCATATTTGAACCCATCACCACTTAATTGACCTACAAGATCGCTAGCGCACTAAGCTCACACACTGAGGTCCGATAAATTAGACACATATGCATCTCTTGGGTATCTTTATTGAGGAAACGTTTCGCCACACAGTGGCTTCATCAGTCCATACACAGGAGAAACTTGAAGAACAGGAGGAGAATGAGGTAATCAGTCCCTCAACCTTGAGTCGATGTGGTCAGTCCATCAATCTTGAATAGAATACGGCATACGTGCTGAGAAGGAGCTTATAAACCGTTGGCAGGAGAGGTGCAGCAGTCATAGGTCGTGTAACATTTGTTCAATGTTGAAGTAGGTCGTGCCCAAGAATTAGGCAAGCGAAGAATTCCCAAGTATTAAGATCCCAAGAAGTTGTGTCTAATTTGTCAACATGTCGGTTCTCTGAACCATTCATCTACAAACACTGAGGTCCGGAGTTCGAATCTCCTCCGGTACGACAGGAAAACATTAGACCGTGTTTCCCATAAGACACCTGTTGTCCCTGTTCACCCATCAGAATAAAATGGGTACCTGGGTGTTAGTGGACTGGTGTGGGTCGCATCCTGGGTGTTAGTGGACTGGTGTGGGTCACATCCTGGGTGTTAGTGGACTGGTGTGGGTCGCATCCTGGGTGTTAGTGGACTGGTGTGGGTCACATCCTGGGTGTTAGTAGACTGGTGTGGGCCATTTCCTGGGTGTTAGTGGACTGGTGTGAGTCACATCCTGGGTGTTAGTGGACTGGTGTGGGTCACATCCTGGGTGTTAGTGGACTGGTGTGGGTCACATCCTGGGTGTTAGTAGACTGGTGTGGGCCATTTCCTGGGTGTTAGTGGACTGGTGTGAGTCACATCCTGGGTGTTAGTGGACTGGTGTGGGTCGCATCCTGAAACATAACTGACGTAATTTGCGGGAAATGCTCAGCATAACAAGCGGCTTTCTATAGTATGTCACTGATGTCAGCTATGGTCTGTATACCTTGTACATGTACTGGTAGAAATAAAGATATATTATTATTATTATTATTATTATTATTATATTATTATTATTATTATTATTATTATTATTATTATTATTATTATTAATACTACTACTACTACTACTACTAATAATAATAATAATTAAAATTTAAATTATTATTATTATTATTATTATTATTATTATTATTATTATTATTATTAAACCAGTGAGCTCTATCAGATGCATACAGAGGCTAGGAAAAGGGATCTAATCAGATCAGTTGGAATAAAGCCGGGGAAGCTCCAATTCCTTCCATCAAAAGCCCTTCAACAGCACCAAGGTACGTTCTTTATAAGGTAAAATATTCTAGAATTACCCAGTGACGTCTGACACAGGTTCATCTGTGTTTCTTGCAAGAGATGACGGCTGCTGCGTAGATCCAGTAAACAGAATACCCGTCTAGACTTAGAGATAATCTGTCCTTATTGTACTCAGTTAAATTTCTTCCAAGACGATGTTAGTCTTGATACATAAAACAGTAATTTAGCAAATAAAATGATGTGGGTAACATGAAGTATATGGTTGGTAACAGCGGCAAGAGAGGCCACTAGGAAGCAGCTCAGTGGTGCGCCGGCACATTATCGATTATTATTGGGTGTTGCCACATTGCTCTCATGTCTTTAGAGTCTTCAAAATGACGCGTTTCTCGAGCTTCACCATTAAGTTTTTTTTTTATCAAAATTGTTGTAGGTCGGTTTAGAGTGGGATTAGGCAGTGGACACGATGACCCCCTGAATTAACACAGGTATAACCCCTGGCCCTGCTTTGTTGGGTTTAAATTTAAATTCTCCCCCCACTCGAGCTTTTGCTAGGTTTAATTATTCTCCCTGCCACTCAGTGCTTTTGAGGTTTAAATTATTCTTCCTCCCACTAAATGCTTTTGTTAGGTTTAATTATTCCTCTCCCACTCAATGCTTTTGTTAGGTTTAATTATTCTCCCTCCGTCTCAATGCTTTTGTTAGGTTTAATTATTCTCCCTCCCACTCAATGCTTTTTTAGGTTTAATTATTCTCCCTCCCCTCAGTGCTTTTGTTAGGTTTATTCTTCCTCCCACTCAATGCTTTTGTTAGGTTTAATTATTCTCCCTCCCACTCATGCTTTTGTTAGGTTTAATTATTCCTCCTCCCACTCAATGCTTTTGTTAGGTTTAATTATTCTCCCCCCCACCAGTGCTTTTGTTAGGTTTAATTATTCTTCCTCCCACTCAATGCTTTTGTTAGGTTTAATTATTCTCCCTCCCATCAAGGGCTTTTGTTAGGTTTAATTATTCTCCCTCCCACTCAATGCTTTTTTTTAGGTTTAATTATTCTCCCCCTCCCTCTAAATGCTTTTGTTAGGTTTTAATTATTCTCCCCCCCATCAATGCTTTTGTTAGGTTTAATTATTCTCCCTTCCACCCAGTGCTTTTTTTTAGGTTTAATTATTCTTCCTCCCCTCAGTGCTTTTGTTAGGTTTAATTATTCTTCCTCCCACTCAATGCTTTTGTTAGGTTTAATTATTCTCCCTCCCACTCAATGCTTTTGTTAGGTTTAATTATTCTCCCTCCCACTCAATGCTTTTGTTGGGTTTTTAATTATTCTCCCTCCCTCTCAATGCTTTGTTTGATTAATTATTCTTCCTCCACTCGTGCTTTTGTTGGGTTTTTAATTATTCTTCCTCCCACTCAATGTTTTGTTAGGTTTTAATTTCTCCCCCCATTCAATGCCTTTGTTAGGTTTAATTATTCTCTCTCCCCACTCAATGCTTTTGTTAGGTTTAATTATCTCCCCCCCTCTCAAGCTTTTGTTAGGTTTAATTATTCTCCCTCCCACTCATGCTTTTGTTGGGTTTAATTTTTCTCCCTCCCTCTCAATGCTTTTGTTAGGTTTAATTATTCTCCCTCCCACTCAATGCTTTTGTTAGGTTTAATTATTCTCCCTCCCACTCAATGCTTTTTGTTAGGTTTAATTATTCTCCCTCCCTCTCAATGCTTTTGTTAGGATTAATTTATTTCTTCCTCCACTCATGCTTTTGTTAGGTTTAATTTTTCTTCCTCCCTCTCAATGTTTTGTTAGGTTAATTATTCTCCCCCCCACTCAATGCTTTTGTTAGGTTTAATTATTCTTCCTCCCACTCAATGCTTTGTTAGCTTTAATTATTCTCTCTCCCACTCAATGCTTTTGTTAGGTTTAATTATTCTCCCCCCCCCTCAATGCTTTTTGTTGGGTTTAATTATTCTCCCTCCCATCAATGCTTTTGTTGGGTTTAATTATTCTCCCTCCCTCTCAATGTTTTTGGGGGGTTGGGTTTAATTATTCCCCCTCCACTCAGTGCTTTTGTTGGGTTTAATTATTCTTCCTCCCACTCAATGTTTTTGTTAGGTTTATTTATTCTCTCTCCCACTCAATGCTTTTTTTAGGTTTAATTATTCTCCCTCCCTCTCAATGCTTTTGTTAGGTTTAATTATTACCTCCCTCCCTCTAAATGCTTTTGTTAGGTTTAATTATTCTCCCTCCCATCTCAGTGCTTTTGTTAGGTTTAATTATTCTTCCTCCCACTCAATGCTTTTGTTAGGTTTAATTATTCTCCCTCCCACTCAGTGCTTTTGTTAGGTTTAATTATTCTTCCTCCCACTCAATGCTTTGTTTAGGTTTAATTTTCCCCTCCCACTCAATGTTTTTGTTAGGTTTAATTTTTTCTCCCTCCCACTCAATGCTTTTGTTAGGCTTAATTATACTCCCCCCCCTCTCAATGCTTTTGTTAGGAAATTTTTTTCTCCCTCCACTCAGTGCTTTGTTAGGTTTAATTATTTTTCCTCCCTTTCAATGCTTTTGTTAGGTTTAATTATTCTCCCTCCCACTCAGTGCTTTGTTAGGTTTAATTATTCTCCCTCCACTCAGTGCTTTTGTTGGGTTTAATTATTCTCCCTCCCACTCAATCTTTTGTTAGGTTTAATTATTCTCCCTCCCACTCAATGCTTTTGTTAGGTTTAATTATTCTCCCTCCCTCTCAATGTTTTTGTAATAAAGAGGGAGCAGGATTTTCCTTAATTGTCCTGCTAAAAGTAAGAGATGTACTGTCTCTTATTAAACTACACTTTGCAACACAGGACTGCAAGGAGCAGCGGTCGCTTGACCACGTCGCATACTCGTACGGCATCTGCGATCAATTACTCACTGTAGCAGTAAACAAGATGCTTGCCCCTTCTGAGAGGGCCGGGCCCCTCAAGGCTGAAAGGGGCTGAAGGGGGCTGATACCCCCCTCCTGGAGAAAATTTCTCCACACTGGGGGTCGGCGGAGGTTCGCTGCAGGTGAACTATTCATCACTTAACATTAATTTAATTTTCTCACTCGCCACCACTGCTGCTTGTCTTTTCTGAACAGCTTTAGTCTGTGTGGTTTCTGGAGAATCACTAATTTTGTTTTCAGCACTGTGTAATTCTAACGGCACTAGTTTATTTATTGTCCACTTATTCACTACACCTTTGCTTAGAACATCAACTGTCCTGATGATTCCATTTGCATCAGGATATATGGTCACAATTTTTCCAAGTGGCCATTGGGACCTCGGACCATCATTGTCAATAATCACTATGTCACCAGGTCTTAAGGACTTATGATTTTCAGGAACACCAGCTCCATAGAAGTGTTCGCTCAATGAAGTGAGATAGTCTTCTCCGCCAAATTTTCTCCAAACTTCAATCACTTTATTAAGGTGTTTGAATTTACGTCTGAGTTGCTCAGGTTCGAAATAAGTAGGATCCTCTATGATTTCTTTATCATTCATGGAGGAACAGGTTCGAGCCTTCTCCCATGGAGTAAATGAGATGGACTTAACACTTCTAATTGTCCAGATCATCGTAACATAAGTTAAAGGCTGTTGTTGACTCTATTTTCTATCTCATTCACAACTGTAGGGGAAATTCTTCTAAGTCTTTTTCTCTGACGATGAAGAGTCTTCCTTAAACAACTTTTACAATGCCGATCATTCTTTCATAAAATCCCCCGTGCCATGGAGATTTAGGGGGAATGTATCTCCAACGACACCTGCGTTGATTCAGCATCTGTTTGTACTTCTGGTTGATCAAAGATCTTGCTTATATAAGCAGCACCAGCAACAAAGTTCGTTGCATTATCTGAAATCATCAGTCTGGGACATGCCCCTTTTGGCTGCAAAACCTTCTGAATAATTTGATAAAGGTTCAGCAGACATGTCCAAATGGCTACTTCTAGATGTACTGCTCTAGTTGTAGCAAAAAGTGAACAAACAGAAAGTTTCACCTTTTATGGGAACTTTGTCAAAATGTTTGGTTAAAATTATTGGTTTCCCGTGGGAATCTACACCTGTCACCTCAAATGGAGTGATATGACAAACTCTTTCAGAGGGATATGGAGGTGGACCTTGTACGACATACTCGCATATCATAGTGACGACAAGTAATACAGTCCTTTATTTGTTTTTCACACTTTTTCGACCTTGAGGTATCCAGTAGGATTGTCGTATATGACAAAGTGTGTCAGCTACCCCACCATGTAACCGTTACTGTGGGCGTTTTGCACAATCAGTTTTGTTAGCCAATGATTCTTGGGGATCAATATTGGATGTATGGCTTCTTTAGGTAGTGAAGAATTATGAATTTTCCTCGACATCTTATATTTTTTTCTGAGTCGAGATAAAGTCCTAAAAAATTATCATGACAAAGTTTCTTTGGGGATTTATCTTGTGTTTCTAGAAATTTATATTCTGTAGAGAAAACATCTTTCTGTATAGTTTCACCCAGTATTTAATGGGTTCAAGACATTCAAAATCAGGTTTTGTTCCTTTAATGAATTTAAAGACAAGAGCTGTAACTCCCTTAAGAGTTTACCCAAAGTGGCCCGGTGGCCTGGTGGCTAAAAGCTCCCGCTTCACACACGGAGGGCCCGGTTCAATTCCCGGGGGGTGGGAAACATTTCGGGCACGTTTCCTTACCTGTTTTTTCCTGTTCACCTAGCAGCAAATAGGTACCTGGGTGTTTTTCGACTGGTGTGGGTCGCATCCTGGGTGACAAGATTAAGGACCCCAATGGAAATAAATTAGACAGTCCTCGATGACGCACTGCTTTCTTGGGTTATCCTGGGCTAACCCTCCGAGGTTAAAAATCCGAAAGAAATCTTATCTTAAAGATGAGTATTTAGATCCTCAATTATTTTTTCTGTTGTGTCCCGCAGTATTTACACAACTTATTTTTTGCTGTGTTTCAAGCAGACTGTTTTCTTCTGGCATAATGTGAGCTTTGCTGAGGCCAGTTATTTTTATTAGAGAGCCAGTTCGGTCCGTGGGGCCATAATTATTATCCACAAATTTTTTGATGGGACACCACGTGACAACAGGATTTCCTTAATTGTCCTGCTAAAGTAAGAGATGTACTGTCTCTTATTAAACTACACTTTGCAACACAGGACTGCAAGGAGCACGGTCGCTTGACCACGTCGCATACTCGTACGGGATCTGCGATCAATTACTCACTATAGCAGTAAACAAAATGCTTGCCCCTTCTGAGAGGGCCGGGCCCCTCAGGGCTGAAAGGGGCTGAAGGGGCTGATACCCCCCTCCTGGGGGAAAATTTCTCCACAGCTTTTGTTAGGTTTAATTATTCTCCCTCCACTCAGTGCTTTTGTTAGGTTTAATTATTTTCCTCCCAATTTAATGCTTTTGTTAGGTTTAATTATTCTCCCTCCCACTCAATGCTTTTGTTAGGTTTAATTTTTTTTTCCTCCCAATTTAATGCTTTTGTTAGGTTTTAATTATTCTCCCTCCCCCTCAATGCTTTTGTTAGGTTTAATTATTCTCCCTCTCACTCAATGCCTTTTATTGCCGCTTATTCAGTTCTACTCATTCGATGTATCTGAACCTTTACTCGATGACTCTGTGTTCAGTGCTATATTTAAAATGCCTCTTCTCACTCAATGTCGCTCAGCACCTCTCACCCGGGGCCTCTAACTTATCGGAACTTACTAAGTACTAGTGATAGTGTCGCTTGTACACTGCCTCTCATGACATTCACTGAAGGCCAGTTATTTTAATGCATCTCACTCAAGGATACTCACTAAATGCCTCTCAGTGAAAAGCCATTTTCTCAGTGTCTCTTATGCAATGCCATTTAGAAATGCGTTTGCTAACTGCCGCTCACTATATGCCTTCAATATTGTATACTATTGAACACGTCACTGTATGCATCCCAGTGACTTCCTCTCATTCACACTTGTACGTATGCTTCGCAGTTTACATCCTCTCAAATTCACACATATCACTGTATTCCTCCCATGATTTCTTCTCACTTTACACATGACACTATGCCTCCCAGTGACTCCCCCTCATTTCACATATGTCACTGTATGGCTCCCCGTGACTTCCCCTCACTTCACACAGTCACTGTATGCCTCCCAGTGACTTCTTCTCACTTCACACATGTTACTATGCCTCCCAGTGACTTCCCTTCACTTCACATAGTCACTATATGCCTCCCAGTGACAAAACCCCTCATTCACAAAATGTTACTATGCCTCCCAATGACTTCCTCTCACTTCACACACGTCACTATACCTCCCCGTGACTTCCTCTCACTTCACACACGTCACTAACTCCCGTGACTTCCTCTCACTTCACCCCACTCACTATACCTCCCAGTAACTTCCTCCACTTCACACACGTCACTTAATTAACGCTTTCTCACTCCAGACGATAGTCGCAGCGTATATCATTAAAACTCTTGCTGTTACAATACAAGAAGTTATTTTCCTTCTATCGTAAGATTTTCCTTAAATTCAATTGTTTTATTAAAAAAAATAAAAAATCAAATATTCTCATGGAAAAAATTAAGATGCAATCTAATATTTTTTGGTTATTTAAAAAAAATTCTGTCTTCGGTTTTCGTGTGTTGATTGTATTAAAATGAAAGTGTACTGTATCATGTTCCCACACAAAGTCATTTTCAGCCAAAAAAATCCTGAAAATGCGTTATAAGGGGAAAATGAAAGTGCGTCTGTTGGAAACAGAAATTGAGTCTGGATGGGAACATGAAAGTGATCTGGATGGGAACATGAAAGTGAGTCTGGATGGGAACATGAAAGTGATCTGGATGGGAACATGAAAGTGCGTCTGGATGGGAACATGAAAGTGAGTCTGGATGGGAACATGAAAGTGAGTCTGGATGAGAACATGAAAGTGACTCTGGATGGGAACATGAAAGTGACTCTGGATGGAAACATGAAAGTGAGTCTGGATGAGAACATGAAAGTGAGGGCTGGATGGAACATGAAAAGTGAGTCCGGGTGGGAAAATGAAAGTGAATCTGGATGGAACATGAAAGTGAGTCGGATGGGAACGTGAAAGTGACTCTGGATGGGAACATGAAAGTGAGTCTGGATGGGAACATGAAAGTGAGTCTGGATGGGAACATGAAAGTGACTCTGGATGGGAAAATGAAAGTGAGTCTGGATGGGAACATGAAAGTGACTCTGGATGGGAACATGAAAGTGAGTCTGGATGGGAACATGAAAGTGACTCTGGATGGGAACATGAAAGTGAGTCTGCATGAGAACATGAAAGTGAGTCTGGACGAGAACATGAAAGTGACTCTGGATGGGAACTGAAAGTGAGTCTGCATGAACATGAAAGTGAGTCTGGTGAGAACATGAAACTGACTCTGGATGGGAAAATGAAAGTGAGTCTGCATGAGAACATGAAAGTGAGTCTGGAAAGAGAACATTAAAGTGAGTCTGGAGGAAAAATGAAAGTGAGTCTGGATGGGAACATGAAAGTGAGTCTGGATGGGAACATGAAAGTGAGTCTGGATGGGAACATGAAAGTGAGTCTGGATGGGAACATGAAAGCGAGTCTGGATGAGAACATGAAAGCGATCTGGATGAGAACATGAAAGTGAGTCTGGAAAGAGAACATGAAAGTGAGTCTGGATGGGAACTTTAAAGTGAGTCTGGATGGGGCAAGAAAGTGAGTCTGGATGGGAAAATGAAAGTGAGTCTGGATGGGAACATGAAAGGAGTCCCGGATGGGAACATGAAAGTGAGTCTGGATGGGAACATGAAAGCGAGTCTGGGTGAGAACATGAAAGTGAGTCTGGATGGAACATGAAAGTGGTTTTGGATGGGAACAAAGAAAGTGATCTGGATGGAACATGAAATTAGTCTGGGTGGGGAACATGAAAGTGAGTCGGATGGGAACATGAAAGCGAGTCTGGATGAGAACATGAAAGTGAGTCTGGATGAGAACATGAAAGTGAGTCTGGATGGGAAGCATGAAAGTGAGTCTGGATGTTTTGGGACTCTCTGATAGCGGGTTCAAACCCCGCCCGTGGTATGGGTTATTTTCTATGATACCTCAATGTACAGATATACAGAGAGCCAAATAACTTCAGTGAAATTCACGGATGACGAAGTTATGTTTTGTATCTTCAAGTATTTGACCATATTTCTTGTAACCACCAGGGGAAGGCTGGCATCTTCCCTGCACCACAAGTCAGGGAAATCATGGAGCGCTCAGAGAAGCTCACAGAGAAGGAACAGGACGCCTGGGAGAGCACAGGACTTTCTGAGCACCAACAAGGCTGACAATTATGTGGCACTTTTTGAGACCTTAGTAAAAATCAATGGTCAGATGGGGTGTAGGATGTCCCTTAAAGGTCCATATTCTTGATGGTCATATTGACATTTTCAAGGAGAATATGTCAGCATACTCAGAGTTGCAAGGGGAGCGCTTCCACCAAGATATAATGGACTTTGAACACAAATATCAGGGATCTTATAATGAAAACATGATGGGAGAGTACATTTGGGGGCTTAAACGGTAAAGTAATTTGTTGCTGCTCGCTAATCCAGAAAAACTGATTTTTTTTTTTTTGATTAGCCGGTATTCTCCCGGCCCGGGCCTTTTCCAAGTGGTGGCCCGGCCTTGGCTCCCTCTTTAGGGAGTGTCTGAGACCTAAGTCTCCCATGGGAGGAGGCACAAGCACCCCTCATCTTTGGGACCAACTGTCCCCAGGCCTAGCCACAAGCTAGGCCTCTCTGGTCTGCCATCCCCGCCTCGAGGGGACTAATGGGAATAACAGTCTTGTGAGCTTGCAGCTCACAAGAGCTTGCAGCTCACAAGAGCTTGGTCTCGATCTTTTGATAGCTTAAACGGAAAAGTAATTTGTTGCTGTTCGCAAATCTAGAAAAACTGATCATTTTAACTTTGTAAATAAGTTTTTGAAAGTTTTAAATAAAATTTGTATAAATATTATTTTATTTGTGTAAATTTTATTTATTTTATTTCTTTTTTTTTTTACATCCAAAAAGTAGCAAAAAATATTGAAATTTAGCCATTTTTTTTTGTCAAAAAATTCATCCAGTAAGCCACATAAACAAAGTTTAAAAGGAATAATAGGCATTTTCTATTGCATTGCAATAAAAGGAGTTGGAAAATAATACGTACTTGCCAGGATCAAAATCTGTGTTACATAGTGAATGCACAATAACCCAGGAAATGTAAACAGTGGGGGTTATTACCACTGTGGAAACTTTGTTTTCCCCTCACGTCTTTTTGCCATCACCTTATTCATCTTTTATTTAACATTAGCTTGTAAAATAAGACTGAATAACTTCACTCACCTCTTTCTTTGTTAGCTAAAGCTTTGGCTTCAAACGACGAGGGTCTGGGTTCGATTCCCGGCAAGGGAAGAAACATTGGACGTGTTTCACCAGTTGTCTATGTTCCCCATAGCATAAAATGGGTATCTGGGTGTTAATAGACTGTGTGGGTCACATCCTGAGACAAAACTGACCTAATTTTTCGGAAATGCTCAGCATAACCCAAAGGCTTTCATATAGTAGTATGTCATTGACGTCAGCTATGGTCTGTATACCTTGTACATTTTACTTGTAGTAAAAAAAGAAATTATTATATTATTATTATTGTTATTGGAAATTTGTGTGATTTGTCTACCCTAGCAAGCTCAGTTTTTACACCGAGCTCTGAGGTCGGTACCCCAGCCTCACAAGTGGCTTATATGACACATTTCCATAAATAACTGATGTTGCAAGAAATCTCGCATGCATGCACTAATGAAGGACTAACTTACTTTGGGTTTGGGGAATATATCCCGTCGTCCACCTCTATAAGCATTAGCCCCTCTGGATTTCCCCTTCAAGCCACGTGCAGCCGCGAACCTCATTCCTACAATATTTAGTCGGTATTAGTGACCTGCCTGCACCTCAGAAATTCCTGTTTCCGAGGGGTGTTTTATCCCCTAGTAAAATTATTGCAGGAAGTGACTCTAACTTCTTTAACAACGAGGGGACACCGATACGAGGTCTTCGGCCTTCTGACTGCACAAAGAAATCC
>NC_069486.1:15044260-15225508 GCF_026875155.1 Cherax quadricarinatus | reverse complement strand
AGTTGATCCCCAAGAACAAATAGATAGGTGAGGTATGGATAAATGAGGGAAGGTTAGTGTGGAAGGGCAGTTTGGGGAAAGTAAATCGATTTGGAGAGGATCCCCACTGTTTTGGAAACATTTTTGTTATGTGTTGGTAGGGTGCTGAAATTTGGGTTTGTTTGAGGTATAGACCTAGGAATTTGCCCTCATTATGTCTGGAATTAGAGGTTGTCGATTTTTAATGTTAAAGTTGCGCAACACTGCTCTGTACCAAACATAATAAGTGGTTTTTTGTCAGTGTTAAGTGAAAAGTTTTTGGTGTCACCCAAAGCAAAAAATTTTGAGCGCCCCTCTTTGACAATGGTGTTGGGGGGGGCAAATTAGGGTGGGAGATGCGTAAGTCAGTGCAGCAAAGTGAATGGGTTTAGGTTTTGGGATTTTTTGGGAAAGCTCACTAATTTTTAATAAAGAAGAGCGGGGACCAAGGACCTTCCCCTGCGGACCCGTATCAAGGGGGCGGTTGTTGAGCTGTGTCTTTAATGGTGACTATGTCCATTAGTAAGGTAGGTTTTGAAATATTAAAGCGCATGGCCTCTTATCCCATAAGGTAAAGTTTGTGGAGTAGGATGCTGTGGTTTTACTGTGTAAAACGTTTTTTTCTTGGGTAAATAAAAATTCTAGGGATTTTCCTTATTCTCCAATGCTGTGTAAAGCAGATTAGCTTTTTTACAATTGCATCATTAGTGCTTTTTTTTTGAACCCCAAATTGGGGGGGGTTTGATATGTTTTTGTCATTATAAATAAAATAGGTCCTGTGACGAGTTTCCGAAGTTTTGGTTAGAAAGGGAAATTTTGTATTGGCCTAAGTTGTTTAAATCTGTAGGGCACCACCCCTTTTTGTATTGGTGTAACCCGTGCTGTCTTGAGTAGTGTTGGGAAGTGTAGTTTTTAGTGACTTGTTAAAAAAAAATGTAATAGCATGCGAAAGGCAGGGCCGCTTGCTTGTAGAATAATGGTGAGACGTGAGCAGACTCCCCCGATTATTTTTTGGGGACTTTATAATCCGGTTTACTTTTGTGGCTCAGTTGGTACAAATAGAAAATCTGGAAAATTCCTATCTAGGTAGCCCCCCGGGACAGGCTTGGTATGTGGGTTTTACTGGCAATGATCCTATGTTCGAAGAAGTCGTTTATCTTTTAGCTGTATCAGTGGGTCAGTGGTGTTTTTAGGTTTAGTTAGGACAATACCTTGGTTTTTTTCAGTTTGTGGGGCCCCCGTTGGGAAAGTGTTTTCCGGTCTTTTTATATCTCCTCTTTTGTTAGTGAATCTGCGGAGTTGTACGTTGTTTGGCATTCTTTATTAATTTGGGGAGAACTGATGAATATTGTTTAAGTATATCTTTGTGTATTAAGCCCTGTCTATATTGCTTTTCAAATTGGTGTTTCTTATCAATGGATTTCAGAATGCTGCTGGTTAGCCATGGGCAACCGAGCCGTTTATTCGTGATCTGTTTCGTTTTTATAGGACAATGTTTGTTGTATAGTCTAAGTAATTTGTTAAGAAAAATGTCTGTCCAATCGTCAATACCATTGGCATTGGAGAATTCTGTAGACCAGTCAACAGTCTCTAGGTCTGCTGTGAAATTCCATATTGAGGCCTTGGTATGGAATCTAAATGAAACTTTGTTGTATTTGAGTGGTGGTTTACTAATGTTTGTTAAGAGGAAGGTTGGGTAGTGGTCTGTAGTGCTGTCTGTGATTATCCCTGATTTAAGAGGGGCTAGTATATTGGTCCATATGTGGTCTATTATGGTTGCACTTGTCTCAGTCATCCTTTTTGGTTTAGTTATTGTTGGTATGAGAAGTGTGTTGTTCATATTGTTGATGAAATCAGTTAAAGGCTGATCATCTGGTAGGCCAAGGTTGATATTGAAGTCTCCAGCTAAGAAAAGGTGGTGCTTGTTCATTTGTCTGTTTGTTATTAGTGCCTTTAGGTTCTCACTGAAATTTGGGATTTGTGTGGGCATCCAGTAAATGGAAACGATTGTTTTTAGGCATTTTAAAGGTTTTTACAGTAAAATTGGTAAAAATGTTTTCCCCCATATTCATCACTAAAGCAAGTGGTGCTAATACAAGATAGTTGGTTAGAGTAATAGATTGCAATACCACCCCCAACTTGGTATGGTCTGCAGTTGTGGATTGCTGTGTATCCTGGTAGGGGGTAGATATCTATTGTGTCCTGCTTAAGCCAGGTCTCAGAAAGAATAATGCAGGAAAAGGGTGTCTTTAGCGACTAAAGGAGTGCCAGGATGTCATCATAGTGTTTGCTTAAGGACCTGATGTTGTAGTTAAGAACTGATTTGCTTTGAGCAGTGTTCAGGATAGTGCTGGCTTGTGATGTTGTGTAATAAAAAGGGAGTTACTTTCCAATAAGGGTTTTGATTTTGTGTTAGATTATGGAGATTTAGATCAGGGTCAACGTGATCATTCATCTTTTAGGTTTAAATAGTGGTTATTTATATCCTGTATTGTGCGGGGAGTTCTAATGTGATATCTGTAGTGGTGGAAGTTTGGATAAGTATATAGCTAAAGCACTTTGGTCATATAGAGTATAGTCACTAATAAACATAATGAAGTTGAAATTGTCTATGTGTTGTGCTAGAATGAGTAAAAGTACAACTAGGTATAAACTAATACTAAAAAATACAAATTACAAATAAACACCAGACTCTTTAATTGCACTAAGGTCTAATATAATGAATTTGGGGTTGTCTATGGGATTGAGCTAGAATGAGCTAAAGTACAACAAAGGTATAAACTAATAATATAAGAATACAAGTTAAAAGGTACAAGACTCTCACTTGCAATTGCACTAGGTCTAATTAAGTTTGTTAACAAGAACAAGAGTATAACTAGATTGAAATTGACCCAAAATAAAACACACAAATTAATGTACCTAAAGAATAAAATAGAAAAATAAAAGAGGCAGGACTTGGTTATAATATGATAATAAGATAGTACAAAGGATAATATAAAAGGGTTTGGGGGTGAATATACAAACTTGAAAATTTGGCAACAAAAGGTTAAGAAAAGTATAAAATAATGATTATGTACAAAAATAAAATTGACTGGTATTTAAAAATGGTGTCTAATAAAAATTTTTGTAAGTAATAATGATTACAGAAAATATTAATAATAAAAATAAAATGAAAAAAAAAATGTTTATTTCAAGTACTAAATTTTAAGAACAGTTATTTTGGGTTCAATATTGCACTGTAGTTTTTACTAGAGCTTAACTGGAAGTACGAGGTATTTAAGAGTAAGGAACTACTCTAAGATAGTAAATGTGGTTTTAAAACAGGTTATGGTAATTAAACAAAGTACAGTGGACCCTCGACCAAAGATCGCATCGATTAACGATGAATCGGACTTGCGATACATTTTAACAAAAAAAATTTTGCCTCGACAGCGCTTAAAAAACCCGACCAACGCTATTCGTTCCGTTCGAGACGCTTCCACTTTGGCCTGAGCGCGCCTCACTTGTCCCATGGGTGCCAGTGTTTACAAGCCAGCCAGCCACCACGGTCACTTCCAAACATACACCTCTTCAAGGGGGGCTCCTTGGCGTGTGAAGAGGCTCTTGGTCTGAGGAATTAGACCTATCGGGCTTCTTCCTCAGACCGAACCTAATTACCCCCCAATCTCCCCTTTCCCCTTCCCATCCTCCCCATCCTCCCCTTTTTCTTTTCCCCCTCCTCCTCCCCACTCCTCCCTTTTGCCCTTCCCCCTTTTTGTCCTTTTGGGATTTTCCCCAGGCGCGCTATTCCCGGGGGGAAAAGGGGAAAGGATACCGGGGTTTCCCTCCCATTCCGTTTAGGTTTTTAGCGGTGGGGTAGTTTGCCGTGGAATTTTTGGGTCGCCTGGGGGGTGTCCCATCCCTCTCCCCGGTTTTCCCGGGGTTGCTTTTGGGGGTTCCCCTTTTGGGCGACCCAGGTATCTCTGGAAGCCACCTTTCGGATTCCGGGGGTGGTGGCCCAAAGGGGGTATGCTTTGGGGGAATCCGGCCGCCCCTTTTTGTCCACCGGGGGTAGCTGGCAAAATGTTGGGGGGTTTTTATCCCGGATTGTTTGTTACTAGCATGGGTGGGTAGGGTTTTTTTGGGACGGGGTTTCCCTGCTGCAAACTGCGTTTCTTGCGGGCGAGGTTCTTTGGGCGCGGGGGAGATTTTGGCCCTTTAAATTTCCCCCTAGGAAATAAACCCCCCCCGGTTTCCCCCCTTTTTTTTTTTTTTTTTTTATTTTTATTTTTTTTTTTCTTTCTTTTTTTTTTTTTAAAAAAAAAAAAGAAAGAAGTAACCTAACCATGGCAGGGCCCCGCCATGAACCTGGGACCCCCCCCCGGCCCTTTTTGATACCGCCCCCCCCTTTTTGACCCCCCCTCGTTTTTTGGACCCCCCCTTTCAGACATTCCTCATGCCTCTGTACCTATTTCCGGTTTCGGGTTTCCCCCCACCCGCCCTTTAGGTACTGAAGGGTCGACTGACTCCTTCGATTTATCAGACCTTCGCTCTCCTCTGACTATGCTTCCGGGCCCCTCCCCCTCGGTCGCAATTTTCAAAAAGCCCAACCCCTTCCCGTCCCGGGAAAAACTCTGGTCCCCCCGCCTAAACGCCAAAAGACAATTACCTGCTGATGATAATTCTTCCCCTTCCCCTTCTCGTTCTTCTAAAAAACGATCGACACGTCCTTCCCCTAACCTTTTTCCAAAGCTCAGTTTCAGACTGAACAGTGGGCTAAATTCTTCACTTTACGGGGCCAAATTTCCCCTATTTCCTATCTTTCTTTACCATAGATTGGGAAGGGGAATTCTACGCCCTGGTTTTTTTAAAAATATTTCTTTTTTATGCTCTAAGGCGGTACGCGCATCATTACCCTACAGAATGCTACCCAGGGCCTTTGTGAGCTTTCTCGTCTTTTTTTCCCCTATAGATACTGTTCCTTTCCCCCTTTAAAAACATCATTCCCCCAATTCTTGTAGTGGTACCGTCATTCTGCCCCATACCATAGTTCAACAAAATTTCCAGACATGTGGCACCGACATTCTAGAACAGCTGGAACTCCAAGATCTCCCAATCCTCAAGGTAGACACTTACGTTCTTCCTGCCCGTGGGCGGAGACGATACCCTAGCAATGTGGCTCGTTTAACTTTTGACAGCCGAGAACTCCCATCCTCAGTTTATATAGCAGGACATCGGTTACAAGTTCGAAAGGTGATCCCTACACCACAACAGTGTAGAAATTGCTGGCGATTTGGCCATCCAGCGAAATATTGCAGATCTATCGCCGAATGCCCAGTCTGTGGTGCCGATGACCATTCTAATACGTCTTGCAATCGATCTCCCTCTTGCCTTAACTGTCATGAGGCTCACCCTTCGTACTCTCGCCGTTGTCAGGTCTATTTAAACGAGCGGGAAATCCGTTACCTCAAAGAGACAGAAGGTCTCCCTTATGCCATGGCAGTTTCTCATCTCCGCCTCCAAGGGAGACTCCCACGTGTTTCTTATTCCCGTGTTTCAAAACGTCCCCCCACTTCTGGTATCCCATCTTCTACACCCACCTCTGTGGTTACCTCTCCCATAATCACTCCTGTATCTAATCCTTTTGCTGTCCTCGGCTCAGACGTCCCTACTTCAACGCCTCAGTCTAATCTCGCTCTTCGAGTTCTCTCTTACAAGCCTCAGTATCGACGAGACCTCGTACGACACCTCTTCCCAATCGTCCCTCTACTTCTCAAAAGTCAAAAAAAGGTCCGGTAACACCTCCTACCCATCTTCCACCTCCTCATTTTAACCCTCCCTGTCTCTGTCCCTAGTTCTTCCCCTCTCACTGGCTCAGTTACAAGTGCAGAGGTTCACCCTCCTCCTCGTAATGTACCTTCCTCCCCTGTTCCCTCCCAAGTTTCTTCCTCTTCTGCCACCTCCCAGGTTCCTGTCTCTTCTGTCCCCTGCCACGCTTCTCCAGTTCCCTCCACCCTTTCGCCCCCCCCTACCTTGGTACAGTCCAATACAGTTCCAATCTTTACTCATCCTCCCCCTACCATTCCCAATATTGTCTCCCATACGACATCTCTGAATTCCGAAACACTTGAAGCAATCTCTGAATATATTGCAGAGACCAAACCATCAATGGACACTGATCCACCTTCGCTCTTTCCTCCTCCTCTCGCCATCTGCGGCAACTCTTTCTTCACAGCGCACCGTTCCGTGCTGCTTGAACAGTTTTCCAACACTGCCCTCCGCATGTGGACTTTTCTAACCCTTCTAGTCCGTATGAACCCTTACCTGCGGATTTTGCAAAGTATCTTTATCATTGCCAATCATGGCCCTTTTACAGTGGAATATACGCGGCCCTCAGGGGTAATCGGGGGAGCTTCAGATGTTACTCTCCCAGTTTTGCCCCCTGTTGGTGTTTTTGCTTACAGGAACCAAATACACTCTGCTGTTATTTCCTCACTGAGCTATAATTTAATTGTATTCTTCAAGATTCCTTTTCCTGATGGGACCTTTAAAATGAAAGTGCCCTTCTTCTCCGCACTTATATTCCGTACCATCAGCTACTTTGTTTCATACATCGCTGCATTACACAGCATACCGTATCCACTTACATAGGAGTATAACGCTCCTGTTCTTTAAATCTCGTCTCCTTCTCGTGCATTCTCTATTCCGGATTTTGCCTTCTTGTTTTCGTCATTGACGCACCGATCCTGTTACTTGGTGATTTTAATGCCCCACCAATTCCTCATGGGGGGGGTCTCACAGTGGATTCCCGTGGAATTCCAGTTAGAGGCATTTCTTGCCACCCACCCCTCCATGTTTTAAATACAGGTACACACACCCATTTTGATCCTCGACTCAACTCCTCTCTCTTGCCATCGATGTCTCATTTCTCTTCCTTCCGCCGCATTAGACTTCTACTTGGTCCTGTCTCCAGGACTTACATGACAGAGATCATTTTCCAATCATTTCTTACTTTCCCTTCATATTCGCCACCTCTTCGCAACCCCACGCTGGCAATTTAATTCGGGCAAATTGTAACCTTTACTCACACCTGACTGTTTTTAAAGAGGTTCCTTCTTCGTCCTCCAACGATGAGCTTTTACACCTCTTCTCTTCCACCGTTTTCCACCGGCAGCTTTCTCATTCTATACACCCAAACTTCGGCTCGGCATTCTCAGAATTGCGTGCCTTGTGGTCTCCTGCTTGTGCTCGTGCAGTACGTTTGAAACGCGCTGCATGGGGCGGTAACCGTACAATAGACCCACAGAGCGACTCCTTGATTTTAAACTGAAGCGGCGATCGCTCGCCGTGTCATCCGTGACGCTAAACGCACGTTGCTGGCAGATTATGTCCTCCACCAACACCTCTGCTTCCTCTCTGAGTGGGTCAGTCCTGGAAAAGAAAGTACGAAAACTGAGTGGTAAATATTCCTCCAGACCCGCTCCTGTCTGCGGTTGCCGGTGTTTTGATATAGCAAGACCCCACATAGATAGTTGCCATTGCAATTGGCAATCAGCTGGTCCTATTGCTCAGGACATCCATCTATGCCCCTCTTTCTTGCCTCAAAGTCTGCAGAGAGTTAGCCACCCTTGGACTTTTCCTTCTCTCAGAGAAAACAGTATAATGTGCCTTTACACTTCAAGAACTGGAGGCAACGCCTCACTTGTCGATGCATCGGCAGCTGTGCCCGACGACATCATATTCGTATGCTACAACATTTACATCATTCAGCCCTTGCAGTCCTATTAACGCCATTACAATCTATTTGGTCGACAAGGAGTTCTCCACCGCTGTTGGAAAATCCGCCATTGTTCTCCCTTTCCGCAAACCAGCACATGAAACCTCCACTATCGTCCCATTGCTCTTACCAGTGCAGTTTGACAAAGTAATGGACCGTCTAGTAAATGACGTTTTAGTGGGTATTTAGAGACACACAACAGTCTGCTCCACTCGTCAATATGGCTTTCGTTAGGGACGTTCTACATAGACCCCTTACTGCGCTTGGATACGTATTTTCGTAATGCCTTTGCCGAATAACCACTCAGTTTATGCCATATTTTTTACCTTGAGAAGGCAATGACACAACTTGAGTCTAATATTTTTAAGCCCAAGCCCACTCCTTGAGGCCTTAGTGGCAATTTACCCTCCTTCTTTAAGAACTTTTTATCTGACAGGCATTTCCGTGTTCGGGGTTAATAATGTGCTCACTCCCGGACTTTATCCAAGCTAGGTGTTCCCCCAGGGATGTGTTCTGAGCACTACACTTTATCTCCTTGCTATTAATTATTTGGCCTCTAGTCTTCCATCAAATATTGGTCATCACTCTATGTTTATGACTTCGCTATTGCACTGTGCAGGCGCTGACTGTCACCTCCTACAGTTTCTTCTCCAGCATGCAGTCGACCGAGTTTTCCAATTGGCCACCACGCATGTTTTAAATTTCCAGCACTAAAACCCACAAATCACTTTTCACTATACTCTCTGTCATCTCCGATCATCCTTTGTACCTCATGGCTCCCCGTATCCCGAACGTGATAACAGTCAAGTTTCTGGGCCTCCTCTTTGATCGTAGTATCCTGGAAACCTTACATTACCTCGTCTGAAGCAACTTGTCACAGCCGGCTGAACCTTCTAAAAAAACCCTTGCTCATCTTTTCGTGGGGAGCTGATCGTCGAACCCTCCTTCACCTACATTCCACCCTTACTTTATCGAAACGTGATTATGGTGACCAGTTCCTAATTCACGCATCTCCTTCTACTCTCTCTAGCCTTAACCCCATTCATCACCAAGGATTACGTTCATGCCTTGGTGCTTTTCCTCTCCCCTGTCGAAAGCCTCTACGCATAAGTGAACGTTCCATCCTTTTGATACGATCGCCGTGGATGCCCTTGGCCTGCGCTACTATGTATCACTCATGATCTCCGCTATCCATCCACTTAAAGAATGTCCTGATATTAGTAGACTTCTTTATTTGTTTTCGCTGCCCTGCTTACTCCGTCCCATCTCTCTTCGCCTTCATTCCGCTCTTGTCTTCTCTTTCAACACCACCTTTTCTATATACAGTAGCATCTCACTTTACCCCTACCGCCCTGGGATGTTCCAGCTGTTCGAGGTCTGTTTCTTTCTTCCCACCCTGCTCCGAAAGCCAACTGTCTACGGTCGCTTCCCGCTCTCTTTTTCCTTGACCACTTCAACTCTCATTCTCATGCATTGCTGTGTAACACAGATGGCTTTCTAAGTCTTCTGACGGCGTAGGATTCGTAAGCGCAGTGTTTCGGACAGCGTCCGTACAAGGGGCATTACTATCTTCGCTAGTATTTTTACTTGCTGAAATATATGCCATCCTACAGCACTTATCCTATTGCACATCCTGTGTCATCATTTGTGGTTGTCTCAGACTCCCTTAGTGCTTACAGGCTATACAAAAATTTGAAACACCTCACCCCCTTAGTCCTCCATATCCAACTTTGCTAGCCGAATCATTACCAAGCATAAGATTATTGTTTTTTGATTGGGTCCCTGGTCATTTGACGTACAGGGCAATTAACCATGCAGACAACTGCTGTCCGGTCAGCAGTACATGGACCTACCATTTCTTATAGAGGTAATTCCATGTAAGGACCTAGATTGCTGTAATATCTTCCCACCTTTCACACCCGTTGGCAAAAACGTTGGTCACTATGCTCGGCAACAAACTTCATTTCTATTAAACGCTAGTATAGTACCTGTCCGTCTTCTTCTCACAAGTGTCGAGGTTGGGCGACTCTCTCTCTCGTCTTCGCATTGGCCATACACGTCCTTACTCATGATATCTCGAGATAGGCGTCTTGCTCCTCTCTGTGAGAATTGCCAAGCTCCATTATCACCAGTCAGCCACATTCTGTTGGACTGCCCACTTTATCAACGAGCAACGCAGAATTTACCGTCTGTCGTCCGTCTCCCCCGCTGCTCTCTCTGTACATCCCTTCTCGCTGATGGACCCACCTTTCATCCAGACTCTCTCATGACTTTTGACAACGACTGGACCTTACTTCACAAATTCTGATGGCTTTCAGCCCTTTCTAGCTTGAATATCCTTGCTACCCTCTACCCCCTTACAATTCCCCTTCCCCGCGTTTTCTGTAACCCTGCTGATCATCCCCCCCTCCCTTCTGCCATCCAATTCCCCTTGCTTCCTTCCCTACCCTGCAAGCGCTGTATAGCCCTTGTGGCTTAGCAGCTTTCTTTTTGAATTAGAATAATAATAATATGGCTCCCATATCACCTGAATGTGATACAGTCAGGTTTCTGGGCCTCTCTTTGACCGTAGGTATCCTGGAAAACCTCACATTACCCTCTCTAAGCAACTTGTTCACAGCCGGTTGAACCTTCTTAAAACCCTTGCTCATCTTTCCATGGGAGGCTGATCGTCGAACTCTCCGTCTACATTCCACCCGACATTTTATCGAAACTTGATTAGGTGACTCAGACTCTTCAGCGTCTCTCCTGCTACTCTAGTCTAGTCCTTAACCCCATTCATCACCAAGGATTACGTTTATGCCTTGGTTCGTCGCTCTTCCCCCTGTTGAGATCCTCTATGCAGAAAGCGAACGTTCCATCCTTATCCGATCTCCGTGATTCCCATTACTTCTCTAACTATGTACGCTCTTATGATCTCCGCAATCCTTCCATTTATAGAAGGCACTGATATTAGTATACATTCTTTATTTGTTCGCCCCCTGTTTACTCCATCACACTCTCTTCTGCCTACATTTCGCTCTTGTCTTCTCTTTAAACAATTACCACCTTTCAATGTTCATGTACATCTCACATTCCCGACCCACTGGAAGTTCCAGCTGTTTTGAGTCTGTTCTTTCTCTCCTCCCTTACACGAACCCAACTGTCTATGGTTGCTTCCCGCTCTCTTTTTCTTGACCACTCCACTCTCATTCTCATTGCTATTGCAGTACACAGATGTGCTCTAAGTCTTTCTGACGGCATAGAATTCACAGCAGTGGTTTCCAGACAGTGTCGTACGAGGCATTACGTATCTTCGGCTAGTATTTTTTACTGCTGAAATTGTATTCCATGTCTTGCAGCACTTATCCATATTTGCAATCTCCCTGTGTCATCATTTGTGGTTGTCTCAGACTCCCCTAGAGCTTACAGGCTATACAGAAATTTGATACACCACACCTCTAGTCCTCCGATCCAACCTTTGGCTACGCTGCATTCTTTACGCAAGCATAAAAATATTGTTTTTGTTGGGTCCCTGCCATGTGTGACGTATAGGGCAATGAACAGGCAAGACACTGCGGCATGATCACAGGACATGACCTACCAGTTTTCATATAGAGTTATTCCATTACAGACTATTTTTTGCTGCAATAGCAACCCACCTTCACAACCTTATGCAACAACGTTGGTCTACTATGCTCGGTAACAACTTCAATCTTTTTAAACCGAGTATAGGTTACTGGCCGTCTCTTGTCACCAGTGTCGAGGTTGGGAGACTACTCTCTCCGTCTTGGCATTGGCCATTACTCGTCTTACTCATGGATATCTCATGGAGAGGCCCTGCTCTCTCGTGAGAATTGTCAGGCTCCATTTATCAGTCAGCCACATTCTGTTAGAATGCCCATTTTTATCAACGAGCACGCAGAATTTACCTCCATCGTTGTCT
This sequence comes from Cherax quadricarinatus, assembly GCF_026875155.1. NCBI lineage: Eukaryota > Metazoa > Arthropoda > Malacostraca > Decapoda > Parastacidae > Cherax > Cherax quadricarinatus. The sequence continues at coordinate 15,213,809 of NC_069486.1, read as the reverse complement.
CACTCCGCTGTTCTCTCTTTCCTTCCCTTCTTCGCTGATGGACCCACCTTTCATCCGGACTCTCTCATTGACTTTTTGACAACAACTGACTTACTTCACAAACTCTGATACCTTCAGCCCTTTCTACCTCAATCTCTTGCTACCCTCTACCCCCGCACTATCCCCTGCCTCGCTGTTTTCTGTAACCTACTGATCATCCCTCCCCCCTTCTGCCACCCAATACCCTCGCTTCCTTCCCTACCCTGCAGCGCTGTATAGCCCTTGTGGCTTAGCGATTCTTTTTTATCATAATAATAATAATGCACCAAGGGCCCACAGCTCAACTCGCCCACAATTTTCCCCAGACACTGGCCAGAATCGAGTGGTAAAAACGGGGGGTCTTGTCTTACTGTATGGCCTGACGGAGGACATCTACAGTACATTAAGGTGTCTCCACCAGATTTCCCCAGGTCTAGTATGTGAAGACACGTGGGGGCGCCGCCTGCTGATCACGGCACTTGTTGCTCAGATGGTGTCTAGTCTTAGAAGGAAGCTCTGGCGTCTTCGAGACCCGTGCCTCGTCATTCAAACTTGGGCTGCCAGTTCTCCCTAGCTAACATAATCTAGTGTTTGTCTACATTCGGCCTATTACTACCAATGTTAAGGTCTTAGGTCTACATTTTTATTATCTACAGTTGCCTCAATAATCCTAATAATAGTGTACTAACAGTATAAACTACCTACTTCTTCCCTGAAGGGTAAATCTATCAAGAAGTACCTTACAACCACCTTCGCCAACCCGGGTGTGTGTGTGTGTTTTGGTTGGGTTTAAGGGCTACCCCACCCAGCTGTTTATCTGTGACAAGTTAGAATCTTTGTACACTGTATCTGTCCTGTGGAACTTTTAGGACCGAACAAGTTTCCACAATAATAATAATAATGTTGGAATTTATTCAGTCCTAAGTCCCAACAGGGTAAATACACCATATGAAGGCCCTAACATGTCACGGATGGATCGTCTGAGTTTGCGGGCCCTTACATCTACCCAAAACACATACACCCAGGCTGGCGAAGGTGGTTGGAAGGTACATTTTAATTGATAGATTTACCCTTCAAGGAAGATGAAGGTAGTTTGTACTGTTAGTAAACTAATATTAGGATTATTGAGGCAACTATAGATAATAATAATGTAGACCTAAGACCTTAATGTAGGTAGGAATAGACCCTTAATATAAGCAAACAATAGGTTATATTAGCTAGCGAGAACTGGCAGCCTCAAGTTTGAACGGCGAGGCACGGGCTTTTGAGAGATGAATGCCTCCTTCTACAACGAGACTGCAAACTTGACATGCTGCCGTGAACAGCAGGGCAGCGCCACCACGTGTCTTCACATACTAGACCAGGGGAAATCTGGTGGAGGCATCTCGAAGTACTGTAGATGCCCTCCTCGGTCAGGCCCATACAGTAAGATAAGACCTCCCTTTCTCAGTATTCTGACCAGTTTCTGGGGGAAATTGCGAGTGAGTTGAGCTGTGGATCTTTGTGCAGTCAGATGGCCGAAGACCATACGTATCGGTGTCCCCTCGTTGTTAAAGAAGTTAGAGTCACTTCCTGCATAATTTTACTAGGGGATACACACCCCCTCGGAAACAGGAATTTCTGAGGTGCAGGCAGGTCACTAATACCGACTGAATATTGTAGGAATGAGGTTCGCGGCTGCACGTGGTCTTGAAGGGGAAATCCAGAGGGGCTAATGCTTATAGAGGTGGACGACCGGGATATATTCTCCAACACCAAGTAAGTTAGTCCTTCATTAGTGCATGCATGCGAGATTTCTTGCAACATCAGTTATTTATGGAAATGTGTCATATAAGCCACTTGTGAGGCTGAGGTACCGACCTCAGAGCTCGGTGTCAACTGAGCTTGCTAGGGTAGGCAACTCACACAAATTTCCAATAACAATAATAATAATAATAATTTCTTTATTTACTACAAGTACATGTACAAGGTATACAGACCATAGCTGACGTCAATGACATACTACTATATAGAAAGTCGCCTGTTATGCTGAGCATTTCCCGCAAATTAGGTCAGTTTTGTCCCAGGATGCGACCCACACCAGTCCATTAACACCCAGGTACCCATTTTATGCTGATGGGGAACATAGACAACTGGTGTAAACACGTCCAATGTTTCTTCCCTTGCCGGGAATCGAACCCAGACCCTCGTCGTTTGAAGCCAAAGCTTTAGCTAACAAAGAAAGAGGTGATTGAAGTTATTCAGTCTTATTTTACAAGCTAATGTCTAAATAAAAGATGAATAATGGAGATGGCAACAGACGTGAGAGGAACAAAGTTTCCACAGTGGTAATAACCCCACTGTTTACATTTCCTGGGTTATTGTGCATTCACTATGTAACACAGATTTTGTTCCTGGCAAGTACGTATTATTTTCCAACTCCTTTTATTGCAATGCAATAGAAAATGTCTATTATTCCTTTTAAACTTTGTTTTGTGTACTGATGAATTTTTTGACAAAAAAATGCTAAATTCATATTTTTTGCTACTTTTTGGATGTAAAAAAAAATATAATAATTTACCAAATAAAATATTATACAATTTTTTAAATTCAAAATATTACAAGTAAACAGTTTCTAGATTGCGAACACAACAATTATTTCCGTTAAGCTATCAAGATCGAACCAGCTTTGTGAGCTGCAACTCTTTGGATGAACAAAACTCTTGAAGTGAAAGTTAAATGAGCTGCAAGTTTGTGAGCTGCAAACTCTTGTGAGCTGATAGCTTTTGAGCTGCAAGCTTTGTGCTGAAGCTCTTGAAGCTGCAAGCTCTTGTGAACTGCAAGCTTTGTGAGCGCAAGCTCTGTGAACTGCAAGTTTGTGAGCTGAAGTCTTGTGACGCAAGCTCTTGTGAACTGCAACTTTGTGACTCACTTGTGACTGCAAGCTTGTGAACTGCAAACCTGTGAGCTGCAACTCTTGGAGCTGCAAGCTCTTGTGAGCTGCAAGCTCTTGTGAGCTGCAAGCTCACAAGACTGTTATTCCCATTAGTCCCCTCGAGGCGGGGATGGCAGACCAGAGAGGCCTAGCCTGGGGGACAGTTGGTCCCAAAGATGAGGGGTGCTTGTGCCTCCTCCCATGGGAGACTTAGGTCTCAGACACTCCCTAAAGAGGGAGCCAAGGCCGGGCCACCACTTGGAAAAGGCCCGGGCCGGGAGAATACCGGCTAATCAAAAAAAACAAAAAATCAGTTTTTCTGGATTAGCGAGCAGCAACAAATTACTTTACCGTTTAAGCCCCCAAATGTACTCTCCCATCATGTTTTCATTATAAGATCCCTGATATTTGTGTTCAAAGTCCATATCTTGGTGGAAGCGCTCCCCTTGCAACTCTGAGTATGCTCACATATTCTCCTTGAAAATGTCAATATGACCATCAAGAATATGGACCTTTAAGGGACATCCTACAGCCCATCTGACCATTGATTTTTACTAAGGTCTCAAAAAGTGCCACATAATTGTCAGCCTTGTTGGTGCTCAGAAAGTCCTGTGCTCTCCCAGGCGTCCTGTTCCTTCTCTGTGAGCTTCTCTGAGCGCTCCATGATTTCCCTGACTTGTGGTGCAGGGAAGATGCCAGCCTTCCCCTGGTGGTTACAAGAAATATGGTCAAATATTTGAAGATACAAAACATAACTTCGTCATCCGTGAATTTCACTGAAGTTATTTGGCTCTCTGTATATCTGTACATTGAGGTATCATAGAAAATAACCCATACCACGGGCGGGGTTTGAACCCGCTATCAGAGAGTCCCAAAACATCCAGACTCACTTTCATCTTCCCATCCAGACTCACTTTCATGTTCTCATCCTGCTTTCATGTTCTCATCCAGACTACTTTCATGTTCTCATCCAGACTCACTTTCACGTTCTCATGCAGAGTCACTTTCATGTTCCCATACAGACTCACTTTCATGTTCTCATCCAGACTCACTTTCATGTTCTCATCCAGACTCACTTTCATGTTCTCATGCAGAGTCACTTTCATGTTCCCATCCAGACTCACTTTCATGTTCCCATCCAGACTCACTTTCATGTTCCCATCCAGACTCACTTTCATGTTCTCATCCAGACTCACTTTCATGTTCCATCCCAGATCACTTTCATGTTCCCATCCAGAGTCAGTTTCATGTTCTCATCCAGACTCACTTTCATGTTCTCATGCAGACTCACTTTCATGTTCCCATCCAGAGTCACTTTCATGTTCTCATCCAGACTCACTTTCATGTTCTCATGCAGACTCACTTTCATGTTCCCATTCAGACTCACTTTCATGTTCTCATCCAGACTCACTTTCATGGTCTCATGCAGAGTCACTTTCATGTTCTCATGCAGACTCACTTTCATGTTCCCATCCAGAGTCAGTTTCATGTTCTCATCCAGACTCACTTTCATGTTCTCATGCAGACTCACTTTCATGTTCCCTTTCAGACTCATTCATGTTCATCAGACTCACTTCTGTCCATCCAGACTCACTTTCATGTTCCATCCAGACTCACTTTCAGTTCCATCCAGACTCACTTTCATGTTCCCATCCAGAGTCACTTTCATGTTCCCATCCAGACTCACTTTCATGTTCTCATCCAGACTCACTTTCATGTTCCCATCCAGAGTCACTTTCATGTTCTCATCCAGACTCACTTTCATGTTCCCATCCAGACTCCCTTTCATGTTCCCATCCAGACTCACTTTCATGTTCCATCCAGACTCCTTTCATGTTCCCATCCAGACTCACTTTCATGTTCCCATCCAGACTCACTTTCATGTTCCCATCCAGACTCACTTTCATGTTCCCATCCAGACTCATTTCATGTTCATCCAGATCCTTCAGTTCCTCATTCCACCAACTCACTTTCATGTTCCCATCCAGACTCACTTTCATGTTCCCATCCAGACTCACTTTCATGTTCCCATCCAGACTCACTTTCATGTTCCCATCCAGACTCACTTTCATGTTCCATCCAGACTCACTTTCATGTTCCCATCCAGATCACTTTCATGTTCCCATCCAGACTCACTTTCATGTTCCCATCCAGACTCACTTTCATGTTCCCATCCAGACTCACTTTCATGTTCCCATCCAGACTCACTTTCATGTTCCCATCCAGACTCACTTTCATGTTCCCAATCCCAGACATCACTTTCATGTTCCCATCCAGACTCAATTTCATGTTTCCATACAGACGCACTTTCATGTTCCCTTATAAACGCATTTTCAGGATTTTTTTGGCTGAAAATGACTTTGTGTGGGAACATGATACAGTACACATTCATTTTAATACATCAACACACGAAAACCGAAGACAGAATTATTTTTAAATAACCGAAAAATATTAGATTGCATCTTAATTTTTTCCATGAGAATATTTGGATTTTTTATTTTTTTTAATAAAACAATTGAATTTAAGGAAAATCTTACGATAGAAGGACAATAACTTCTTGTATTGTACCAGCAAGAGTTTTAATTATATACGCTGCGACTATCGTCTGGAGTGAGAAGCGTTAATTAAGTGACGTGTGTGAAGTGAGAGGAAGTTACTCGGAGGTATAGTGACGTGTGTGAAGTGAGAGGAAGTCACTGGGAGGTATAGTGACGTGTGTGAAGTGAGAGGAAGTCACTGGGAGGTATAGTGACGTGTGTGAAGTGAGAGGAAGTTACTGGGAGGTATAGTGACGTGTGTGAAGTGAGAGGAAGTCACTGGGAGGTATAGTGACGTGTGTGAAGTGAGAGGAAGTCACTGGAAGGTATAGTGACGTGTGTGAAGTGAGAGGAAGTACTGGGAGGTATAGTGACGTGTGTGAAGTGAGAGGAAGTCATTGGGAGGCATAGTAACATGCGTGAAGTGAGAGGTGTCACTCGGAGGCATATAGTGACATATGTGAAGTGAAGGGAAGTCACTGGGAGGCATAGTAACATGTGTGAAGTGAGAAGTCACTGGGAGGCATACAGTGACATGTGTGAAGTGAGGGGAAGTCACTGGGAGGCATACAGTGACATATGTGAAATGAGAGGAAGTCACTGGGAGGCATAGTGTCATGTGTGAAGTGAGAAGAAATCACTGGGAGGAATACAGTGATATGTGTGAAGTGAGAGGATGTCACTGCGAATGCATACAGTAACAAGTGTGAAGTGAGAGGAAGTCACTGGGATGCATACAGTGACGTGTTCAATAGTATACAATCATTGAAAGGCATATAGTGAGCGGCAGTTAGCAAGACGCATTTCATAAATGGCATTGCATAAGAGACACTGAGTAAATGGCATTCACTGAGAGGCATTTAGTGAGTATCCTTGAGTGAGATGCATTAAATAACTGGCCTTCAGTGAATGGTCATGAGAGGCAGTGTACAAGCGACACTATCACTAGTACTTAGTAAGTTCCGATAAGTTAGAGGCACCGAGTGAGAGGTGCTGAGCGACATTGAGTGAGAAGAGGCATTTTAAATATAGCACTGAACACAGAGTCATCGAGTGAGGTTCAGATACATCGAATGAGTAGAACTGAATAAGCGGCAATAAAAGGCATTGAGTGAGAGGGAGAATAATTAAACCTAACAAAAGCATTGAGTGGGAGGGAGAATAATTAAACCTAACAAAAGCATTGATTGGGAGGAAAAATAATTAAACCTAACAAAAGCATTGAGTGGGAGGGAGAATAATTAAACCTAACAAAAGCATTGATTGGGAGGAAGAATAATTAAATCTAACAAAAGCACTGAGTGGAGGGAGAATAATTAAACCTAACAAAAGCTGTGGAGAAATTTTCTCCAGGAGGGGGGTATCAGCCCCCTTCAGCCCCTTTCAGCCCTGAGGGGCCCGGCCCTCTCAGAAGGGGCAAGCATCTTGTTTACTGCTATAGTGAGTAATTGATCGCAGATGCCGTACCAGTATGCGACGTGGTCAAGCGACCGCTGCTCCTTGCAGTCCTGTGTTGCAAAGTGTAGTTTAATAAGAGACAGTACATCTCTTACTTTAGCAGGACAATTAAGGAAAATCCTGTTGTCACGTGGTGTCCCACTCAAGAAATTTGTGGATAATAAATTATGGCTCCACGGACCGAACTGGCTCTCTAATGAAAATAACTGGCCTCAGCAAAAAGCTCACATACGCCAGAAGAAACAGTCTGCTTGAACACAGCAGAAATAAGTTGTGTAAATACTGCAGACACAACAGAAAGAATAATTGATGGATCTAAATACTCATCTTTAAGATAAGATTTCGTTCGGATTTTTAACCTCGGAGGGTTAGCCACCCAGGATAACCCAAGAAAGTCAGTGCGTCATCGAGGACTGTCTAACTTATTTCCATTGGGGTCCTTAATCTTGTCCCCCAGGATGCGACCCACACCAGTCGACTAACACCCAGGTACCTATTTGCTGCTAGGTGAACAGGACAACAGGTGTAAGGAAACGTGTCGAAATGTTTCCACCCGCCGGGAATTGAACCCGGGCCCTCCGTGTGTGAAGCGGGAGCTTTAGCCACCAGGCCACCGGGCCACTTTGGGTAAACTCTTAAGAGTTACAGCTCTTGTCTTTGAATTCATTAAAGGAACAAAACCTGATTATGAATGTCTTGAACCCATTAAATACTGGGTGAAACTAATACAGAAAGATGTTTTCTCTACAGAATATAAATTTCTAGAAACACAAGATAAATCCCCAAAGAAACATGTCATGATTAATTCTTTAGGACTTTATCTCGACTCAGAAAAGATTATAAGATGTCGAGGAAGAATTCATAATTCTTCACTACCTAAAGAAGCCATACATCCAATATTGATCCCCAAGAATCATTGGCTAACAAAACTGATTGTGCAAAACGCCCACAGTAACGTGTTACATGGTGGGGTAGCTGACACACTTTGTCATATACGACAATCCTACTGGATACCTCAAGGTCGACAAAGTGTGAAAAAACAAATAAGGGACTGTATTACTTGTCGTCACTACGATATGCGAGTATGTCAGTATCCAGGTCCACCTCCATATCCCTCTGAAAGAGTTTGTCATATCACTCCATTTGAGGTGACAGGTGTAGATTACACTGGACCAATAATTTTAACCAAAACAGTTGACAAAGTTCCCATCAAGGTGTACATCTGTTTGTTCACTTGTGCTACAACTAGAGCAGTACATCTAGAAGTAGCCACTGACATGTCTGCTGAAACCTTTATCAAATTATTCAGAAGGTTTGCAGCCAGAAGGGCATGTCCCAGACTGATGATTTCAGATAATGCAACGAACTTTGTTGCTGGTGCTGCTTATATAAGCAAGATCTTTGATCAACCAGAAGTACAACAGATGCTGAATCAACGCAGGTGTCGTTGGAGATACATTCCTCCTAAATCTCCATGGCACGGCGGATTTTATGAAAGAATGATCGGCATTGTAAAACGTTGTTTAAGGAAGACTCTTCGTCGTCAAAGAATCGATTTAGAAGAATTCCGTACAGTTGTGACTGAAATAGAAAATAGAGTCAACAACAGACCTCTAACTTATGTTACCGATGATCTGGACAATTTAGAAGTGTTAAGTCCATCTCATTTACTCCATGGCAGAAGGCTCGAACCTGTTCCTCCCATGAATGATAAAGAAATCATAGAGGATCCTACTTATTTCGAACCTGAGCAACTCAGACGTAAATTCAAACACCTTAATAAAGTGATTGAACGTTTGGAGAAAATTTGGCGAGAAGACTATCTCACCTCATTGAGAGAACACTTCTATGGAGCTGGTGTTCCTGAAAATCATAAGTCCTTAAGACCTGGTGACATAGTGATTATCGACAATGATTGTCCGAGGTCCCAATGGCCACTTGGAAAAATTGTGACCATATATCCTGATGCAAATGGAATTATCAGGACAGTTGATGTTCTAAGCAAAGGTGTAGTGAATAAGCGGACAATAAATAAACTAGTGCCGTTAGAATTACACAGTGTTGAAAACAAAATTAGTGATTCTCCAGAAACCACACAGACTAAAGCTGTTCAGAAAAGACAAGCAGCAGTGGTGGCGAGTGAGAAAATTAAATTAATGTTAAGTGATGAATAGTTCACTTGCAGCGAACCTCCGCCGCCCCCCAGTGTGGAGAAATTTTCTCCAGGAGGGGGGTATCAGCCCCCTTCAGCCCCTTTCAGCCCTGAGGGGCCCAGCCCTCTCAGAAGGGGCAAGCGTCTTGTTTACTGCTACAGTGAGTAATTGATCACAGATGCCGTACGAGTATGCGACGTGGTCAAGCGACCGCTGCTCCTGCAGTCCAGTGTTGCAAAGTGTAGTTTAATAAGAGACAGTACATCTCTTACTTTAGCAGGACAATTAAGGAAAATCCTGCTCCCTCTTTATTACAAAGCATTGAGAGGGAGGGAGAATAATTAAACCTAACAAAAGCATTGAGTGGGAGGGAGAATAATTAAACCTAACAAAAGCATTGAGTGGGAGGGAGAATAATTAAACCTAACAAAAGCATTGAGTGGGAGGGAGAATAATTAAACCTAACAAAAGCATTGAGTGGGAGGAAGAATAATTAAACCTAACAAAAGCACTGAGTGGAGGGAGAATAATTAATTCTAACAAAAGCATTGAGAGGGAGGGAGTATAATTAAGCCTAACAAAAGCATTGAGTGGGAGGGAGAATAATTAAACCTAACAAAAGCATTGAGTGGGAGGGAGAATAATTAAACCTAACAAAAGCATTGAGTGGGAGGGAAGAATAATTAAACCTAACAAAAGCACTGAGTGGGAGGGAGAATAATTAAACCTAACAAAAGCATTGAGTGGGAAGAAGAATAATTAAACCTAACAAAAGCACTGAGTGGGAGGGAGAATAATTAAACCTAACAAAAGCATTGAGTGGGAGGAAGAATAATTAAACCTAACAAAAGCACTGAGTGGGAGGGAGAATAATTAAACCTAACAAAAGCATTGAGTGGGAGGGAGAATAATTAAACCTAACAAAAGCATTGAGTGGCAGGGAGAATAATTAAACCAAACAAAAGCACTGAGTGTAGGGAGAATAATTAAACCTAACAAAAACATTGAGAGGGAGGGAGAATAATTAAACCTAACAAAAGCATTGAGTGGGAGGGAGAATAATTAAACCTAACAAAAGCATTGAGAGGGAGGGAGAATAATTAAACCTAACAAAAGCATTGAGTGGAAGAGAGAATAATTAAACCTAACAAAAGCATTGAGTGGGAGGAAGAATAATTAAACCTAACAAAAGCATTGAGTGGGAGGGAGAATAATTAAACCTAACAAAAGCACTGAGTGGAGGGAGAATAATTAAACCTAACAAAAGCATTGAGTGGGAGGGAGAATAATTAAACCTAACAAAAGCATTGAGTGGGAGGGAGAATAATTAAACCTAACAAAAAATTGAGTGGGAGGAAGAATAATTAAACCTAACAAAAGCACTGAGTGGAGGAAGAATAATTAATCCTAACAAAAGCATTGAGAGGGAGGGAGAATAATTAAACCTAACAAAAGCATTGAGTGGGAGGGAGAATAAATAAACCTAACAAAAGCATTGAGTGGGAGGAAGAATAATTAAACCTAACAAAAGCACTGAGTGGGAGGGAGAATAATTAAACCTAACAAAAGCATTGAGTGGGAGGGAGAATAATTAAACCTAACAAAAGCACTGAGTGGGAGGGAGAATAATTAAACCTAACAAAAGCATTGAGTGGGAGGAAGAATAATTAAACCTAACAAAAGCACTGAGTGGGAGGGAGAATAATTAAACCTAACAAAAGCATTGAGTGGGAGGGAGAATAATTAAACCTAACAAAAGCATTGAGACGGAGGGAGAATAATTAAACCTAACAAAAGCATTGAGTGGGAGAGAGAATAATTAAACCTAACAAAAGCATTGAGTGGGAGGAAGAATAATTAAACCTAACAAAAGCATTGAGTGGCAGGGAGAATAATTAAACCTAACAAAAGCACTGAGTGGCAGGGAGAATAATTAAACCTAGCAAAAGCATCGAATGGGAGGGAGAATAATTAAACCTAACAAAAGCAGACCAGGGGTATACCTGTTGTTAATTCAGGGGTCATCGTGTCCACTGCCTAATCCCACTCTAAACCGACCTACAACAATTTTGAAAAAAAGAACTTAATGGTGAAGCTCGAGAAACGCGTCATTTTGAAGACTCTAAAGACATGAGAGCAATGTGGCAACACCCAATAATAATCAATAATGTGCCGGCGCACCACTGAGCTGCTTCCTAGTGGCCTCTCTTGCCGCTGTTACCAACCATATACTTCATGTTACCCACATCATTTTATTTGCTAAATTACTGTTTTATGTATCAAGACTAACATCGTCTTGGAAGAAATTTAACTGAGTGAAATAAGGACAGATTATCTCTAAGTCTAGACGGGTATTCTGTTTACTGGCTCGACGCAGCAGCCGTCATCTCTTGCAAGAAACACAGATGAACCTGTGTCAGACGTCACTGGGTAATTCTAGAATATTTTACCTTATAAAGAACGTACCTTGGTGCTGTTGAAGGGCTTTTGATGGAAGGAATTGGAGCTTCCCCGGCTTTATTCCAACTGATCTGATTAGATCCCTTTTCCTAGCCTCTGTATGCATCTGACAGAGCTCACTGGTTTAATAATAATAATAATAATAATAATAATAATAATAATAATAATATTATTATTATTATTATTATTATTATTATTATTATTATTATTATTATTATTATTATTAATAATAATAATAATAATAATAATAATAATAATAATAATAATATAATAATAATAATAATAATAATAATAATAAATAATAATAATAATAATATAATAATAATAATAATAATAATAATAATAATAATATCTTTATTTCTACCAGTACATGTACAAGGTATACAAACCATAGCTGACATCAGTGACATACTATAGAAAGCCGCTTGTTATGCTGACCATTTCCCGCAAATTACGTCAGTTATGTTTCAGGATGCGACCCACACCAGTCCACTAACACCCAGGATGTGACTCACACCAGTCCACTAACACCCAGGAAATGGCCCACACCAGTCTACTAACACCCAGGATGTGACCCACACCAGTCCACTAACACCCAGGATGTGACCCACACCAGTCCACTAACACCCAGGATGTGACTCACACCAGTCCACTAACACCCAGGAAATGGCCCACACCAGTCTACTAACACCCAGGATGTGACCCACACCAGTCCACTAACACCCAGGATGCGACCCACACCAGTCCACTAACACCCAGGATGTGACCCACACCAGTCCACTAACACCCAGGATGCGACCCACACCAGTCCACTAACACCCAGGTACCCATTTTATTCTGATGGGTGAACAGGGACAACAGGTGTCTTATGGAAACACGGTCTAATGTTTTCCTGTCGTACCGGAGGAGATTCGAACTCCGGACCTCAGTGTTTGTAGATGAATGGTTCAGAGAACCGACATGTTGACAAATTAGACACAACTTCTTGGGATCTTAATACTTGGGAATTCTTCGCTTGCCTAATTCTTGGGCACGACCTACTTCAACATTGAACAAATGTTACACGACCTATGACTGCTGCACCTCTCCTGCCAACGGTTTATAAGCTCCTTCTCAGCACGTATGCCGTATTCTATTCAAGATTGATGGACTGACCACATCGACTCAAGGTTGAGGGACTGATTACCTCATTCTCCTCTCCTGTTCTTCAAGTTTCTCCTGTGTATGGACTGATGAAGCCACTGTGTGGCGAAACGTTTCCTCAATAAAGATACCCAAGAGATGCATATGTGTCTAATTTATCGGACCTCAGTGTGTGAGCTTAGTGCGCTAGCGATCTTGTAGGTCAATTAAGTGGTGATGGGTTCAAATATGACACTGGCTAGCCTTTTCAACACATTACTACAAACTGGCATACTACTAGGTAAGTGGAAAATGGCAGATGTGATACTTATCTACAGAACTGGAGATAGGTCTAAATCTTCGAATTATAGAAAAAATTAGCCTAACTTCCATTGTGGGAAAACTGATGGAATCAACAATTGCCGAGGCTGTTCAATGGCACCTTGAAAGACATAAAATCATTAGTGAATGCCAACACGGATTTACGAAGAGGCATTCCTGCCTTACGAATTTCCTAACCTTTTCACTAAGGTATTTGAGGAGGTGGATCATGGAAATGAATATATTATATATATGGACTACGGTAAGGCTTTTGATAGAGTTCAACATTAGAGATTATCGAAGAAAGTAGAGGCACACGGAATAGATAGAGGTGTGGTTGACAGATAGGCAGCAGAGAGCTTGCATAAATGGGGAGAAATCAGAATGTTGGTACGTCACAAGTGGTGTTCAACAGGCGTCATTCTCAGGCCCTTTGTTGTTTACGGTACATAAACGATATAAGTGAGGAAATAAACAGCCATATAAGCAACTTTGCCTATGACACTAAAAATAGGCTGTCGATAAATTCTGTCAAGGGCATTATAAAGCTGCAGGAACATTTAAGCTTACTGATGCAGTGGTTAAAGTGGCCGACGCAGTTTAATATAGACAAATGGGAAGTTCTGATCTTGGAAAAGAAAATAGCCATTACACTTAAAAACTAAATAAGGAACATCTTATTCACTATAAATACGAAAAAGATTTAGGAGTTCTGTTTAGCAGTAAGTGTTCACGATAAAGCGAATAGAAGTCCCACACACATACGTCGTAGCCTTCCAGAAATAAAGATAATTCACGACATTTCGCCAAAGTCACGCATAGCTCACCTAATCCCTCTGTTGCTGGTCCGATCACAACACATGGGTTGAAAACGACAAACACACACAGTGGTTACCAGTACGACAAGTGTGAATCTTAGTTTATAAGCTGAAGACTTGAAAGATGGGTGACAGGAAAAATATACTCAAATGTTATGTTAAGAAAACCTAAGTTTCCTCACAATCAAAGCAAGTAACAACTAATAGAATAACACAAAAGTAACATAGAAACGAACACTCATCCCCGTCAGAAAGCTGAGCAGATTATGTGGCGTATGTGTTGCTTATTGTAAGTTCAAAGGGTGATGTGGCCCTTCAGGTGGGAGCGTCATGCTCATTCGTGTACCACTGCAGTGCATGTGGATGGAGCTTTAGCAAAAATGTGCCAGCAGATGGTGATGTGTGGGCTAAAAATAATTTTATCTTGGAGCGTTGCCGGCCGTAGCTTTTGTGGGTGGGAACTAAAATTGAATTGTTGGGAAGAACGATGTTACTCCGAGATGAGCAGGGTATTATTTCCCTGTGTTGTGTACGCTGTTGCGGGATGTGCACTTGAAGGCTGTGTGGTATAGGTCAGAAGTGTTGCCAGTCCATACGTATTTGAGGGGAGATTATGGGGCCAAATTAAACAGAATTTATGTCAAATCAGCAGTTTTTGTGCGCTCATTATGCACAGTGACAGCTGGATTTTCTGGTCATCCTGCAGTTTTTGGAGACGAGGAAATGGTAGCGGGATAGTGGATGGTTAACATATATCAGGGAAGTTATAAGGGAGTTAGTGTGCTGGAGGGACGAGGTGACGAAAGTCTTATGAATGCCTGGCAAACCTGAGAATACCGTTAAGACATCTAAGTATGGAGTAATTCACGACACTGATGGGTATGTCCTCTACTTGCACCCCATCCTCCTCTACTTGCACCCCATCCTCCTCTACTTGCACCCCATCCTCCTCTACTTGCACCCCATCCTCCTCTACTTGCACCCTATCCTCCTCTACTTGCACCCCATCCTCCTCTACTTGCACCCCATCCTCCTCTACTTGCACCCCATCCTCCTCTACTTGCACCCCATCCTTCTGTACTTCCACCACCATCCTCCACTACTTGCACCCCATCCTCCTCTACTTGCATCCTATCCTCCTATATTTGAACCCCCATCCTCCACTACTTGCACCCCATCCTCCACTACTTGCACCCCATCCTCCACTACCTGCACCCTATCCTCCTTTACATGCACCCATCCTTCTGTACTTCCACCACCATCCTCCACTACTTGCACCCCATCCTCCACTACTTGCACCCCATCCTCCACTACTTGCACCCCATCCTCCTTTACATGCACCCCATCCTTCTGTACTTCCACCACCATCCTCCACTACTTGCACCCCATCCTCCTCTACTTGCACCCCATCCTTCTGTACTTCCACCACCATCCTCCACTACTTGCACCCCATCCTCCTCTACTTGCATCCTATCCTCCTATATTTGAACCTCCATCCTCCACTACTTGCACCCCATCCTCCTCTACTTGCACCCCATCCTTCTGTACTTCCACCACCATCCTCCACTACTTGCACCCCATCCTCCTCTACTTGCATCCTATCCTCCTATATTTGAACCTCCATCCTCCACTATTTGCACCCCATCGTCCACTACTTGTACCCCATACTTCACTACTTGTACCCCATCCTCCACTACTTGTACCCCATCCTCCACTACTTGTACCCCATCCTCCACTACTTGTACCCCATCCTCCACTACTTGTACCCATCCTCCACTACTTGTACCCCATCCTCCACTACTTGCACCCCATCCTCCTCTACTTGCATCCTATCCTCCTATATTTGAACCCCCATCCTCCACTACTTGCACCCCATCCTCCACTACTTGCACCCCATCCTCCAGTACTTGCACCCCATCCTCCTTTACATGCACCCCATCCTTCTGTACTTCCACCACCATCCTCCACTACTTGCACCCCATCCTCCTCTACTTGCACCCCATCCTTCTGTACTTCCACCACCATCCTCCACTACTGCACCCCATCCTCCTCTACTTGCATCCTATCCTCCTATATTTGAACCCCCATCCTCCACTACTTGCACCTCATCCTCCACTACTTGCACCCCATCCTCCACTACTTGCACCCCATCGTCCACTACTTGTACCCCATCCTTCACTACTTGTACCCCATCCTCCACTACTTGTACCCCATCCTCCACTACTTGTACCCCATCCTACACTACTTGCACCCCATCCTCCACTACTTGCACCCCATCGTCCACTACTTGTACCCCATCCTTCACTACTTGCACCCCATCCTACACTACTTGCACCACATCCTCCACTACTTGCACCTCATCCTCCTCTACTTGCACCCCATCCTTCTGTACTTGCACCCCACCCTCCACTACTTGCACCCCATCTTCCACTACTTGCACCCCATCCTCCACTACTTGCACCCCATCCTCCACTACTTGCACCCCATCCTCCTCTACTTGCACCCCATCCTCCACTACTTGCACCCGATCCTCCACTACTTGCACCCCATCCTCCAATACTTGCACCCAATCCTCCACTAATTGCACCCCATCCTCCACTACTTGCACCCCATCCTCCACTACTTGCACCCCATCCTCCACTACTTGCACCCCATCCTCCTCTACTTGCACCCCATCCTCCACTACTTGCACCCCATCCTCCACTACTTGCACCCCATCCTCCTCTACTTGCACCCCATCCTCCACTACTTGCACCCGATCCTCCACTACTTGCAACCCATCCTCCACTAATTGCACCCCATCCTCCACTACTTGCACCCATCCTCAACTAATTGCACCCCATCCTCCACTACTTGCACCCCATCCTCCACTACTTGCACCACATCCTCCACAAATTGCACCCCATCCTCCACTAATTGCACCCCATCCTTCACTACTTGCACCCCATCCTCCACTAATTGCACCCCATCCTCCACTACTTGCACCCATCCTCCACTACTTGCACCCCATCCTCCACTACTTGCACCCCATCCTCCACTACTTGCACCCCATCCTCCACTACTTGCACCCCATCCTCCTCTACTTGCACCCCATCCTCCACTAATTGCACCCCATCCTCCTATACTTGCACCCCATCCTCCACTAATTGCACCCCATCCTCCACTACTTACACCCCATCATCCACTAATTGCACCCCATCCTCCACTACTTGCACCCCATCCTCCACAAATTGCACCCCATCCTCCACTACTTGCACCCCATCCTCCACTACTTGCACCCCATCCTCCACTGCTTGCACCCCATCCTCCACTACTTACGCCCCATCATCCACTAATTGCACCCCATCCTCCACTACTTGCACCCCATCCTCCACAAATTGCACCCTATCCTCCACTAATTGCACCCCATCCTCCAATACTTGCACCCCATCCTCCACTAATTGCACCCCATCCTCCACTAATTGCACCCCATCCTCCACTAATTGCACCCCATCCTCCACTACTTGCACCCATCCTCCACCACTTGCACCCCATCCTCCACTACCTGCACCCCATCCTCCACTACTTGTACTCCATCCTCCACTATTTGCATCCCATCCTCCTCTAATTGCACCCCATCCTCCACTACTTGCACCCCATCTTCCACTACTTGCACCCCATCCTCCACTACTTGCACCCCATCCTCCACTACTTGCATCCCATCCTCCACTACTTGCACCTCATCCTCCACTACTTGCACCCATCCTCCTCTACTTGCACCTCATCCTCCACTACTTGCACCCCATCCTCCTCTACTTGCACCCCATCCTCCTCTACTTGCACCCCATCCTCCACTACTTGTACCCCATCCTCCACTATTTGCACCCCATCCCTCCACTATTTGCACCCCATCCTCCATTAATTGCACCCCATCCTCCACTAATTGCACCCCATCCTCCACTACCTGCACCCCATCCTCCACTATTTGCACCCCATCCTCCACTAATTGCACCCCATCCTCCACTACTTGCACCCCATCCTCCACTACTTACACCCCATCCTCCACTACTTGCACTCCATCCTCCACTAATTGCACCCATCCTCCACTAATTGCACCCCATCCTCCACTAATTGCACCCCATCCTCCACTACTTGCACCCCATCCTCCACTACTTGCACCCCATCCTCCACTAATTGCACCCCATCCTCCACTATTTGCACCCCATCCTCCACTAATTGCACCCCATCCTCCACTACTTACACCCCATCCTCCACTACTTGCACCCCATCCTCCACTAATTGCACCCCATCCTCCACTACCTGCACCCCATCCTCCACTATTTGCACCCCATCCTCCACTAATTGCACCCCATCCTCCACTACTTACACCCCATCCTCCACTACTTGCACCCCATCCTCCACTAATTGCACCCCATCCTCCACTATTTGCACCCCATCCTCCACTAATTGCACCCCATCCTCCACTACTTGCACCCCATCCTCCACTAATTGCACCCCATCCTCCACTACTTGCACCCCATCCTCCACTAATTGCACCCCATCCTCCACTATTTGCACCCCATCCTCCACTAATTGCACCCCATCCTCCACTACCTGCACCCCATCCTCCACTATTTGCACCCCATCCTCCACTAATTGCACCCCATTCCTCCACTACTTACACCCCATCCTCCACTACTTGCACTCCATCCTCCACTAATTGCACCCCATCCACCACTAATTGCACCCATCCTCCACTACTTGCACCCCATCCACCACTAATTGCACCCCATCCTCCACTATTTGCACCCATCCTCCACTAATTGCACCCCATCCTCCACTACTTGCACCCCATCCTCCACTACTTGCACTCCATCCTCCACTAATTGCACCCCATCCACCACTAATTGCACCCCATCCTCCACTACTTGCACCCCATCCACCACTAATTGCACCCCATCCTCCACTACTTGCACCCCATCCTCCACTACTTGCACCCCATCCTCCACTAATTGCACCCCATCCTCTACTACTTGCACCCCATCCTCCACTAATTGCACCCCATCCTCCACTACTTGCACCCCATCCTCCACTAATTGCACCCCATCCTCCACTAATTGCACCCCATCCTCCACTACTTGCACCCCATCCTCCACTAATTGCACCCCATCCTCCACTACTTGCACCCATCCTCCACTACTTGCACCCCATCCTCCACTACTTTCACCCCATCCACCACTACTTGCACCCCATCCTCCACTACTTGCACCCCATCCTCCACTACTTGCACCCCATCCTCCACTACTTGCACCCCATCCACCACTACTTGCACCCCATCCTCCACTACTTGCACCCCATCCACCATTACTTGCACCCCATCCTCCACTACTTGCACCCTATCCTCCACTAATTGCGCCCCATCCTCCACTACTTGCACCCCATCCTCCACTACTTGCACCCTATCCTCCACTAATTGCGCCCCATCCTCCACTACTTGCACCCCACCCTCCACTACTTGCACCCCATCCACCATTACTTGCACCCCATCCTCCACTACTTGCACCCCACCCTCCACTACTTGCACCCCATCCACCATTACTTGCACCCCATCCTCCACTACTTGCACCCCACCCTCCACTACTTGCACCCCATCCTCCACTACTTGCACCCATCCTCCACTACTTGCACCCCATCCTCCACTACTTGCACCCCATCCTCCACTATTTTCACCCCATCCTCCACTAATTGCACCCCATCCTCCATTACTTGCACCCCATCCTCCACTAATTGCACCCCATCCTCCATTACTTGCACCCCATCCTCCACTAATTGCACCCCATCCTCCATTACTTGCACTCCATCCTCCACTAATTGCACCCCATCCTCCATTACTTGCACCCCATCCTCCACTACTTGCACCCCATCCTCCACTAATTGCACCCCATCCTCCATTACTTGCACCCCATCCTCCACTACTTGCACCCCATCCTCCACTACTTGCACCCCATCCTCCACTACTTGCACCCCATCCTCCACTATTTTCACCCCATCCTCCACTAATTGCACCCCATCCTCCATTACTTGCACCCCATCCTCCACTAATTGCACCCCATCCTCCATTACTTGCACCCCATCCTCCACTAATTGCACCCCATCCTCCATTACTTGCACTCCATCCTCCACTAATTGCACCCCATCCTCCATTACTTGCACCCCATCCTCCACTACTTGCACCCCATCCTCCACTAATTGCACCCCATCCTCCATTACTTGCACTCCATCCTCCACTAATTGCACCCCATCCTCCACTACTTGCACCCCATCCTCCACTACTTGCACCCCATCCTCCACTACTTGCACTCTATCCTCCACTAATTGCACCCCATCCTCCACTACTTGCACTCCATCCTCCACTAATTGCACCCCATCCTCCACTACTTGCACCCCATCCTCCACTACTTGCACCCCATCCTCCACTACTTGCACCCCATCCTCCACTACTTGCACCCCATCCTCCACTACTTGCACCCCATCCTCCACTAATTGCACCCCATCCTCCACTACTTGCACCCCATCCTCCACTAATTGCACCTTATCCTCCACTACTTTCACCCCATCCTCCACTAATTGCACCCCATCCTCCACTAATTGCACTCCATCCTCCACTAATTGCATCCCATCCTCCACTACTTGCACCCCATCCTCCACTAATTGCACCCCATCCTCCACTAATTGCACTCCATCCTCCACTAATTGCATCCCATCCTCCACTACTTGCACTCCATCCTCCACTAATTGCACCCCATCCTCCACTACTTGCACCCCATCCTCCACTAATTGCATCCCATCCTCCACTACTTGCACCCCATCCTCCACTACTTGCACTCCATCCTCCACTAATTGCACCCCATCCTCCACTACTTGCACCCCATCCTCCACTAATTGCACCCCATCCTCCACTACTTGCACCCCATCCTCCACTAATTGCATCCCATCCTCCACTACTTGCACCCCATCCTCCACTACTTGCACTCCATCCTCCACTAATTGCACTCCATCATCCACTAATTGCACCCCATCCTCCACATACTTGCACCCCATCCTCCACTACTTGCACCCCATCCTCCACTACTTGCACTCCATCATCCACTAATTGCACCCCATCCTCCACTACTTGCACCCCATCCTCCACTACTTGCACCCCATCCTCCACTACTTGCACCCCATCCTCCACTACTTGCACCCCATCCTCCACTAATTGCACTCCATCCTCCACTACTTGCACCCCATCCTCCACTAATTGCATCCCATCCTCCACTACTTGCACCCCATCCTCCACTACTTGCACCCCATCCTTCACTACTTGCACCCCATCCTCCACTACTTGCACCCCATCCTTCACTACTTGCACCCCATCCTTCACTACTTGCACCCCACCCTCCATTACTTGCACCCCATCCTCCACTACTTGCACCCCATCCTCCACTACTTGCACCCTATCCTCCACTACTTGCACCCATCCTCCACTACTTGCACCCCATCCTCCACTACTTGCACCCCATCCTCCACTACTTGCACCCCATCCTCCACTACTTGCACCCCATCCTCCACTACTTGCACCCCATCCTCCACTACTTGCACCCCATCCTCCACTACTTGCACCCCATCCTCCACTACTTGCAATGTGAGCAACAAAGGGCCAAAGACTGACAGTACTCGTATTATATAATACTCATGAACGATATACGTGAGGAAATGAATAGCAACATAAGGAAATTTGAAGACGACGTTGAAGTAGTCTGCCAGATTACTTACGTTGAGGACACCGCTACAGGAAGATCTAGATATGATAATTTAGTTGTAGAAGACGTGCCAGATACGGTTCAATAAAGACTTATGTAAGGTTTTGTAAATAAATGGTTCAGAGAACCGACAAGTTGATGACTGTGATAGTTAGGTAAGACACATATGCAACAGTTAGGTATCTTTATTTCGAAACGTTTCGCCTACACAGTAGGCTTCTTCAGTCGAGTACAGAAAAGTTGATAGAAGCAGAAGATACTTGAAGACGATGTAATCAGTCCATCACCCTTAAAGTTTTGAGGTGGTCAGTCCCTCAGTCTGGAGAAGAGCATTGTTCCGTTGTCTAAAACAAAATGAAGTTGAAGTGACAGGATGGATACCTAACTGTTGCATATGTGTCTTACCTAACAATCTGTCGGTATTTTATACCATTTTAATGTTCGTGACTGTGATACTTTTACAACACTAAGGTTGAGATATCAATCACTATGAATGCTTAAAAGATTTAAGACCATTTTTTTTTACACAGGGTTTGACAAGGTTATTAAGGATCCCTAGCTTTATTGACAAGCTATTTACAGGTTAAGGATTCCTGAAAATAATTGGTATAAAAAATACCGACACAATGGAAACATAAACACATATGCGCAGAAAAATTGACGATTCACTTGATCTTCTTATTCCAGCCAGCGATTTAATCGACCTCGTTGAACTATGTGTCGGCTTTACGTGTTTCTCCTTCGAAAATCGCCTCTTTCAACAGACTTTTGGTCTACCCATGGGTCCGCCACTCAGTGCCGTCCTGGCGAACTTATACATGGAACATCTGGAAGCCTAGCGTTTCTCCACCATTATTCCTTCGACTGTCACCTGGCTCCGTTATGTTGACGACATTCTCCTCATAACTCCCAGGCGCTTCAACGTTCAAGCTCTCCAAGACAAGCTCAACCAGGTAGAGCCCTCAGTCCAGTTCACACTTGAAGAAGAAGTCGACAACACTCTTCCTTTCCTTGATGTTCTTCTCTGCAAAACTGACCATGAACTTCGTTTTAAAGTCTATCGAAAACCCACCAACCAAAACGATCTTCTCCACTTCTACTCTCACCACGACACCAAAACTAAACGTGGTGTAATTATAGGCTTCTTCCTGCGCGCACTCAGATTCTGCAGCAATGAGTTCCTTGAGGAAGAATGCACTATAATTGAACAAGTATTTTCTAAACTCCACTATCCTCGTCACTTCATCAGAGACTGCAGACGGCGGGCATTAAACATCTTCAACACACCCAGAGAAGACACTGCCGAGAAGAGATACATAGTCCTCCCCACCAACTCCATTGCCAAACATGTTTCCAACATCTTTTCCAATACATCATTCCAAGTATCTACCTCCACAACCACGACCATCAAGGACATCACCAGTAGTAGACAGGACAAGCTTGCATCCTCTGCAGGGATATACACAATCCCTTGTAATGACTGCAACAAATTATACGTGGGCAAAACATCAAGAGACCTCCAAACACGTATTTCAGATCACCAATACGCAAGCAGGACTGACGATACAAGGAATGCCTGTGTACAACACCGTAATTCACACAACCATTTAATTAACTACAGAAACTCAAGACTTATCGACACAGAAGACAACACTCAATACCGAAGAATCCTGGAATCATCGCTTATCTCTATAACCAACAATTTCAACCAGAACAATGGCTTCTATAACATAGCTGAACCACTTGCGAAGAAACTTCTTCATCGCTATCCCACATAAGAACATAGAACACTGCACAAGGTTTACTCACAACTTGTCCAATACCCCTGCCAAGCTACCCAAGACTCTATAACCCCACCCGGTAGATCATCAGATGCAGCATTCTCCACCTGACCTCAACATTCTGAACCTGACTATAAATACTCCCGTACCTTCCACCCCAGGTAGATCTGTTTGTGACTTGAAAAAGCCCACTGTGTGGGCGAAACGTTGTCAATAAAGGATCACATTAAACTGCATATGTGTTTGTTTCCTTAAGGATTCCTAACTTTATTGACAAGCTATTTACAGGTTAAGGATTCCTAACTTTATTGACAAGCTATTTACAGGTTAAGGATTCCTCACTTTATTGACAAGCTATTTGCAGGTTAAGGATTCCTAACTTTATGGACAAGTTAAGAGCTGTTACCTACATCATCTCATTTGGAAGCATTTTTATTGTTATGAAACATACAAGTAAGGAACAGGATGAAGGTGGAGCCATCTGTGGGCCAGCTGAGGGCCATCTGTGGGCCAGCTGAGGGGCCATCTGTGGGACAGCATTTTCATTTGATCAACTGACTTTATCTCGTTGACATCATGATGCTGTACGAATGTGTTCCAGATTCGAGTCATCCTTGGGATAAATGATCTCAGACGAAGTGAAGTTCTGGAGAAGGTTGGTCAGCAGTTATCTAAAACCACAACAGTGCATAGGTGTTCTCAGATTATATTTCAGTTTTATGTATTCTTAATAAGGCCTTATTTAGAATATGTTTCGCAGGTTTTATTCTCCTTATTATAAAAAGACAAGGGTAACAAATCTTTACTACGAGATTAGACTGATGGCACTTAATCTACACTCTCTAGAAAGACGTAGAATTAGGGATGACATGATTGAGGTTCACAAATGGATGACAAGAATAAAAGGGATATAATAACATACTTAAAATATCATACCAAGATAAGACTCGCAGAAATGGGCTCAAGCTGGAAAAAAATAGATTTAGAAAAACACTGGTTTGTTTATAGAATTGTGGATGAGAGGAACAAACTTCCGAGAAGTGTCAGTGAAGACGAAAAGTAGGTGAGTGGGTGTGAGTTAAGGCAGTAGGGCTGATGCAGTGCTCCTCCTGTCTTGTGTTTTTATTTTGCAGAATCCCCACAGCCATCCATCCCAACATACAAACCTCCCTTCCCTCGGCTTCCACCCTCCCCATTCCCCCTCTCATATACTCATTTCCATCTCCACACTCGTTCCTAACCTTAACTCCTGAACTACGAAAACCAGAGTATAATGAGTGAGAGGAAACTGAAGTTAAATATGCAACCGTAGATGGGATAACAGTAGGAGTGATGAATGAAATAGCGGATAGCAGATGTGATCTTTCCAGAAGGATTTCAAATAATGAGAAAGAACTGGGGGAACAGGGGAGGGGGGTTGTTAATAAGGAACCAGTAATGAGTGGAATAAACGGAGAGAGGTTGAATGATTATATAACTGGGACACACATAATAGCGACATATAATCAACGGCTAAACAGCAGGAGACCAACACATGCATATGTTAACTGTAACAAGGCGATGATTTACATAATAACGGAGGTGGCTAGAATAGCCCACTTGGGAATTGCAAAACAACTGGTCATGGGAGATTTCATCCATAAGGAAATAGACTGGGAAAGTCTGGAGTCACATGGATAACGAAATGAACAGAGATTAAGTTGTTGGACTTGACGATGGAATACGTCGTGAGTTAGCATGACAGGGACACAACTAGAGAGGCAACGACAAACTAGCGAGGATGGACCTTGTATTCACCCTTATTGACTCTGATGTAGAGGTCATTGAACATGAGAGGCGAAGAGAAGACGAAGAAGACGAAGAAGAAGAAGACAAAGAAGACGAAGAAGACGAAGAAGACGAAGAAGAAGAAGAAGAAGAAGAAGAAGAAGAAGAAGAAGAAGAAGAAGAAGAAGAAGAAGAAGAAGAAGAAGAAGAAGAAGAAGAGCAACAACAACAACAACAACAACAACAACAACAACAATGGAATGATGGAACTGAAGAGTTTCCTTGGCTTAGTAGCGCCAAAGAGTTAATAACCCAGGATAACCCAGGGAAGCCAAACAGGTTGGCTGTATTATTGACTTAATACAGCCCTGTGTAGGCGGGTGTGGGGCTCTTGATCCAAGGAATTGAGCTTGCCTTCCCCACTGCCTGAATCGAATTTGAACTCCTCCCATTCTACAGACGGTACATGACCCCGTAGTGTTTAGCGCTTTCCTCTTATTAAAATTTAACGACTGTGAACGAGGTCAATCGTCAATAGTTGATGCATCGAATGAAATGGATTGATGATTTCGTGGGTATAAGCTGTGTAGGCGCAGGTTTTATTACAGGTGTTTTATGGGAAGCATTAGGGACGTGTTTCCATAAAACACCTGCTGTACCTGTTCACCCATCACTAAAATGGGTACCTGGGTGTTAGTGGACTGGTGTGGGTCACATCCTGGGTGTTAGTGGACTGGTGTGGGTCACATCCTGGGTGTTAGTGGACTGGTGTGAGTCGCATCCTGGGTGTTAGTGGACTGGTGTGGGTCGCATCCTGGGTGTTAGTGGACTGGTGTGGGTCACATCCTGGGTGTTAGTGGACTGGTGTGGGTCGCATCCTGGGTGTTAGTGGACTGGTGTGAGTCGCATCCTGGGTGTTAGTGGACTGGTGTGGGTCACATCCTGGGTGTTAGTGGACTGGTGTGGGTCACATCCTGGGTGTTAGTGGACTGGTGTGAGTCGCATCCTGGGTGTTAGTGGACTGGTGTGGGTCGCATCCTGGGTGTTAGTGGACTGGTGTGGGTCACATCCTGGGTGTTAGTGGACTGGTGTGGGTCGCATCCTGGGTGTTAGTGGACTGGTGTGAGTCGCATCCTGGGTGTTAGTGGACTGGTGTGAGTCGCATCCTGGGTGTTAGTGGACTGGTGTGGGTCACATCCTGGGTGTTAGTGGACTGGTGTGAGTCGCATCCTGGGTGTTAGTGGACTGGTGTGAGTCGCATCCTGGGTGTTAGTGGACTGGTGTGGGTCACATCCTGGGTGTTAGTGGACTGGTGTGGGTCACATCCTGGGTGTTAGTGGACTGGTGTGGGTCACATCCTGGGTGTTAGTGGACTGGTGTGGGTCACATCCTGGGTGTTAGTGGACTGGTGTGAGTCGCATCCTGGGTGTTAGTGGACTGGTGTGGGTCGCATCCTGGGTGTTAGTGGACTGGTGTGGGTCACATCCTGGGTGTTAGTGGACTGGTGTGGGTCGCATCCTGGGTGTTAGTGGACTGGTGTGGGTCACATCCTGGGTGTTAGTGGACTGGTGTGGGTCACATCCTGGGTGTTAGTGGACTGGTGTGGGTCGCATCCTGGGTGTTAGTGGACTGGTGTGGGTCACATCCTGGGTGTTAGTGGACTGGTGTGAGTCGCATCCTGGGTGTTAGTGGACTGGTGTGGGTCGCATCCTGGGTGTTAGTGGACTGGTGTGGGTCACATCCTGGGTGTTAGTGCACTGGTGTGGGTCACATCCTGGGTGTTAGTGGACTGGTGTGGGTCACATCCTGGGTGTTAGTGGACTGGTGTGGGTCACATCCTGGGTGTTAGTGGACTGGTGTGGGTCACATCCTGGGTATTAGTGGACTGGTGTGGGTCACATCCTGGGTGTTAGTGGACTGGTGTGGGTCGCATCCTGGGACAAAACTGACCTAATTTGCGGGAAATGCTCAGCATAACAAGCAACTTTCTATATATTAGTATGTTATCAGCTATGGTCTGTATGCCTTGTACATGTACTTGTATACCTTGTACATGTACTGATGTACAGTGAACATGTACTGGTATACCTTATACATGTACTTGTATACCTTTTACACGTACTCATATAACTTGCACATGTACTCGTAAACCTTGTACATATACTGTTATACCTTGAACATGTACTTCTATACCTTGTACATGTACTTGTATACATTGTACATGTAGTTGTATACCTTGTACATGTGCTTGTATACCTTGTACATGTATTTGTATACCTTGTACATGTACTTGTATACCTTGCACATGTACTCGTATACCTTGTACTTGTACTTGTATACCGTGTACGTGTACTGGTATACCTTGTACATGTACTTGTATACCTTGTACATGTGCTTGTATACCTTGTACATGTACTCGTATGCCTTGTACATGTACTGTTATACCTTGTGCATGTACTTGTATACCTTGTACATGTACTTGTATACCTTGTACATGTACTCGTATACCTTGTACATGTACTGTTATACCATGTACATGTACTTGTATACCTGGTACATGTACTTTTATACCTTGTATTTGTACTTGTATACCTTGTACATGTACTTGTATACCTTGTACATATACTTGTATACCTTTTACTTGTGCTTGTATACCTTGCACATGTACTTGTATACATTGTACATGTACTGTTATACCTTGTGCATGTACTTGTATACCTTGTACATGTACTTGTATACCTTGTACATGTACTCGTATACCTTGTACATGTACTGGTATACCATGTACATGTACTTGTATACCTGGTACATGTACTTTTATACCTTGTACATGTACTTGTATACCTTTTACATGTACTTGTATACCTTGTACATATACTTGTATACCTTGTACTTGTATACCTTGTACATGTACTTGTATACCTTGTACATGTACTTGTATACATTGTACATGTACTTGTATACCTTGTACATGTACTTGTATACCTTGTACATGTACTTGTATACCTTGTACATGTACTTGTATACATTGTACATGTACTTGTATACCTTGTACATGTACTTGTATACCTTGTACATGTACTTGTATACCTTGTACATGTACTTGTATACCTTGTACATGTACTTGTATACCTTGTACATGTACTTGTAAACCTTGTACATGTACTTGTATACCTTGTACATGTACTTGTATACCTTGTACATTTACTTGTATACCTTGTACATGTACTTGTATACCTTGTACATATACTTGTATACCTTTTACTTGTGCTTGTATACCTTGTACATGTACTTGTATACATTGTACATGTACTGTTATACCTTGTGCATGTACTTGTATACCTTGTACATGTACTTGTATACCTTGTACATGTACTCGTATACCTTGTACATGTACTGTTATACCATGTACATGTACTTGTATACCTGGTACATGTACTTTTATACCTTGTCCATGTACTTGTATACCTTGTCCATGTACTTGTATACCTTGTCCATGTACTTGTATACCTTGTCCATGTACTTGTATACCTTGTCCATGTACTTGTATACCTTGTCCATGTACTTGTATACCATGTCCATGTACTTGTATACCTTGTCCATGTACTTGTATACCTTGTACATGTACTTGTATACCTTGTACATGTACTTGTATACCTTGTACATGTACTTGTATACCTTGTACATGTACTTGTATACCTGGTACATGTACTTTTATACCTTGTATTTGTACTTGTATACCTTGTACATGTACTTGTATACCTTGTACATATACTTGTATACCTTTTACTTGTGCTTGTATACCTTGTACATGTACTTGTATACATTGTACATGTACTGTTATACCTTGTGCATGTACTTGTATACCTTGTACATGTACTTGTATACCTTGTACATGTACTCGTATACCTTGTACATGTACTGTTATACCATGTACATGTACTTGTATACCTGGTACATGTACTTTTATACCTTGTACATGTACTTGTATACCCTTTACATGTACTTGTATACCTTGTACATATACTTGTATACCTTGTACTTGTATACCTTGTACATGTACTTGTATACCTTGTACATGTACTTGTATACATTGTACATGTACTTGTATACCTTGTACATGTACTTGTATACCTTGTACATGTACTTGTATACCTTGTACATGTACTTGTATACATTGTACATGTACTTGTATACCTTGTACATGTACTTGTATACCTTGTACATGTACTTGTATACCTTGTACATGTACTTGTATACCTTGTACATGTACTAGTATACCTTGTACATGTACTTGTATACCTTGTACATGTACTTGTAAACCTTGTACATGTACTTGTATACCTTATACATGTACTTGTATACCTTGTACATTTACTTGTATACCTTGTACATGTACTTGTATACCTTGTACATATACTTGTATACCTTTTACTTGTGCTTGTATACCTTGTACATGTACTTGTATACATTGTACATGTACTGTTATACCTTGTGCATGTACTTGTATACCTTGTACATGTACTTGTATACCTTGTACATGTACTCGTATACCTTGTACATGTACTGTTATACCATGTACATGTACTTGTATACCTGGTACATGTACTTTTATACCTTGTCCATGTACTTGTATACCTTGTACATGTACTTGTATACCTTGTCCATGTACTTGTATACCTTGTCCATGTACTTGTATACCTTGTACATGTACTTGTATACATTGTACATGTACTTGTATACCTTGTACATGTACTTGTATACCTTGTACATGTACTTGTATACCTTGTACATGTACTTGTATACCTTGTACATGTACTTGTATATCTTGTACATGTACTTGTAAACCTTGTACATGTACTTGTATACCTTATACATGTACTTGTATACCTTGTACATTTACTTGTATACCTTGTACATGTACTTGTATACCTTGTACATATACTTGTATACCTTTTACTTGTGCTTGTATACCTTGTACATGTACTTGTATACATTGTACATGTACTGTTATACCTTGTGCATGTACTTGTATACCTTGTACATGTACTTGTATACCTTGTACATGTACTCGTATACCTTGTACATGTACTGTTATACCATGTACATGTACTTGTATACCTGGTACATGTACTTTTATACCTTGTCCATGTACTTGTTGCCTTGTCCCATGTACTTGTATACCTTGTCCATGTACTTGTATACCTTGTCCATGTACTTGTATACCTTGTCCACTTTACTTGGTATACCTTGTCCATGTACTTGTATACCTTGTCCATTGTACTTGTATATACCTTGTCCTTGTACTTGTATACCTTGTACATGTACTTGTATACCTTGTACATGTACTTGTATACCTTGTACATGTACTTGTATACCTTGTACATGTACTTGTATACCTTGTACATGTACTTGTATACCTTGTACATGTACTTGTATACATTGTACATGTACTTGTATACCTTGTACATGTACTGGTATACCTTGTACATGTACTTGTATGCCTTGTACATGTACTTGTATACCTTGTACATGTACTTGTATGCCTTGTACATGTACTTGTATACCTTGTACATATACTTGTATACCTTGTACATGTACTTGTATACCTTGTACATGTACTTGTATACCTTGTACATGTACTTGTATACCTTGTACATGTACTTGTATACCTTGTACATGTACTTGTATACCTTGTACATGTACTGTGTATCCTTGTACATGTACTTGTATACCTTGTACATGTACTTGTATACCTTGTACATGTACTTGTTTACCTTGTACATATACTTGTATACCTTGTACATATACTTGTATACCTTGTACATGTACTTGTATACCTTGTACGTGTACTGGTATACCTTGTACATGTACCTTGTAA
The DNA here is from genome assembly GCF_026875155.1 of Cherax quadricarinatus. Classification (NCBI taxonomy): domain Eukaryota; kingdom Metazoa; phylum Arthropoda; class Malacostraca; order Decapoda; family Parastacidae; genus Cherax; species Cherax quadricarinatus. Next base: position 15,182,798 of record NC_069486.1, on the reverse strand, counting down.
TACTTGACTTGTACATGTACTTGTATACCTTGTACATTTACTTGTATACCTTGTACATGTACTTGTATACCTTGTACATGTACTTGTATACCTTGTACATGTACTTGTATACCTTGTACATGTACTTGTATACCTTGTACATGTACTTGTATACCTTGTACATGTTACATCAATGTATACCTTGTACATGTACTTGTATACCTTGTACATGTACTTGTATATTCCTTGTAACATGTATTCTTGTATACCTTGTACTGTACTTGTATACCTTGTACATGTACTTGTATACCTTTGTACATGTACATGTATATCCTTGTACATGTACTTGTATACCTTGTACATGTACTTGTATGCCTTGTACATGTACTTGTATACCTTGTACATATACTTGTATACCTTGTACATGTACTTGTATACCTTGTACATGTACTTGTATACCTTGTACATGTACTTGTATACCTTGTACATGTACTTGTATACCTTGTACATGTACTTGTATACCTTGTACATGTACTTGTATGCCTTGTACATGTACTTGTATACCTTGTACATGTACTTGTATACCTTGTACATGTACTTGTATACCTTGTACATATACTTGTATACCTTGTACATATACTTGTATACCTTGTACATGTACTTGTATACCTTGTACGTGTACTGTATAACCTTGTACATGTACTTGTATACCTTGTACATGTACTTGTATACCTTGTACATTACTTGTATACCTTGTACATGTACTTGTATACCTTGTACATGTACTTGTATACCTTGTACATGTACTTGTATACCTTGTACATGTACTTGTATACCTTGTACATGTACTTGTATACCTTGTACATGTACTTGTATACCTTGTACATGTACTTGTATACCTTGTACATGTACTTGTATACCTTGTACATGTACTTGTATACCTTGTACGTGTACTGGTATACCTTGTACATGTACTTGTATACCTTGTACATGTACTTGTATACCTTGTACATGTACTTGTATACCTTGTACATGTACTTGTATACCTTGTACATGTACTTGTATACCTTGTACGTGTACTTGTATACCTTGTACATGTACTTGTATACCTTGTACATGTACTTGTATACCTTGTACATGTACTTGTATACCTTGTACATGTACTTGTATACCTTGTACATGTACTTGTATACCTTGTACGTGTACTTGTATACCTTGTACATGTACTTGTATACCTTGTACATGTACTTGTATACCTTGTACATGTACTTGTATACCTTGTACATGTACTAGTAGTAAATAAAGGTATTCTGGGCAGTAACCGGAAGTTCGACTTCCGGTCAACGTCAAACTTTAGTGCTTATGTGTTATTCTGGAAAGAAAAAATATATTAATGTTAGATTGTGTAAGTTATTATTTGCGAATGTTATTAAGTGAAATTGGTTCCTGTGAAATAAATGGATAATATCTCTTCTGATCAGAAATAACTTTTAGTGATTGATTTTTATGGTTAAATTAATTTATTTTTTTTTATTTGCTTTTAATATTCTTGTACCTTCAAGAGTAGTGTAATAAAATATATTAAATACTCTAAGCACACATAGAATTTTCTTTTTTCTCAAAATTCGGTTACTCTTAGATAAAGCATCTGAGAGGCTTTAATATTGATGTGCTTGGGTATTTTAGGATTTTAATATCTTTGGTGTTTACCTGGAGTTTACCTGGAGAGAGTTCCGGGGGTCAACGCCCCCGCGGCCCGGTCTGTGACCAGGCCTCCTAATTATTGAGAGATTTATATTAGATTTGCACCATGTGTCGAAAGCTACAATTTTTTTTAAGTAAAAATTGTATATTAATTTCCATGTGATGACTTGTGAATGCTTCTTCTGATTCCCATCAGGTCATCAGTCCTAATATTTAACTGTATTTTTAACTTATCGCACACTGAACTATTCCTTTCGCGTGGATTGAGGTGCAGTGGCGTAAATATATCTAGCGGAAGCTCGCGATACGAGTCTATGGAGTAGCTGTTTTTAAATACAAAGAGGGTATTACCCTGTGTGTGGAAGCGGCTGTTGTCGGGGCTGTTGTCGGCTGGAAGCGGCTGTTGTCGAGGCAGGGACACAGGTGAGTCTAATACTGTACACACGTGTTAATTACCTCTTGTTATCTCTGCCCTCCTGTGATCACCTTCCACTATGATCTTGCTGATCAAGCAAACTGTTCTCATTGTATTACCTAAATTATTATTATAATGTAAATAACGTCAGTATTTTAATATTTACAACCAACTCCCCTACGCTATTTTCTAATTTTGTAAGATAAGGTTAATTAGCTCATAGATAAGGTTAATGAGCTACATAGCTCATTAACCTTACATAGCTCATTAATATTATTTAATTAGCTCATTGGTAAGATAAGTTAATTATCTACATGAGTTATATCTGCAGTAAAGGTTCTCAAGATCAACGATTTCACGTGTCTTGAATGGAGATGTTAGTGTACAGCAGTATTCCAGCCTAGAGAGAACAAGTGATCTAAAAAAAGATCATCATCTGCTTGGTATCCCTTGTTTTGATGCTTCTGATTATCCATCCTATCATTTTGATGCTTCTGATTATCCATCCTATCATTTTGATGCTTCTGATTATCCATCCTATCATTTTGATGCTTCTGATTATCCATCCTATCATTTTGATGCTTCTGATTATCCATCCTATCATTTTGATGCTTCTGATTATCCATCCTATCATTTTGATGCTTCTGATTATCCATCCTATCATTTTGATGCTTCTGATTATCCATCCTATCATTTTGATGCTTCTGATTATCCATCCTATCATTTTGATGCTTCTGATTATCCATCCTATCATTTTGATCCTTCTGATTATCCATCCTATCATTTTGATGCTTCTGATTATCCATCCTATCATTTTGATGCTTCTGATTATCCATCCTATCATTTTGATGCTTCTGATTATCCATCCTATCATTTTCCTAGCATGTGTGATAGTGACACTGTTGTGATCCTTGAATGTGAGATCCTTTGACATTAACACTCCTAGGGCTTTCCATCACAATATTGTTTCTTTCTATTGAGTGATTAGAGTTTGTAGTGTACTTAGTTCTAGCTATTGTATACTCCAGTTTTCCATGACGAAGTAGTTGGAATCTGTCCTCATTGAGCATTGAAAATTGGCATTGAAAATTGGGTTGGTCAAATGTTTGTTAGTGGGATGAATTGTAAAGGACTTGCCTAGTATGGGCCAACAGGCCTGCTGCAGTGTTCCTCCTTTCTTATGTTCTTATGTTCTTATTATACAGTTTTCCGTTGTCAACTGGAAAATTTGGTTTATATCTACTGGGAGATTTACCGTGTCTTCAACAGATGACAGTCTCATGCAGATTCTAAAATCGTCTGCAATGGATGACACGGTGCTATGGTTTACATCTCTGTCTATGTCTGATATGAGGATGAGGAACAGGATAGGGGGAAGTACCGTGCCTTAAGGAACAGAGGTTTTCTCTATGGTAGCCTCCAACTTAACTCTACTACACCTGCATTCTGTTCGTCTTCCAGTGGATCCAAGACCACATCATAGTGGTCCAGTAGTTGAGAGAGGCAGGATCGACCTGCTCTGAACCCATGCTGCCTTCGATTGTGTAATTGTTGAGAATCCAAGTGATTTGCGATCATGTTTCTTAGAGCTCTTTCAAAGATTTTTTTTTTGATGTAGAACGTTAGAGCTATTGTTTTTGCTGTCACCTTTATGGAGTGGGACAATATCAATTGTTTTTAATGACCGTGGAATTTTACCCGTTTCTATGCTACCTCTTCACAGCATGCTTAAGGCAGGTGAAAGGGGGTTTCTTGCAGTTCTTAATGAACACTGGGTTCCAAGAGTCTTGGCTTGGGGTTGAGTGCTTGGGCATATTATTAATGGCTTTTTTCAAAGACCAATGGAGTTTATATCAGAAATATAACCCCTCTTGAGGAGCTCAGTGATTCTTCGCCTTCTCCTATAGGGAAGCATCTCTCTTTCTCAAGTTTACTTCTTCTCTTTTTTCTTAGGAAAATATACTTTGAATATACTTCAGCTGCCAGAAAGTTGATCCTATCAAGGCACTAGTTTGGAGCCAAGTTATTTAGGATATCTTCCCAACTTACTTCGCTTAGGATATGGTTTAAAGTTAAATTTAATGAAGACATCCTCATAGTATGCATTTTCCGGTCAGGACACCTGAGCATACAAGTCTGAACTTCGATTAGATTGTGATATGAATTAGTTGTTTTTGATAATGCTATGTTTCTCACCATATCATCATTATTTGTGAAAATAAGGTCAAGTTGTTTTCCAATCTTATTAGCTTCACTATCTGTTGACTTAGTGTTTATTTATTGCAGAGATTCAGCAACTTATATGTGTGTGTGACTTCTCATCTGACCTGCCTCAGGGGATAGCCTCTGCTACATTCTTCCATCTTGTAAGTATTAAATTGAGATCACCAAGTAGCAAGATGTTTGGGGGTGAAACCTAGAATTGTCACTGATTATTATATTCATGTTAAACACAAGCCAAATAAGGCTCACAGAGCGAGCAGTGGTAAAGCGTTGAACTCATAATCTGAAGACTTAAATTACGAACTCTGATCCTGCCACTTTCTTACATTACTAAATTCGTATTTTCTGAGTATTTCGGTACACTGATAAAATGACTTAGAAGGAGGAAAAGACTGTGGAAGTTGGGCAGCAATGCATAAAATCCCTTATTTTGGTATGGCTGGTACCAGTCTTTTCAAGGAACGGACTATTCAGGTTTAGTTCCACTTATAATTCCTCAGTATAACAGAGGTACAGTGTTGGACTAGATATTTAATGACCTCCTGTTCATGTATTCCAGAAAAAGATTTACAGTAAATTGTTGTTCATCTGTTGCAAATTTAAGGTACACGATTTTTTTTTATATCATGAAGATTTAGAAATAGTTCTATCTGAGAAAGAGAAAGGAAGAGAGGAGTTAGTGAAAGAGAGAGAGAGAGAGAGAGAGAGAGAGAGAGAGAGAGAGAGAGAGAGAGAGAGAGAGAGAGAGAGAGAGAGAGAGAGAGAGAGAGAGAGAGAGAACATCACTTCATCTGAGATCATTTCTCCCCAGGATGACTCGAGTCTGGAACACATTCGTACAGCATTATGATGTCAACGAGATAAAGTCAGACGATCAAATGAAAATGCTGGCCCACAGATGGCCCTCAGCTGGCCCACAGATGGCCCTCAGTTGGCCCACAGATGGCTCCAACTTCATCTTGCATGTTTCATAACAATAAAATGCTTTCAAATGAGCTGATGTAGGTAACAGGGATTAGGGATCATTACCTAACCTTGTCAAACCCAGTGTAAAAAAAAGTAGAGAGAGAGAGAGAGAGAGAGAGAGAGAGAGAGAGAGAGAGAGTAGTAGTAGTTCTCAATGGAACGGAATCAGCAAGACATCCTATTGGAGCAAGTGTTCCACAAGGAAGCGTGCTGGGACCATTGTTATGGAATGTCTACTTCAACGACCTTCTTCATCTCATCCCAGAATCCCATGAATATGCAGACGACTGTACACTGACATTCACTTATCCAAGAGAAGAAATGCCAGCTGCTCTAAGCTACATCAATAACCAGCTAAGAGCTATATCAGCTAGGGAAAATAGATGGCAAGTAACATTTGCACCTGAGAAAATGCAAATGATGGTCTCTAGGCACCATGATGGTAATGCTGGTGCAGTAGTAAGGATGAGTGGGAGGGTGTTGGCACCTGGAGAAGAAGTTGATATCCTTGAGGTGAAATTTGACTCCAAACTAACCATGAAGAACCATGTTGTAAATCTTGCAAACAAGGCAGCCAGGAAGCTTACAGCACTTCGCCGTATCTCGCATCTGCTTGACAGGAGGGGTTGCAAAATTCTGTACTAGGCACAGGTACGCTCACACCTTGAGTATGCTCCACTTTCTTGGTTTGCCTGCCCCCCCCCCTCTCATCTGCGACTGCTTGACAGAGTAAAGAACAGAGCAAGGACGTCTCATCTCTCTCCTGGACCCATCCTGGATAGATCTGTTATTTCAGCAGAGCCTTCAACACAGGAGGGATGTGGGTGGCCTTACTGTTATGTACAAGGCCAATATTGTCAAAGTACCACACTTGGATCCACTTCGAGGACAGCGTGAAACAAGCTTTTATGCCACAAGACGGGCAGAAAGCAGCAACTTCACTCTGGCTGTACCCTTCTCCAGAACATCACTCTATCTGAGATCATATATACCCAGGATGACTCGAGTATGGAACACATTCGTACAGCATAATGATGTCAACGAGATAAAGTCAGTTGATCAAATGAAAATGCTGGCCCACAGATGGCTCCAACTTCATCCTGTTCCCTACTTGTATGTCTCATAACAATAAAAATGCTTTCAAATGAGCTGATGTAGGTAACAGCTCTTAGCTTGTCAATAAAGCTAGGGATCCTTAACCTAATTTGTCGAACCATGTGTAAAAAGAGAGAGAGAGAGAGAGAGAGAGAGAGAGAGAGAGAGAGAGAGAGAGAGAGAGAGAGAGAGAGAGAGAGAGAGAGAGAGAGGGAGGGAGGGAGGTAGGGGGTAGTGAGCCAGAGAGGGGTAAAGGCAGTGTAACCTAACAGGTTGCTGGCAGCAGAGGTAGAGAACACACACGCCACCTGTGCTCTCCCCTCCTCCTGCTGCTGCTGCTGTTGCTGCTGTTCGCCTTGTCTAGTGCTCGCCCTGCTTCACGCTCTGCCCAATCAATACCTAACCAAGAAACCCTGAAATACCTCTGTGCCAGTGAAAATCACAATGAAAATCGCTCAGACAGAGTGAATTCCATCTCGATTGAATAAGAAAAAATGTCAGCCATGAGTGTAGTTAGTGAGTATACAGGATAATATACACCGGTTATCTACGCGTGTGCAATATCCACCTTCACTGATTATCCGTATTGACACGATTGTAACGGGATTAATGTGAATAATTCATCCCCACTATACATATATACATAAATATTATGAATGTTAGGTACATATACATGAGTGAAAGGTACCTACCTACCTGGAACAGAGCAATTAACATATGTCTGAGTAGCCATATGTCTGAATAGAAATAATTTTTATATATTCTGTACTGGCATATATTCCAGTTTTTTTTATTGATATATATAGAGATTATCCACGTTATTCTGCCTATTATAAAAGTAATTTATTCAAATTTTCCACTTTGTACCTTTGGAAAAATAAAACCGAAATTATTGATGCAGTTGCAAAGAACAGATTAAAATATAGAAAATATAGTCGTGTGTATTAGGAACACTCGCTTACAAGGACCAGTGGAAACACAAATATAGTCGTGTGTATTAGGAACACTCGCTTACAAGGACCAGTGGAAACACAAATCGTCATCATCATAAAGGTAGGTGTTAAAAATATAAGTTGAATTATGGATTTTTTTCAGTAGGCAAATTTATTTAAATGGTATTTTTTGTAAATCCAATGGTATTCTCTGCTGTTCCAATGGTATTCTCTGCTGTTACAATGGTATTCTCTGTTGTTCCAATGGTATTCTCTGTTCCAGTGGTATTCTCTGTTGTTCCAGTGGTATTCTCTGTTGTTCCAATGGTATTCTCTGTTGTTCCAATGGTATTCTCTATTGTTCCAGTGGTATTCTCTGTTGTTCCAATGGTATTCTCTGTTGTTCCAATGGTATTCTCTGTTGTTCCAATGGTATTCTCTGTTGTTCCAATTGTATTCTCTGTTGTTCCAGTGGTATTCTCTGTTGTTCCAATGGTATTCTCTGTTGTTCCAGTGGTATTCTCTGTTATTCCAGTGGTATTCTCTGTTGTTCCAATGGTATTCTCTGTTGTTCCAATGATATTCTCTGTTGTTCCAATGGTATTCTCTGTTGTTCCAATGGTATTCTCTGTTGTTCCAGTGGTATTATCTGTTGTTCCAGTGGTATTCTCTGTTGTTCCAATGGTATTCTCTGTTGTTCCAGTGGTATTCTCTGTTGTTCCAATGGTATTCTCTGTTGTTCCAGTGGTATTCTCTGTTGTTCCAATGGTATTCTCTGTTGTTCCAGTGGTATTCTCTGTTGTTTCAGTGGTATTCTCTGTTGTTCCAATGGTATTCTCTGTTGTTCCAGTGGTATTCTCTGTTGTTCCAATGGTATTCTCTGTTGTTCCAGTGGTATTTCCTGTTGTTTCAGTGGTATTCTCTGTTGTTCCAATGGTATTCTCTGTTGTTCCAGTGGTATTCTCTGTTGTTTCAGTGGTATTCTCTGTTGTTCCAGTGGTATTCTCTGTTGTTCCAGTGGTATTCTCTGTTGTTCCAATGGTATTCTCTGTTGTTCCAGTGGTATTCTCTGTTGTTCCAATGGTATTCTCTGTTGTTCCAATGGTATTCTCTGTTGTTCCAGTGGTATTCTCTGTTGTTCCAGTGGTATTCTCTGTTGTTCCAATGGTATTCTCTGTTGTTCCAATGGTATTCTCTGTTGTTCCAATGGTATTCTCTGTTGTTCCAATGGTATTCTCTGTTGTTCCAATGGTATTCTCTGTTGTTCCAATGGTATTCTGTTGTTCCAGTGGTATTCTCTGTTGTTCCAATGGTATTCTCTGTTGTTCCAATGGTATTCTCTGTTGTTCCAATGGTATTCTCTGTTGTTCCAATGGTATTCTCTGTTGTTCCAATGGTATTCTCTGTTGTTCCAATGGTATTCTCTATTGTTCCAGTGGTATTCTCTGTTGTTCCAGTGGTATTCTCTGTTGTTCCAGTGGTATTCTCTGTTGTTCCAGTGGTATTCTCTGTTGTTCCAGTGGTTTTCTCTGTTGTTCCAGTGGTTTTCTCTGTTGTTGCAGTGGTATTCTCTGTTGTTCCAATGGTATTCTCTGTTGTTCGAGTGGTATTCTCTGTTGTTCCAATGGTATTCTCTGTTGTTCCAATGGTATTCTCTGTTGTTCCAATGGAACTTTCTGTTGTTCCTGTGTTTCTTTGTGTTGTTCTAGCGTTTTTTTGTGTGTGTTTTCCAGTGGATTTTGTGTTCCAGTGTTTTTTTTAGTGTTTTTCCAGTGTTTTCTGTTTTCCAGAGGTTTTTCTGTAGTTCCATTGTAGTTTTTTTCTGTTCCAGTGTTTTTTTTTCTACAGTGGTTTTTGTGTTTTTCCAGTGGTTTTTATATTTTTCTAGTGGTTTGTTTTTCCAGTGGTTTTTGTGTTGTTCCAGTGGCTTTTTGTGTTTTACAAGTGGTTTTTGTGTTGTTCCACTGGTTTTTTGTGTTCCAGTGTTTTTTTGTGTGTTTTTCCAGTGGTTTTTGTACTGTTTCATTGTTTTTTTGTATTCCAGTGGTGTTCTGTGCTATTCCAGTGGCGTTCTGAGTTGCTTCAGTGGTACTCAGTGTTATTCCAATTGCATTTGTTGCTCCAATGTCACTTTTTGTTGTTCTACTGGTGCTCTGTTGTTCCAGTGGTACTCTGTTGTTCCAGTGGTACTCTCTGTTGTTCCAGTGGTACTCTCTGTTGTTCCAGTGGTACTCTATGTTGTTCCAGTGAGGGGAGACCTGATCGAAGTGTATAAGTGGAAGATAGGTATTAATAAAGGGGATATTAACAAGGTCTTGAGGATATCTCTCCAAGAGAGAACCCGCAGTAATGGATTTAAATTAGATAAGTTTAGATTTAGAAAGGACATAGGAAAGTATTGGTTTGGAAATAGGGTAGTTGATGAGTGGAACAGTCTACCTAGTTGGGTTATTGAGGCTAGGACTTTGGGTAGTTTCAAATTTACGTTGGACGAAGAATGAGGGGAGACCTGATCGAAGTGTATAAGTGGAAGATAGGTATTAATAAAGGGGATATTAACAAGGTCTTGAGGATATCTCTCCAAGAGAGAACCCGCAGTAATGGATTTAAATTAGATAAGTTTAGATTTAGAAAGGACATAGGAAAGTATTGGTTTGGAAATAGGGTAGTTGATGAGTGGAACAGTCTACCTAGTTGGGTTATTGAGGCTAGGACTTTGGGTAGTTTCAAATTTAGGTTGGATAAGTACATGAGTGGGAGGGGTTGGATTTGAGTGGGACTTGCACATCAGAGCTTATTTCTTGGGTAGCATTGAAAATTGGGTTGGTCAAATGTTTGTTAGTGGGATGAATTGTAAAGGACCTGCCTAGTATGGGCCAACAGGCCTGCTGCAGTGTTCCTCCTTTCTTATGTTCTTATGTTCTTATGAGTGGGAGGGGTTGGATTTGAGTGGGACTTGCACATCAGAGCTTATTTCTTGGGTAGCATTGAAAATTGGGTTGGTCAAATGTTTGTTAGTGGGATGAATTGTAAAGGACCTGCCTAGTATGGGCCAACAGGCCTGCTGCAGTGTTCCTCCTTTCTTATGTTCTTATGTTCTTATAGTGGTCAACAGCCTCAAAAGCTTTACTGAGAAAGTTAATAAATTAGTTAGACAAGATCGGCCTCTTGTGAATCCATGCTGAGTATCATTAATCAAGCTATGCTTATCGAGATGGCTTCTTATAATCTCAGCTATAATTGACTTTAGTAATTTACCTACAATTGAGGTCAGGCTTATTGGGCGGTAATTTGACGGTAACGACTTGTCTGTTTTAAAAATAGGAATTACATTAGCCATCTTCCACATATCAGACACTACACCTGTTTGAAGAGATAAATTAAAAATATTAGTTAATGGTTCACAGAGTTCCATTTTGCATTCCTTAAGAACCCTTGAAAAAACCTCATCAGGACCCGGCAACTTATTTTGCTTCAGTCGGTCTATCTGCTTCATAACCATTTCACTAGTGACTGTGATGTTACATAATTTATCTTCTTCTAGCCCACTATAAAAATTAATTACTGGAATTTTGTTAGTGTCTTCCTGTGTAAAAACCGAGAGAAAATAATTATTTAAAATCGAGCACATTTCATTCTCTTTGTCAGTAAGATGCCCATAGTTATTTCTAAGGGGACCTATCTTATCTCTAACTTTTGTTCTATAGACCTGGAAAAAACTTTTTGGGTTAGTTTTAGAATCCCTAGCAACTTTAATTTCATAGTCCCTTTTAGCTTTTCTTATCCCCTTTTTAATGCCCCTCTTAATGTCAGTATTCTGATTCATAAGATGACCCTCACCTCTTTTGATACGCCTATAAATTCCTTTCTTATGCCCTAGTAGATATTTCAGCCTATTATTCATCCATTTTGGGTCATTTCTATTTGATCTAATTTTTTTATACGGGATAAACGGTCTTTGAGCAGCATGTATAGTGTTCAGAAAACTGTCATATTGATAGCTCTCTTCGCTACCCCAGTCAACAGATGATAAGTGTTCTCTAAGCCCATCGTAATCTGCTAAGCGAAAATCTGGGACTGTTACTGAGTTATCGCTACTATCATACTTCCATTCAATGCTAAATGTAATTGATCTGTGGTCGCTAGCACCCAGTTCCTCTGAAATTTCTAAATTATTAACAAGAGATTCATTGCCATAACTAAGTCAAGCAGGTTATTTCCTCTTGTAGGTTCTGTCACAAACTGCTTCAAAAAACAATCCTGAACTACTTCTAAGAAGTCGTATGATTCTAAATTCCCAGTCAAGAAATTCCAATCAATATGACTAAAGTTAGTCTCCTAGAATTGCTACATTATCGTGCGGCCCTAACAGTGTCCTCCCATAGTAGTCTCCCTGGTCCCTATCTAAGTTTAGGGGACGGTATATTACACCTAAAATCAATTTTTCATGCCCCTCTGAAAATTCTATCTAAACAGACTCTGTGTGTGTTCAGACTTAATACCCGTTTTTATGCAACAGTTCAAGCGATCTCGGACATACAATGCCACCCCACTCCCCTTCCCGATACTTCTATCTACTTGGAACAATTTAAAACCCTGAATGTGACATTCTGCAGGTATGTCCCGACTTTTTGAATTAAAACACGTCTCAGTTATGGCAAATACATCAATGTTTCCTGCACTAGCAACTAGTCTCAACTCGTCCATCTTAATCCTAGCACTACGGCTATTTGCGTAATATATGTTTAAGGACCCTCCTTTCTCTTTACCCTTCCTGCTCCTTTCTGTTATTCCACTAAACCTATTACTGTCCTTGTCAATTAGTGCCACTGGCTTTCCAATACCCACCTCATTTTCCCTATTACTAGTTCTCCTAGTACTCATATTACTACACTGTGACTTCACTGTTTTCCTGCCAAAACCCATACCACTAACTATTCCTAGTTTAAAGACCTAACAGCTCCCTCCACTGCGTTGGCCAGTGCTCCCACCCCACACCTAGATAAGTGAACCCCATCCCTGGCATACGTGTCATTTCTGCCATTGAAGAGGTCCCAGTTGTCAATGAATGTTTTATGAGAGATACTATTAACAACCGTACTGGATACCAAGGCGAGGTGCCTAGAGGATATAGTTAGAGCATGCAGCGCAAGCTTTTGTGTAGGACTACACTGAAAGCTTCCTAGGTACAAGGTCAGATATCTACATTTCTGTCAGACACAGCAATATCTTGGGATCTTTATACAGGGAATTCTTCACTTGCCTAACCTTCAGTCATGACCTACTTCCACATTTGGATTTGTCAGATGTGACACCACCTACGACTGCTTCGCCTCACCTGTCTACAGTATATAAGCCACTTCTTCGCACATATGCTATATTCTTTTCAAGATTGACGGACTGATTACATTGACTCAAGGCTGAGGGACTGATTACCTCAAACTCCTTCCGTTCTTCAACATTCTCCTTTGTATGGACTGATGAAGCCACTGTGTGGCGAAACGTTCCCTCAATTAAGATACCCAAGTGTTGCACATGTGTCTAATTTATGAATAGACAGGGGATCAGACAGTGGCCCAGGGTAGTAGCAGGTCCACGGTTCGAACCCCCGTCCACTCTTTTGTTTATTCATAGACATTCGCTTATTATGATTTAAACTGAGTTTATATACCTCTATGTTAAGACTCGATCAACCTTAAGAAAAAGTGATCAACTTGCAATGTCTTTTACTCAAAAAGTCTCATTGTAATTACAGAAAACTAAACTGAATACTTTATCATGGAACTTTATCAAAAATACTTTATCATGGAACTTTGTCAAAAATACTTTATCATGGAACTTTGTCAAAAATACTTTATCATGGAACTTTGTCAAAAATACTTTATCATGGAACTTTGTCAAAAATACTTTATCGCTGGACTTTATCAAAAATAACAAAAAAAAAGGCACAATACCGTGACTGGAACGATACACAAATAACCCGCACATAGAAGAGAGAAGCTTACGACGACGTTTCGGTCCGACTTGGACCATTTACAAAGTCACACTAACCAGAAGTGTAGCAGGACGGCTATATATAGGCATGAAGAGGTAGTGGTGGTAGTAGTAGTAGTAGTAGTAGTGATAGTGGTAGTAGTGGGGAATTAAGGAGGAGGAGGAGCCAGTCAAATACAAAGAAAGGGGAGCACTGCAAGGGAGCTAGGTGCCCACAGAGGGAGCTAGGTGCCCACAGAGGGAGCTAGGTGCCCACAGAGGGAGCTAGGTGCCCACAGAGGGAGAGCAAGTGCACAGAGGTGGGGGGAAGGGGAAGTGATGAAATAAATAATGAAGGAACAGAAACACGCGACAGAAGAAAGAAAGCCAAAAAAGGAAAGAGGAAAGGGAAAGAGGGAGAAGAAAAAAAAGAGGAATCAGGTTAAGTCACGGGTGTTCTGAAGTTTGGAGCATTTTACGGTGTAGTGGGAAAGGAAGGCATCTACAGAGACGAAGCCAGGAGTAAGATTCATACAAGGAAAGTTGTGTATTAGAGAGGATTCAACTAGACGGCGACTGTTAAAGTTGGAAGTAGGGAAGACAGTTTTAGCAGAAGACCAGTCAATAGGATGGCTGTGATCTCTGACGTGACAGAACAGAACATTGTTAGTGTCGGCAAGCCTAATACTATTTTTGTGCTCCCTAAGTCTGTCAGAAAGAGATTGGCCAGTTTCTCCAAAGTATTGAAGAGGACAGGAGGAGCAAGAAATAGAGTAGACACCAGGAACATCTGTAGAGGGAGGAGTGGTATGAACGAGATTAGTGCGAAGAGTGTTAGTCTGGCGGAAAGTAAGTTTGATGTCTAACGGACTGAGAGAATTGTTGAGATTAGAAAGACCGGAAATGTAGGGAAGGCAGAGAACAGAAGAGTTCCCAGGAGTAGATGGTTTGGGAGAGAAGAAATTACGTTTAGCACGTGAGAAGGCAGAGTCTATGAAATGGGAAGGGTAGCCAAGACGGGAAAACGAATTATGAAGAGTGGAAATTTTTGCTGGAAGGAACTGAGGATCACAGATGTGGAGGGCACGGAGAAAGAGGGAGATAAGAACACTTTTCTTGATAGGGGAAGCATGATAGGAAAAGTAGTGAATGTACATGCCACTGTGCATAGGTTTTCGGTAAACGGAAAAGGAAAAAACCTGTATCTGAGCGGTGGACATGGACATCAAGGAAAGGAAGCAAGGAATTAGATTCCCATTCAGCTTTAAACTTAATAAAAGGGGCAAGATTATTAAGAGCTTCAAGAAAAGGTTGGAAAAGACTGGAGTCATGAGGCCACAGAGCAAAGATGTCATCCACATAGCAGAGCCAGAGTGTGGGCTCTAATTCCTTTTCCTTCCAAGGGAAATATTATTCTCAAACCTTCGGTGTCGCTTTGGGCTCTCCTCTCTCTCTTGTCCTTGCTAATCTTTACATGGAATACGTCGAAGCTGTTTTCTTCAAAAAACGAAGTGAACCCTTCACTCTGGCTCCGCTATGTGGATGACTTTTTCCCCTGGGCCTCATGACTCCAACCTTCAACCTTTCCTTGAAGCTCTTAATAATCTTGCCTTTTCCAAAGTTTAAAGTAAATGGGAATCAATTCCTTGCTTCCTTTCCTTGACGTCCAGCCACCCTAAATTTACAGGTTTTTCCTTTCCGTTTACCGAAAACCTTCAACAGGGGCATGTACATTACTATTTTTCCCTATCATGCTTCCCCCTGTCAAGAAAGTGTTCTTTTTCCCCCTCTTTCTCCGTGCCCTCCGCATCTGGTCCTCAGTTCCTTCCAGCAAAATTTTTCCACTTTTCATAATTCGTTTTCCCGTCTTGGTCCCCTTCCCATTTAAACCCTCCCCCTTCTCACGTGCTAAACTTTTATTTCTTTCCCCAAAAACCATCTACTCCAAAAACTCTTCTGTCCTCTCCTTTCCCCTCTTTTCCGGCTTTTAATCTCAACAATTCTCTCAGTCCTTTTAGACATCAAACTTACTTTCCGCCAGACTAACACTCTTCGCACTAACTCGTTATCCCATCCCCTCTAAGATGTTCTGGGTGTCTACTCTATTTTTTTGCTCCCCCTGCCCCTCTTCAATACTTTGGGAAAGGCCAACCCTTTTCGACAGATTTTAGGGAGCACAAAAATAGTATTAGGCTTGCCGCACTAACAATGTTCTGTTCTGTCACGTCAGAGATCACAGCCATCCTATTGACTGGTCTTTGAAAAACTGTCTTCCCTATTCCAATTTTAACGTCGCCGCCCTAGTTGAATCCTCTCTAATACACAATTTCCTTGAGAATCTTATCTGGCTTCGTCTTGAAATTTCCCTTTCCCTTTCCCATACACCAAAATGCCCCAAACTTCAGAACACCCGTGATTTAAACCTTTTTCCCTTTTTTTCTTTTTTCCCCTTTTTTCCCTTTCCCTTTTTCCTTTTTTTTGGTTTTTCTATTTCTGGCGTGTTTCTTTTCCCTATTATTTTTTTCATCATTTCCCTTTCCCCCCCACCTCTTGCATGTGCCCCTCTGTGGGCACCTAGTCCCTCTTGGGCCCCTGCTCCCTTGCAGTGCTCCCCTTTCTTTGTTTTTGACGGCTCCTCCTTTTTAAATTTCCCCCCACTACTACACTACCACACTACTATTACTCTACTACTACAAATACTATACTCTACATACTTACTCTACAATACTACAAATACTATACCACACACCTCTTCCTGCCTATATATAACCGTCCTTACATTCTGGTTATTGGACTTGTAAATGGTCCAAGTCTGACCGAAACGCCCGTGTAAGTTCCTCTCTTCTATTGCGGGTTTTTGTGTATTTGTCAAAAATACTTTATATTGGCTTTGTCAAAAAAAAAATTTCCTAGAAATTTTTAGCTATTTGTTTAACTGGAGAGGGTTTCAGGGGGCAAGCCCCCGCAGCTCGGCTGGACCAGGCCTTGTTTGATCAGGCTTTATTAACCCGGTGTTACTGTGGCCGCATCAAACCGACGGGGAACCACAGCCCAATGGTCAGGTACCGACTTTGGGTCTGTCCAGTGCCTGTTTTAAGCGCCATGGGTCTAGGAAAACCCCTTTATGTATCGTTAGGAGGGGGATTTCCCAAAAATTTAAAATCGAGAGTATTTAGGGGTCAAAAGCTCCTCGAAGGTCCGGTCCATGACCCCGGCCCGCGAAAGGATCAGCTGTTATTGTTGGCCGCTCGCGAAACCCACGAAAAAAACCCATCCCGGCTGGTCAGATATTGACTAGGGCCTTCTAGCTCCCTCTTGAAGACAACCCGGAATCTGTTGGAATCCCCCTTATGTAGTTGAACAGTCTTGTGAGACCCTTTTCCCACTTAAACCCGAGGTATTAGTGAGTGACACGTTCCCGTGTATCCCAGGCTTTAAAAGAATAGGGAATAGCAATGGAGGTACAATAAAAAATGGGAACTTTCCAAAAAACAAAAACATTGGGAGAACCAAAAAAACCGAGGACATTTACAAAAAAAAGCCTAACTTTTACCCGGGGAAAGGTGTAACATAACACGGACAGAACACCAAACACCACCAGCTGCCGGGGATCCCAAGCGTGGTCCCCCAAAACACCCGCCAGACTTCCCCCCCCCACCTTCCCAAAAAACCCCCTCCGCCTAAACTTCCCCCGGGGCTTATTGGTGGTCAAAAAGTTACCCCCCCCCCAATGGTGGTGTTGTACCTCGTGTTACGGACCTGACGCCGAGGTTGGACGCCGTCAAGTACAAAGACCTCAGACGCGCGGCATGACTACCCACATTTGCTAAAGGCAGGTGTGACCAATTAGGTCTCCCTAGAGGACCTTTACAAGCCCAGTTGACTGCGTCACAGTCTAGATTATTCATTATTACAATCAAGGGGGATGCGCTAAAACCCGGAGGATTATACAGCGCCTGGGGGGGATTGTGGAGCCATCAGGCTGAATTTGGGGAACTGGAGCACAGATCCAATTCCCTAAATCAAGAGCCCCTCACCAACATCAAGGAACCTTCCTTGAGGGGGTCACGGTCCTGAGCCCTGACACTTACTCTGTTATCCCTTAGCGTCTCATGGCACTCCTTAATGTTTTTCACTGGGGGAAAATGCAACTGTCTGCTTGAGGTTCTTTTGCTTTCGTAGGGAGTTAATTCCATGTTACGAGGTGGCGATTAAGTCCTTTAGGGGTTTCCAAGTTTTTATCTTATTATCATGTATCTTTCTTGCCTCTTCCAAGGAGATACAGGTCAGATAACTTCAACCTGCCTTGAAAGGTGCCGTTAGTGTACAGCAATATTCCAGCTTAGAGAGAACAAGCGATTGAAAAGAGTCATCAATAGTTGGCATTTGTAGTTTTGATTAGGATGATTCTACGAATGCTTCATTTGTTAGATAAGAATCACTATGTATTGTCTTCTGTGGCATGCAAAGAGTACGTAACCTTTATTCGGCGCATGTACACACCCTCATTGACAGGCTATCTCCCCCAACCAGCGAACCAGGTACTAAGGGTTGATGATGGGACCCCCCTCGTTCAACAAGTACCAAGGTTCAGCCAATTAAGATGATGGTTTTGGCAATCGCAGAGGTTGTTGTTGGTCGTACCACTCACTGTCTGCACCTTGTCATTCCATTCTAGAGCTGCGTTGATATGCACGGTTCTTGCCTCTCTGTGGCTTCTATTCTGCTTGCTTACCGTGCAGAGTGCACTAATTACCTACTCACTGAACATAGTGTATATAGTGATACATACTTTTCTGGGTTTCTAAAATTGGTGAAGGATTAACATAAGTCAAAAGTTTTTTGTTTCTATGATGTGTTTATTTTGCTCCCTTTTCAACCCAGGAAACAGGTCTTTGGGATCTCCTGGGTTGTATATCTACATAATCGGCCTACAAAATTTGCCCTATAAAAGGCCGGACATATTGCAACAAACTACTCAGAGGCTAACGATGGTCTCTGGACTGTTCTTGAAACCATAATGGCCAGCTCTTGTGAGGTCCCAGAAAATTATTGTAATTATACCGGATCTCCTGGTTTATTACAAATGTTTCTAGAGACCATGGTTTTAATTTATTTTCTTCTCCTCTATATATAATAAGATCTTGGGTTTAACATGTTTTATATTGCGGAGACCGGACAGGATTTTTTAAATTTACATATTTCTTTCTAATAAGTAGTAACCTACCATAAATAACTTTAGACTTAGAACAAGTATTTTGCATTAATTTTTTGCCACAGTTCACTTAGATTTATGGGCGCCTTGCTAACTTTGACCTTCATCGTCTCGTGAAGATACTAGATATTATCCACATATCTGATTCATTCAGTTTTATAGGCCAGGATATTTTTCAACAGCCTAGACTCAAAAAATTCCAGACACATTGCTCAATAGGGGAGACGTAATCAGTTCAATAAAATAAGATTTTCTTCGGATTTTTAACCCCGGAGGGTTAGCCACCCACGATAACATATGTAAATCAGTGTGTCATCGAGGACTGTCTAACTTATTCCCATTGGGGCCCTCAATCTTGTCCCCCAGGATGCCACCCACACCAGTCGACTAGCACCCAGGTACCTATTTGCTCCTAGGTGAACAGGACAACAGGTGTAAGGAAACACGTCGAAATGTTTCCGCCCCGCCGGAAATCGAACCCGGGCTCTCCGTGTGTGAAGGGAAAGCTTCAACCACCAGGCCACCGGGGCCACGGATAACTCATCTAATTCTTCTTCTAAATAAGAAAGCACGTCGGGAACAAACACTCTAGTAAACACACTCTAGTAAACACAGGTACTCTAGTAAACACAGACACTCTAGTAAACACAGGTACTCTAGTAAACACAGACGCACTAGTAAACACAGGTACTCCAGTAAACACAGGACTCTAGTAAACACAGTACTCTAGTAAACACAGGACTCTAGTAAACACAGTACTCTAGTAAACACAGACGCACTAGTAAACACAGGTACTCCAGTAAACACAGGACTCTAGTAAACACAGTACTCTAGTAAACACAGGACTCTAGTAAACACAGGACTCTAGTAAACACAGTACTCTAGTAAACACAGTACTAGAGTCAACACAGTACTCTAGTAAACAGAGTAATCAAGTAAACACAGTCACTCTAGTAAACACAGGACTCTAGTAAACAAAGACACTCTAGTAAACACAGTACTCTAGTAAACACAGACACTCTAGTAAACACAGTACTCTAGTAAACACAGTACTCTAGTCAACACAGTACTCTAGTAAATACAGGACTATAAAACACAGGTACTCTAGTAAACACAGTACTCTAGTAAACACAGTACTCTAGTAAACACAGACACTCTAGTAAACACAGTACTCTAGTAAACACAGTACTCTAGTAAACACAGGACTCTAGTAAACACAGACACTCTAGTAAACACAGACACTCTAGTCAACACAGGTACTCTAGTAAACACAGTACTCTAGTAAACACAGGTACTCTAGTAAACACAGTACTCTAGTAAACACAGTACTCTAGTAAACACAGGTACTCTAGTAAACACAGTACTCTAGTAAACACAGGTACTCTAGTAAACACAGTACTCTAGTAAACACAGTACTCTAGTCAACACAGGTACTCTAGTAAACACAGTACTCTAGTAAACACAGACACTCTAATAAACACAGTACTCTAGTAAACACAGTACTCTAGTAAACACAGGTACTCTAGTAAACACAGTACTCTAATAAATACAGACACTCTAGTAAACACAGTACTCTAGTAAACACAGTACTCTAGTAAACACAGGTACTCTAGTAAACACAGTACTCTAGTAAACACAGACTTTCTAGAAAACACAGTACTCTAGTAAACACAGACACTCTAGTAAACACAGTACTCTAGTAAACACAGACACTCTAGTAAACACAGTACTCTAGTAAACACAGTACTCTAGTAAATACAGTACTCTAGTAAACACAGTACTCTAGTAAACACAGACACTCTAGTAAACACAGTACTCTAGTAAACACAGGTACTCTAGTAAACACAGTACTCTAGTAAACACAGACACTCTAGTAAACACAGTACTCTCAACACAGACACTCTAGTAAACACAGTACTTTAGTAAACACAGACACTCTAGTAAACACAGTACTCTAGTAAACACAGATACTCTAGTAAACACAGACACTCTAGTAAACACAGTACTCTAGTAAACACAGACACTCTAGTAAACACAGACACTCTAGTAAACACAGTACTCTAGTAAACACAGACACTCCAGTAAACACAGTACTCTAGTAAACACAGTACTCTAGTAAACACAGTACTCTAGTAAACACAGACACTCTAGTAAACACAGTACTCTAGTAAACACAGAACTCTAGTAAACAGTACTCTAGTAAACATAGACACTCTAGTAAACACAGTACTCTAGTAAACACAGACACTCTAGTAAACACAGTACTCTAGTAAACACAGTACTCTAGTAAACACAGTACTCTAGTAAACACAGTACTCCAGTAAACACAGTATTCTAGTAAACACAGTACTCTAGTAAACACAGTACTCCAGTAAACACAGTACTCTAGTAAACACATACTCTAGTAAAACCAGTTACTCTAGTAAACACAGTACTCTAGTAAACACAGACACTCTAGTAAACACAGTACTCTAGTAAACGCAGTACTCTAGTAAACACAGTATTCTAGTAAACACAGACACTATAGTAAACACAGTACTCTAGTAAACACAGTACTCTAGTAAACACAGTACTCTAGTAAACACAGTACTCTAGTAAACACAGACACTCTAGTAAACACAGTACTCTAGTAAACACAGTACTCCAGTAAACACAGTACTCTAGTAAACACAGTACTCTAGTAAACACAGTACTCTAGTAAACACAGTACTCTAGTAAACACAGTACTCCAGTAAACACAGACATCTAGTAAGCACAGTACCTTTGTAAACACAGTACTCTAGTAAACACAGTACTCTAGTAAACACAGTACTCTAGTAAACACAGTACTCTAGTAAACACAGTACTCTAGTAAACATAGACACTCTAGTAAACACAGTACTCTAGTAAACACAGTACTCTAGTAAACACAGACACTCTAGTAAACACAGTACTCTAGTAAACACAGTACTCTAGTAAACACAGTACTCTAGTAAACACAGTACTCTAGTAAACACTGACACTCTAGTAAACACAGTACTCTAGTAAACACAGACACTCTAGTAAACATAGTACTCTAGTAAACACAGTACTCTAGTAAACACAGACACTCTAGTAAACACAGTACTCTAGTAAGCACAGTACTCTAGTAAACACAGACACTCTAGTAAACACAGTACTCTAGTAAACAGACACTCTAGTAAACACAGTACTCTAGTAAACACAGTACTCTAGTAAACACAGACACTCTAGTAAACACAGTCACTCTAGTAAACACAGTACTCTAGTAAACACAGTATTCTAGTAAACACAGAGACTCTAGTAAACATAGACACTCTAGTAAACACAGTACTCTAGTAAACACAGTACTCTAGTAAACACAGTACTCTAGTAAACACAGTACTCTAGTAAACACAGACACTCCAGTAAACACAGACACTCTAGTAAACACAGTACTCTAGTAAACACAGACACTCTAGTAAACGCAGTACTCTAGTAAACACAGACACTCTAGTAAACACAGTACTCCAGTAAACACAGACACTCTAGTAAACACAGTACTCTAGTAAACACAGACACTCTAGTAAACACATTACTCTAGTAAACACTGTACTCCAGTAAACACAGACACTCTAGTAAACACAGTACTCTAGTAAACACAGACACTCTAGTAAACACAGTACTCTAGTAAACACAGTACTCCAGTAAACACAGACACTCTAGTAAACACAGACACTCTAGTAAACACAGTACTCTAGTAAACACAGTACTCTAGTAAACACAGTACTCTAGTAAACACAGTACTCTAGTAAAAAACAGTACTCTAGTAAACACAGACACTCTAGTAAACACAGTAATTTAGTAAACACAGTACTCTAGTAAACACAGTACTCTAGTAAACACAGTACTCTAGTAAACACAGTACTCTAGTAAACACAGTACTCTAGTAAACACAGACACTCTAGTA
This sequence comes from Cherax quadricarinatus, assembly GCF_026875155.1. Classification (NCBI taxonomy): domain Eukaryota; kingdom Metazoa; phylum Arthropoda; class Malacostraca; order Decapoda; family Parastacidae; genus Cherax; species Cherax quadricarinatus. Next base: position 15,160,350 of record NC_069486.1, on the reverse strand, counting down.
AACACAGTACTCTAGTAAACACAGTACTCTAGTAAACACAGTATTCTAGTAAACACAGACACTCTAGTAAACACAGTACTCTAGTAAACACAGTACTCTAGTAAACACAGTACTCTAGTAAACAAAGTACTCTAGTAAACACAGTACTCTAGTAAACACAGACACTCTAGTAAACACAGTAGTCTAGTAAACAGAGTACTCCAGTAAACACAGTACTCTAGTAAACACAGTACTCTAGTAAACACAGTACTCTAGTAAACACAGTACTCTAGTAAACACAGTACTCCAGTAAACACAGACACTCTAGTAAACACAGTACTCTAGTAAACACAGTACTCTAGTAAACACAGTACTCTAGTAAACACAGTACTCTTAGTAAACATAGACACCCTTTGTAAACACATTACTCTAGTAAACACAGTACTCTAGTAAAAAACAGACACTCTAGTAAACACAGTACTCTAGTAAACACAGTACTCTAGTAACCACAGTACTCTAGTAAACACAGTACTCTAGTAAACACAGTACTCTAGTAAACACAGTACTCTAGTAAACACAGTACTCTAGTAAACACAGACACTCTAGTAAACACAGTACTCTAGTAAACACAGTACTCCAGTAAACACAGTACTCTAGTAAACACAGTACTCTAGTAAACACAGAACTCTAGTAAACACAGTACTCCAGTAAACACAGACACTCTAGTAAACACAATACTCTAGTAAACACAGTTCTCTAGTAAACACAGTACTCTAGTAAACACAGTACTCTAGTAAACATAGACACCCTAGTAAACACAGTACTCTAGTAAACACAGTACTCTAGTAAACACAGACACTCTAGTAAACACAGTACTCTAGTAAACACAGTACTCTAGTAAACACAGTACTCTAGTAAACACAGTACTCTAGTAAACACTGACACTCTAGTAAACACAGTACTCTAGTAAACACAGACACTCTAGTAAACATAGTACTCTAGTAAACACAGTACTCTAGTAAACACAGTACTCTAGTAAACACAGACACTCTAGTAAACACAGTACTCTAGTAAACACAGACACTCTAGTAAACACAGTACTCTAGTAAGCACAGTACTGTAGTAAACACAGACACTCTAGTAAACACAGTACTCTAGTAAACACAGACACTCTAGTAAAACACAGTAACTAGTAACACAGTACTCTAGTAAACACAGACACTCTAGTAAACACAGTCACTCTAGTAAACACAGTACTCTAGTAAACACAGTACTCTAGTAAACACAGACACTCTAGTAAACATAGACACTCTAGTAAACACAGTACTCTAGTAAACACAGTACTCTAGTAAACACAGTACTCTAGTAAACACAGACACTCTAGTAAACGCAGTACTCTAGTAAACACAGACACTCTAGTAAACACAGTACTCTAGTAAACACAGACACTCTAGTAAACACAGTACTCTAGTAAACACAGACACTCTAGTAAACACATTACTCTAGTAAACACAGTACTGTAGTAAACACAGACACTCTAGTAAACACAGTACTCTAGTAAACACAGTACTCTAGTAAACACAGTACTCTAGTAAACACAGTACTCTAGTAAACACAGTACTCTAGTAAACACAGTACTCTAGTAAACACAGACACTCTAGTAAACACAGTAATTTAGTAAACACAGTACTCTAGTAAACACAGTACTCCAGTAAACACAGACACTCTAGTAAACACAGTACTCTAGTAAACACAGTACTCTAGTAAACACATTACTCTAGTAAACGCAGTACTCTAGTAAACACAGTCACTCTAGTAAACACAGACACTCTAGTAAACACAGTACTCTAGTAAACACTGACACTCTAGTAAACACAGTCACTCTAGTAAACACAGTACTCTAGTAAACACAGTACTCTAGTAAACACAGACACTCTAGTAAACACAGTACTCTAGTAAACACAGACACTCTAGTAAACACAGTCACTCTAGTAAACACAGTCACTCTAGTAAACACAGTACTCTAGTAAACACAGTACTCTAGTAAACACAGTACTCTAAACACAGTCACTCTAGTAAACACAGTACTCTAGTAAACACAGTACTCTAGTAAACACAGTACTCTAGTAAACACAGACACTCTAGTAAACACAGTCACTCTAGTAAACACAGTCACTCTAGTAAACACAGTCACTCTAGTAAACACAGTCACTCTAGTAAACACAGTACTCTAGTAAACACAGTACTCTAGTAAACACAGTACTCTAGTAAACACAGTACTCTAGTAAACACAGACACTCTAGTAAACACAGTACTCTAGTAAACACAGTACTCTAGTACACACAGACACTCCAGTAAACACAGACACTCTAGTAAACACAGTCACTCTAGTAAACACAGTACTCTAGTAAACACAGACACTCTAGTAAACACAGACACTCTAGTAAACACAGTACTCTAGTAAACACGTACTCTAGTAACACAGACACTCTAGTAAACACAGTAAATCTAGTAAACACAGTACTCTAGTAAACACAGTACTCTAGTAAACACAGTACTCTAGTAAACACAGACACTCTAGTAAACACAGTACTCCAGTAAACACAGACACTCTAGTAAACACAGTACTCTAGTAAACACAGTACTGTAGTAAACACAGTACTCTAGTAATTACAGTACTCTAGTAAACACAGTACTCTAGTAAACACAGGACTCTAGTAAACACAGACACTCTAGTAAACACAGACACTCTAGTAAACACAGTACTCTAGTAAACACAGTACTCTAGTAAACACAGTACTCTAGTAAACACAGTACTCTAATAAACACTGACACTCTAGTAAACACAGACACTCTAGTAAACACAGTACTCTAGTAAGCACAGTACTCTAGTAAACACAGACACTCTAGTAAACACAGTACTCTAGTAAACACAGACACTCTAGTAAACACAGTACTCTAGTAAACACAGTACTCTAGTAAACACAGACACTCTAGTAAACACAGTCACTCTAGTAAACACAGTACTCTAGTAAACACAGTACTCTAGTAAACACAGACACTCTAGTAAACATAGACACTCTAGTAAACACAGTACTCTAGTAAACACAGTACTCTAGTAAACACAGTACTCTAGTAAACACAGACACTCTAGTAAACACAGTACTCTAGTAAACACAGTACTCTAGTAAACACAGACACTCCAGTAAACACAGACACTCTAGTAAACACAGTACTCTAGTAAACACAGACACTCTAGTAAACACATTACTCTAGTAAACACAGTACTGTAGTAAACACAGACACTCTAGTAAACACAGACACTCTAGTAAACACAGACACTCCAGTAAACACAGACACTCTAGTAAACACAGTTACTCTAGTAAACACAGACACTCTAGTAAACACATTACTCTAGTAAACACAGTACTGTAGTAAACACAGACACTCTAGTAAACACAGACACTCTAGTAAACACAGACACTCCAGTAAACACAGACACTCTAGTAAACACAGTACTCTAGTAAACACAGACACTCTAGTAAACACAGTACTCTAGTAAACACAGACACTCTAGTAAACACATTGCTCTAGTAAACACAGTACTGTAGTAAACACAGACACTCTAGTAAACACAGACACTCTAGTAAACACAGTACTCTAGTAAACACAATACTCTAGTAAACACAGACACTCCAGTAAACACAGACACTCTAGTAAACACAGTACTCTAGTAAACACAGACACTCTAGTAAACGCAGTACTCTAGTAAACACAGACACTCTAGTAAACACAGTACTCTAGTAAAACACAGACACTTAGTAAACACAGTACTCTAGTAAACACAGACACTCTAGTAAACGCAGTACTCTAGTAAACACAGACACTCTAGTAAACACAGTACTCTAGTAAACACAGACACTCTAGTAAACACAGTACTCTAGTAAACACAGACACTCTAGTAAACACAGACACTCTAGTAAACACATTACTCTAGTAAACACAGTACTGTAGTAAACACAGACACTCTAGTAAACACAGTCACTCTAGTAAACACAGACACTCTAGTAAACACAGTACTCTAGTAAACACTGTACTCCAGTAAACACAGACACTCTAGTAAACACAGTACTCTAGTAAACACAGTACTCTAGTAAACACAGTTCTCTAGTAAACACAGTACTCTAGTAAACACAGTACTCTAGTAAACACAGACACTCTAGTAAACACAGTAATTTAGTAAACACAGTACTCTAGTAAACACAGTACTCCAGTAAACACAGACACTCTAGTAAACACAGTACTCTAGTAAACACAGTACTCTAGTAAACACATTACTCTAGTAAACGCAGTACTCTAGTAAACACAGTCAGTCTAGTAAACACAGACACTCTAGTAAACACAGTACTCTAGTAAACACTGACACTCTAGTAAACACAGTCACTCTAGTAAACACAGTTTCTCTAGTAAACACAGTACTCTAGTAAACACAGACACTCTAGTAAACACAGTACTCTAGTAAACACAGACACTCTAGTAAACACAGTCATTCTAGTAAACACAGTCACTCTAGTAAACACAGTACTCTAGTAAACACAGTACTCTAGTAAACACAGTACTCTAGTAAACACAGTACTCTAGTAAACACAGTCACTCTAGTAAACACAGTCACTCTAGTAAACACAGACACTCTAGTAAACACAGTACTCTAGTAAACACAGTCACTCTAGTAAACACAGACACTCTAGTAAACACAGTACTCTAGTAAACACAGTACTCTAGTAAACACAGACACTCTAGTAAACACAGTTACTCTAGTAAACACAGTCACTCTAGTAAACACAGTACTCTAGTAAACACAGTACTCTAGTAAACACAGACACTCTAGTAAACACAGTCATTCTAGTAAACACAGTCACTCTAGTAAACACAGTCACTCTAGTAAACACAGTCACTCTAGTAAACACAGTACTCTAGTAAACACAGTACTCTAGTAAACACAGTACTCTAGTAAACACAGTACTCTAGTAAACACAGGGCACTCTAGTAAACACAGTACTCTAGTAAACACAGTACTCTAGTAAACACAGACACTCCAGTAAACACAGACACTCTAGTAAACACAGTCACTCTAGTAAACACAGTACTCTAGTAAAACACAGACACTCTAGTAAACACAGACACTCTAGTAAACACAGTACTCTAGTAAACACAGTACTCTAGTAAACACAGACACTCTAGTAAACACAGTACTCTAGTAAACACAGTACTCTAGTAAACACAGTACTCTAGTAAACACCCGTACTCTAGTTAAACACAGACACTCTAGTAAACACAGTACTCCAGTAAACACAGACACTCTAGTAAACACAGTACTCTAGTAAACACAGTACTGTAGTAAACACAGTACTCTAGTAAACACAGTACTCTAGTAAACACAGTACTCTAGTAAACACAGTACTCTAGTAAACACAGACACTCTAGTAAACACAGACACTCTAGTAAACGCAGTACTCTAGTAAACACAGTACTCTAGTAAACACAGTACTCTAGTAAACACAGTACTCTACTAAACACAGTACTCTAGTAAACACAGTACTCTAGTAAACACAGTACTCTAGTAAACACAGACACTCTAGTAAAGACAGTACTCTAGTAAACACAGACACTCTAGTAAACACAGTACTCTAGTAAACACAGTCACTCTAGTAAACACAATACTCTAGTAAACACAGTACTCTAGTAAACACAGTACTCTAGTAAACACAGTACTCTAGTAAACACAGTCACTCTAGTAAACACAGTACTCTAGTAAACACAGTACTCTAGTAAACACAGTACTCTAGTAAACACAGACACTCTAGTAAACACAGTACTCTAGTAAACACAGTACTCTAGTAAACACAGTACTCTAGTAAACACAGACACTCTAGTAAACACAGTTCTCTAGTAAACACAGTACTCTAGTAAACACAGTACTCTAGTAAACACAGTACTCTAGTAAACACAGTACTCTAGTAAACACAGACACTCTAGTAAACACAGATACTCTAGTAAACACAGTACTCTAGTAAACACAGTACTCTAGTAAACACAGTACTCTAGTAAACACAGTCACTCTAGTAAACACAGGTACTCCAGTAAACACAGACACTCTAGTAAACACAGTACTCTAGTAAACACAGTACTCTAGTAAACACAGTACTCTAGTAAACACAGTACTCTAGTAAACACAGTCACTCTAGTAAACACAGTTCTCTAGTAAACACAGACACTCTAGTAAACACAGTACTCTAGTAAACACAGTACTCTAGTAAACACAGTACTCTAGTAAACACAGTACTCTAGTAAACACAGACACTCTAGTAAACACAGTACTCTAGTAAACACAGTACTCTAGTAAACACAGTACTCTAGTAAACACAGTACTCTAGTAAACACAGACACTCTAGTAAACACAGTACTCTAGTAAACACATACTCTAGTAAACACAGTCACTCTAGTAAACACAGTACTCTAGTAAACACAGTACTCTAGTAAACACAGTACTCTAGTAAACACAGTACTCTAGTAAACACAGTCACTCTAGTAAACACAGTACTCTAGTAAACACAGTACTCTGGTAAACACAGACACTCTAGTAAACACAGTACTCTAGTAAACACAGTACTCTAGTAAACACAGTACTCTAGTAAACACAGTCACTCTAGTAAACACAGTCACTCTAGTAAACACAGTACTCTAGTAAACACAGTACTCTAGTAAACACAGTCACTCTAGTAAACACAGGTACTGCAGTAAACACAGGTACTCCAGTAAACACAGACACTCTAGTAAACACAGTACTCTAGTAAACACAGTACTCTAGTAAACACAGTACTCTAGTAAACACAGGTACTCCAGGAAACACAGGTACTCCAGTAAACACAGACACTCTAGTAAACACAGACACTCTAGTAAACACAGTACTCTAGTAAATACAGGACTATTAAACACAGGTACTCTAATCAACAAAGGTACTCCAGTAAACACAGTACTCTAGTAAACACAGACACTCTAGTAAACACAGACACTCTAGTAAACATAGGACTCTAGTAAACACAGTACTCTAGTAAATACAGGACTATTAAACACAGGTACTCTAGTAAACACAGGTACTCTAATCAACAAAGGTACTCTAGTCAACACAGGTACTCTATGTAATAAAGTTGGTAGAATTACCGACAATATGTAAAGTAAAAGGACACAAGTGCAACTAATGTGACATTTATTGTGGCAACGTTTCGCTCTCCAGGAGCTCCTGGAGAGCGAAACGTTGCCACAATAAATGTCACATTAGTTGCACTTGTGTCCTTTTACTTTACAGGTACTCTAGTAAACACAGGTACTCTAGTCAACATTTATACTCTAGTAAACACAGGTACTCTAGTCAACACAGGTACTCTAGTAAACACAGGTACTCTAGTCAACATTTATACTTTAGTCAACACAGGTACTCTAGTCAACACAGGTACTCTAGTCAACACAGGTACTCTAGTCAACACAGGTACTCTAGTCAACACAGGTACTCTAGTCAACACAGGTACTCTAGTAAACACAGGTACTCTAGTAAACACAGGTACTCTAATACATAAATATTTTAAATTTCCACCTTAAGGTAGCAATATTAACTGTTGAGAAGGTGTCATTATCATTCACATTATATAAGATGTTTAACACAAATAACCCGCACATAGGTGAGAGGAGCTTACGACGACTTTGTAAAACGGTCCGACTTGGACCGTTTACAAAGTCACACTAATGGAAATAAGAGGAGGATGAGTATATATAGGGTATAGTGTATCGTTCCAGTCAGGGTATTGTGCCTTTTTTTGTTATTCATAAGATGCATTGTAGATGAGCCTTGATCTGAATCATTGTAAGGTGATGAGAACTCAAATGTTAAGTAACGGATGATTGGATATCAGATTTGGAGGGAGAGAGCATGGAGTAGGTGAAATTATTCAGATATTTAGGAGTGGACATGTCAGCAGATGGTTCTATGAAGGATGAAGTGAATCATAGAATTGATGAGAGGAAAAAGGTGAGTGGTGCACTGAGGAGTCTGTGGAGACAAAGAACTTTGTCCATGGAAGCAAAGAGGGGAATGTATGAGAGTGTAGTTATACCAACACTCTTATATGGGTGTGAAACATTGTGAATGTTGTAACAAGGAGAAGGCTGGAGGCAGTGGAGATGTCGTGTTAGAGAGGCAATGTGTGTGGTGTGAATATAATGCAGAGAATTCGTAGTTAGGAGATTAGGAGGAGGTGTGGGATTACCAAACTGTTGTCCAGAGGACTGAGGAGGGTTGTTGAGGGGGTACAGACATGTAGAGAGGATGAAACAAAATAGAATGACTTCAAAAGTGCATAAATCTGTAATGGAGGGAAGGCGGGGTAGGTGTCGACCTAGGAAAGGTTGGAGGGAGGTTGGAGGACGTTTTGTGTGCGAGAGGCTTGGACTTCCAGCAAGCATGGGTGAGCGTGTTAGATAGAAGCAAATGGAGACAAATTGTTTCCAGGACATGATGTGCTGTTGGAGTGTAAGCAAAGTAACATTTATGAAGGGATTCAGGGAAACAGTCAGGCCGGACTTGAGTCCTGGAGTGGGAAGTACAGTGCCTGCACTCTGAAGGACGGGTGTTAATGTTGCAGTTTTATAACTGTAGTGTAAGAACGCCTCTGGTAAGACACATGGAGTGAATGATAATGAAAAATTGTCATTTTTCGGGCCACCCTGCCTTGGTGGGAGACGGCCTAGTTGCTAATAATCTAAAAAAAAGTAAGTATATCACTGTGCTATAAAGACGTCGATTTGCTGACATCTTTTGTCTTTCTAAAACTGTTTATATGACATTATTTATGATACCTTACATCAACTGAATATAAATCTCTCATTTCTCCATGCTACTTTAAAAGTAACATTATATTTACCATGCTACTTTAAAAGTAACATTATATTTATAATGCTACTTTAAAAGTAACATTATATTTACCATGCTACTTTAAAAGTAACATTATATTTATAATGCTACTTTAAAAGTAACATTATATTTACCATGCTACTTTAAAAGTAACATTATATTTACCATGCTACTTTAAAAGTAACATTATATTTATAATGCTACTTTAAAAGTAACATTATATTTACATGCTACTTTAAAAGTAACATTATATTTATAATGTACTTTAAAAAGTAACATTATTTACCATGCTACTTTAAAAGTAACATTTATTTACCATGCTACTTTAAAAGTAACATTATATTTATAATGCTACTTTAAAAGTAACATTATATTTACCATGCTACTTTAAAAGTAACATTATATTTACCATGCTACTTTAAAAGTAACACTATATTCACCATGCTACTTTAAAAGTACATTATATTTACCATGCTACTTTAAAAGTAACATTATATTTACCATGCTACTTTAAAAGTAACACTATATTCACCATGCTACTTTAAAAGTAACATTATATTTCTCCATGCTACTTTAAAAGTAACATTATATTTACCATGCTACTTTAAAAGTAACATTATATTTACCATGCTACTTTAAAAGTAACATTATATTTACCATGCTACTTTAAAAGTAACATTATATTTACTATGCTACTTTAAAAGTAACATTATATTTCTCCATGCTACTTTAAAAGTAACATTATATTTCTCCATGCTACTTTAAAAGTAACATTATATTTACCATGCTACTTTAAAAGTAACACTATATTTCTCCATGCTACTTTAAAAGTAACATTATATTTCTCCATGCTACTTTAAAAGTAACATTATATTTACCATGCTACTTTAAAAGTAACATTATATTTACCATGCTACTTTAAAAGTAACATTATATTTCTCCATGCTACTTTAAAAGTAACATTATATTTACCATGCTACTTTAAAAGTAACACATATATTTCTCCATGCTACTTTAAAAGTAACATTATATTTACCATGCTACTTTAAAAGTAACATTATATTTCTCCATGCTACTTTAAAAGTAACATTATATTTCTCCATGCTACTTTAAAAGTAACATTATATTTCTCCATGCTACTTTAAAAGTAACATTATATTTACCATGCTACTTTAAAAGTAACATTATATTTCTCCATGCTACTTTAAAAGTAACATTATATTTCTCCATGCTACTTTAAAAGTAACATTATATTTACCATGCTACTTTAAAAGTAATATTATATTTACCATGCTACTTTAAAAGTAACATTATATTTACCATGCTACTTTAAAAGTAACATTATATTTACCATGCTACTTTAAAAGTAACATTATATTTACCATGCTACTTTAAAAGTAACATTATATTCTCCATGCTACTTTAAAAGTAACATTATATTTACCATTTCTGTGAGCATGGCTGCCCACTAAATATACCTGGAGTATACCTGGAGAGGGTTTCGGGGGTCAACGCCCCCGCGGCTCGGTCTGAGACCAGGCTATATGGGCATTTTCTTCCTATACCACAGGATCACTGGAGAGAAACACTAGACTGGTGTTTGGTATTAGATGTCACGTGCTGGAACCTCAGTGTGGTTCATGACGTCACACCCCTTTCCCAGCCTTCCCTAAATTCTTCCCAGGGTCCTCCCACTGTCCTCTCCCCAGGGTCCTCCCACTGTCCTCTCCCCAGGGTCCTCCCACTGTCCTCTCCCCAGGGTCCTCCCACTGTCCTCTCCCCATGGTCCTCCCACTGTCCTCTCCCCAGGGTCCTCCCACTGTCCTCTCCCCAGGGTCCTCCCACTGTCCTCTCCCCAGGGTCCTCCCACTGTCCTCTCCCCAGGGTCCTCCCACTGTCCTCTCCCCAGGGTCCTCCCACTGTCCTCTCCCCAGGGTCCTCCCACTGTCCTTTCCCGGTCCCCACTGTCCTCCCCAGGGTCCTCCCACTGTCCTCTCCCCAGGGTCCTCCCACTGTCCTCTCCCCAGGGTCCTCCACTGTCCTCTCCCCAGGGTCCTCCCACTGTCCTCTCCCCAGGGTCCTCCCACTGTCCTCTCCCCAGGGTCCTCCCACTGTCCTCTCCCCAGGGTCCTCCCACTGTCCTCTCCCCAGGGTCCTCCCACTGTCCTCTCCCCAGGGTCCTCCCACTGTCCTCTCCCCAGGGTCCTCCCACTGTCCTCTCCCCAGGGTCCTCCCACTGTCCTCTCCCCAGGGTCCTCCCACTGTCCTCTCCCCAGGGTCTCCTACGTCCTCCCAGGCCCTCACTGCCTCTCCCCAGGGTCCTCCCACTGTCCTCTCCCCAGGGTCCTCCCACTGTCCTCTCCCCAGGGTCCTCCCACTGTCCTCTCCCCAGGGTCCTCCCACTGTCCTCTCCCCAGGGTCCTCCCACTGTCCTCTCCCCAGCTCTCCCCGCTGTCCTCTCCCCAGCTCTCCCCGCTGTCCTCTCCCCAGCTTTCTTACCAGATTTGCCCACTACCTCAGCGTTCTTTCCTGTCTGTCTGTTACGATCGACACATAACATAACCCGCGGTTTAACTCTAACAGGATTCGGCTGTTTTTCATAACTTTGTAGCCCGGTCAGAGATCAGGCTTTCCTGGTAACTGGTACAAGAACGATCCAGCTAATGCCTGCACTATACACTGCAACACCTTCACGCTTTATTAACTAACAGCTACGACCATAATTTATAAAAGGGTGGACAGGTAAGCCAGCGGAAGGCCTCGACGTTGGGTCATCATCTGACTAAAACCCGAATCAGGAAATACTAGTCCTGTTTCCTGACAAATCTTACATAACCAAACCTTTTTTTGAACTAGTTATAACTATGGCCATAATTTTTAAAGGGGTAGACCGGTAAGCCAGTGGAAGGCCTCGATCTTATGACCAAAAGCTCCAACGGCGGGTTATCACATAAGACAAACCTTACCTAACCTAACCTTAACTCACGAAATCGTAACAACACAATTTCAAACAAATCAGAGTATTGGTGGGGATCGAACCCATGGCAGGGTAATCCTGAAACTCCCAGACCAGTGCGCGAAACACTAGGACAGCTGACCCAGAGGTTAACACACTGACTCCCGCGTTTTAATATTTCTCTGTCATGGGGTCGAACCCCACCCGATGCTCCAAGAAGCCAAACATGTCACCAAGAACTCCGTTGGAAATATTAACACATATGCAGTATAATGTGATCCTTTATTGACAACGTTTCACCCACACAGTGAAAAAGCCCACTGTGTGGGTGAAACGTAGTCAATAAAGGATCACATTATACTGCATATGTGTTTATATTTCCATTGTGTCGGTATTTTATACCATTTATTTCCAAGAACTCCGTTGTTATCGCTTCCGCCAACACCATCTCGCACTCAGCTCAGAAACTGAGCGTCTGTGGTTTGATCCCTGATACAGGTGGAAACATTAGATATGTTTCCTTACATCTACTATTTAGGTTCACCCAGCAGGGAGCAGGTACCTGGATATTAGTCCACTGTTGTCAATCGCATCCTAGGCAAACAAGAATGAAGGATCCTAATAGAAATCAGAGAGTCCTTGATAACGTACTGACCTTATTAGGCTATCCTTGGTGGCTAACCCACTGGGATGAAATTCAAACAAATCTTATCTTTTCTTATCGTATCTTAATCTAAGACCTTGTGTTTATGGGTTTATTGGGTCGTTCCTGGTAACGGGGAGTAATGATAACGCTTCGGAGGCTTCTTACTTTATTTGTGATATCTGGGTACACAGGCAATGTGTTTGTGCCCATGGCCCCAGGGGGCCATGCCAGCAAAAGAGAGAGGAGTAGGCCTTGTTGACTCTAGGATACCTGGACGCCGAGTGAGAGGCAGGTTGATGCGGGTTGAAATCGGCATACCCACTGAGAGGCCTACAGGTGATAGCACGAGCATGGTACGAAATATGAACATAGCTGGCAGACAGCATAGGCTGTCTATGCAGACAGTACAGGCTGTCTACATTTGCTCAACCATGCACCACCATGGTCGACCTGGACCATGACTGGTGGAAACACATAAGAACATAAGAAAAACTTGATCTCTCTCTCACAGTAACAGGGCACTGAACACAAAATAAAAACATATATATATATATATATTTTATTATATATATATATATATATATATATATATATATATTATATATATATATATATATATATATATATATGTCGTGCCGAATAGGCAGAATTTGCGATCTTGGCTTAAATAGCAGCGCTCATCTTGCCATATAGGACAAGTGAAAATTTGTGTATGCAATAATTTCGCCAAAATCATTCTGAACCTAACGAAAAAAATATATTGCACTGTGTTTGTTTAGTATTAAATTACTGTAAACAAATCTAAAATATATTTAGTTGGGTTAGGCTAAAATAAATTGTTCTTGTTATAATAAGGTTAGGTAAGTTTTCTAAGATTCTTTTGGTGCAAAATTAAATATTTTTATATTAACATTAATGAAAAAAATGTATCTTTCAACGTATAAGAGAAAATTTCAGAAAGGACTTAATTTTAAATGAGTTCTTGCTAATTGACCAGTTTTACATATTCGGCACGACATATATATATATATATATATATATATATATATATATATATATATATATATATATATATATATATATATATATATATATATATATATATATATTTATATATATATTTATATATATATATTATATATATATATATATATATATATATATATATATATATATATATATATATATATAAAAATTCCTACAGGGAGGGATGGAAAAAGGTGGGGTGTGCTAAACATCGTGGTCATAGACAGTGAGGGTCGAGGGGCATCACTGCACGCCTTCCTGCATCTGGACAGATACTGCAGCACAGGAGACATCACTGTTGCTGAGCTGTGACGTAACAGGGTACGGTCTCCTCTGGAACGGTGAAGCAGTCATCGTAGGAGTCGCTGCAGGGTTCCCTCAACCTGGGGCACAACCTGCTGGTGCCCTCGAGTGAGGCATCGTCAGTACTCGGCAACTGGGCAGGAATTCTACTGGTAAGCGACTCAGGAGGACATTTCTCGACTGTTACTGTCACTGGGGCTGTCACTGCCGGTGAGTGTGAAGTGAGTCATGGCAGAGACGACTCAGCAAAACATCTGGAAGTCGTAACATCATACACCGGACTGCACTGAGCGGTCTACCAGTCAAAGTGACATCATCTTTGTAAATTGTGAGTTCATTACCTCTGTAACTTGCTCAGCTATCAAAACTTTGGAGTCCAGTCCCTGGACCAATTATGTACCTCTGTAATCTTTTGACTACCGCCCACAGGATGGGTATGGGGTGCATAATAAACATATTAAACTACTACTACTAACTAACTTTGTGCAGGCTGCTCACTGAAGCTGTGACATGGGGCTGACACAGCACTTGCTGACAGGGTCTAACTGGAGCTTGACGAGTGTCAATCTCTCTACAGTTGGCGTTATAGCAAAAGTTAGTGTAAGTGTCCCCAGACTGGTTGTCTACATATAACTGCTCTGAAGGTCAGGAGGCGAAGTGAAACAAATCTCGACAAGAATCGTAGGGGGTATGATTCTGCAGGGCATCACGAGCAGCGAACATAAAAAGCTTTCTGTACAAGGGGCTCAGATGCTCGTAACTGAAGCTGGGGTCCAGGCGCAGACCTGTGGTCCACACACAACTGGGCTCAAGACCACACAAGACACATGGGAAAACTGCGCACACCCACACTGCACATGCGGTACAACATGACTTACTAGCAAATGACCCTTTTCTGCGCAAAAATCGATGATACACGAACATGTGAGAACACTGAGAGGAATTAATTCACACATGCCATATATCTTCTCTCAAACATCTCAACAATACTGAAATAATTACTAGAACACTCGATGTGACATCATGTGATGTCACGTGGTGGGTGACATCAGTGGAGTGATGTGACAGCAGGCAACAGCATGTGGCTTGGGACGTCTGGCTTGGTAGCCCGCATGGCTTGTAGATCCTCATGGCTCGTGGATCCACATGGCTTGTAGATCCACATGGCTTAGTGATCCACATGGCTTGGTGATCCATGTGGCTTCGTGATCCATGTGACTTCGTGATCCACAGAGCTTCGAGTGGCCTCGGGCACTCAGATATACAGCTCTGGCAACGAATTCACAGAGAATGCACAGAAAACACAGCAGAGAGAGTGAGTACATAGTGGTGGGGTGGGGTGGGAGGCGGGCGAGGTGTGAGTGAGGCGAGGAATGGCCGCTTCCTCCTCTCCCACCCACAAACACATGGAGAAACACACACACTGGACGCAGAAATCACTACAAAACTCACCTCTGACTTGCTGAAATAGCCATGCTGAGCTGAAAACAACAGCAGAACATAATGCTAATGCTTGATAAACAGTGTGGGGCGCTGTGAAGTGCCAGGTGACGCCACTTATATATCTCGAAGAAATTCGGCAAATTTCGGCCTGGATCATGCTTGTACCTGTGTCTGGATGCCGAGAAACTTGCAGACACAGCACCAGGATAACTCGTTGAGAGACGGATGCTTCTTGTGTAGAGTGATGAAGTGAAGACAGCTTCATTCCTCTTCCTTCCCTCCTTGAGCAACTCAACCGCTGGGACCACCGCTGTCACCAACGTTTACTTGTTTATTGGGTCGTTCCTGGTAACGGGGAGTAATGATAAGGCTTCGGAGGCTTCTTACTTTATTTACGATATCTGAGTACACAGGCAATGTGTTTTTGCCCATGGCTCCAAGGAGCCATGCCAGCGTGGGAGATAGGACTAGACCTTGTTGACTCTAGGATGTCTGGACGCCGAGTGAGAGAGAGGCAGGGTGATGCGGGTTGAAATCGGCATACCCACTGAAAGGCCTACAGGTGACAGCACGAGCGTGGTACATAATATGAACTCAGCTGGTAGACAGCATAGACTGTCTATGCAGACAGTACAGGCTGTCTACATTTGTTGTATCCATCTCATTCCACTATATATATAAAATCGGTGTTTCTTATTCTCTGTAATGGATTGATCAGTCCCTTTGTAGATACAGTGCCTCGTGGCCTGGTGACAAAATCTCTCGCTTCACATGGCGAGGGTCCGGGTTCGATTCCCTATGAAGGAGTGGAAACATCGGATGTATTTCCTTAAACCGGTTGTCTATGTTCACCCATCAGTAAAGAGGGTACCTTGGTGTTAGTGGGCTGGTGTGGGTCGCATCCTGGGACAAAACTGACCTAATTTGCTGGAAATGCTCAGCATAACAAGCGGCTTTCCATATAGTAGTATGTCACTGATGTCAGCTATGGTCTGTATACCTTGTACATGTACTGGTAGTAAATAAAGATATAATTATTATTATTATTATTATTATTATTATTATTATTATTATTTTGAAGACGTCTCGACGTTTTTCACTCTCATTCTTTACAGTGTTAATCATAATTTATATGCTAATTTCCACTAAGAAGCATTGAAGAAATGGAACTTCTTAAATTATTTCACGGCTCTCTGCCAGTTTAAAAACCCGCTGCCTCCTTCGCTTAAGTGTTATTATGAAGAATGTGCCAGAGCACTTTTAAACTTCTAAGAAGCATTTCAAAAGTCATAGGACTTGGACCGTGTGAGGAACTCTACGAATGTTCATAATGACAGTCTTGAGAACCATTGAACACAAGAAAAGGAACAGACAGCAGATATCGATCAACTCGGTTCACACAGTCGAGCGGAAGGATTGACGATGTCAACAGGCTTTTCTTCAAGGCTCTATCTGTCGATTATGTCCTGAGATAGAGTTACCCAGAGCGACACTACTTGCGACACTGTAGTCACCATACCCTTATTTACAGGCTTTTTGTAACCTATTCAGCACGTTCGTTTAAATCACGGTACGGGCGGGGATGGAACTCGCGGTGAGTCGTTAAACTCCAGACTGAGGCGTTAGCCACTGGGCCAGTGGCTAACGCGTCGGTCTGGAGTTTTGTGACTCACCGCGAGTTTAATCCCAGCCCGTACTGTCCTTGTTTACTTACAATCATGCCTTTACAATTTCTTAAGACACGTTTGTTTGTTAGCAATGCTTGAGAGAATGTAGTCGAAATAATAATAATAATAATAATCATAACTTTGTTTACACTCTCGTTTACTAATGCTGCCTGTGACGTTTTAGACGTAACACACTAATTTATAATTATTTCTTGTAATGTTATAGTAGGTGCATATTTAAGGTGCATATTTAAATTATTAATACCTGAAGAACCGATTTCTTTTCCTTTTGACTAGACCAATTATTTCCTGCATAAACGACAAACCCATGAGGGCCATACTGTGCCTTGGGAAAGCCTTCAGGTGTGATTGATAATAATAATAATAATAATAATAATAATAATAATAATAATATCATTATTTACTACCAGTACATGTACAAGGTATACAGACCATAGCTGACATCAGTGACATACTACTATATAGAAAGTTGCTTGCTATGCTGAGCATTTCCCGCAAATTAGGTCAATTTTGTCCCAGGATGCGACCCACACCAGTCCACTAACACCCAGGATGTGACCCACACCAGTGCACTAACACCCAGGATGTGACCCACACCAGTGCACTAACACCCAGGATGTGACCCACACCAGTCCACTAACACCCAGGATGTGACCCACACCAGTCCACTAACACCCAGGATGCGACCCACACCAGTCCACTAACACGCAGGATGCGACCCACACCAGTCCACTAACACCCAGGATGCGACCCACACCAGTCCACTAACACCCAGGATGCGACCCACACCAGTCCACTAACACCTCAGGATGCGACCCACACAGTCCACTAACACCCAGGATGGACCCACACCCGTCCACTAACACCCAGGATGTGACCCACACCAGTCCACTAACACCCAGGATGTGACCCACACCAGTCCACTAACACCTCAGGATGCGACCCACACCAGTCCACTAACACCAGGATGCGACCCACCACCAGTCACTAACACCCAGGATGCGACCACACCAGTCCACTAACACCCAGGATGCGACCCACACCAGTCCACTAACACCCAGGATGCGACCCACACCAGTCCACTAACACCCAGGATGCGACCCACACCAGTCCACTAACAACCAGGATGCGACCCACACCAGTCCACTAACACCCAGGATGCGACCCACACCAGTCCACTAACACCCAGGATGCGACCCACACCGGTCCACTAACACCCAGGTACCCATTTCACTGATGGGTGAATTTAAAAGAAAACCCGGTTTTTCCAATATTTCTACCCTCTCTGGGAGTCGAACCCAGACACTTGGAGTGTGAAGAGGGAGCTTTAGCCACCAGACCACCGGGCACTTGGAAGAGAAGGCACAGCTCCACTTGTATTAATAGAGAGTCAAAGATGATACAAAAGCTCCTAGTGAGCGAAACGTTTAGAAGTTAAATACAGTGCAACGCTTGTTTAATGTCCATTATCCTTATTACAGTCATCGGTTTTTACCTACTTGTTTAACTTAAATCTAACTTAAATTGTTACTATCATCTAAAGGCGAATAGAATAAATCATTAAATTTTTTGATAAAAGATGAACAATGGCTTCAAAATTATGTAATAAACTTAGAACTTAATTATTTAGTAGAGCTCAAAATGTGACCTTAAGAAGAATTTGTCGGTGAAATATTTACTAATGAACTTTCTAAGTTCGTCTAAAGTTCTTTGAACTTATTACTTGATAAATTAAACACATATGCAATACTTGAGTATCTTTAATGAAGGAACGTTTAGCCACATAATGGCTTCATCAGTCCATACAAAGAAGTATGGTGAAGAACGGTTGGATTTTGTGGTAATCAGTCCCTCAGCCTTGAGTCGAGGTAATCAGTCCATCAGTCTTCAAAGAATACCAAGACTGATGGCTGATTACATCGATTCAAGGCTGAGGGACTAATTACCTCAAACTCCTCCTGTTCTTCACCATTCTCCTTGGTATGGACTGATGAAGCCACTGTGTGGCTTTTCCTCATTAAAGATATCCAAGTGTCGGTTCCCTGAACCATTCATCTACACACTAATTACTCGTTGGTTGAAGATATTATCCATTTCTATTTAAGAGGTTAATCAACCTTACTCAACTAGTCTCCAGAATGCGCACATCATTGATGTCCACGTCCACCGCTCAGATACAGGTTTTTCCTTTTCCGTTTACCGAAAACCTATGCACAGTGGCATGTACATTCACTACTTTTCCTATCATGCTTCCCCTGTCAAGAAAAGTGTTCTTAACTCCCTATTTCTCCGTGCCCTCCGCATCTGTGATCCTCAGTTCCTTCCAGCAGAAATTTCCACTCTTCATAATTCGTTTTCCCGTCTTGGCTACCCTTCCCATTTCATTGACTCTGCCTTCTCACGTGCTAAACGTAATTTCTTCTTTCCCAAACTCTCTACTCCTGGAAACTCTTCTGTCCTCTGCCTTCCCTACATTTCCAGTCTTTCTAATCTCAACAATTCTCTCCGTCCCTTAGACATCAAGCTTACCTTCCGCTAGACTAACACTCTTCGCACTAATCTCGTTCATACCTCTCCTCCCTCTACAGATGTTCCTGGTGTCTACTCTATTTCTTGCTCCTCCTGTCCTCTTCAATACTTCGGAGAAACTGGTCGATCTCTTTCTGACAGACTTAGGGAGCACAAAAATAGTGTTAGGCTTGCCGACACTAACAATGCTCTTTTCTGTCACGTCAGAGATCATAGCCATCCTATTGACTGGTCTTCTGCTAAAACTGTCTTCCCTACTTCCAACTCGAACAGTCGCCATCTAGTTGAATCCTCTCTAATACACAACTTTCCTTGTATGAATCTTAGTCCTGGCTTCGTCTCTGTAGATGCCTTCCTCTCCCACTACATTGTAAAATGCTCCAAACTTCAGAACACCCGTGACTTAACCTGACTCCTCATTTTTTCTTTTTCTGTTTCTTCTTCTCCCTCTTCCCCTTTCCTCTTTCCTTTTTCCCCTATGGGTTGTCTTTCTTCTGTCTCGTGTTTCTGATCCTTCTTTATTTATTTCACCACTTCCCCTTTCACCCACCTCTGTGCGCTTGCTCTCCCTCTGTGGGCACCTAGCTCCCTTGCAGTGCTCGACTTTGCATTTGACTGGCTCCTCCTCCTTATTCCCCACTACTACCACTACCACTACTACCTCTACTACTACTACTACCTCTACTATTACTACTACTACTACTACTACTACTACTACTACCACTACTACTACTACTACCACCACCACCACCACCACCTCTTTCTGCCTATATACAGGCGTCCTGCTCCACTTCTGGTTAGTGTGACTTTGTAAATGGTCCAAGTCGGACCGAAACGTCGTCGTAAGCTTCTCTCTTTTATGTATTGTGCCATTTTGTTATTTAAAATATTGGGAGGTTTTACCCTTGGAGAAGTTTAAGTAGAAGAAATTTTACTGGGAGGAGTTTAAGTAGAAGAAATTTTACTGGGAGAAGTTTAAGTAGACGAAGTTTTACTGGAAGTTTAAGTAGAAGTTTTACTGGGAGAAGTTTAAGTAGATGAAATGTTACTGGGAGAAGTTTAAGTAGATGAAGTTTTACTGGGAGAAGTTTAAGTAGATGAAGTTTTACTGGGAGAAGTTTAAGTAGATGAAGGTTTAGTGGGAGAAGATTAAGAAGAAGTTTTACTGGGAGAAGTTTAGGTAGATGAAGTTTTACTGGGAGAAGTTTAAGTAGATGAAATTTTTCTGAGAGAAGTTTAAGTAGATGAAGTTTTACTGGGAGAAGTTTAAGTAGATGAAGTTTTACTGGGAGAAGTTTAAGTAGGAGAAGTTTTACTGGGAGAAGTTTAAGTAGATGAAATTTTGCTGGGAGAAGTTTAAGTAGATGAAGTTTTACTGGGACAAGTTTAAGTAGATGAAGTTTTATTGGGACAAGTTTAACTAGAAGTTTTACTTGGAGAAGTTTTAGAAGTTTTAGTGGGAGAAGTTTAAGTAGATGAAGTTTTACTGGGAGAAGTTTAACTAGAAGTTTTACTTGGAGAAGTTTTAGAAGTTTTAGTGGGAGAAGTTTAAGTAGATGAAGTTTTACTGGGAGAAGTTTTAACTAGAAGTTTTACTTGGAGAAGTTTTAGAAGTTTTAGTGGGAGAAGTTTAAGTAGATGAAGTTTTACTAGGAGAAGTTTAAGTAGTTGAAGTTTTACTGGGAAAAGTTTAACTAGAAGTTTTACTTGGAGAAGTTTTAGAAGAAGTTTTACTGGGAGAAGTTTAAGTAGATGACGTTTTGCTTGGAGAAGATGAAGAAGAACCCACACCTGGTCAAGCACGTCAAGAAATTAGAGAAAGTATAAAGGTTTGCAACAAGGCTAGTCCCAGAGCTCAAGGGAATGTCGTACGAGGAAAGGTTAAGGGAAATCGGACTGACTACACTGGAGGACAGGAGGTTCAGGGGAGACATGATTGAACATCAAAATGGTATAAAATACCGACAGGTTGTTAGGTAAGACACATATGCAACAGTTAGGTATCTTTATTTCGAAACGTTTCGCCTACACAGTAGGCTTCTTCAGTCGAGTACAGAAAAGTTGATAGAAGCAGAAGAGACTTGAAGACGATGTAATCAGTCCATCACCCTTAAAGTTTTGAGGCGGGAGACATGATAACGACATACAAAATACTGCGTGGAATAGATAAGGTGGATAGAGACAGGATGTTCCAGAGAGGGGACACAGAAACAAGAGGTCACAATTGGAAGCTGAAGACTCAGATGAGTCACAGGGATGTTAGGAAGTATTTCTTCAGCAATAGAGTAGTCATGAAGTGGAATAGCCTAGCAAGTGATGTAGTGGAGGCAGGAACCATACATAGCTTTAAGACGAAGTATGACATAGCTCAGGAAGTAGAGAGAGAGAGGGCCTAGGAGCAATTAGTGAAGAAGGGGGCCAGGAGCTGAGTCTCGACCCCTGCAACCACATTCAGGTGAGTACAAACACACACACACACACACACACACATACACACACAAACACACAAACAAACAATCAAACAAATAAACAGACAAACACACACACGTGATATGACACAGCAACACGGTGCCACAACTGAAAGTTGGAAACTCAGATGAGTCACAGGAATGTTAGGAAGTATTTCTTCATCCATAGACTTGTCAGGAAGTGGAACAATCTGGAGAGTGATTGGTAGAAGCAGGATTCATACATAGCTTCACAAAGAGGTATGACAAAGCTCATAGAGCAGGGAGAGAGTTTACCTAGTAGCGACTAGTAAAGAGGTGGGGACAGGACTATGTCTCGACTTCTGCAACCACAACTAGGTGAGTACATGCGCAACCAAGTATACGTACACATACACTCACATGCAGATACATAATCTCACATAAACGCACTCCAATGTTCCTTCTCATGTACATTCACTTTCTCGTGCAAGCCAAAAAAAAAAAAAAAGAAAGAGTGGAGGTAGGGATTGAAGGAGGTGGCTCGCAATATTTAGAAACGATAATGGATGACCTGAAGACCCAACTGAAGAAAAAATTGGAGAAACTGTGGCATAATATAACAAAGTTATGACTGTTTAGAACAGGTAAATCAAGCTAATATGGGAGAAGAAAGGACCTTAAAACTGGAAGAGGAAATGAAATGACTGAAGGAGACCACGAATAAAATGAGAGGAAGATGACAGAGGTAGAAACAATGAACAAAGGAAAGGGAACAATGGGATCTGGAGAGACGATCTCTGAACAAAGAGAGGCTAAAGAGAGACAGAAAACGAAGTGGTGAAAACAAAGAAAGAGCTGACTCACGAAATCGTAATGACGAGATTACAGACAAACTATACCACGGGCGGGGATAGAACCCGCGGTCAGAGGGTCATAAAACTCCAGACCGACGCGTTAGCCAAGAAATCTGGGGAAATAACTAGTGAAGTCAGTCATGATGCATAGTCTCGTGGAGGCTAAAGGAGACCCAGGAAGTAAGATGGAAGACGAAGAACGTGAGACTACATCCAGCATGAGCACATAGATAATTTTCAGAGAATTGGGAGGTTTTCCTGTGGCAAACATGTACAAGGTATACCAGTACATGTACAAGGTATACCAGTACATGTACAAGGTATACCAGTACATGTACAAGGTATACCAGTACATGTACAAGGTATACCAGTACATGTGCAAGGTATACCAGTACATGTACAAGGTATACAGATCATAGCTGACATCAGTGACATACTACTATATAGAAAGTTGCTTGTTATGCTGAGCATTTCCCGTAAATTAGGTCAGTTTTGTCCCAGGCTGTGACCCACACCAGTCCACTAACACCCAGGATGTGACCCACACAAGTCCACTAACACCCAGGATGTGACCCACACCAGTCCACTAACACCCAGGATGTGACCCACACCAGTCCACTAACACCAAGGATGTGACCCACACCAGTCTACTAACACCCAGGATGTGACCCACACCAGTCTACTAACACCCAGGATGTGACCCACACCAGTCTACTAACACCCAGGATGTGACCCACACCAGTCCACTAACACCCAGGATGTGACCCACACCAGTCCACTAACACCCAGGATGTGACCCACACCAGTCCACTAACACCCAGGATACGACCCACACCAGTCCACTAACACCCAGGATGCGACCCACACCAGTCCACTAACACCCAGGATGCGACCCACATCAGTCCACTAACACCCAGGATGTGACCCACACCAGTCCACTAACACCCAGGATGTGACCCACACCAGTCCACTAACACCCAGGATACGACCCACACCAGTCCACTAACACCCAGGATGTGACCCACACTAGTCCACTAACTCCCAGGATACGACCCACACCAGTCCACTAACACCCTGGATACGACCCACACCAGTCCACTAACACCCAGGATGCGACCCACACCAGTCCACTAACACCCAGGATGCGACCCACATCAGTCCACTAACACCCAGGATGTGACCCACACCAGTCCACTAACACCCAGGATGTGACCCACACCAGTCCACTAACACCCAGGATGTGACCCACACCAGTTCACTAACACCCAGGATGTGACCCACACCAGTCCACTAACACCCAAGATGTGACCCATACCAGTCCACTAACACCCAGGATGCGACCCACACCAGTCCACTAACACCCAGGATGCGACCCACATCAGTCCACTAACACCCAGGATGTGACCCACACCAGTCCACTAACACCCAGGATGTGACCCACACCAGTTCACTAACACCCAGGATGTGACCCACACCAGTCCACTAACACCCAAGATGTGACCAACACCAGTCCACTAACACCCAGGATGCGACCCACACCAGTCCACTAACACCCAGGATGTGACCCA
The DNA here is from genome assembly GCF_026875155.1 of Cherax quadricarinatus. Taxonomy (NCBI): domain Eukaryota; kingdom Metazoa; phylum Arthropoda; class Malacostraca; order Decapoda; family Parastacidae; genus Cherax; species Cherax quadricarinatus. The sequence continues at coordinate 15,135,964 of NC_069486.1, read as the reverse complement.
CACCAGTCCACTAACACCCAGGATGCAACCCACACCAGTCCACTAACACCCAGGATGCAACCCACACCAGTCCACTAACACCCAGGATGCGACCCACACCAGTCCACTAACACCCAGGATGCGACCCACATCAGTCCACTAACACCCAGGATGTGACCCACACCAGTCCACTAACACCCAGGATGTGACCCACACCAGTTCACTAACACCCAGGATGTGACCCACACCAGTCCACTAACACCCAGGATGCGACCCACACCAGTCCACTAACACCCAGGATGTGACCCACACCAGTCCACTAACACCCAGGATGCAACCCACACCAGTCCACTAACACCCAGGATGCAACCCACACCAGTCCACTAACACCCAGGATGCGACCCACACCAGTCCACTAACACCCAGGATGCGACCCACATCAGTCCACTAACACCCAGGATGTGACCCACACCAGTCCACTAACACCCAGGATGCAACCCACACCAGTCCACTAACACCCAGGATGCGACCCACACCAGTCCACTAACACCCAGGATGCAACCCACACCAGTCCACTAACACCCAGGTACCCATTTTACACTGATGAATGAACAGGGACATGGACAGCAGGTGTCTTATGGAAACACGTCCCTGATGCTTTCCAGCGGTACCGGAGGAGATTCGAACCCCGTACCTCAGTGTGTGAGCTGAGTGCACTAGCGATCGAGCTACGGGACTCCTATTATTTAATTGCGTTAGAAACAAACCGTATTCTGCACTAATCCTTTCACATGTATTGATGTACAAGGGACCAGGGTTATGCAGTACGGGGATACCTTTTAAGGAATACACAGCAACTAAATATAGAAAGTTATCTGTCATCTTCCTCAGCCCTAGACCTGACATATATGCTAATTACTTAGAGAGGCAGAACAGTCAAATTAATTGTGAATCTATCACTTTCCAATTCTTGATTGTCCCTGATAGATTTTTCTCCTTTCCAGCAGGGTTCTGCTGATCTATGGACAATAGACAAAGGAATGGGAAGTTATTGTACAGAGATACACAGCTGTGCGTGTATATACACTGGGCTATACACACTGACAGATATACAACTCTCGAATATTCATCACGAGATAAACAGTTTTTATTAATTATATCTCAGTGTATATACACTCTTGTTGTAAATTTATTGAGATATATACGCTTGTTAGTGAACATACAATGAGAGATATACACACTTCAGTGTATATACACGTCTTGTTGTAAATTTAGTGAGATATATATACTTGTTAGTGAACATACAATGAGAGATATACACACTTCAGTGTATATACACGTCTTGTTGTAAATTTAGTGAGATATATACACTTGTTAGTGAACATACAATGAGAGATATACACACTTCAGTGTATATATACGTCTTGGTGTAAATTTAGTGAGATATATATACTTGTTAGTGAACATACAATGAGAGATATACACACTTCAGTGTATATACAGCGAGTGATATACACCTTTTTTAATAAATTCTAAGAAATACAGAAACATTTTTGTTCATATAAGCTAAGAAAAATACATCTTTTCGAGAATGTATACTGGGAAATATACACATTTTGGCTTATTTATACGGAAGGATGTGTATGTTCTAGTGTATATCCACTGACAGTTGTGTATTTCTCTAACCAAAATATCTGTCAGTGCAGTGTAATGAAGTTATCTGAAAGCGGCTGTTCCCAAAATATTTAAAAACATTAATTTTCTGAAATAGTAATAATAGTTAATTATTATAAAAACTAAAGTAATAATAATAATAATAATAATAATAATAATAATAATAATAATAATAATAGAAGAGCATAAACAACAAAAATAACAATATTATTATTATTATCATTATTATTATTATTATTATTATTGTTATTATTATTATGATTATATAATAATAATTATTATTGTTATTCTGTTTTTTATATTATTATTATTATTGTCATTTTTATTATTATTATTGTTATTATTATTATGATTATTTATATAATAATAATTATTATTATTATTCTGTTTTTTATATAATTATTATTATTATTATTATTGTCATTATTATTATTATTATTATTATTATTATTATTGTTATTATTATTATGATTATTTATATAATAATAATAATTTTTTAGTTTTTTATATAATTTTATTATTATTATTATTATTGTCATTATTATTATTATTATTATTATTATTGTTATTATTATTATGATTTTTTATATAATAATTATTATTATTCTGTTTTTTATATAATTATTATTATTATTATTATTATTATTATCATTATTATTATTATTATTATTGTTATTATTATTATGATTAAATTTATATAATAATAATTATTATTATTATTATTATTGCCATTATTATTATTATTAATGCGAGACCTGGGAGGTAATAAAGACCGCCATGAGACACGAAGGGGAGCTCTAATTCCTCAGATCAAGAGCCTTCACCAACATCAAAACGTGTCCTTTGAAGAGAGCTAATTATAGCAGAGGTGCGAGTGAGGTTTCACCTGTGTGAGGTGATAAGAGCGGGTGGTAGGTGCCGGAGTTCCTACTGAGAGTGCTAATTACCTGATAAAATCTGACGTACATGCAGCGATAGGTGTCAGTGCTGATACCTGTGTACCTGTGGAGTGTATATATACCGAGAGGTGCATATCTCAAGCTATATATACACTCTTTGAGGAATCTCCAGTGGTATATATACCAAGATGTATCTGTATATACGCTGAGGCATGTCTCTCACTTTCAATGCATAATTTGTATATCTGCAAGTGTAAATCCTCTGAAAGATGTGTCTCACAGGGTGTATACATCAAGAGGTGTATATCTATACCAAGGTGTATGAGACATACAGCAAAACATGTGTATCTCTTAGTAGATATGCTAAAAGATATGCTAACAGCAGGGCCTATTGTAGGCAAGTAAGAGAATGTATTGTAGTTATTTGGTACCTTGGGATACCTACACCAGCAAGGTAGTTTTGTAGTTATTTGGTACCTTGGGATACCTACACCAGCAAGGTAGTTTTGTAGTTATTTGGTACCTTGGGATACCTACACCAGCAAGGTAGTTTTGTAGTTATTTGGTACCTTGGGATACCTACACCAGCAAGGTAGTTTTGTAGTTATTTGGTACCTTGGGATACCTACACCAGCAAGGTAGTTTTGTAGTTGTTTGGTACCTTGGGATACCTACACCAGCAATGTAGTTTTGTAGTTGTTTGGTACCTTGGGATACCTACACCAGGAATGTAGTTTTGTAGTTATTTGGTACCCCTTTGGGAAAACCTACACCAGCAAAGGGAGTTTTGTAGTTGTTTGGTACCTTGGGATACCTACACCAGGAATGTAGTTTTGTAGTTATTTGGTACCTTGGGATACCTACACCAGCAAGGTAGTTTTGTAGTTGTTTGGTACCTTGGATACCTACACCCGGAATGTAGTTTTGTAGTTATTTGGTACCTTGGAATACCTACACCAGCAAGGTAGTTTTGTAGTTGTTTGGTACCTTGGGATACCTACACCAGGAATGTAGTTTTGTAGTTATTTGGTACCTTGGGATACCTACACCAGCAAGGTAGTTTTGTAGTTGTTTGGTACCTTGGGATACCTACACCAGGAATGTAGTTTTGTAGTTATTTGGTACCTTGGGATACCTACACCAGCAAGGTAGTTTTGTAGTTGTTTGGTACCTTTGGATACCTACACCAGCAAGGTAGTTTTGTAGTTATTTGGTACCTTGGGATACCTACACCAGCCCAAAGGTAGTTTTTAGTTGTTTGGTACCTTGGGATACCTACACCAGCAATGTAGTTTTGTAGATATTTGCTACCTTGGGATACCTACACCAGCAATGTAGTTTTGTAGATATTTGGTACCTTGGGATACCTACACAAGCAAGGTAGTTTTGTAGTTGTTTGGTACCTTGGGGTACCTTTCACCCGCAAGGTAGTTTTGTAGTTATTTGGGGACCTTGGGATACCTACACCAGCAATGTAGTTTTGTAGTTATTTGGTACCTTGGGATACCTACACCAGCAAGGTAGTTTTGTAGTTATTTGGTACCTTGGGATACCTACACAAGCAAGGTAGTTTTGTAGATATTTGGTACCTTGGGATACCTACACAAGCAAGGTAGTTTTGTAGATATTTGGTACCTTGGGATACCTACACCAGCAAGGTAGTTTTGTAGATATTTGGTACCTTGGGATACCTACACCAGCAAGGTAGTTTTGAAGATATTTGGTACCTTGGGATACCTACACCAGCAAGGTAGTTTTGTAGATATTTGGTTTCCTTGGGATACCCACACAAGCAAGGTAGTTTTGTAAATATTTGGTACCTTGGGGTACCTACCCAGCAAGGTAGTTTTGTTTAGTATTTGGTACCTTGGGATACCTACACAAGCAAGGTAGTTTTGTAGATATTTGGTACCTTGGGATACCTACACCAGCAAGGTAGTTTTGTAGTTATTTGGTACCTTGGGATACCTACACAAGCAAGGTAGTTTTGTAGTTATTTGGTACCTTGGGATACCTACACAAGCAAGGTAGTTTTGTAGATATTTGGTACCTTGGGATACCTACTCCAGCAATGTAGTTTTGTAGTTGTTTGGTACCTTGGGATACCTACACCAGCAAGGTAGTTTTGTAGTTATTTGGTACCTTGGGATACCTACACCAGCAAGGTAGTTTTGGCTTGGGTATTAACTTGTAAAATCATGCAGATATATAGAGTAGGATTCTCTTTTGCCTATTCCAAATGTTTATTAAAATAAGGTGCGAGAGTTTATCTATGTTTCTACTGGTAATAAGACAGTATTTACCAACACTGGCCATAATAAGTGATTTAATGCTGAGCATAATACATGTATCTGACCAGTTTTTTAGTAGTGTTGGGATGTTAGTGTTCTGGTCACGGACACACTCTTCACTGCTCACGGACACACTCTTCACTGCTCGGGGACACACTCTTCACTGCTCACGGACACACTCTTCACTGCTCAGGGACACACTCTTCACTGCTCAGGGACACACTCTTCACTGCTCACGGACACACTCTTCACAGCTCACGGACACACTCTTCACTGCTCACGGACACACTCTTCACTGCTCACGGACACACTCTTCACAGCTCACGGACACACTCTCCACTGCTCAGGGACACACTCTTCACTGCTCACGGACACACTCTTCACTGCTCACGGACACACTCTTCACTGCTCACGGACCCACTCTTCACAGCTCACGGACCCACTCTTCACTGCTCACGGACCCACTCTTCACAGCTCACGGACCCACTCTTCACTGCTCACGGACCCACTCTTCACTGCTCACGGACCCACTCATCGCAGCTCACGGACCCACTCTTCACTGCTCACGGACCCACTCATCGCAGCTCACGGACCCACTCTTCGCAGCTCACGGACCCACTCTTCACAGCTCACGAACCCACTCTTCACTGCTCACGAACACACTCTTCAGTGCTCACGGACCCACTCTTCAATGCTCACGGACCCACTCTTCACTGCTCACGAACCCACTCTTCACAGCTCACGGACCCACTCTTCCCTGCTCACGGACACACTCTTCACTGCTCACGGACACACTCTTCACAGCTCACGGACCCACTCTTCCCTGCTCACGGACACACTCTTCACTGCTCACGGACACACTCTTCACTGCTCACGGACACACTCTTCACTGCTCACGGACACACTCTTCACTGCTCAGGGACACACTCTTCACTGCTCACGGACACACTCTTCACTGCTCACGGACACCTCTTCACTGCTCACGGACACACTCTTCATGCTCACGGACACACTCTTCACTGCCTCACGGACCCACTCTTCATGCTCACGGACCCACTCTTCACTGCTCACGGACACACTCTTCACTGCTCACGGACCCACTCTTCACAGCTCACGGACCCACTCTTCACAGCTCACGGACACACTCTTCACTGCTCACGGACCCACTCTTCACAGCTCACCGACACACTCTTCACTGCTCACGGACACACTCTTCATGCTCACGGACACACTCTTCAATGCTCACGGACCCACTCTTCACTGCTCACGGACCCACTTTTTCACAGCTCACGGACCCACTCTTCGCAGCTCACGGACCCACTCTTCACAGCTCACGAACCCACTCTTCACTGCTCAGGGACCCACTCTTCAATGCTCACGGACCCACACTTCACTGCTCACGAACCCACTCTTCACAGCTCTCGGACCCACTCTTCACTGCTCACGGACCCACTCTTCGCAGCTCACGGACCCACTCTTCGCAGCTCACGGACCCACTCTTCACAGCTCACGAACCCACTCTTCACTGCTCACGAACCCACTCTTCAATGCTCACGGACCCACTCTTCAATGCTCACGGACCCACTCTTCACTGCTCACGGACCCACACTTCACTGCTCACGGACCCACTCTTCACAGCTCACGGACCCACTCTTCCCTGCTCACGGACACACTCTTCACTGCTCACGGACACACTCTTCACAGCTCACGGACCCACTCTTCCCTGCTCACGGACAGACTCTTCACTGCTCACGGACCCACTCTTCACTGCTCACGGACCCACACTTCACTGCTCACGGACCCACTCTTCACTGCTCACGGACCCACTCTTCACTGCTCACGGACCCACTCTTCACTGCCACGGCCCACTTTCACTGCTCACGGGGCCACTTCACGCTCACGGACCCACTCTTCACTGCTCACGGACCCCCACTTCACTGCTCACGAACCCACTCTTCACAGCTCACGGACCCACTCTTCCCTGCTCACGGACACAAATCTTCACTGCTCACGGACACACTCTTCACAGCTCACGGACCCACTCTTCCCTGCTCACGGACACACTCTTCACTGCTCACGGACACACTCTTCACTGCTCACGGACACAAATCTTCACTGCTCACGGACACACTCTTCACTGCTCACGGACCCACTCTTCACTGCTCACGGACCCACTCTTCACTGCTCACGGACACACTCTTCACTGCTCACGGACCCACTCTTCACTGCTCACGGACCCACTCTTTACAGGCCCCGGACACACTCTTCATGCTCACGGACCCCCTCTTCACAGCTCTCGGACCCACTCTTCACAGCTCACGGACACACTCTTCACTGCTCACGGACACATTCTTCACTGCTCACGGACACACTCTTCAATGCTCACGGACCCACTCTTCACTGCTCACGGACCCACTCTTCACAGCTCACGGACCCACTCTTCGCAGCTCACGGGCCCACTCTTCACAGTCACGAACCCACTCTTCACTGCTCAGGGACCCACTCTTTAATGCTCACGGACCCACACTTCACTGCTCACGGACCCACTCTTCACAGCTCTCGGACCCACTCTTCACTGCTCACGGACCCACTCTTCGCAGCTCACGGACCCACTCTTCGCAGCTCACGGACCCATTCTTCACTGCCCCACGAAAACCCCCTCTTCAATGCTCACGGACCACTCTTCAAAGCTCACGGACCCACTCTTCACTGCTCACGGACCCAAAACTTTACTGCTCACGAACCCACTTTCACAGCTCTCGGACCACTCTTCACTGCTCACGGACCCACTCTTCGCAGCTCACGGACCCACTCTTCACAGCTCACGAACCCACTCTTCACTGCTCACGAACCCACTCTTCAATGCTCACGGACCCACTCTTCAATGCTCACGGACCCACTCTTCACTGCTCACGGACCCACACTTCACTGCTCACGGACCCACTCTTCACAGCTCACGGACCCACTCTTCCCTGCTCACGGACAACTCTTCACTGCTCACGGACACACTCTTCACAGTCACGGACCCACTCTTACCTGCTCACGGACACACTCTTCACTGCTCACGGACCCACTCTTCACTGCTCACGGACCCCACTCACTGCCTCACGGACCCACTCTTCACACTCACGACCCCCCCCCCCGGACCCACTCTTCACTGCTCCGGACCCACTCTTCACTCTCACGGACCCACTCTTCATGCTAGACCCACTTTCACTGCTCACGGACCCCACTTCACTGCTCACGAACCACTCTTCCAGCTCACGACCCACTCTCCTGCTACGACCACTCTTCACTGCTCACGACCACTCTTCCAGCTCACGGACCCACTTTCCCTGCTCCCGGACACACTCTTCACTGCTCACGGACACACTCTTCACTGCTCACGGACACACTCTTCACTGCTCACGGACACACTCTTCACTGCTCACGGACACACTCTTCACTGCTCACGGACCCACTCTTCACTGCTCACGGACACACTCTTCACTGCTCACGGACCCACTCTTCACTGCTCACGGACCCACTCTTCACAGCTCACGGACACACTCTTCACTGCTCACGGACCCACTCTTCACAGCTCTCGGACCCACTCTTCACAGCTCACGGACACACTCTTCACTGCTCACGGACACACTCTTCACTGCTCACGGACACACTCTTCAATGCTCACGGACCCACTCTTCACTGCTCACGGACCCACTCTTCACAGCTCACGGACCCACTCTTCGCAGCTCACGGACCCACTCTTCACAGCTCACGAACCCACTCTTCACTGCTCAGGGACCCACTCTTTAATTCTCACGGGCCCACACTTACTGCTCACGGACCCACTCTTCACAGCTCTCGGACCCACTCTTCACTGGGTCACGGACCCCTCTTCGCAGCTCACGGACCCACTCTTCGCACTCACGGACCCATTCTCACTGCTCACGAACCCACTCTCAATGCTCACGACCACTCTTCAATGCTCACGGACCCACTCTTCACTGCTCACGGACCCACACTTCACTGCTCACGGACCCACTCTTCACAGCTCACGGACCCACTCTTCCCTGCTCACGGACACACTCTTCACTGCTCACGGACACACTCTTCAAGCTCACGGGGCCCACACTTCGCTGCTCACGGACCCCCACTTCGCTGCTCACGGACCCCCACTTCACTGCTCACGGACACACTCTTCACTGCTCACGGACACACTCTTCACAGCTCACGGACCCACTCTTCGCAGCTCACGGACCCACTCTTCGCAGCTCACGGACCCATTCTTCACTGCTCACGAACCCACTCTTCAATGCTCACGGACCCACTCTTCAATGCTCACGGACCCACTCTTCACTGCTCACGGACCCACACTTCACTGCTCACGGACCCCCTTCACAGCTCACGGACCCACTCTTCCCTGCTCACGGACACACTCTTCACTGCTCACGGACCCACTCTTCACTGCTCACGGACCCACACTTCACTGCTCACGGACCCACTCTTCACAGCTCACGGACCCACTCTTCACTGCTCCCCGGACCCACTCTTTACTGCCACGGGGACCCACTCTTCACTGCTCACGGACCCACTCTTCCATGTCAAGGACCCCCCTCTTCACAGCTCACGGACCCACTCTTCACTGCTCACGGACCCACTCTTCACAGCTCACGGACCCACTCTTCACTGCTCACGGACCCACTCTTCGCAGCTCACAGCCCACTCTTACTGCCAGGACCACACTTCACGCTCACGGACCCCCCTCTTCACAGCTCACGGACCCACTCTTCACAGCTCACGGACCCACACTTCACTGCTCACGGACCCACTCTTCACTGTTATTTACTGCCTCTGCGCCATGATCGGCTCAACAATAATCCTGACTTACATTAGTGAGACATCTCGTATGATGTCAGTACCCCGTCAATACTCAGATAATAGCAATCGTCTGGGGCAGTGGTTCTTTATCTTGTTGTAGGTACTGAACCCGCAGGTTCTGTCTGTGCATTCACGAAGAAAATGCCACACCACACACACACACACACACACACAAACCTACGGATAGCGTTCCGATACCTCAGTAAGGAATCGTTCAAGACTCTGTATACCATTTACGTCAGGCCCATACTGGAGTATGCAGCACCAGTTTGGAACCCACACCTGGTGAAGCCGTCAGAAATTAGAAGTGCAAAGGTTGCAACAAGACTGTCCCAGAGCTACGGGGATTGCCAGGAAGAAAGGTTAGGGAAATCGGCCCACGACATGGAGGACAGGAGGGCCAGAGGAGACATGATAACGACATATAAATACTGCGTGGAATGACAAGGTGGACAAAGACGGGTGTTTCCAGAGATGGGACACAGAAACAAGGGTCAATTTTAGTTGAAGCTCAGATGAATCAAGAGATGTTAGAAGTATTTTCAGCCAAAAGGTGTCGGCCGTGGATGTCTAGCAAGTGATGTAGTGGGGGGGTTTCTATACATAGTTTTAAGAAGAGGGATGATAAAGTTCAGGGAGCGAGAGAGGACGTAGTAGCGTTCAGAGAAAGGCGGGGCAGAGCTGAGACTCGACCCTGCAACCCCAATTGGTGAGTACAGTTTGGGATACACACACCTTGACCTCTGCGGCACCCCTGAGGGTGACTCACCGAACCCCTGGGGTTGTCGAACCCAGGTAAGAACCCCTGGGTCCTAGTCCCGGAAAATTCTGGCTGAGCCTTGTTATATTTAACATTGTTAATGATTCAGGAATCACAAATTTTCAGTGGTTTAAATCAATGTTTGTAAAATAATTAGTAATTGAATTCAGATTTCCAGAATTCAAATTATAAGATCCCCCACAGCGAAGTTAAAACTCATGTATGCTTCAACAGTTGAAAGGAAGTACGGGAAAAAAGATTCCGGTACACCCGGCAAAAACTTCTTTGGCTGACTAAGGTGACCCCGTTGACTGGCTGGCAAAGCTCTGGTTTCACACCGGGGGCCGGGTTTTTTCCCGGCGGGTAGACTTTTTTTGACAGTTTCCTTTGCCCCTGTTGCCCTTTACCTTTTAATTAGTAGGTACCGGGGTTAGTCGTTTGGGTTGGGTGGCACCGTGGAAAAGATTGGGCCCACAATGGAAAAAGCAGACATCCTTGATGACGCACTGACGGGTATTTGGGTGGCTAACCCCCCGGGTTAAAAATCCAAAAGAAAATTTTTATTTTGACTGGTTTTGAGCAAAAGCACTATAAGATAAGATAAGAAAGATAAGTTTTTGTTGGGATTTTTAACCCCGGGGGGTTGGGGCCACCCAAATCCCAAAAAGTCAGGCGTCACGGGCTGTCTAATTTATTTCCAAGGGGGTCCTTTAATTTGCCCCCCGGGATGCCACCCCCCCAGTCGCAAAACCCGGGTACCTTTTTTTTGCTGGTGAAACAGGAAAATGGGTTAAGGAAAGTGTCGAAATTTTTCCACCCGCCGGAATCGAACCGGGCCCTCCGGTGTAAAGCGGGAGTTTTTAGCCCCCGGCCCCCGGGGCCGGTAGTTAGCTTAGATCCGGACATTAAAATTACCTTTGCATTTGGATCAGATTCCTAAGGGGTTGTTTTAAAATCCGTACGAGTGTCATTAACGTATAACTTTAAAGTTGATTTGGTGGCTAAAGCCCGCTTCACACGGCGGCGTCGGGTTCGATTCCCGCGAGGGGAGAAAAAATTGGGGGTGTTACTTTCCCCTGTTTTTCTAGTTTACCCATTAAAAAAATGGGTACCCGGGTGGTAGTGGATGGTGTGGGTCGCATCCTGGGCGTTAGTGGACAGGTGTGGGTCGCTCCTGGGGTTTTTGGACTGGTGTGGGTCACATCCTGGGTGTTGTGGGCTGGGTGGGTCGCATCCCGGGGGTTAGTGGACTGGTGTGGGTCGCTCCTGGGGGTTGTGGATGGTGTGGGCGCATCCCGGGTGTTGTGGGGCTGATGTGGGGTCCTCCGGGTGTTATGGACTGGTGTGGGTCGCATCCTGGGTGTTAGTGGGTGGTGTGGGTCGCATCCGGGTGTTAGTGGAATGGGGTGGGTCACATCCCGGGGGTTTGTTGATGGTGTGCATCAAATCCCGGTGTTAGTGGACTGGTGTGGGGCACTCCGGAGTTAGTGGGCGGTTGGGGTTTTAACGGGTGTTGTGGATGGTGTGGGGGCCTCCCGGGTGTTAGGGATGGTGGGGTCCTCCTGGGTGTTAGTGGATGGGTTTGGGGCGCATCCTGGGTTTAGTGGACTGGTGTGGGTCACATCCTGGGTGTTAGTGGACTGGGGTGGGTGCTTCCGGGTGTTAGTGGACTGGTGTGGGCCATCCTGGGTGTTATGGGCTGGGGTGGGTCCAAAACCTGGGTGTTTTTTGGGTGTGTGGGGCACATCCCTGGGGGTTAGTGGGGCTGGTGTGGGTCACATCCTGGGTGTTAGTGGGTGTGTGGGTCACTCCTGGACAAAATGACCAAAATTTTCGGGAAATGTCGCAAAACACACTTTTTTATAGTATAACATTGATGTCGCATGGCTGTATACTTGTAAATTTTGGTATACCTTGAAAGTTTGGTTACCTTGTAAAGTATGGGATCCTTGTCATGTTGGTATACCCTTTTAAAAGTACGGTTTAAACCCTTTTAATGTACGGTATACCTTGTACATGTATGGGATACCCTTTTACATGTATGGTTTACCTTTTACATGTATGGGAGGAAATTAGATATTATTATTATATTTTTATTTTTATTTTATTAATTATTATCATATCACTGAAAAAATATGCCTTACGTTATTTTACAATTTTTTTACTGTAATAAAACCAAAAAAAATTGAAAAAAAATAAAATAATAATAAAAATAATAATAATAATAAAAAAATAATACCAAAAACATTGAAAGGACCCAGGTTATTTTTTAGAAATTTATGTACAAAGGGTTTTTCTCGAGTTCCCTTGTTCAGTCCTGATACGAGATAAACAAAAAAGTGTGTTTTATAATATAATTATATAAATAATATATTATATATATATATTATATATTTATTTTTTATAATTTATATTTATATAAATTTGGGGGGAGGGTAATAAAAGTGGGATTCGTGAAAGACTTAGTTTTAGGAAGAAAAGGGTACGTTATTGATTTATTGATATTTCGTTTCACGTTTTTAACGAAAACCATTTAAAAATAATTTAAAAATAATAATAAAAAAAATAATAATAATTAAATAATAATAATAAAATCTTTATCCAAACATTAAAGGGAACGGTGTGGAAGATCAACAGAAAGCATAACGGGAGTGAAAGGCAGCAACAGAAAGCAGTAATAGGGCGTTAGGCGAAAAGAAAGTTATAACGGGGTGAAAGGCAGCAACAGAAACAGTAATAGGGCGTTTAAGGGCAGCAAAAAAAAAGTAATTCGGGGGTGGAACGCAAAAGAAAGCAAAAACGGGGGGGAAGGCAGCAACAAAAACAATAAAAGGGGGGAAGGGAGCAAAAAGAAAAAATAACAGGGGGAGGAAGGCAGCACAGAAACACAGCAACACAGATGCAGCATTACCCTGTGTTAAGAAGGACAGTCAAAACAGCACGAACGTGAGCATCAAGGGGGGCAGGGGAGTAAAAAAAGTAACGAAAATTTAAAAAAGAAACAAGAAAAAGAGATAGAAGCAAGGTGTGTGCGGCACTCGTGAGGGACATCCAACCTTTTTCAGCACTCCTCAGTGACTCCCCCTTGGTACCAGAGTTGTCGCAAGCCACGTGTACCATTGCTGAGTTTAGTGTTAAGTAAACCACTGGAGTACAGTGATGGGAGCTAATTAAGAACCATGGAGTACTAGTGAGGTAGCAGTAATTAAGTAACCAAATGGAGTAAAAGTGATGGTGCAGTAATTAATAACCACTGGATACTAGTGATTAGCAGTAATTAATAACCACTGGAGTACTAGTGTTTGGGGAGCAGTAATTAATAACCATGGAGTAAGTGATGGAGCAGTATTTAATAAACCCCTGGAAATTTTTGATGGTAAGTAAATTTAAAAACCCCCTGGGTACTAGTGATGGTCAGTATTAATAACCATGGGGTACAGTGATGGTAGCAGTAATTAAGTAACCCGGGGTACTAGTGATGGTACATAAAATTTGTAACCGGGAGTATAGTATGGTGCGTAATTAATTTAACCCGGGGGTACTGTGTGGGACAGTAATTAATAACCCCGGAGTACTAGTGATGGTAAGGCGTAATTAATTAAAAACGGGATCTAGTGGGGTGGTAACAGTAATTTAAAAAACCCCTGGAGTAACGTGATGGTAAAAAGTTTTAATTAAGAACCACGGGATTTTCTGTTTAAAAAAGGTAACATAATTAAATAACCACTGAAGTAACATAAAGGTAACGAAATTAAGTAGCCCTGGAGTACCAGGATGTAGCAGTAATTAAGACCCCCGGAGTACCATATGTACAGTAATTAAGACCCTGAGTACATGAGGTAACAGAAAAAAAAATAACCACTGAAATCCCTGATGGAAAATAATTTAAATAACCCTGGAGTGCCCGTATGGGAACTTTAAATTAACTTTGGAGACCAATGATGGAACATAATTAAGTAACCACTGGAGGCCATGATGGGAACATTTTTTTAAAAACTGGAGTACCAGTGATGGTAGCATAATTAATAACCCTGAAATACCAGTGAGGAACAGTAATTAAATAACCCTGAGTACCCGTGATCGAAAAAGTAATTTGGTAACCACTGGAAAATTTTGATTAAGAAAAAGAACCAGGGTCCATGTGGTAAATTAATAAAATACTCACTGGTGCTGTGGTTTTATTAAACCCGGCCAAAAAATAACATATCACGGGGGCTGGAGTGCGTAAACCGGCCATAATAACATACCCCGGTGCTGAGTGCTGATACACTGCCCAATAACATACCTGGGGCGCAGTGCTGATAACCGGGCCATAATACAACAAATGGGGCTGCGTGCGATAAAAGGCCACAATAAAATACCATGGTGCGAAAATGCTGATAACACTGGCACAAAAAACTTCCCTGTGCCGAGTGCGGGGAAAAACTGGCCACAAAACTTTTATGGTGCACAGTGCTGATAACACGGCCACATAACATAACCCCCTGGCCCGAGGCTGTAACACGACCACAATAAAAAACCCCTGGGCTGGTGCATAACACTGGCCAATAACAACCACTGGTGCTGCAGTGTGATAAACTGGCCACAATAAAATCCACTGGTACCTGTGTGCTGATAACCGGGGCCAAATAAATACCATGGTAAAACTGAGTGCATAAACACTGGACCACAGTAACATACCCTGGGGACGTATGCTGATAACACTGGCCACATAACATCCCCCGGGACTGATGTTATACACTGGGCCCCAAAACTCCACTGGAATGTGATAACACGGACCAATAACATACCACTGGGTACTGAAAAAAAAAAAAAAAAAAAAAGGGAAAAAATAAAAAAAAAGGGAAAAAAAAAAAAAAAAAAAAAAAAAAAAAAAAAAAAAAAAAAAAAAAAAAAAAAAAAAAAAAAAAAAAAAAAAAAAAAAGAAAAAAAAAAAAAAAAAAAAAAAAAAAAAAAAAAATTTAAAAAAAAAAAAAAAAATAATTTGGGCAAAAAAAAAAAAAAAAAAAAAAATTTAAAAGGGGGAAAAAAAAAAAAAAGGGGGGGGGGAAGGAAAAAAACATCCCCTGTGTTTTTCAGTGCTGAAAACACTGGACCACATAAAATACCACTGGTCTGAGTGTGTAACACTGGACCACAAAAACATCCACTGGGGCTGATCTGATAACACTGGAACCCCTAACATACCCGGTGCTAGGCTGAAAAAACTGGGGGCCACAATAACATACCCCTGGGGCTGAGTGGATAACACTGGACCATAATAACATACCACTGGTGCTGCAGTGCTGATAACACTGGCCACAATAACATTCCACTGGTGCAGCAGTGCTGATAACACTGGACCACAATAACATACCACTGGTGCTGCAGTGCTGATAACACTGGACCACAATAACATACCACTGGTGCTGCAGTGCTGATAACACTGGACCACAATAACATACCACTGGTGCTGCAGTGCTGATAACACTGGACCACAATAACATACCACTGGTGCTGCAGTGCTGATAACACTGGACCACAATAACATACCACTGGTGCTGTAGTGCTGATAACATTGGACCACAATAACATACCACTGGTGCTGCAGTGCTGATAACACTGGACCACAATAACATACCAGTGGAGTTTTTGTTAGATTTTAAAATCACATTTAAACTGCATCAGAAGTTAGAATTAACCCAGGTAAGATTAGTATTACATGTTCCATATTACCTGTATTAACTTCAACCCCTGTTAGAAAAACCTTTTTCTGTTGACATCCATAATCATGAATCCTGGGTATCTTATCTGCTTGGCAGAGTCAGCATCAGTTGTGCTTTGGCCCAATCTTTAGATTGGGCCAGTGTTTATTTCGCTTAAATTGCATTTCTCTGCCACATACACAAGCACATTTGGTTTCTTTTGCTGTGTCATGTGGAATATCTGTTCCATATTTAACATGCACAGTTCTGTTTGCCTGAACAGTGCGTACTGCTTTTGTTATGGATCAGTGAACAAATATAACAGATCAAGTCAATATTGCAATATTGCATCTGTTGCAAGATAGATGGTCAAAATAAACCTTGGGATCCACACATGCTGTATTGATAGTATTTCTGCAACCATTACAGGAGTTGAACGATAAACGTGTGTTAATGCTATTAGCAGTCTCACTGGTGCATCAATGCCATGATCAGCCACACTGGTTCATCAATGCCATGAGCAGTCTCACTGGTGCATCAGTACCATGATCAGCCACACTGGTGCATCAATGCCATGAGCAGTCTCACTGGTGCATCAGTGCCATGATCAGCCTCGCTGGTGCATCAATGCCATGAGCAGTCTCACTGGTGCATCAATGCCATGATCAGCCACACTGGTTCATCAATGCCATGAGCAGTCTCACTGGTGCATCAGTGCCATGATCAGCCTCGCTGGTGCATCAATGCCATGAGCAGTCTCACTGGTGCATCAGTGCCATGATCAGTCTCACTGGTTCATCAATGCCATGAGAAGTCTCACTGGTTCATCAATGCCATGATCAGCCTCACTGGTGCATCAGTGCCATGATCAGTCTCACTGGTGCATCAGTGCCATGATCAGCCTCACTGGTGCATCAGTGCCAAGATCAGCCTCACTGGTGCATCAATGCCATGATCAGCCTCACTGGTGCATCAGTGCCATGATCAGCCTCACTGGTGCATCAATGCCATGATCAGCCTCACTGGTGCATCAGTGCCATGATCAGCCTCACTGGTGCATCAATGCCATGATCAGCCTCACTGGTGCATCAGTGCCAAGATCAGCCTCACTGGTGCATCAATGCCATGATCAGTCTCACTGGTGCATCAGTGCCATGATCAGCCTCACTGGTGCATCAATGCCATGATCAACCTCACTGGTGCATCAATGCCATGAGCAGTCTCACTGGTTCATCAATGTCATGAGCAGTCTAACTGGTGCATCAATGCCATGAGCAGTCTCACTGGTTCATCAATGCCATGAGCAGTCTGACTGGTGCATCAATGCCATGAGCAGTCTCAATGGTTCATCAATGCCATGAGCAGTCTCACTGGTGCATCAATGCCATGAGCAGTCTCACTGGTGCATCAATGCCATGAGCAGTCTCACTGGTGCATCAATGCCATGAGCAGTCTCACTGGTTCATCAATGCCGTGATCAGTCTCACTGGTGCATCAATGCCATGATCAACCTCACTGGTGCATCAATGCCATGAGCAGTCTCACTGGTTCATCAATGCCATGAGCAGTCTCACTGGTGCATCAATGCCATGAGCAGTCTCACTGGTTCATCAATGCCATGAGTAGTCTCACTGGTGCATGAATGCCATGAGCAGTCTCACTGGTGCATCAATGGCATGAGCAGTCTCACTGGTGCATCAATGCCATGAGCAGTCTCACTGGTTCATCAATGCCATGATCAGTCTCACTGGTGCATCAGTGCCATGAGCAGTCTCACTGGTTCATCAATGCCATGATCAGTCTCACTGGTGCATCAATGGCATGAGCAGTCTCACTGGTGCATCAATGCCATGAGCAGTCTCACTGGTTCATCAATGCCATGATCAGTCTCACTGGTTCATCAATGCCATGATCAGTCTCACTGGTGCATCAATGCCATAAGCAGTCTCACTGGTTCATCAATGCCATGAGCAGTCTCACTGGTTCATCAATGCCATGAGCAGTCTCACTGGTGCATCAATGCCATGAGCAGTCTCACTGGTTCATCAATGCCATGAGCAGTCTCACTGGTTTAGCCATGGCCCGAGCTCAGGTGGATTGCCATAGCATTCTACACTGTTCATACCTGGCCGCCACTGGGCCAGAATACAAAGCATTCCCCACTGGCGCATCAGATGCATAGTTCTACTGGGCATATTAACCCTGCAGGGGATACCTGATCAGACTTCTCAATGCCATGAGCAACACGATGATCATCCAGAGCTAGTCTAAATCTGGTGTCAACTAAAATTGTCAGAAGCTAGACGGGCTAAACATGAGCAGTTCACTGGTGTATTTGCATGAGCAATTCAATGCGGATCTGCAGAACATCTCTTTCATCTAAAAGCATTATGGGATATAATTTTCAGACAAACATGGTGATAATGAGAGAGCCATGGTGATCAAGATGAGCAGACATGATGATCAATGCCGTGAATCAGTCAGGAGACAGCCATGACAACCCACTGTGCACAAGCAGAGCATCCACTGTTCATCAATGCCATGAGCAGTCTCACTGTGCATCAATGCATGAGCAGTCTCACTGGTTCATCAATGCCATGAGTAGTCTCACTGGTGCATGAATGCCATGAGCAGTCTCACTGGTGCATAATGGCATGAGCAGTCTCACTGGTGCATCAATGCCATGAGCAGTCTCACTGGTTCATCAATGCCATGATCAGTCTCACTGGTGCATCAATGCCATGAGCAGTCTCACTGGTTCTCAATGCCATGATCAGTCTCACTGGTGCATCATTTGGCATGAGCAGGTCTCACTGGTGCATCAATGCCATGAGCAGTCTCACTGGTTCATCAATGCCATGATCAAATCCACTGGTTCATCAAGCCATGATCAGTCTCACTGGTGCATTTAATGCCATAAGCAGTCTCACTGGTTCATCAATGCCATGAGCAGTCTCACTGGTTCATCAATGCCATGAGCAGTCTCACTGGTGCATCAATGCCATGAGCAGTCTCACTGGTTCATCAATGCCATGAGCAGTCTCACTGGTGCGTTAGGCAGTGGCCAACGCGTCAGTCTGGATTCGGCCAAGGATTCGTACCCATGTTGTACTGGCCCGCCACTGTGGGCCAGTACAAAGCTTCCTCGACTGGCCGTGGAGTGCAAGTTACATAATGGGCTATTAACCCTGCAGTAACTGAGAGACTTTCAACCCAGTGAGCTAACGAATAGACTCACAGACTATTTTAAATCTGGTCGGTCCTTAAACGTAAACATTGTGAAGCAGACGGTAAACTATTTTAAAATTTACTCGTGTGAGATTTAGCATAAAATTCAAGCGGATCTGAGAAATCTTTTACTAAAAAATTGTGGAGAATATAATTTTTCAGACAAAGCGAGGAGAATGAGAGAGAGAGAGAGAGAGAGAGAGACAGACAGAGAGAGAGAGAGAGAGAGAGAGAGAGAGAGACAGACAGACAGACAGACAGAGACAGAGAGACAGACAGTGAGACAAAGATAGAGACAGAGACACAGAAAGTAACTAATATAGAGACAAAGAGACAGAGACACAGAAAGTATACTCATATATATATGTAGTTGCTAGCCTCGGGCTTTAGCTCTTGGCCCCGCCTGTCAGCTTGCCACTTACCTGATTTGCGCCCTATCGTACCTGCTCTTAAAGCGAAGTATGGAACTTACGTCTTCGTGGAGGTCATTCCGCTTCCTGACTACACTGAGGCTGAAGAATGAATAACATTCCTGTGTCTCTTCTGTATTTGAATCTTTCGCATTTGCCCCTGAGCACCTGTTTCCCGCCTCACAAACAGTCTATGCCTGTCTACCATACAAATTCCTCTGAATAATTTCCATGTTATTATTAAGTCGTCCCTGAATCATCCATTCTCTTGTGATGTTAGGTCGTCCCTGAATTATCCATTCTCTAGTGATATTATTAAGTCGTCCCTGAATCATCAATTCTCTAGTGATATTAGGTCGTCCCTGAATCATCCAATTCTCTAGTGATGTTAGGTCGTCCCTGAATCATCCATTCTCTAGTGATGTTAGGTCGTCCCTGAATCATCCATTCTCTAG
The DNA here is from genome assembly GCF_026875155.1 of Cherax quadricarinatus. Taxonomy (NCBI): domain Eukaryota; kingdom Metazoa; phylum Arthropoda; class Malacostraca; order Decapoda; family Parastacidae; genus Cherax; species Cherax quadricarinatus. The sequence continues at coordinate 15,115,721 of NC_069486.1, read as the reverse complement.
TGATGTTAGGTCGTCCCTGAATCATCCATTCTCTAGTGATGTTAAGTCGTCCCTGAATCATCCATTCTCTAGTGATATTATTAAGTCGTCCCTGAATCATCAATTCTCTAGTGATGTTAGGTCGTCCCTGAATCATCCATTCTCTAGTGATATTATTAAGTCGTCCCTGAATCATCAATTCTCTAGTGATATTAGGTCGTCCCTGAATCATCAATTCTCTAGTGATATTAGGTCGTCCCTGAATCATCAATTCTCTAGTGATATTAGGTCGTCCCTGAATCATCAATTCTCTAGTGACATTAGGTCGTCCCTGAATCATCAATTCTCTAGTGATATTAGGTCGTCCCTGAATCATCCATTCTCTAGTGACTATTAGGTCGTCCCTGAATCATCAATTCTCTAGTGATATTAGGTCGTCCCTGAATCATCCATTCTCTAGTGATATTAGGTCGTCCCTGAATCATCCATTCTCTAGTGACAGGTCGTTATCCTTCTTGATATCATCCATTCTCTAGTGATATTAGGTCGTCCCTGAATCATCAATTCTCTAGTGAGTGTTGATATGATAGGTCGTCCCTGAATCATCAATTCTCTTGTATAGGTCGTCCTGATCATCCATTCCTAGTGAATTAGGTCGTCCCTGAATCATCAATTCTCTAGTGATAATAGGTCGTCCCTGAATCATCAATTCTCTAGTGACAGGTCGTTTCTGAATCATCCATTCTCTAGTGATATTAGGTCGTCCCTGAATCATCAATTCTCTAGTGATATTAGGTCGTCCCTGAATCATCCATTCTCTAGTGACAGGTCGTTTCTGAATCATCCATTCTCTAGTGATATTAGGTCGTCCCTGAATCATCAATTCTCTAGTGATAATAGGTCGTCCCTGAATCATCAATTCTCTAGTGACAGGTCGTTTCTGAATCATCCATTCTCTAGTGATATTAGGTCGTCCCTGAATCATCAATTCTCTAGTGATATTAGGTCGTCCCTGAATCATCCATTCTCTAGTGACATTAGGTCGTCCCTGAATCATCAATTCTCTAGTGATATTAGGTCGTCCCTGAATCATCAATTCTCTAGATATAGGTCGTCCCTGAATCATCCATTCTCTAGTGAATTAGTCGTCCCTGAATCATCAATTCTCTAGTGATATTAGGTCGTCCCTGAATCATCAATTCTCTAGTGACAGGTCGTTTCTGAATCATCCATTCTCTAGTGATATTAGGTCGTCCCTGAATCATCAATTCTCTAGTGATATTAGGTCGTCCCTGAATCATCCATTCTCTAGTGACATTGTCGTCCTGAATCATCAATTCTCTAGTGATATTAGGTCGTCCCTGAATCATCAATTCTCTAGTGATATTAGGTCGTCCCTGAATCATCCATTCTCTAGTGATATTAGGTCGTCCCTGAATCATCCATTCTCTAGTGATATTAGGTCGTCCCTGAATCATCCATTCTCTAGTGACAGGTCGTTTCTGAATCATCCATTCTCTAGTGATATTAGGTCGTCCCTGAATCATCAATTCTCTAGTGATATTAGGTCGTCCCTGAATCATCAATTCTCTAGTGATATTAAGTCGTCCCTGAATCATCAATTCTCTAGTGATATTAGGTCGTCCCTGAATCATCAATTCTCTAGTGATATTAGGTCGTCCCTGAATCATCCATTCTCTAGTGAATTAGGTCGTCCTGAATCATCAATTCTCTAGTGATATTAGGTCGTCCCTGAATCATCAATTCTCTAGTGATATTAGGTCGTCCCTGAATCATCCATTCTCTAGTGACAGGTCGTTTCTGAATCATCCATTCTCTAGTGATATTAGGTCGTCCCTGAATCATCAATTCTCTAGTGATATTAGGTCGTCCCTGAATCATCCATTCTCTAGTGAATTAGTCGTTCCCTGAATCATCCATTCTCTAGTGATATTAGGTCGTCCCTGAACATCCATATTCTTAGTTGATTATTCAGGGTATCGTCCCTGAATCATCCATTCTCTAGTGACATTAGGTCGTTCTGAATCTCCATTCTCTAGTGTATTAGGTCTCCCTGAATCATCCATTCTCTAGTGACATTAGGTCGTCCCTGAATCATCAATTCTCTAGTGATGTTAGGTCGTCCCTGAATCATCCATTCTCTAGTGACAGGTCGTTTCTGAATCATCCATTCTCTAGTGATATTAGGGCGTCCTACATGCCATCTTAGGACAGTCTTCTGCATCTCATCTTAGTGTCATTAGGTCCTCCCTGAAATCATCCTATTCTCTAGTGTCAGATTAGATCGTCCTAGAATTCAATTCCAATATTCTCTAGTGACATTAGGTCGTTTCTGAATCATCCATTCTCTAGTGATATTAGGTCCTCCCTGAATCATCCATTCTCTAGTGACATTAGGTCGTCTCTGAATCGTCCATTCTCTAGTGTCATTAGGTCCTCCCTGAATCATCCATTCTCTAGTGTCATTAGGTCCTCCCTGAATCATCAATTCTCTAGTGACATTAGGTCGTTTCTGAATCATCCATTCTCTAGTGACATTAGGTCGTTCCTTAATTATCCATTCTCTAGTGACATTAGGTCGTCCCTGAATCATCCATTCTCTAGTGTCATTAGGTCGTTTCTGAATCATCCATTCTCTAGTGAGATTAGGTCGTCCCTGAATCATCCATTCTCTAGTGACATTAGGTCTTCCCTGAATCATCCATTCTCTAGTGACATTAGGTCGTTTCTGAATCATCCATTCTCTAGTGAGATTAGGCCGTCCCTGAACCATCCATTCTCTAGTGAGATTGGACCGTCCCTGAATCATCCATTCTCTAGTGAGATTAGGCCGTCCCTGAGTCATCCATTCTTTAGTGACATTACGTCGTTCCTGAATCATCCATTCTCTAGTGATATTAGGTAGCCCCTGAATCATCCATTCTCTAGTGTCATTAGGTCGTCCCTGAATCATCCATTCTCTAGTGAGATTAGGTCGTCCCTGAATCATCCATTCTCTAGTGACATTAGGTCGTCCCTGAATCATCAATTCTCTAGTGACATTAGGTCGTCCCTGAATCATCCATTCTCTAGTGACATTAGGTCGTCCCTGAATCATCAATTCTCTAGTGATATTAGGTCGTCCCTGAATCATCCATTCTCTAGTGATATTAGGTCGTCCCTGAATCATCCATTCTCTAGTGACATTAGGTCGTCCCTGAATCATCCATTCTCTAGTGACATTAGGTCGTCCCTGAATCATCAATTCTCTAGTGACATTAGGTCGTCCCTGAATCATCAATTCTCTAGTGATATTAGGTCGTCCCTGAATCATCCATTCTCTAGTGACATTAGGTCGTCCCTGAATCATCATTCTCTAGTGACATTAGGTCGTCCCTGAATCATCAATTCTCTAGTGATATTAGGTCGTCCCTGAATCATCCATTCTCTAGTGACATTAGGTCGTCCCTGAATCATCCATTCTCTAGTGACATTAGGTCGTCCCTGAATCATCCATTCTCTAGTGACATTAGGTTGTCCCTGAATCATCAATTCTCTAGTGACATTAGGTCGTCCCTGAATCATCCATTCTCTAGTGACATTAGGTCGTCCCTGAATCATCAATTCTCTAGTGACATTAGGTCGTCCCTGAATCATCAATTCTCTAGTGATATTAGGTAGTTCCTGAATCACCCTTCACTCCCTGGCCTTGCTTGGAAGGCTGGTATAGCTCTAACATAAGTTATATCTATTTCCTTCCCGTTGGGCCTCCCAGCTTCATATGCTGTGTGTGTGTGTGTGTGTGTGTGTGTGTGTGTGTGTGTGTGTGTGTGTGTGTGTGTGTGTGTGTGTGTGTGTGTGTGTGTGTACTTACCTAGTTGTGGTTACAGGGGTCGAATCATAGCTCCTGCTCCCGCCTCTTCACCTGGCCGCTACCCGGTCACTCTTCCTGCTCCGTGAGCTTTATCATACCTCTTCTTAAAGCTATGTATGGATCCAGTCTCCACTACATCACTACCTAGGCTATTCCACTTCCTGACAAATCTGTGACTGAAGAAATACTTCCTAACATCCCTGTGCTTCATGTGAGTCTTCATCTTCCATCTGTGATCCATTGTTGCTGTGTCCCATCTCTGGAACATCCTTGTCCATACCTCTCAGTATTTTATATGTCGTTATCATATCCCCCTATCTCTCCTGTTCTCCAGTGTCGTCAGGTCGATTTCCTTTAACCTCTCCTCGTAGGACATACCTCTTAGCTCTGGGACTAATCTTGTTGCAAATCATTGCACTTTCCCTAGTTTCGTTACTTGCTTGGCTAGGTGTGGGTTCCAAACTGGCGCTGCATACTCCAATATGGGCCTAACGTACACGGTGTACAGAGTTCTGAATGACTCCTTATTTAGATGTCGGAATGCTGTTCTTAGGTTTGCTAGGCGCCCATATGCTGCAGCAGTTATTTGGTTGATATTCGCCTCAGAAGATGTGCCTGGTGTTATACTCACCCCAAGATCTTTTTCCTTGAGTGAGATTTGTAGTCTCTGGCCCCCATAGACTGTACTCCGTCTGTGGTCGTCTTTGCCCTTCCCCAATCTTCATGGCTTTCCACTTGGTGGGGTTGAACTCCAGGAGCCAGTTTCTGGACCAGGCCTGCAGCGTGTCCAGATCCCTCTGTAGTTTTGCCTGGTCTTCGTCCGATTGAATTCTTCTCATCAACTTCACGTCATCTGTAAACAGGGACACTTCGGAGTCTATTCCTTCCCTCACGTCGTTCACAAACACCAGAAACAGCACTGGTCCTAGGACTGATCCCTGTGGCACCCCGCTCATTACCGGCACCCACTCTGACACCTCGCCACGTACAATGACTCGCTGCTGTCTTCCTGACAGGTATTCCCTGATCCATTGTAGTGCCTTCCCTGTTATCCCTGCCTGGTCCTCCAGCTTCCGCATTAATCTCTCGTGTGAAACTGTGTCAAAACGCTTTCTTACAGTCCAAGAAAATGCAATCTACCCACCCCTCTCTCTCATGTCTTACTGCCGTCACCCTGTCATAGAACTCCAGTAGGTTTGTGACGCAGGATTTCCCGTCCCTTAAACCGTACTGGCTGTTGTTGATAGGCTCATTCCATTCTAGGTGCTCCACCACTCTTCTGATAATTTTCTCCATGACCTTGCATACTATGTGTGTACTCACCTATTTGTACTCACCTATTTGTGGTTGCAGGGGTCGAGTCTTAGCTCCTGGCCCCGCCTCTTCACCGTGTGTGTGTGTGTGTGTGTGTGTGTGTGTGTGTGTGTGCGTGTGTGTGTGTGTTTGTGTGTGTGTGTGTGTGTGTGTGTGTCTGTGTGTGTCTGTGTGTGTGTGTCTGTGTGTGTGTCTGTGTGTGTGTGTCTGTGTGTGTGTCTGTGTGTGTGTGTGTGTGTGTCTGTGTGTGTGTGTGTGTGAGTGAGAGTGTGTGGACAGTGGAGTGGAGAAGTCACGCACGTTTAAGCTCGTGAATTCGCTGTTTTTTCCGACTATACCACAGGGATATAGGCACGGAATATAGGTGTGTACAAACATAAGAGTGCATATAATCACTTAAACCCCGAAAAAAGGAAATATAAGTGATCACAGAAGAGTAAACATAGATAATAGTGCAAGTTACAGTGGCGGCCGGGAACGAGGAAGGGAAGTGGTTGGGAACTAGATCTATGAGTGTTGCCACACAGTACGTAGCGGAGTTCGAAGAATAAGTACGACCCAAAATCAGGAAGATGAGAGATAATCGTAGAGGTGTCGGTAAATACAGTGAGTGCAGTGAGAAAGTTGTGTGAAGTAGTGACTACAGTGCTTACGGGAAGGTAGGGGAAACAAGCACCGTGACTGAGGACAGGCATCGAGCAGCGGCAACAAATTATTATTATAATCAAGGGGGAAGCGCTAAACCCAGAGGATTATACAGCGCCTGGGGGGGGATGTGGAAGGCATTCAGGCTTAATTCGGGGAACTGGAGCACAGATCCAATTCCCTAAATCAAGAGCCCCTCACCAACATCAAGGAACCTTCCTTGAGGGGAGCGGCAACAAAGCGGAACCCAGGAGCCAAGTAACGTACTGAGCCTTTTGTGATTGTATGTTGGGATTGGGTCTGGCCTGGAAACATTGATAGCTGAGGATCCTAAAATCCTGCTCTGGAGAGCTGAACATCATTATAGAGCATTCAACGCTTAGTAAAGGGGACTAGTGTCAAGTCACAGCTTCCCTTCAATAAAACTGTATTGGTTATCGTGTATAACCTCGTTCTCTCCTACGTGTTCCACCAGTCTTCTCCCGTTAAACTTCTTCAGTACTTTACAACTAAACATGTTAATGGCACTTATCTGTAGTTTAATGCTGCCTGTCTGTCTCCTTTCTTAAAAATTAGGACTAAAGTTTCTGTCTTTCATATCTCAGGATGTTGCCTTGTTTCGATAGACGAGTTGAACATTGTTGTTATTTCTACTCCTTCTCTCAGGACCCATAAATAACAAAAAGGCACAATACCGTGACTGGAACAATACACAAATAACTCGCACATAGAAGAGAGGAGCTTACGACGACGTTTCGGTCCGACTTGGACCATTTACAAAGTCACAGAACCCATGTAGAGGTGATCAATGGGCTCATCACTTCTGAGGTATGTTGTTTGCTTAGCACTCTCTACACCTCCAGATCGGTTGTGTGCAGTGTATCAAGGACTCGTTGGTGTGCCATACCACCTCGATGTGGTGGAAGCCTGTCTGTCTTCTCTGGAAATATCTTTAGTGAGCTCCTCACATAATTCCCGGCCATTTCTAGTGATCCCTTCTCCTTCCTTAGTCTCATTACCTCTTCTTTGAATGTTGTTTTCCTCCTGCGTGGCTGTACAACACTGAGTCAGAACTGGATACAACACTGAGTCAGAACTGGATACAACACTGAGTCAGAACTGGATTTTGATGCTATGTCATTTTCCTTATTATCACTTAGCCTTTCTCCTTATCCACGCATATTCGTTTCTGGCTCATCGGTTCATTTCTTTATTTTCCTGTGTCCTTTGTCTTCTATACTTTTTCCATGCTTTACATTGCACTAAGAGATAACTTAGTAAGCATAAAAGGGGTAAAGACTTTTCAATTGCTTTCCTTTATACTTAGATGTAATCGCCAACAGTCTCAGATATATCCACTAACAGAAATTTAACAAGGATATTCAAACATTTTTTGATCATGTTTAAGGTCTACGTTAAAATGATTACTACGAGCACTAATTCCTTGACTAGGAGGCTTAGTGCAGATATACTCTACTAAAAGTAAGTCATGTAACATTCGTGGACTCAACATTCAACACGCTATACACTAGGTTAGGTGAGTACTCTTCATGTTACCTGCAAAGTACATGTACTCTGTTATCCCATTAAGCCTTAGCCATATATAATGTTAGGTGCGTATTTTTAACATATAATCATTACCTACACACCATGTTAGGTCTAAACACTCGACATATTGATATTAACTACACGTTTGCTACACGCAAACATTAGCGCCACAATCTCTCGCGAGCGGATCAACTTCCGGGATATGGTAAACAGAATTGACAGGTCGTAAAAAACAGTGTTTGGACCCACCGGGTAGAAAACACCCTGACTGAAAACCTGATTGAGTTTTGAATTCCACAAGATAACTATTTGCAATGGATGATTGTGGTTTAGCGCGTCTCGAAAACCAAGTAAATGATATGAAAGTAACGTATCCAATAAAAGGAAAAAATAATGGAATGTACGACTGTTCCTCGAATCCAACTGAGATCCATATAACACACGTATTAATATATATATATATATATATATATATATATATATATATATATATATATATATATATATATATATATATATAATATATATATATATATATATATATGTCGTGCCGAATATGTAAAACTGGTCAATTAGCAAGAACTCATATAAATTTAAGTCCTTTCTAAAATTTTCTATTATACGTTTAAAGATATTTTTTTTCATTAATGTTAATGTAAAAATTTTTAATTTTGCACCAAAAGAATCTTAGAAAACTTACCTAACCTTATTATAACAAGAACAATTTATTTTAACCTAACCCAACTAAATATATTTTAGATTTGTTTACAATAATTTAAATACTAAACAAACACAGTGAAATATATTTTTTTCATTAGTTTCAGAATGATTTTGGCGAAATTACTGCATACACAAATTTTCGCTTATCCTATATGGCAAGATCGCAAGTTCTGCCTATTCGGCACGACATATATATATATATATATATATATATATATATATATATATATATATATATATATATATATATCACTGATCTCTGGCCGAAGGAGACTCGAACCTACGAACCTTAGAACAAGGTACGCAGTGCTTTACCATCCTCACCACACTGGACCAATACCTTGGCGCCCAGCTCACGCTAGACGTTTTGATCCAAGGTAGCTAGCTTTCAGGGAGGAGGCTTACAGCTTTTCAACTCATCCCCTGCATGCATCAGAGTTTGTGTATATTTCGCCTGCTCTTGTGAATTCCTTGCATTGTTAAAATCTCTAGTTGGTGGATGCATGCAGGGGATGAGATGAAAAGCTGTAAGCCTTCTCCCTGAAAGCTGGCTGCCTTGGATCAAAACGTCTAGCGTGAGCTGGGCGCCAAGGTATTGGTCCAGTGTGGGTAGATTGGTAAAGCACTGCATACCTTGTTCTAAGGTTCGTAGGTTCGAGTCTCCTTCGGCCAGAGATCAGTGTTTGTGTATATTTCGCCTGCTCTTGCGAATTCCTTGCATACAGACACACACACACACACACACACACACACACACACACACACACACACACACACACACACACACACACACACACACACACACACACACACATATATATATATATATATATGTGTGTGTGTGTGTGTGTGTGTGTGTGTGTGTGTGTGTGTGTTAGAAGTAATCCGAATCCAAGACAACAGTGCATTAGTGTTCGCAATAAAGCTAACAGAATTCTTGGCTTCATATCTAGAAGTATAAATAATAGAAGTCCTCAGGTTGTTCTTCAACTCTATATATCCTTGGTTAGGCCTCATTTAGACTATGCTGCTCAGTTCTGGTCACTGTATTACAGAATGGATATAAATGCTCTGGAACACTTACAGAGGAGGATGACAAAGTTGATCCCATGTATCAGAAATCTTCCCTATGAGGATAGACTGAGGCCCTGAACCTGCACTCTCTCGAAAGACGTAGAATTAGGGGGGATATGATCGAGATGTATATATGGAAAATAGGAATAAATAAAGGGGATGTAAATAGCGTGCTGAAAATTTCCAGCCAAGACAGGACTCGCAGCAATGGTTTCAAGTTGGAAAATTTCAGATTCAGGAAGGATATAGGAAAGCACTGGTTTGTTAATAGAGTTGTGGATGAGTGGAACAAACTCCCGAGTACAGTTATTGAGGCTAAAACGTTGTGTAGTTTTAAAAATAGGTTAGATAAATACATGAGTGGGTGTGGGTGGGTGTGAGTTGGACCTGACTAGCTTGTGCTACTAGGTCAGATGCTGTCCTCCTTCCTTAAGTGAATGTGACTGACCTGACTAGGTTAAAGCACTGGCTTAAGCCGGTAGGGGAATTGGACTTGCCTCGCATGGGCCAGTAAGCCTTCTGCAGTGTTCCTTCTTTCTTATGCTCTTATCTTCTTATATATATATGTCGTGCCGAATAGGTAAAACTTGCGAATTTGGCTTAAATAGCAACGCTCATCTTGCCGAATAAGACAAGCGAAAATTTGTGTATGCAATAATTCCTCAAAAATAGTTCTGAACCTAGCGAGAAAAAAAATATATTTCATTGTGTTTGTTTATTATTAAATCATTGTAAACTTGTCTAAAATATATTTAGTTTTATTAGGCTAAATTAAATTGAGCTTGTTATAATAAGGCTAGGTAAGTTTTGTAAGGTTATTTTGGTAAAAAAATTTAATTTTTACATGAATATAAATGAAAAAAAAATATTTAAACGTATAAGAGAAAATTTTAGATAGGACTTAATTTTAAATGACTTCAGATGAGGACAGGTTTGTCGAAAGACAAATCTGACCAAAAGCTGTTGTACAACCACATCAGGAGGAAAACAGCAGTCAGCGAATAGGTAATCAGATTGAGGAAGGAAGGAAGGAAGGAGGAGAGATCACAAAATACGACTGAGTATGTGAACAGCTCAACACGAGATTCCAGGAAGTCTACTTACAACAGAGGATGAGGTGAAGACCCTGCTAAGTGAGCTGAATTCTTCAAAGGCAGTGGAACCGTACATCTCTCTGAGGGTCCTGAGAGAGGGAGCAGAGGCACTATGTATGCCACTAACAACAATCTTCAGCGCATCCGGTGAAACAGGACAGTTATCTGAGGTGTGGAAGATGGCAAATGTAGTCCTAATCTTTAAGAAAGGAGGCAGGCAGGTGGCATTAATTACAGACTAGTGTCACTGACACGTATAATAGGTACATTCATTAAGAAGCTCATCGGGAAAAAACTGAAGCAGCTAGAAAGGTATGAAATTATACACGATTTCAGGGAGGAGAAATCCTGCATCACAAACCTGCTGGAATTTAACGACAAAGTTGCAAAAGTAAGACTGAGGAGAGAAGGGTGGGTAGACCGCAGTTTCTTGCACTTAAAGAAGGTTTTCGATGCAGTTACGCACAAGAGATTAGTGCAAACGCTAAAGGAACAGGCAGGGATAATAGGAAAGGCATTCCAATGGATCAGAGAATAGCTAACATGAAAGAAACAACGAGTGATGGTAAATGACGAGGTGTCAGAGTGGGTGCCATCGATGAGCAGAATTCCACAAGGGTCAGTCCTAGGGCCTATGCTTTGAATGATGTGACAGAAGGGATAGAATCAGATGTGTTCCTGTTTACAGATGATTTGAAGCTAATGCGGAGAATTCAAGTGGATGAGGGTCAGGTAGGTCGACAAAGGGATCTAGACAGGCTGTAAGCCTGGTCCAACAGCTGACTCCTGGAGTAACCCCACCAAGTGCAAAGTCATGAAGATTGGGAAGGAAGAAGATTCCAGACAGAGTACAGTCTATAGGGCCAAAGACTGCAGACCTCACCCAAGAAAAGGTTCTTGGGGTGATTGTAATCCCGAGCACATCTCGTGCTGCAGCATTTGAGCTCCTGGCAAACCTGAATAGTGTTTCGACACCTGTGTAAGGAATCATTCAAGGCTATGTACACCGTGTACGTCAGGCCCATATTGGAGTATGCAGCACCAGTATGGAACCCACACCTAGCCAAACACGTCAAGAAATTGGAGAAAGTGCAAAAATTTGCTAAGGGGTATGTGTTATGAGGAGAGGTTAAGGGAACTGAACCCGATGACACTAGAGGATAGAAGGGATAAGGGGACATGATAACGACACATAAAATACTGAGAGGAAATGACAAAGTGGACAGGAATACACACACACAGGAATAGACTGTTTCAGAGATGGACACAGGACAAGTGGCCACAATTGGAAGCAGAAAACTCAGCAAGTATTTATTTAGCCGTAGAGCTGTTAGAAAGTGGAATAATCTGGAGAGTGAAGTAGTGGAGGCACGATCCATACATAGCTTTAAGAAGAGGTATGATAAGACACTTGGAAATGGGACAGAATGACCTAGTAGCGACTAGCGAAGAGACAGAGCCAGGAGCTGTGATTAGACCCCTGCAACCGCATATAGGTGAGTACTCACAAACACACACACACACACACACACACACACACACACACACACACACACACACACACATACACATACACATATACACACACATATACACACACATACACATACACACACACATACACACACACACACACAAACACACACACCCCACACCACACACACACACACACACACCACACAAAACACACACACAAAACACACACACACATACACACATACACACACACACACATACACCCCATACACACACACACAAAACACACCACACACACACACACACACACACACACACACACACACATACACACAGTACAAAGGTTTGCAACAAGGCTAGTTCCAGAGCTCAGGGAAATGTCCTACGATGAAAGGTTGAGGGAAATCGGACTGACGACACTGGAGGACAGAAGGGTCAGGGGATACATGGTAACGACTTACAAGATACTGCGGGGAATAGATAAGGTGGACAGAGACAGGATGTTCCAGAGATGGGACACAGAAACAAGGGGTCACAATTGGAAGCTGAAGACTCAGACGAGTCACAGGGATGTTAGGTAGTATTTCTTCAGTCAAAGAGTCGTCAGGAAGTGGAATACCCTAGCAAGTGATGTAGTGGAGGCAGGAACCATACATAGCTTTAAGACGAGGTATGTCAAAGTTCTGGAAGCAGAGAGAGAGAGAGGACCTAGAAGTGATCAGTGAAGAGGCGGGCCCAGGAGCTGAGTCTCGACCCCTGCAACCACAGTTAGGTGAGTACACACACACACACACATTCACACACACACATACACACATACACACACACACACACACACACACAACACACACACACACACACACACACACCAGAGATCTGGAAGACGAACCAGGGAGGAAAGACTGGGAGTTAGAGCTCCAAAAAAGGGGGGAAGAGTGGGGAAGGAAGATAGTAGAGCTTGGTAAGAAAATGGAGGAGCGGATAGCTGAAGAGTGCAGGAAGTGGGAAGTACAGGTCTTAGCAGCAGAAGCTAGGATACAGTGCTTAGAAAAAGAAAATGCAAAGCCTGAAACAGATTAGAGAGACAAATGACAATTCAGAGTGACATCAGGAAATTCAAAGTCAGGCACAGACAAGGGGATGGTAAGCAACAACGGAGACATGCCGTACACGAAGGCCCTATCAGACCCACGTGGGGCCAGGGAAAAGACGATGAGCACACTAAGATCAAACGACAGGTCCGAAGACAATGAAGGTATGCTATATGCAGAGATTCTAACAGCCAACTGCAGTAGCAAGGGACAGCTGGTCAGGAAAGACAGTTCACTGAGAAAGAAGTTTCAGATATGACAGGGACTGAAGGCAAGAACATATCAATGGAAAGAAATAAAATCCCTCAGAGGATGCAGATGGAGACTCAGTGGGAGGAGGAAGGGCGAGGTCAGTTTTTGTGTACGGGCTCCAAGAAGCCGAGGGGGCCAACTTTGAAGAAATAAAACAGGAGGAGAACAAAATGATTGAAGGCATCATGAAAACAATAGGGGAGGGCAATATGACCCAGGTGACAAATTTTCAGAGAATAGGGTGGTTTGCGAGTGGAAGGATACGGCCTGTCAGAGTAACTTTCAAGGAAGAATCAGTTCGAACCAGGATTCTGCAAGAGAAAGCAAGACTGAGGGACAAAGAGGGGTACCAGAGAGTATACCTCGACCGCGACAGAACACAAGAAGAAAGGACTACACTGAAAGAGAGAGTACAGAGACGCAAGGAGGGAACGAGAAGCAATGAAAATGAGCAGGACCCAGACACAGGAGGAAGGGCAAACACACCCCACAGAATCTCCCACCAAAAGACTCCACCCGTGACATTCCCAACGCAACTGAGCAACCTATACTACAACCCACTCACTGTTCCCTCTGCCACCAAAACCCCCATACACAAACCTCACCCCAACAGCTGTCCCTTATGGGCATTCTGACCCCACCCCCATCAACACAAACCCCACCTACACCACAGCCCCATATAGGCCCCCACCAAGGCTCTCGCTCCCCCAACCCCAATATTCTTGCATGACCACAATGATAGAAAAGAAACTAAAGGTTTGGTACACAAACGCGGATGGAATAACGAATAAACATGAGGAGTGGAATGAAAGAATCAGTGAAAAATCCCCAGACATCATAGCAGTCACAGAAACAAAACTCGCTGAGACAATAACAGACACAATCTTCCCAACAGGATACCAGATCCTGAGGAAAGATAGAAGGAGTAGAGGGGGAGGAGGGGTTGCACTGCTCATAAAACACCGATGGGGATTTGAGGAAATGGAAGGCATGGACATGATTGGAGAAAGAGACTACATTGTAGTTACAATTCAGTCCGGAGAACATAAAGTAGTCATTGGAGTGATGTATAACCCACCACAGAACTGCAGGAGGCCAAGAGAGGAGTACGAAGAAAACAACAGGGTGATGGTGGACACACTGGCTGAGGTGGCAAGAAGAGCTCACTCGAGCAGAGCAAAGTTACTGGTAATGGGCGATTTCAACCACAGGGAGATCGATTTGGGAAAAACCGGGGAGCCACAGGGGGGGTCCCGAAACATGGAGGGGCCAAGATGAGGGGGGGATGTGGTACTTAAAAAAACCTCATGCATAAACATGTCAGGGACACAACCAGAGGGGGAGGGGAGGATGGGGCCGCAAGATGGATCTTGTGTTCACCCTAAAGCAGTTCAGCATTGAGGATATCATTTACAAAGGGGGCCCCTTGGAGCTAGCGATCATGTGGTTCTGAGTTTTGACAAATTGGGTAGATTTTACAAGTGGAAAAGGGGTAGCGGGAGCTAAAGGGGACGGGCCCAAACTAAAAAAGGGGGGGGGAACTCAAGGTAGGGAGAAATTTCCCTTGGGGGGTTCAGTGGGACAGAAAAAAGGGTTTTGGGGGAAAAAAAAATAGAAAACGAGAGGGAGGGAAAATATGTGGCAACAAAGTGCAAGGGGCAGGGGAAAAGTTTTTTTCCCCAAAGGGGGAAACGGGAAATAAATAGGAAGCCCAAAAACGAGTCCTTGGTTTACCCGAAGGGGTTTTTAGGGGGGGAAAAAACAAAGGGTGAAAACAGAGAAGGGAAAAAAGGTACATGGGGGCCCATGGGGCCCCGGAAAACAAGGAGATTTTTTGAAGAGCCAAAAAAACGGAAAGCACAGATAAGGAGGGGGGCCCCAGGGGACGTATAAAAAACGACTAGCAATCAAAAGTCAAATCTAAACCCGAAACGGCTGTATAGCCACATTAGGGGGGAAGTAAACGTCAAGGACCAGGTGATAAGGCTGAAAAAAAGAAGGTGGAAAAACTCAAAGAAAGATCAAGAGGTATGTGAGGAGCTCAACACGAGTTTAAAAGGAAGTTTTTTTCAGAAGGGGGACAGGAAGGATCGGGGGGGGGGACAGACCAGATGGGGCCCACCACCCAAGGGGAATACCCCCAACAAGTGTTGGACGACATACATACAGATGAGGAGGAGGTAAAGGAAAATGCAAAGGGGGACATCGATACCTCAAGGCAAGGGGAACCGGACATCTCCCCATGGGTCCTTAGAGGGGGACCCAAGATATGTTGGTGTGCCATTACCACAATCTTAAAACACACCCCGGGAAAAACGGGGCCCAAAACTACCTGAGGTATGGAAAAAGGGCCCAAAATGTAGCCCCCATTTTTTTAAAAAAAGGAGACAGAAAAGGGGGCACAAAAACTATAAACCTGGTCATTGACGTGTATAGTAATCCCAAAAAATTAGGGAAGGAAGATTATCAGGGGGAGGAGAGTGGTGGAGACCGGGAACGGAACAGGAGTAAAAATTTCCCAAACCAGCACGGATTCCGGAAGGCAAATCCGTGTCACAAACCTTCTGGAGTTTTATGAAAAAATAACAAAAGTAAGACAAGAGAAAAGGGGGGTGGGTTGATTCCCTTTTCTTCTTGGCGCAAAAAGGGCCCTTTTGGGAACACAGTTCCCCCAAAAAGAGATTATTTGCGGGAAGCTAGAGAAATCAGGCGCATATAACGGGAAAGGGCATGAAAGGGTCAAAAGGAATACCGACAGGGAGCAACAACGATTTCATGGTACGTAATGATGTATCCAGTGGGACCGTGACGGGGGGGGGTTTCCCACAGGGGTCGGTCCTGGCCCAGTGCTTTTTTGGTAAATGTGAACGCATGACGGGAAAGGGTTAGACCCCAGAAGTGTCCCCGTTTGCAGATGATGTGAAGTTTAAAGAGGAGAAAATTTAAAAACTGATGAGGACCAGGCGGACTTCAAAGAGACCTTGGGGCAGGGCTGGAACCCCCTGGTCCCGCAAATGGCCCTTTTCGGAATTTTAAACCCGCCAAATGCAAAGTTTATGAAGGGTAGGGGAAGGGACAGAAGACCCCCAAAAAACAGAGTAAGGCTAGGTGGCCAAAGACGCAAAAACCCCACTCAAGGAGAAAAAATCTTGGGGTGAGTATAAAAACCCAGGGTGTCTCCGGAAGCACACATTTAAACAGATAACTGCTGCAGCATATGGGCGCCTGGCAAACCTGAGGAACAGGGATTCCCTACCCTTTGTAAGGGGAACCCTTCAAGGGGACTGTACACCCTGAATGGGCTTGGCCCCTACTGGAGTTTTGCAGGGACCTGTTTGGAACCCGCACCCTTTTAATAAGCAGTCAAGAAACTAGAGAAAGTACAAAGGTTTGCGAAAAGTTAGTTCCAGAGTAAGGGGGAAAGTCCCAAAGAAGGAAAAATTAAGGGAAATCGGCCTGACGACACTGGAGGACGGAGGGTGGGGGGACCCTGATAACGAATATAAAAAACTGGTGGAAAAAAGACCAAAGGGGGACAAAGACAGGATTTTTCCAGGGGGGGGACCAGAAACCAAGAGGCCCCCAATTGGAAGTTGAAGACACAAAAGAGTCAGAGAATTTGTAGGAAGTTTTCTTCAGTCATAGAGTTGTAAAAGGGAGTGAATAGCCTAGAAAATGACGTAGTGGAGGGAGGAACCCCTACCCCAGTTTTAAGACGAGGTTTGGGTAAAGTATGGGGGGGGGGAGAGGAGGTGTGGCCCCAGTAGCAAAACCCGGTTTAAGAGGGGGGGCCAGAGCTAGGACTCACCCCCGCAACCACAAAAAGGTTTAGGAAAAAATAGGTGATTTCACACACACACACACACACACGCCCCAACACACAACCCCACACACACACACACACCACACACACACACACCACACAACACCCCACAAAACCCCAGCATATACTACCCGGCCCAGTGTCTAATCGAAAATTTCCTAGGGAAAAATGGTAACTAACACACTTCACACACACCAAAACACACACAAACACCCCATAACATTCACCCCACATTTCACACACAAACCACACACACACACATACCCCCACACACCACACACATACACACATACTTCCCCACAAACACACACAATACACACAAACACACACACAACTCTCTCTCTCTCTCTCTTCTCCTCTCTCTTCTCTCTCGTTATTAAAAAAGTTATTTACAGGTTAAGGTTTTCCCAACTTTATTGGGCAAGAAGAGCTGTTACCTACATTAGTCATTTTAAAAGCATTTTTATTGTTAGGGGAAAAATACACGTAGGGGGAAAAGGATGAAGTTGGAGCCTCTTTTGGGCCAGTTTAGGGCCATCTGTGGGGGTGGGTTTGGGGGCTTATGGAAACCCGCATTTTCCAAATTTATCAACGACTTTATCTCGTTGACATCATTTTGCTGTTTCGAAGGGGTTTTAAGGGCCCGAATTATCCTGGGTATGTTTTTTGTTTTCAGATAGAGTGATGTTCTGGAAAAAGGGTTTCAGCCAGAGTGTTTGTTGCTGCTTTTTTGCCCGTTTTTGTGGCATAAAAAACTTTTTCTCGTGTCCCCGAAATGGGTCCAAGTGTTGGGGACTTTGCAAAATTTTGGGCCCTTTTACATAACAGTAAGGTCAAACCCCCATCCCTCTGTGTTGAAAGGGTTGTAAATGGGCAGATCTATCCAGGATGGGTCCAGGCGAGAGATGAGACGTCTTGCTCTGTTCTCTACTCTGTCAAGCAGTCGCAGATGAGAAAGGGGCCATATCCAATGCCCTCACCCACTGCATTACAAACTCCACCCCCACAGCAACCACCCATAGTTCCTTATCAGGTCTCCCACTTCTCGAACCCCAATATACCTCCCAGACCACAGTCTTAGAAAAGAAGTTGAAGGTGTGGCATACAAATGCAAGTGGAATAACAAATAAGTGTGAGGAGTGGCATGAAAGAATCAAGGAGACATCCCCAGACATAATAGCACTCACAGAAACGAAACTCACCAGAATGATAACAGATGCAATCTTTCCACTTGGATATCAAATCCTCAGGAAAGATAGAGGGAGCAGATGGGGAGTGGAAGTTGCACTGCTCATTAAAAATTGGTGGGGATTCGAGGAAATGGAAGAAATGGATGGAATGGGCGAAAGGGACTACATAGTTGGAACAATCCAGTCTGAGGGCCATAAGGTGATAATTGCAGTAATATACAACCCACCACAGTAGTGCAGGAGGCCAAGAGAAGAATACGACGAGAGCAACAAAGCAATGATAGACAAACTACCCGAGGTGGCCAGAAGAGCTCACATGGGGAGAGCAAAGTTACTAGTTATGGGTGATTTCAATCACAGGGAAATGACTGGGGAAACCTGGAGCCCCATGGAGGTCCCGAAACATGGAGAGTCAAGATGATGGCTGTGGTACTGGAAAACCGCATGCATCAACATGTTAGTGACACTACCAGAGAGAGATGTGAGGACGATCCAGGAAAACTGGACCTAGTATTCACCTTGAGTACCTCGGACATGGAGGATATCATGTACTAAAGGCCCCTTGGAGCTAGTGATCACGTGGTTCTGTGTTTTGATTACATAATTCAGCTACAAGTGGAGAGGGTAGCAGGAATAGGACGGGAAAAACCAAACTACAAAAGGGGGGACTACACAGGCATGAGGAACTTCCTGCAAGACGTTCAGTGGGAGAGGGAACTGGCAGGAAAACCAGTAAAAGAAATGATGGGCTATGTGACAACAAAATGCAAAGAGGCAGAGGAGAGGTTTGTTCTCAAAGGGAACAGAAATAATGGGAAGACCAGAACGAGTCCTTGGTTCACCCAAAGGTGTAGGGAAGCAAAAGTTAAGTGTGCTAGAGAATGGAAAAGGTACTGAAGACGAAGTACCCAGAAAAATAAAGAGATCAGTCGAAAAGCCTGAAACGAATATGCACGGATAAGAAGGGAGGCCCAGCGACAATATGTAAATAACATAGCATCGAAAGTCAAGTCTGACCCGAAGCTGCTGTATAGCCACATCAGGAGGAAAACAACGGTCAAGAACCAGGTAATCAGACTGAGGAAGGAAGGAAGGTGGGAAGTTCACATGAAATGACCAAGAAGTATGTGAGGAGCTCAACATGAGATTTAAATAAGTATTTACGGCGGAGACAGGAAGGACTCCAGGAAGTCAGAATGGGGAGTTACACCAACAAGTGCTGGATGAAATACACACAACCGAGTAAGAGGTGAAGAAGCTGTTACGTGAACTTGTACCTCAAAGGCGGTGGGACCAGACAACATCTCTCAGTGGATCCTTAGAGAGGAAGCAGAGAAGCTGTGTGTGCCACTAACAAAAATCGTCAACACATCCATTGAAACTGAGCAACTTCCTAAGGTATGGAAGATAGCAAATGTAGACCCAATTTTTAAGAAAGAAGATAGACACGAGGCATTAAACTACAGACCAGTGTCACTGACATGTATAGTATGCAAAGTCATGGAAGAGATCATCAGGAGGAGAGTGGTGGAGCATATAAACGACAACCAGCACGGTTTTAGGGAAGGAAAATACTGTGTCACAAACCTACTGGAGTTTTATGACATGGTAACAGAAGTAAGACACGAGAGAGAGGGGTGGATAGACTGTATTTTCTTGGACTGCAAGAAGGCATTCTTCACAATTCCTCACAAGAAGTTAATGCAAAAGCTATAGGATCAGGCACGCAAAACAGGAAAGGCACTGCAATGAATCAGAGAATATCTGACAGGGAGGCAACAACGAGTCACGGTACGTGACGAAGTTTCAGAGTGGGCGCCTGTGACAAGCGGGATTCCACAGGGGTCAGTCCTAGGACCAGTGCTGTTTTTGGTATATGTGAATGACATAACGGAAGGGATAGACTCAGAAGTGCCCTTGTTTGCAGATGATGTGAAGTTAATGAGGAGAATTAAATCGGTCGAGGATCATGCAGGACTACAAAGAGACCTGGACACCTGGTCCAGCAACTGGCTCCTTGAATTTAACCCAACCAAATCCAAAGTCATGAAGATCGGGGAAGAGCAAAGAAGACCTCTGACAGAGTATAGTCTAGGTGGCCAAAGACTGCAAACCTCACTCAAGGAAAAAGATCTTGGATCTTGGGGTGAGTATAATACCGAGCACATCTCCTGAGGCGCATATCAGTCAGATAACTGCTGCAGCATATGGGCGTCTGGCAAACCTGAGAATAGCGTTCCGATACCTCAGGAATCGTTCAAGACTCTGTACACCGTGTACGTCAGGCCCATATTGGAGTATGCAGCACCAGTTTGGAATCCACACCTGGTCAAGCACGTCAAGAAATTAGACAAAGTGCAACGAGACTATTCCCAGAGTTAAGGGGATTGTGCTACAAAGAAAGGTTAAGGGAAATCGGCCTGACGACACTGGAGGACAGGAGGGTTATAGGAGACATGATAACGATACATAAAATACCGCGAGGAATTGACGAGGTGGACAAAGACAGGATGTCCCAGAGATGGGACACAGAAACAAGGGTTCACAGGGATCAAAGGGATGTTAGACAGTATTTCTTCAGTCACAGAGTTGTCAGGCAGTGGAATAGCTTAGAAAGTGATGTAGTGGAGGCAGGAACTATACATAGTTTTAAGACGAGGTTTGATAAAGCGCATGGAGCAGGGAGAGAGAGGACCAGTAGCAATCAGTGAAGAGGCGGGGCCAGGAGCCATGAATCGACCCCTGCAACCACAAATAGGTGAGTACACACTCACCAGAGTGCTTCTCTCTACGGCTCCTACACGCACAAGCAACACATCGCCACCTCAAGCACTTTCATTCCGCTAACTGGAAGTTTTAACTTGATTTCCCGGGTGGGGTTGTTATTGCTTCTCATCTCAACAAGTGATGCAACACATTGCTGACGGGTTCTTGATTCAAGGAATTGGAGCTGCCTTTCGTTTTCTTTGGATGTACCCTGATTCTCTTCCGTTTTGTTAACAAACCTCATATGATAAATCTGACCAGGTTCAACGGCCTCGCATCCCCGTCCAAGCCTCTTGGTTGATAGCCCGTTTAATCAAATTATTAGTGGTAGCAGCAAGCAGTCAACCGTAGGCACTACAATCAACATGTTTAGAAAAATATTTTAGATTGTATTAATAATACAATAACCTATAAATATTATATATAATTGTATTCTATGCATTTCTTCACTGGTAAAAATCTTGTATGTATATATATATGTATATATATATATATATATATATATATATATATATATATATATATATATATTATATATATATATATATATATATATATATATATATATATATATGATTGGTTTGTATTATTGAACAATTTACATAAAATTTCTCTCTGTTTATTTATTTAAGATTTAATTAGGGTCTGAAGTTATTTCGTTTAGTTAGTATCATTTGAAATATGTTAATTTCAGGTTTAAGTTATGTTAAATTTCTAGCTTAATTATATCTTCTTTTCAACAATTTTTTAAAAAGCGATTTAAAGTTAATTCATTTGTAAATCATATTGGTTAAATAATTTTAGCCGGGTTACTCAATTCTTGCTGTGGTTAGAAATTTAAATGGTTTGAAAATCATACCTTTTATAAATAATTTTTAGATTTAGATGATAGACGAAGAAACTTCAAAAAGATTATCAAAGAAATTGGATATACCTTAATGACAATCATCTCAATTTTGGTTCTGATATTCACGTATTTACTGCATATATATAGTAAATGTCGTTGCTCTAAGTGAAACAAAGCTAATGGTAGTATGGGAGTTTGAATGGGGAGAAATAAATGGGATCATGGTAGGCGTATCTCAGAGAGTTTAGAACCAAGGAAGGAAAAGAAGGAACATAAAGTTATAAATTCAAGGACTATGCAAGTTAAAATAAGAGTTGGATGCGAAAAGTGGGTTATACTAAGTGTTTATGAACTTGAAGAGAGAAGTGTAGAAAGAGAGAGAATTTCTGGGAGATGTTAAGTGAATGTTTAAGGAGGTTTGGAAACAGAGAGTAATTGTGATAGTGAAGCTAAATACTAAATTCAGAGACACTGGTGAGGAGGACACAGTAAGTTTGGAATGTCCAGGGTAAATAATAACTAGTTGAGCTTTGTATAGAAAGAGGTTTGATAATAGCTAAGACAGATTTTAAGAAAAAGAGGATAAGTACTCAAATATAATACAGGGCGAAATGGCAGCAGTTTGGTAGATCAAAAGCTAATAAGAACATAAGAAACGAGGAACACTGCAATAGGCCTGTTGGCCCATACTAGGCAGGTCTTTAACAAATCCAACCCATTAACAGAATTAATGCTATCCAAGCAATAAACTTTGATAATTCTATTGACCTATGTGCAAGTCCCATTCAAATCCAACCCCTCTCACTCATGTATTTATCCAACCTAAATTTGAAACTACCCAAGGTTTTAGCTTCAATCACCCTACTAGGCAGACTGCTCCACTCATCAACTACCCTATTTCCACACCAAAACTTCTGAATTTGCAAATTTTAGAGGGGTCACAAATACTTCATATTTGTAGCTACAATGAGAGTAAAAGGTAAATGGGATACAATGAGAATGGCATCAGTAAAAGAAAAGCGAGAAGGTAGATATTGTGAGATATAAGCGAGTGATGGAAGAAAAATGGGATAGTGAGAGTATATAGATTATGATGAGGTCGAACAGGTATGCGGTAGATTTAAAAATACAGTGTTAGAGTGTGCAGCAGAAGTTTCTGGATGTAAGAGGGTGGGTGCAGGAGGAAATAGGAGCGACTGGTGGAATGACGAGGTGACCCCAATGGAAATAAGTCACTGTGTCTGACTTTTTTGGGTTATCCTAAGTTCTCTACACATATGCTGCTATGTATGATAATTCTATGTAACTGTATCTGTGTATACCTGAATAAACTTACTTACTTACGTACTTACTTACTTACTAAAGGTTGTTCAAAACCAGAAGTGATATAATAAATATGTTATAGTGCTTGCTTACGTGTCTTTCTAAACCATCTTTGTAGATGAATGGTTCAGAGAACCGACATGTTGATAAATTAGACACATGTGCAACTCTTGGGTATCTTTATTGTGCAAACGTTTCGCCACACAGTGGCTTCATCAGTCCGTACGTAGGAGAAACTTGAAGAACAGGAGGAGAATGAGGTAATCAGTCCCTCAACCTTGAGTCGATGTGTTCAGTCCATCAATCTTGAATAGAATACGGCATATCAGCGGAGAGGCAACTTATAAACCTGCTGCACCTCTCCTGCCATACGGTTTATAAGCTGCCTCTCCGCTGATATGCCGTATTCTATTCAAGATTGATGGACTGAACACATCGACTCAAGGTTGAGGGACTGATTACCTCATTCTCCTCCTGTTCTTCAAGTTTCTCCTACGTACGGACTGATGAAGCCACTGTGTGGCGAAACGTTTCCACAATAAAGATACCCAAGAGTTGTGGCAATATAAACACAAATGCAGTATAATGTGATCCTTTATTCCAGTTTCCCCCCACAATTGGTTTTGGGAATCACAAAACAAAACCTTACCCTTAAGAAACCGGTTTAAAATCAGTTTAAATTCCATTTAAAAAATTGGGGACTGAAAATGACCCGGGGTTGGGGATGATTCCAAAAACCCCTTTTTTTAGTTTTTAAAAGGAGAGGGATAAGTTGTGGAAAACCCTTTCCAAAATTTTGGGGACCCCCCGATAAAGGAATTTTTTAAAAAAGTTTAAGTATTTTTTGAAGCCCCAACCGGGGGTTAATTTCGGAAAAACAAAAAGGGTGAAAACCGGGGATTTTTCCCCGGGTATTAAAGAAGTTGCTTCGTGGCCGAGGGGTTTTTGATTTTCCCGGGGTTAAAGGTTATTAAAAGTTTGTGGAATTACGGTTTTTTGTAACCAAGGAATTTCCTTGGGGGGTTCGTAAAAAACCATTTCTTTGGTTTTTGGGTGGTTTAAAAAAGTGATTAGGTTCCCTTTGATGTTTCCCCAGATAATTTTGATTTTCTTTTTTAAAGGGGTTTGGGGTTTTTAGGGTGTTGAAAAAAAGGAAAACCTTGCTAAACCTCCCCCCCGATTGGGGTGGTTCTAAAACTGTTTTGGTCCCCTTTGACCCCCACATAAGTTCACCCAACGGGGATTTTTACCCCTAAAAAATTAAAGAAATCTTTGCCCAAAAAAATTGCTTTTTTAAAACCCAAACCCCCGGGGCCCGGGGAAAACCCCCTTAAGGCCAAAACCCTCCCCCGCCGGGCCAACCATGCCCAAGAAATGTTATAACACTTTTTTCAAATAAAATTTTTGACGGCAAAACTTGGAAAAAAGAAGTTTTACGGACGAAACTAGTTCGTCCGTAAAAACTGGAAAATTTTTCACATGGCCGTCAACCCTATTTAAAGAAAAAATCCCAAGTTAAAATAAATCTTTTGGGCATTGGGCTTGGCTAGGCGACGGGCTGGAGATTTTAAAAACCTTCCCCGGGTTCCCCCGGGGGGGGTTTGGAAATTTTTTGGTTAAAATTTATTATCCCCCAGGGGCAGCGGTTGGGCTGCCACCTTTTTTAACTTATGCCCTTAATTGGCCGTGGTTTTTTTTTTGGGTTGAATCCCCTTGGAAGGGTTTTTTTTTGGGCCAAAAGGGTTAAAATGTTTGGGAAGGGGTTTTGGTTTGGGAAGGAACTTGTATTTTTGGAAAAATGTTTCTTGGGGTTTGGGAAGATTGGTTAGGAACAGACCTTTTTGGAAGTGCCTTTTGGGGAAAAGATTTTCCAAACCCCTTTAAATTGCACTTAATTGGCCCAAGTAACCAAACCCTTTTCCACAACCCCCCCCAAAGGGAATTAAAACCCCGGAAAAACATTTCCCAACCCACCAAACTCCAAAATTGAAACTTGTTTCCCCCCAACCCTTTTCCCAAAAACATTTTCTTTCCAAAAATTTTAAAAAAAATTTTTTCCCAAGTATCTCCCTTTCCACAACCACGACCATCAAGGACATCACCATAGTAGGCAGGACAAGCCTCCTTTCCTCTGCGGGGTATACAAACCCCTTTGAAATACTGAAAACAATTTTATACGTGGGCGAAACATCAAGGGACCCCCAAAACCCACGTTTTTTCAAACCCCAAATTTAAGCAAAGCGGGCCCGACGCAAAAGGGAATGCCTGCGTAAAAACACCGTAATTCACACAACCCTTGAAAACTCCCGAAACTCAAGACTTTTTTCGCCACAGAAGACAACACCAATACCAAAGAACCCGGAAATTTAAATCACTTATTTCTATACCCCGACAACTTCAACCAGAATAGTGGCTTCTAAACATAGCTGAACCACTTGCCAAGAAACTTTTTCCACCAATCCCACATAAGAACATTTGTGAAGGTCTGCTCAAAAAATTTGTCCAGTCCCCTTTCCCTTTAGCTACCCAATTTTTTAGACTCAAACAACCCAACTCGGTCCCTCTCAGATGCAGCATTCTTCACCTGACCTCAGCCGGACTAAAAAAACTCGCTTTCCTTCCACCCCAGGTAGTTCTGTTGTGACTTAAAAAAGGGCCCACTGTGGGGGCGAAACGTAGTCAAAAAAGGGATCCCCTTAACCATTGTTTTTAAATTGCCATAAGTTCTCTTTTATTTAACAAAAAAAAATGCTAGGGTTATGGCACTCCCGAGTTTCCAGAACCTTGCATTTATCACTTTAAACCCTGCATCTGCCATTTTTCGCCCCAAAGATTAGAGTTTGTCTAAATCCTCCAAAATTTTCCCAACATCTACTTTTGAATCAATTTCCAAACCAACTTGGGTGCACGGCAAATTTTGCTCATATCACAAATTTAATTCCCCTTCATCAAAAATCATTGAAATATTATAAACAGCAAGGGGCCCAAGACTGATCCCGGGTGGAACGCCACTTGTTACTGATCCCCACTGGGTTTTAAACCCCTTTTAAAGGGACACCTTTTTTCCGGGTCTGTGAGCCATGTTTCCCATCCACGAGGCACCCTTCCCCCCAAATGCCATGACTGCTACTTTCTTAAACAGCCCTTTGGGTGCAGAACTCTACAAATGCCTTACAAAAAACAATAAATAATATCAAATTTTTTATCGGGTAAAAACAGCCTAAAAAAGTTTTACTAAAAAAATTTAAAAAATTTATTAGACAAGCCCGGGCCTCTTGTGAATCCACTGAGAAACCCCGTACTTTGGGATACGTGTTTTTTAGCTCTGGGAAGTTCTACGTGTACTTAGCTCTGGAAGACCTGTTTTTTGTGCTCTTGAGTGGTGACCTGTACTTTGATTTCTGACCGTACTTAACTTTTGTGAAAAAGTTCGTTTGCTCCCGGACTAAACCCAAGATGCCCCCAACCGAGCAACTCTACCAGCAACTTAAGGAAGAGTTGAAGGCAGCGAAGATGGAGTACGGCGATTGACCGGGGAAAACCCAAGGGGAATTCGAAAGTATTTTTCCTGTTTTTCGAGCCTCGGGGTCAAAAAGGGATCGTGGTCAGTTGCTGGACAGGGGGGGACGACGAAGTTGACGAATCAAGAAGACAATGGAAACCAGAAACGAAAAGAAGAAAGAGACGCGGGTGGAAACTCCCGTGGAAACCTCCAACGCTTTCCCGGGGTGTTTAACCCGACGAAGGGAAAGCCCAAAACTACTGGGATCTTCACGCCCGAACGCAAGGAAGGTAAAAATTTTGGGTTGTTGGGGGGAATCCCCGGGTTTAGATACAGGGAAGGGCATTCTGCTTAAAGGACGGAATAGGGAAAAAAGGGGTATGCTTTCCCTGGGGTTTGGGATGGGGGACATTTTTACCCGGGCTTGACAACACAGAACGGTAAGGGGATCAAATCCAATTTTTTCCCTCAGTGCTGGGGGCAATGAGGTAGGCAAGCGGGAAGGAATTTATTTTAGAAAGCAGGAAAAGCTATAGACTTTAATTGGGAAGAAGGGGGGGGGGCCCGGGTTAAATATTCATTTTGCCAAGAAGAGGTTTTGGGGTATAAAAGGGTTTTGCCCAAGCAATTGGTTTTAAATTTTTGGGCTGGATAAACCTGAAGGGGAAATGCAGTACCTTTCTTTTGACAACGGGGAAAACCTTCCGGGCCAAAATGACATATGCCGGGGATGGGGTTCCCCTTATCCAGGGCCCGGTGGGGTTTTTTTCCTTGCAACTCAGTGAGGGGGTTTTTTAGGACTTTAAACAGGATTATTAGGGGTAGGGGTTTAAAAATGATTAATAATGAGTATGGATATTTAAACTTATCTCTGATATTAAGAATCTTTTATAGTAACTGTCATGGGGTAACCGGGGTTAATGAAATTTTTCAAAATTGTGTAAAAACAAAGATGAATAAAAAAATTGGGCAGAAAAAAAAAAAATTTTATGGTATTTTATGCAACAGTCGAAGGGGAAAAGAAAAAAAATTTAAATAAACCCTACTTTTGGGTAGCATGTCCCTGGGAACTTTGATATCTTGCATTAACTAAAACGTGGTATGATTTAAAGAGTGGGGAAAATAAACTACGGGTTTTTGTAATATTCCGGATTTTTTTATTAAATGGGGAAGTTTAAATTTGGGAAAGGGGGGAAGGATTTGCATTGAAAGTTCGTGAAAAATTAATTGTTGCAAAAAAAAAGGGTATAAAAAATAGATGGGCAAAACAGACCCTTTTTTGGGTAGAGCCCGTGGAGGCCCCAAGAAAACAAATTCTGGGTGAAAATATCCGCCCCTCCAGTTTTTGGATCACGAAAAGAGGGAACTTTTTTGGGGACAAAAATTGTTGGGGCTTCTGGACACAGAAACGTAGTCATAGTGGGGGATTTTAAATTTACCAAATTGAAGGGAAATTTCCTTTGACGGGTAACTAGAGTCCAGTGACTTCAAGGAAACAGTTCGGGACTTTTTCTAAAACAGAGTGTAACTGAACCTCCCCGGGGGTAAAAATTTTGGGCTAAAACCTAGTTTTTGTCAAAAAAGGGAAAACACTAGTGAATAATCGGAGATCACTGAAGACGGGGCGCAAGTGATCAAAAATCCATCACCTTTAGCATTTTTTGGGGAATGCAAGAAAATGATAATAAAAAAAAAAATTTCCCCGATTTTCGTTCTCCCCAAATTAAAAATTGGACTTAGGGAACACCCGCCCTAATCTTGTTTGGGGGTTATCTAGCAAAGTTTTTAAAAGACGAAAATCATACTTAAAATAAAAGGGGGATTTTGCTTTTATGATTTTTTTTTAATAATGTACACGTCCCCAAGAGATATACATTCCCCAAGAAAATTTAGGTCTAATAATAACGATCCCAAAGGGGTTTAACCCAAGGGGGGTTTTAAAGCATCTTTTTGGGGGGAAAAAAAGGGGAAATTTATAGGCGAAATCAGAAGAGGAGGGGTTTAACCTTACTGCCCAAAAATTTTCACTTAAAAGAGAGTAAAAAAGGGATTAGAAAGGCAAAACGTGACTATAAATTAGAGTCGCAAAAGAATCAAAGACAAAATCCAAAGGGTTTCTTTAAAGGGGATGGGAAACAAGTAAAAGGAAAAAGTGGGACCCTGAAATCTGGGAAGGACACTAACGGAAAATGAACTGGAAAGGGTTTTTCCTTATTTAATGATTTTTTTTGTCATTTTTCACAGGAAGATGAAAAATGAGATTCCAGAAAATTAAAAATTTTATTTAGTTCCTGATGAATTTAATTTAAACCCTAATATTACTGCCCCCCCGAAAGGGACATGGTTATTAAACAAAAAACAAACTAAACAAAATAAGTCCCCGGGAAACCCGATATTTTTCAAGGTATTTAAAGGGAATGCAAGTTTGGACTTAGCCCGCCTTTAACGATGTATCAATGCGCCCATCCAAACCAGTGTTGTCCCCAGAGATTGGAAGAGGGCCAATGGGGTTCCTATTTTAAAAACAGGGGATAAGCCCCACCCCTTTTTAAAATTTTACCGCCCAATAAGCCGGACTTCAAATAGGGGGCAAGTTATTAGAATAAATTATAGCTGCCCTTATCAAAAGTCCCTTAAAGCATAACTGAAAAATAATCTCAGCAGGGATTCACAGAGGTGTTCCTCCCTAAACAAACTTACGACGTTCTTCAAAGAACTTTGAGGCATTTGACAGTGAAAGGAAAAAGATATTGTTTATTTGGTTTTTAGTAAACCCTTTCGACGAGACCTCACAAGAAACTCTTAAGAAAAGGGGCAGCCCAGGGAAATAGGAGGTAAAGTCCTAGAAAGGTTTGAGCATGGTTTAAACCAAAAAAAGCAGAGAGTTACCTTTAAAAGGGAAAGGAAATGAAGGGGGATTAGTCACAAGGGGCTTTTCCAAAAGGATCATTTTGGGGCCCTCTCTTGTTCAAAATTTACATTAATGACCTTGAAAAAGGGGGATTACTAGTGACAGGAGAAAATTTTGCTGATGATACAAGATGGGCCCGAAAATTTCCCACCCTGGGGAGGATATCAATGAACTAAAGAGGGAATTTGAAAAAATTTTAATGTCTTGGTCTGAGAAAGGGCAGAGAAGTTTAATGTGGATAAGTGAAAGGGTTACTTGCCCTTGGAAAAGAAAAAAAACCTCAAAAGGCAATAACGGGTTTGAAGTAGAGTTTGGGTCATACAAAATGTGAAAAAGACTTGGGAGCATGGAAAGCAGAAATCAAAACCCCAAGACAGAAATCCCTTTCAGTGGCGAAAACAAAGCCAAAAATTTTATTTGGGATTTACCCTCAAAAGTAAAAGTAACAAAAGCCCAAAATTTTTTTTTACGCCTATACATCCAAATGGGGCCTCTTTGGGTTTTAGGGCGTTTCATTTTTGGGTCCCCTTACTAAAAAGGAATGGACAAGACTCATTAAAAACCCTACAGAAAGAATGACTAAAATGATTTCGTGAAAAGGGAACCTCCCGTATGAAGATAATTTAAAGCCTTAAATCCCACCCCTTGGGAGGGGCGTAAAAAGAGGGGAAAAAATCATTGAAGTGTTTTAATGGATGACGGGCATAAACAAGGGAGACATTAATAAAGTACTCGGGGTGTCGAACCGGGTTTAAAACCGGGAATAAGGTTAAGTTGAAAAAATTTAATTTAAAAAGGGGAAACATGGGGTAAGTCCCTGTTTTCTAAAAAAGATTTTGTAGTTTGCGTGGAACAGCCCTTCCCAAGGGGTGTAGGGGCTGGGCCCGGGGTAGTTTTAAAGAAAGACTGGAAACAAATATAGGGGTGGGGGGGGCCCTGGGTTTGTTTGGGGGTTGGGGAGGTGCGGATTTGGTTTCTTGGGGTACTTTAGATAAGATCTTTTTTGATAAGGACCTGCCTCGAAATGGGCCTGGGCCCTTTCTGCAGTTTTCCCACATTTTTAAAGTTTTTATTTCTTATTAATCAAGCTAGTTTTATCGAGATGGCTTTTTAAAAATTTCCCCGCTATAATTAAACTCTAGAAATTTTGCCTAAAAAAATTGAGGTCAGGCTTTTTGGGGCGGAAATTTTTGGGGGTAAAACTTGTCCCCTTTTTTTAAAAATGGGAATTACATTAGCCTCTTCCACATACCCGCCCACTGCCCCTTTTGAAGAGAAAAAATTAAAAATATTATTTAATGGTTCAAAAGACTTCCATTTTAAAAACCCCCTTAAAAAACCCTTAAAAAAACCTCATCAAACCCGTGCCCTTTTTTTGCCTCATTTGGTCAAACCTGTTTTCACACCATTTCACTAGTGCCCTGGATGTTACAAAAATTTTAAAATCTTCTTTGATCCCCCAAAAAAAATTTAAATTTAAACCGGAAAAATTATTAGTGTTCCCTGTTAAAAACCGAGAAAAAATAATTTTTTAAAATCGAGAAAACATTTCATTCCTTTGCAGTAAGATCCCATAGTTTTTTTTAAAGGGGACCTATTTTAAACTCTAACTTTTTTTTCTATAGCCCTTTGGAAAAAACTTTTTGGGTTAGTTTTAGAACCCCAGCAATTTTAATTTCTATCCCTTTTAGCTTTTCTTTTTCCCCTTTTTAATGTCCCTTTAATTTAAATATACTGATTCATAAGGACCCTCGCCTCTTTTAAATACGCCTAAATTTCCTTTCATCCTAGTAGAAAATTCAGCCTATTAAATTTATTTCCCTTTTTGGGGGGCATTTCTATTTGATCTAAATTTTTCCCTTAAAAGGGAAAAACGCTCTTTGAGCAGCAAAGGATTTTGTTCAGAAAACTGCCAAAAATTTAAAAGCTCTCTTCGTTTAACCCCCCTCCCAAAAGATGATAAAAGGGTTTTTCCCCAAGCCCCCCGGGAATCGCTAAGCGAAAAAACTGGGGCTTTTTACTTTAGTTTATCCCCCCTATCAAAACATCATTCCAAATTTTACATGTAATTTTTTTGTGGTCGCTACACCCCGTTCCCCTGAAAAATTCTAAATTATTAAAAAGGGATTCTTTTTTTCCAGAACTAAGTCAACAGGTATTACCCCTTGTAGGGTTTTGTCACAAACTGCTTCAAAAAGCAATTTCCGAACCCACTTCTAAAAACCCTAAGATTTCAATTCCCCCGTCAAGAAAAATTCCCCGTCAAGATAAAGACCCGCCCCGCAAGGCCTTTTGCCTTTTACAGTTTTTCCTCCATTCTTATTTTTTTTATGAAATTTTTCAGTCACGTGCTCACATCTCCTCCCCCGCCAATATATAAAATTCTCCTTTCCCCTATGTTAGAAGTGATCAAGGTCCCCAGGGCCGAAATGTTTTCAAATAAATATGTTTTAAAAAATTTGCTTCGTGTCTTTTAAACCAACTTGTCGGGAATTTAATTTCCAAGGTTTTTACCATCACCCCCTTTACTGTTCTTTTCCCGTTATCAAAAACATAAGAACATAAGAACGAAGAACACTGCAGAAGGCCTACTGGGCCCCGCGAAGGGGGAGGTCCAAGTCTCCTAAACCGGGTAAGCCCAAAGACCCCACCCATTTGGGGCAGGGCACATTGAAATTAAGGGAGGAACACGGCAACCGACCTGGTACCCCAAGCTTTTCGGCTAACTCACAACCCCCCCACAACTAAATCATGTATTTATCCAACCTATTTAAACAAAAACAAATTTTTGGTCAAGTGAGGTCACAGAACCCCCGGGGCTGCTTGGGGAATTTCTGGACCGGTTTTCAAAAACATGGCTTGGCCCTTTTGCAGTGTTTTTAAAACTGAGGTTGGGGGAGTTTAAGGAGGAGGTCTTTTCTTTCCCGGGGGAAATTTGGAGGGTGAAGGTTTCCCCCTCAAAAGGGCTGGGGGGAGGTGAGGTGGCTGGAGTTGGGGGAAAAGAGACTTTTAGCAGTGAGGGGCAGTCTGTCTCCGCTGTAAGGAGGCCGTATTGGGGAAAGGGAGCAACGGCTACCCAGTGAGGTGCGCCCCCACCTGCTAAAAAAGGGCGAGTTGTTTTACAGTAATTTGGGGGGGGGCAACAAATAAAGGGAAAATTTAAGGGGGGAAGAAATAAGGTAGGAAATTTCCCTTTTCTGTTCTCCCCGGGTGAATGACTTCATGGCCCCGTGAAGGGAAGGGAACTAAAAGCCCCTGCCCAATTGGGGGGGGGGAACGCATTTTTGTGGGTTGGGGACTCTCCGGGAAATATATTGACCGTGCTTTTTGTAATAGGGAAAAAGAAGATGAGAATAGAGGGTGCTTTCCCGGAGCTGGTGTTGGGGGCATTGTCCAACAGGCGGATAATATCATGTCAGTAATGGGAAACAGCCCCTTTTCTGTCTCAGTGCTGGGGAAATGATATTGGGGAAAGGGGAAGGGAGAAGAGTGCAAAATAAGTAAAAAGGGGCAGCTATAGATTTTTATTTTAAATCTAAGGGGGGGATCCCAATCATATTTAGCACTTTTCCTTTAAAAGGGGGGTAGAAATGAATGGTTTTCCCAGGGGAATTGGTGTAAATTGTGGCTAGCAGATACGGCAAGGAACTTGCAAACCCATT
This sequence comes from Cherax quadricarinatus, assembly GCF_026875155.1. NCBI lineage: Eukaryota > Metazoa > Arthropoda > Malacostraca > Decapoda > Parastacidae > Cherax > Cherax quadricarinatus. Next base: position 15,082,630 of record NC_069486.1, on the reverse strand, counting down.
CATTGACAAATGGAACAACTTTTAAAAGGGAAACAAAGATATGTAACAAGGGAAGGGGGACATCTCTCTGGTCAGGGTGGGAGCACTTGCGACTCGTTTAGAAGGGCCCTTTTTGAAATGCCAAAGAATTTTTTTAAAATGATGGAAGATAAGGTATGGGGGTGTGTTTGGGGGGCAAACAGGTTTTCAAAACTAGGGTTTGGGAAAAAGAAAAAGTATAAAAGGGTTTTAGCATGAAGTTTTTAAATAAAGACAATTGAACAGGTCAGCAAACAAAGGGGGAAAAGCAAGGGCAACAAGGGGCTAAACCCCTTAAGGGTTTTCTATACTAATAGCAGATTTTTTAGAAATAAATAGATGACTAAATTAAATTCAAGTGCGGAAAAATAAAATTATTTCTATAACAAGAACCCGGCTCAAACCGAAAGATAGAGAGATGCCCCCCCTGAATGTCACATACAAGGGATAAATTATTCCACCTGACAGGGTCAACAGGGAAAAGGGGGTTGGGGGTACGATGTCGTAAGACAAATTTTAAAAGTTTGTTAAACAAGATATTAAATTTGAAGCACAGCCACTGAATCTGTTTTTACAGCTTCTCGAGGGCCCCAGAAAAAAAAAAAATTTTGGGGTGATTTTCAGGGCCCCAATCTTTAAAAGGGAGTGCAGTAAACTTCTATGGGGCGAAATTCGTAAGGCAACTACATACGAAAATGTTTGTGCTAATGGAAAATTTTAACTATAGACCAAATTTACTGGGGCAATTTGACAGAAATTTTTGATTCGGGTGACTTTCTTTTATACGATCCAGGATTGTTTTTTAAAACATTTTTTGACAGAGCCAACTAGGGGAAAAACCTCCTTGACTTTTGGGTTTTTGCCATAGGGAAACACTAATTAATAATCCCTTTAGGTTAAGATGCTTTGGGGGAGTGATCACCAAAAACTCGTTTTAATAAAATTTATGGAATTCCCCAATAATGGCCCAAACAAGTCTTTCCCCCCTGACTTTTGCTTGGGGATTTTTAAAACTGAAAAATTTCTTTGGTTTGGGGTAACCCGGAAAAGACCTGACTAAGGGGCAGGGAGGGGGGGTGATGGTTTTCCCTATGAAGCTTTCCCCGGCATAGTTTAGCTGCTCAGTCCCAAAATTTTTTCCAAATAGGGAAAACAGATCAAACAAAAATGACCTAAATGGAAAGAACAATAAATTAAAATACTTAATTTGGGAAAAGAGGGGGCATAAATAGGGAAATCAAAAGAGGAGAGGGGCAAAATTTAAAAAATCGATATATTCAGTTTAAAAAGGAAATAAAAAAGGGAAAAAGAAAACAAAAAGAGATTATGAGGGTTTTTAAATTTTCAAAAGGGGGGGCGGGGGGGAAGGGCTAACCCAAAAGGATTCTTTTTTAGGTATACAGAAGTAAGATCAGGGAAAAAGATAGGGGCCCCCCAAAAGTTCCCGGGTCAAACTCACTGACAGTGAAAAGGAAATGTGTAAAAATTTTTTAAAACAAACTTCCTCTCAGTTTTTACACAGGGGGATCCCCGCGATATTCCAGTAATGAAAAATTATGAAAAACGGACGAAAAATAAACGTGCACTATTAGAGTCACAAGTGACCCTGGCCCTTTGGCAAATTTGGGGGTAAATTTTAAAAACCAACAAATCCCCAGGCCCGGGTGAAAAGGGTTTTCAAAGGGGTTTTTAAAAGGGAAAGTAAAGAGGGGCCCTTTGCACACCCTTTGGGTAATCTTTTCAACATATCACTACAAACTGGGGAAAGGGGGCCAGGGTAAGGGGGAAAAAGGCAAAAGTGATACCTATTTTTTAAAAAAAGGTGACAGGTCCTTAGCTTTGAACTATAACCAATAAAACCTAACCTCCATATTTGGGGAAAATTTTTTGGAAAACAATAAAAGGGGGGCCCAGGGTTGTTTGTAGCCACCTTGAAAAGCATAAATTAATCAAAGAATCCACATGGTTTTTTCAAAGGGGGGTTTTCCCCGGGCCCTTTCGAAATTTTTTTAACCTTTTTTACTAAGGAATTTGGGGGAGGGGAGATCAAGGTTAAAAATATATATTTTGGGATAAGGAATTCAGTAAAGGGGTTTGACCCGGGGCCCACATCAAGACAAATTTAGGGGAAAAAAAAAAACACATGGAATAGGGGGAGAAATTTTTTTCCCGATAAGGGATGGGTTTACAAAAGGGGGAAACAGAGAGTTTGGGATAAATGGGGGGAAATCAAAGTGGGGGGAAACGTCAACAGCGGTGTTCCACACGGGGCCCTGTTGGGCCCCCGCTGTTCACAATCACATTTAAAAAACATAGATTAGGGGATAAAAAAAGCGAAAAAATCGGCAAATTTTTCCGATGACCCCAAAATAGGCCGTCGAAATTTTTCTGACGAGGAAAATTCGAGCACTCCAGGAAGATTTGAAAAGACGGGTGCAGTGGTCGGAAAGTTGGGAGAAGCAGGGTTTAAAAAAGACAAAAAGCAAAAATTCTAAATGTTTGGGCAGGACAATAACCAGGGCCCCATATAAACCCAAAAAAATTAACTTAAAATTACGGATTTTCAAAAAAAATTTGGAGTTTTGGTTAGCAGTAATCTAAACCAAGACAACAGTGATAAGTGTTTGCAATAAAGCTAAAAAGAATCCTTTGGGTTTAATCAAGAAGCATAAATAATAGGAGTCCCAGGTTTTTCTTCAACCCCTATACATCCCTTTGGGTTTGGCCCAAATTTTTATAAAGCGCACAGTTTGGTCACCGTATTCAGAATGGATATTTAAAATTTTTCCCGGAAAAGTACAAAGAGGATGACAAAGATGATCCCATGTATCAGAAACCTTCCCTATGAGGGTAGACTAAGGGGCCCCGAAAATGCACTTCTAGAAAGACGTAGAATTAGGGGGGGTTTTATTGAGTTTTAAAAATGGAAGACAGGAAAAATAAAAGGGGGTGTAAATATTTTGCTGAAAAAACTGCCTAGACAGGACTCGCAGCAATGGTTTTAATTTTGGGAAAAAATTTAATTCAGGAAAAGGGTAAAGGAAAGGGACTGGTTTGGGGAATAGAGTTTGTGATGAGTGGAACAAACTCCCAAATACCGTTATAGAGGCCAAACGTTGTGTAGCCCTTTAAAAAAAGGGGTTTGGGTAAATACATGAGTTTAAAATTTGGGGGGGTGATTAGACCTGATAGCTTTTTTGCTAACGGTCGGGGCCCCTGTTTCCCCCCCCTTAAGGGCAATGTGACCTGACCTTACTAGGTTTTGGGGGATTTTCTTAAGCCCCTTTGGAGACTTGGGCCCCGCCTCGCAGGGCCAGTAGGCCTTTTGCATGTTCCTTCGTTCCAAAGTTCTTATTTTTTTTAAGACACATAAAGCAACAGTTTTGGTATCTTTATTTTGAAACGTTTCGCCCCACACAGTAGGCATTCCCTTTAGTCGAGTACGAAAAGTAACTTCTGCTTTTTAAAATTTTTTGTACTCCTGAAAAAGCCAAATGTGTTGCCCAAACGTTTTTTGAAAAAAAGATACCTGGTATGAGGGGTTTTTGCACGCCATTTGCAAACAAAACGAAATTCCCCCTTCAGTTAAACATATAAATTTGTTGCAGCCTCTCAATGAGATTTTTAGATGGAATTAAAAAAAAATTTGAGATTTTGTTTTTAGGGAAAAGGAAAAGTTAAACAAAGAAAAAAACAAACAATCAGTTGATTTAACAATAAAATGAAATAAAATACGACAGGGTTTTTAGGTAAGACACATATGCAACAGTTAAGTATTTAAAGTTAAGACACTTGGGGCAAACATCGGATACTTTAAATTTTAACGTTTCCCCCATTTCCCGTGGCTTTTTCAATACAGATTCTAGGGCATAAAAGGAAGAAAAGTAGAAAATATAAAAAAAAAAGATGAGGGAATCATTTCCCCCGGCCCTTTGGGGTTTAGTTTCCCCAAACCCCCGTGGGGGAGGAGAATCCCGGAGCAAAGGCAAAAAACTGGGGGTTTATATAGGCGTCATGGAAAGGGGCCGGGGGAGCAGACGAAAAGGGGAGTTTACGGTAGGCGGGGTTCCCCACTTTAAAATAACTTCAATGCCGAGGGCCGATTAACCCCATCTTTTTTATATAAATTTTAAATGTCTTCCTATTATGTCCCCAGAAAACGTATTGATAAAGCCACGGATGGCAAACGTCTACAATAAAAAATATCCCAATTTTTTGCACTTTTTTTTAAAATTTTTATATTGTTTGGTAATTTTATACCTTTCTTGCACAACAGTTAATATCTTTTTTCGAACGTTTTTGCCTACACAGTAGGCCTCTTTAGCGAAATACAGCAAATTTTATAGGGAACAAAGAGACTTGAAGACGAAAGTAATCAGTCCCCCTCACCCTTTTAAGTTTTTGAGGGTCGTCCCCCCAGTCTGGGGAAAAAATATTGTTCCATAGTCTGCAAAAAAAAAGGAGTTAAGGGGTTTGATGGAGCCTTATTAAAAAGCGCCAGGGGTAGACCCAAGGCACAAGTAATAAGAAAGTAAAACGTTGAGAGGTCAAAGGGCCCCTCCAAATCCCGCCAAATTTTCACTTTTTTGTACTTGGGCTGAAGAAGCCTTTCCGTGTAGGCGAAAAGTTTCATAAAAAGAACCTAACTGTTTTTCATAAGTTCTTAAACCCAAAAAACCTTCGGAAATTTTTTAAAACCCTTTTAAAAGTTCAAACTGTCAGACCACGCAACACAAGGGAAACCCTTTGGGACAGACCCGCAATCAAACCCCGAAAAACTTTCCCCTAGTGAAAAGGGGGGGGAAATTTTAGAGGGACCTACCTCTCAACATCTGGGTTTCTTACCTCTCCAAATGGGGGCCCACGTCTCACCTCTTTAAGGGCTATAAAAAAGCCTCCCAAACCTGTCACTTCTTCTCCATATTGTTTCATACAATGGGAAAAAGGGTCCCTTCTCCAGAAATGAGGGGGGGACTTTTACCACCCCAAAACTTTTTGATATTTGGGGGGGGGGGGGGGGGGGGGGGGGGGGTTTTTTTTAAACATCGTCCCTTCCCAAATATCTTCTGCTTCTATCAACTTTTCTGTACTTGACTGAAGAAGCCTACTGTGTAGGCGAAACGTTTCATAATAAAGATACCTAACTGTTGCATATGTGTCTTACCTAACAACCTGTCGGTATTTTATACCATTTTAATGTTCAACTTTGCTGTACTCGACTGAAGAAGCCTACTGTGCAGGCGAAACGTTTCGAAATAAAGATACTTAACTGTTGCATATGTGTCTTACCTAAACAATGCCATTGATGTTGCAGCGACACATATTGCAGATTTCTCTGTCTTTTACCGCAGTCGCTATACTAAAATAGGATTACAGTCGCTTAGTTTTGGATTCCTTGCAATACAACGTAATTTCAGTTAAAGCCTCGGTTGGTTGCACATGCCTCACATGCTGAGTGTCCGGGGGTCGAACCCCGGTACATGTGGAAACATTCCTAACACCTGCTGTCCTTGTTCACCTAGTAGTAAGTAGGTATCTAAGTGTTAGCCTACTGGTGTGGGTCGCATCCTAGTTGGGGGAGGAGTAGAAGACCAGGATTGTGTTTGGAAAGGGAGTTATGAACAATGTGCAGCTAGCGTCACTGCAGTGGTACCTACTAACATCACCTAATTAAGCTTTGTCAGCTTTACCGTAGCTACCATTTTGCTCTGACTTTTTTGGGTTATCCCAGGTTCTCTACACATATGTTGCTATGTATGATAATTTACGTAACTGTATTTGTACATACCTGAATAAACTTACTTACTTACTTACTAATGTGAAAGTTAATACACATGTGCAACATCTGGATATCTTTATTGTAGACGTTTCGCCATCCAGTGGCTTTATCAATACAGATTCTAGGACATAATAGGAAGACAGTAGAACTATATACAAAAGATGAGGTAATCAGTCCCTCGGCCTTGGAGTTAGTGTTCACAGCATCGTGGTGGAGGAGAATCTGGAGCAAAGGCAAGAAGACTGACGTTTATATAGGCGTCAGTGGATAGGGACGGGCAGCAGACGAGGGCAGTCACTGGTAGGCGGGATTCCCCAGTGGAAGTAGGTCCTTCCCAAAGAGATGGGTTAGTTGCAGCAGCCGTGAAGAAGGTCTTGTAGATGTCCTCTGAACCAAGATTCCATGATGTTGCAGTGTCTGACAAGTTGTGTAAGAAAGGTATAAAATACCATTACTTACTAATGGCTGAGTGTAGCCTTCACACACACACACGCATTTATTCTCGAATATAATTCCATTCCGAGTACCTTGATATTCTTGGGTTTCTTGAACTGGCCAAAGCTAAATATATTATTAGGGTTATCTGTATACATGGAGTATACCTGGAGGGCGTTCCGGAGGCCAACGACCCTACGGCCCTGTCCATCACCAGGCCTCGCGGTGGATCAGGGCCTGATTTACCAGGTTGTTACTGCCGGCCGCACGTAATCCAGCGTACGAAGTATAGCTGGGCTGGTTAGGTACTAACTTTAGTGGGAAAGAGTCGTATAATTGAAGATGATAAATTAGACACATGTGCAACTCTTGGGTATCTTTAGTGAGGAAACGTTTCGCCACACAGTGGCTTCATCAGTCCATACGTAGGTAAGACACATATGCAACAGTTAGACAACTTTATTCCGAAACGTTTCGCCTACACAGTAGGCTTCTTCAGTCGAATACAGAAAGTAGGCAGGAACAGTAGAGATGTGAAGACGATGTAATCAGTCCATCACCCTTAAAGTCGTAGAATTTGAGGTTGTCAGTCCCTCGGCCTGGAGAAGTTCAGTTCCATAGTCAGGAACTATCTACGACTTTAAGGGTGATGGACTGATTACATCGTCTTCACATCTCTACTGTTCCTGCCTACTTTCTGTATTCGACTGAAGAAGCCTACTGTGTAGGCGAAACGTTTCGGAATAAAGTTGTCTAACTGTTGCATATGTGTCTTACCTATCAACCTGTCGGTATTGTATACCATTTTGATGTTCAGTCCATACGTAGGAGAAACTTGAAGAACAGGAGGAGAATGAGGTAATCAGTCCCTCAACCTTGAGTCGATGTGTTCAGTCCATCAATCTTGATGGATTGAATGATTGAATGATAGATTGAATGAAGCCACGTGTGGCGAAACTTTTTCCTCAAAAAGAAAACCCCAGAGTTGCCATGTGTCTAATTTTCAACGGTCGTTCCGAACCTTTTCTCACAAATATTGAAGATAATGTGCAACAGTGGGCCTGCCAACCTGTAATGTAGGTTGTTTTTTCCCTCTTTAAAAGAAGGTACCACAGGTTCGAATCTCGCCCAGTTTCATTAATTTAGTTATATCTAACAAACGGGGACTCGGCAAGGGCTTAAGTTGGAAAAATTCAGATTCGGAAGGATATAGGAAAGCACTGGTTTGGTAATAGAGTCGGGGATATGGAACAAACCCCCGAGTACATTTTTTGGGAAAAAACGTTGTGTAGTTTTAAAAAAAGGGTTTAGAAAAATACATGAGGGGGTGTGGGGGTGGGTGTGGTTGACCTGACTATTGTGTACTGGGTCAGTTTCCCGGTTCCTTCCTTAAGTGAATGTAACCAAAACCTGACAAGGTTGGGGCAGGGGAGCTTGAACCCGCCCGCATGGGCCCGTAGGCCTTTGCTGTGTTATTCTTTCTTAGTTCCTCTTGTGTACACTGACACTGCCACTAAGGGGCAAGATCTAATTTTTTCAACAGCCTTTTAATTAAAAAATCTCACTTGGGCGTCGCAAAAGGGTTTAGAAAAGGGTTTCACCTCCCACTCTAGCTACCCCAGAGTCAGAGTCTCTTTCAGTGCACTCGGGTTCCAATTTTTATCCAATTTTTCGTGATTTTTTTTCATTCATTATTTTTTATTCTTTTACGAGATCACTGACACTGAATTTGTATGGCTGATAGGTAGCTCGGTTACTAGGTATGTTTGTATAGGAAGTTGGAGCAATTAAAACCTTGCAACTGACTTCGATAAAGTGGATATTAAAATGGTATAAAATACCGACAGGTTGTTAGGTAAGACACATGTGCAACAGTTAGGTATCTTTATTTCGAAACGTTTCGCCTACACAGTAGGCTTCTTCATTCGAGTACAGAAAAGTTGATAGAAGAGGCGTGAAGACGATGTAATCAGTCCATTACTCTTGAAGTTTTGAGGTGGTCGGTCCCTCAGTCGTCACGTCTCTTCTATCAACTTTTCTGCACTCGACTGAAGAAGCCTACTGTATAGGCGAAACGTTTCGAAATAAAGGTACCTAACTGTTGCACATGTGTCTTACCTAACAGGACTTCGATAAAGTTACACCTCAAAACCAGCAGAGTGAAACAGGAGAAGGGAAACCTCTTACACACGAAGCCTCAGGGTTGACCTCCAACTATCTTTACGTATATTAAGACGTATTTACAATTTCCTCCAACTATCTTTACGTATATTAAGACGTATTTACAATTTCCTCCAACTATCTTTACGTATATTAAGACGTATTTACAATTTCCTCCAACTATCTTTACGTATATTAAGACGTATTTACAATTTCCTCCAACTATCTTTACGTATATTAACTTTTTTCACTAAGGTATTTGAGGAGGTAGATCATGGTAATGAATATGATATTGTGTATATGGACTTCAGTAAGGCTTTTGACAGGGTCCCACATCAGAGACTATTGAGGAAAATTAAAGCACATGGAATAGGAGGAGAAATTTTTTCCTGGATAGAGGCATGGTTGACAAATAGGCAGCAGAGAGTTTGCATAAATGGGGAGAAATCAGAGTGGGGAAGCGTCACGAGCGGTGTTCCACAGGGGTCAGTGTTGGGCCCCCTGCTGTTCACAATCTACATAAACGACATAGAATGAGGGCATAAAGAGCGACAATCGGCAAGTTTGCCGATGACACCAAAATAGGCCGTCGAATTCATTCTGACGAGGACATTCGAGCACTCCAGGAAGATTTGAATAGACTGATGCAGTGGTCGGAGAAGTGGCAGATGCAGTTTAATATAGACAAATGCAAAGTTCTAAATGTTGGACAGGACAATAACCATGCCACATATAAACTAAATAATGTAGATCTTAATATTACGGATTGCGAAAAAGATTTAGGAGTTCTGGTTAGCAGTAATCTGAAACCAAGACAACAGTGCATAAGTGTTCGCAATAAAGCTAATAGAATCCTTGGCTTCATATCAAGAAGCATAAATAATAGGAGTCCTCAGGTTGTTCTTCAACTCTATACATCCTTGGTTAGGCCTCATTTAGATTATGCTGCACAGTTTTGGTCACCGTATTACAGAATGGATATAAATTCTCTGGAAAATGTACAAAGGAGGATGACAAAGTTGATCCCATGTATCAGAAACCTTCCCTATGAGGATAGACTGAGGGCCCTGAAACTGCACTCTCTAGAAAGACGTAGAATTAGGGGGGATATGATTGAGGTGTATAAATGGAAGACGGGAATAAATAAAGGGGAGGGTAATAGTGTGCTGAAAAAAATCTGCCTAGACAGGACTCGCAGCAATGGTTTTAAGTTGGAAAAAATTCAGATTCAGGAAGGATATAGGAAAAGTACTGGTTTGGTAATAGAGTTGTGGATGAGTGGAACAAACTCCCAATTTACCGTTATAGAGGCCAGAACGTTGTGTAGCTTTAAAAATAGGTTGGATAAATACATGAGTAGATGTGGGTGGGTGTGAGTTAGACCTGATAGCTTGTGCTAACAGGTCGGTTGCCGTGTTCCTCCCTTAAGTCAATGTGACCTGACCTGACTAGGTTGGGTGCATTGGCTTAAGCCGGTAGGAGACTTGGACCTGCCTTGCATGGGCCAGTAGGCATTCTGCAGTGTTCCTTCGTTCTTATGTTCTTATGTATATTAAGACGTATTTACAATTTCCTCCAACTATCTTTACGTATATTAAGACGTATTTACAATTTCCTCCAACTATCTTTACGTATATTAAGACGTTTAAAACAATTTCCTCCAACTATCTTTACGTATATTAAGACGTTTAAAACAATTTCCTCCAACTATCTTTACGTATATTAAGACGTTTAAAACAATTTCCTCCAACTAGCTTTGATGAACAATTTCCTCCAACTAGCTTTACGTATATTAAGACGTATTTACAATTTCTTTTATGTAATAAGCAACACTGGCTTTAAAAAAACCATACCACGGACGGGATTGAACCCGCGGTCAGAGAGTCTCAAAACTCCAGACTGTTTGTTTGCAATCATTTTATTTTTTTTTTTTTTTTTTATTATCACACCGGCCGATTCCCACCAAGGCAGGGTGGCCCGAAAAAGAAAAACTTTCACCATCATTCACTCCATCACTGTCTTGCCAGAAGGGTGCTTTACACTACAGTTTTTAAACTGCAACATTAACACCCCTCCTTCAGAGTGCAGGCACTGTACTTCCCATCTCCAGGACTCAAGTCCGGCCTGCCGGTTTCCCTGAATCCCTTCATAAATGTTATTTTGCTCACACTCCAACAGCACGTCAAGTATTAAAAACCATTTGTCTCCATTCACTCCTATCAAACACGCTCACGCATGCCTGCTGGAAGTCCAAGCCCCTCGCACACAAAACCTCCTTTACCCCCTCCCTCCAACCCTTCCTAGGCCGAACCCTACCCCGCCTTCCTTCCACTACAGACTGATACACTCTTGAAGTCTTTTCTTTTTTCGCTCCTTTTCTCTCTACATGTCCAAACCCACCTAAAACAACCCTTCCTCAGCCCTACTGGACAACAGTTTTGGTAATCCCGCACCTCCTCCTAACTTCCAAACTACGAATTCTCTCATTATATTCCCCACCACACATTGCCCTCAGACTGACATCTCCACTGCCTCCAGCCTTCTCCTCGCTGCAAAAATTCATCACCACGCTTCACACCCATATAAGAGCGTTGGTAAAACTATACTCTATACATTCCCCTCTTTGCCTCCAAGGACAAAGTTCTTTGTCTCCACAGACTCCCAAGTGCACCACTCCACTCTTTTTCCCTCATCAATTCTATTGAATTCACCTCATCTTTCTAGACCCATCCGCTGACACGTCCACTCCCAAATATCTGAATACGTTACCCTCCATACTCTCTCCCTCCAATCTGAAATTTAATTTTTATCACCTAATCTTTTTGTTATCCTCATAACCCTTTAAACTCTTTCCTGTATTCCCCTTTAATTTTCTTCTTTTGCACACCCTACCAAATTCATCCACCAATCTCTGCAACTTCTTTTCAGAATCTCCCAAGAGCACGTGTCTCAGCAAAGAGCAGCTGTGACAACTCCCACTTTGTGTGTGATTCTTTATCTTTTAACTTCCACGCCTCTTGCCAAGACCCTCGCATTTATTCTCTTACAACCCCATCTATAAATATATTAAACAACACGGTGACATCACACATCCTTGTCTAAGGCCTACTTTTACTGGGAAAAAATTCCCCTCTTTCCTACATACTCTAACTTGAGCCTCACTATCCTCTTAAAAACTTTTCCCATGCTTCAGTAAACCTACCTCCTACACCATACACTTGCAACATCTGCCACATTGCCCCCCTATCCACCCTGTCATACGCCTTTTCCAAATCCATAAATGCCACAAAGACCTCTTTAGCCTTATCTAAATACTGTTCACTTATATGTTTCACTGTAAACACCGGGTCCACACACCCCCAAACCTTTCCTAAAGCCTCCTTGTTCTTCTGCTTTTCCTATTCTCCGTCTTACTCTTAATTCTTTCAATTATAACTCTACCATACACTTTACCAGGTACACTCAACAGACTTATCCCCCTTTAATTTTTGCACTCTCTTTTATCCCTTTCCCTTTATACAAAGGAAACTATGCATCCCTTCTTGCCAATCCCTAGGAAACCTTACCCTCTTCCATACATTTTTTAAATAATTGCACCAACCACTCCAAAACTATATCCCCACCTGCTTTTAACATTTCCAAATCTTTACCCCATCAATCCCGGCTGCCTTACCCCCTTTCATTTTACCTAACTGCCTCACGAACTTCCCCCACACTCACAACTGACTCTTCCTCACTCCTACAAGATGTTTTTTCCTCCTTGCCCTATACACGAAATCACAGTTTCCCTATCTTCATCAACATTTAAAAATTCCCTTTCAAAATATTCCCTTCCATCTTCCCAATACCTCTAACTCTCCATTTAATAACTCTTTCCCCTCCTTTTTTAAAATGACAAATCCATTTTGTTCTCTAGGCTTTCTTAACTTGTTAATCTCACTCCAAAAAATTTTTCTTATTTTTAACAAAATTTGTTGATAACATCTCACCCACTCTCTCATTTGCTCTCTTTTTACATTGCTTCACCACTCTCTTAACTTCTCTCTTTTCTCCATATACTCTTCCCTCCTTGCATCACTTCTACTTTGTAAAAACTTCTCATATGCAACTTTTTCTCCCTTTTCTACTCTCTTTACATCATCATTCCACCAATCGCTCCTCTTCCCTCCTGCACCCACTTTCCTGTAACCACAAACTTCTGCTGAACACTCTAACACTACATTTTTTTAAACCTACCCCATACCTCTTCGACCCCCTTGCCTATGCTCTCATTAGCCCATCTATCCTCCAATAGCTTTTTTATATCTTACCCTAACTGCCTCCTCTTTTGTTTATAAACCTTTACCTCTCTCTTCCCCGATGCTTCTATTCTCCTTGTTATCCCATCTACCTTTTACTCTCAGTGTAGCTACAACTAGAAAGTGATTGATATATCTGTGGCCCTCTATAAAACATGACATCCTGAAGTCTACTTCAACAGTCTTTTATTTACCAATACATAATCCAAACAAACTTATGTCATATCGCCTACATCATATCGTCGTATACTTATTTATCCTCTTTTTCTTAAAATATGTATTACCTATATCTATAACCCTTTTCATACAAAAGTTCAATCAAAGGGCTCCCATTATCATTTACACCTGGCACCCCAAACTTTACCTACAACACACCTCTCTATAAAGTTTCTCCTACTTTAGCATTCAAGAACCCTACCACAATTACTCTCCTCTCTTGGTTCAATAGGCTCCTATACATTCACTTAACATCTCCAATAATTCTCTCTCATCTCTCTGCATTCCTCTCTTCTCCTGGTGCATACACGCTTATTATGACCCACTTCCTCGCCTCAACCTTTACTTTAATCCACATAATTCTCTTGAATTTACACTTCATATTCTCTTTTCTCTTCCATAATGATCATTTAAAATTACTGCTACCCCTTCCTTTGCTCTAAACTCTCTCAGATACTCAGATTTAATCCCATTATAATTCCCCCACACTGAACTCTCCTACCCCTTCAGCTTTGTTTCGCTTAGGGCCAGGACATCCAACTTCTTTTCATTCACTACCATCAGCAATCATCTGTTTCTTGCATCCGCACTACATCCACGCACATTTAAGCAACCAGTTTTATAAATTTTTCTTCTTCTCTTTTTTAGTAATTGTATACAGGGAGAGGGGTTACTAGCCATTGCGGTGGGGGGGTCCGGCATTTTAGTCGCCTCTACGACACGCATGGCTTACGGAGGAAAGATTCTTGTCACTTCCCCATGGACAATAGAAGAAATAAAAAGAACAAGAGCTATTTAGAAAACGGAGAAAAAACCTAGATGTATGTATATCTATATATATGCATGTTGCGTGTCTATGAAGTGTGACAGAGTGTAAGTAGGAGTAGCAGATATCCCTGTTATCTTAGCGTGTTTATGGAGGACAGAAAATGGAAACTGCAATCCTACCATCATGCAAAACAGTTACAGTTTTTGTTTCACAGTCATTCTGGACAGGACGGTAGTACTTACCTGGGTGGTTGCTGTCTCCAACCTACTACCAATCATGGTATTACGATTTCGGAGTCCATGTTATAACTCTGGCTTTATTGAAAACAAAAGCAGATTAAAACTTTAGGACTTTTGAGTTGTAGATATTTAGCTAAGAAAACTTGCACTTGACATAATATATTTTTCTCTGGTTAAATTAACCATTTTGGGTTAATCAAAATAGGTTGAGCTTAATTACACAAAGGTATGGGAATCGCTTCTAGGTAAATTATAATTCAATTTGGTTCCATTGTTTATTACCATTGATTGGCACTGGCTCTGAGGGGACAAGAACTAGATCTTGGTGGTGGGGAGGGGTAATATCTATCAAAAAAAATGATGTTGATATGGTAGCAGTGCCGCTGAGACATGGTAGCAGCTAGCCGCTGACATGGTAGCAGTGGCCGCTGACATGGGTAGCAGTTCCGTGACTTGGTAGCAGTGCTGCTGACATGGTAGCAGTGCCGCTGACATGGTAGCAGTGCCGCTGACTTGGTAGCAGTGCCGACTGCTGGTAGATATGGCTGCTGACAGGGTAGCAGTGCTGCGGACATGGTAGCAGTACCGCTGACATGGTAGCAGTGCGCTGACATGGTAGCAATGCTGTGAAATGATAGCCAAATTCTGCTTGATGGTAGCAGTACCGTGACATTGTAGCAGTGCCGCCTGATATGGTAATTTATTTTAAACAGGTACGCTGACATGTAGCAGTGCCCGCTGACATGGTAGCCGTACCGCTGACATGGTAGCAGTACCGCTGACATGGAGCAGTGCCGCTGAAATGGTTTTTTTTTACCCTTTGTTTTTCTTTGGTGTGTGGTTTTGGGGGGCGCTGGGCGGGGGGGTGGGGGTGGGGGGGGGGGGTGCCCCCCCCCCCCCCCCCCCCCCCGGGCCCGGCTAGCGTGCTGCTGACTATGGTAGCAGTGCTCTTACATGGTTGCAGTGTCTCTTACATTGTAGCGTGCCGCTGACATGTTAGCAGTGCCGCTGACATGTAGCAGTACCGCTGACATAGTAGCAGTGCCAATGAAATGGTAGCAGGCTGCTGACATGGTAGCTGTGCCCTTACATGGTAGCAGTGCCCGCTGACATGGTAGCCAGTACGCTGTCATGGTAGACAGTGCCACTGACATGGTAGCAGTGTTGCTGACGTGGTTGCAGTGCCTTTACATGGTAGACAGTGCCTCTTACATGGTAGCAGGCCGCTGACAGTTTAGCAGTGCTGCTGACATGATAGCAGTGCTGCTGACGTGGTAGCAGTGCACGCTGACATGGTAGCAGTGCCCTTGGACATGGTAGCGAGTGCTGATGACATGGTTAGCAGTGCCGCTGACATGGTAGCAGTGGCTGCTGCCATGGTAGCATACCTCTTACATGGTAACCTTGTTCCAAGGATCGTAGGTTCGCGTCTCCTTCAGCCAGTGATCAGTGTTTGATATATATATATATATATATTATATTATATATATATATATATTATAATATATATATATATATATTATATATATATATTTATATTTATATTTATATATGGCACGAAATTGTACCACCAAATACAGTCATTCCTGGAGTGGGAACCACAGTCGATGCCTCCACTCCAAAACCAACAGTTACCGATAACTAATGCCCGAAAACAATTCCCCCCCCCCAGTAAAACATTCCACCTGTTCCGATGACATTCTTCTTTGCAAATTTTCAGGGTCTAAAGCCAGCAACAAACAACCAAAATACCTTTCATCCGTGGACTGCTTGCAGAGGCATAAGGCAATGTTTCGCGGCTTTCACTGAGACCCACATAAAGGATCACTTAGACAACGAAATATGGAGCCCCAGGTTACAACAATATACAGATGTGACAGAGTGAACAGGCAATAGGGGGGGGATTCCTGTACATTGCAGAGGTCACTTGTTTTTTGCACAGAACTGCTTAATGCCTCAAATGATGTAGTGGAAGTTGTAGCAGTAAAGTTCGATAACCAAAACTTAGGTCCATTGTGGTAGTCTACAGCCTCCGGATGCAACTATCCCAGCAATTCCAGGAACAGCTGTTAAAAAGTTGACACTGTTCTGGAAATCTTCCGCTCCTGCACCCAAAACATCTGGCTCCTGGGGGATTTCAACTTAAGGCAACTAAGTATGGGGAATATAGCAAATAATATTGTTGCAGTAATAACCAGGAGGCAGCTCTGATAAAAACTCACACTCAACGGCTTATAAATCTCTGCACAAAATTTCAATTTAAACCAGCAAATAATAGAAGCCTACTAGAATGGAGAATTACACTAGACTCTCTTCACTAACATTGTGATCTGATAAGTAATGTCACCATATCAAAAACAATATACTCAGATCTCACATATTTGAGAGTTCAGACATGTATGCGCAGGCCCCAGACCGACAAAATGAGAGTAGTCCGAGGGAGCATTCACAAATTCAACTTCATAACAAAAACATAAAAGTGGGACCAAGTAAACCAAGTCCTACACCGATATATAGCTGGGAATATATATAAGCAACACAGGACCCCAAAACTTTTGACTAGAAAACAGATTTAACTTGGTGGCACTCGTTGTTAAGCACAAGACTTATTCTCTAAGGAAAATCGGAGGATGTAGATTGTAAATAGAAAAGAGACAGGCGCTCTCTTATACAGGCGAAGGAAAAGAATAACGAGCGGCTAAAAGAGGTCATCTATCTGAAATGCGTAGGGGAGACACTGGTCAGAGATATAGCTCAAAACATCGAACTTAAGCTAAAGGAATCTTATAGGAGTATCTGATTCGCTGGAACGGAACTAAAAGACCAAAATTGTAATCGAAAGAAAACAAAGTATTTCTTCTCCTATGCCAAATCAAAGTCGAGAACAACGTCCAGTATTGGGCCTTATCTTAAACAAGATGGGTCCACACAGTTGACAGCAAGGAAATGAGTGAGTACTTCAAGTTCCCATTTTGACTCAGTTTTTAGCAAGCATAAACACAGACTGAGAGTAGAAGAGCAAAATGAATTTTTTTATGAGAGAGCCACAGAATGTGGTTAACCAGCAAGCCTATTGATGTTATCTGACGCCAAATGACTTCGAACAGGCGATAAAAATGACATGCCCCATGCACTTACCCAAGGCCAGGACTCATGGACTCCGTGTTTCAAGAACAGCAAGAAGCCCTATCACGAGCCTTTTACCATCCTATGGAGAGGGAGGCATGGGACCACGGGGGTCGTCCCACATTACTAAAAACAACCGACATAGCCCACTCACATAGGGGGCAGATAATGTAACAGCAAAGAACTACAGACCCGATAGCACTAACATCCCATATCATAAAAATCTTTGAAAGAGTCCTAAGAAGCAAAATTACCACCCATCTAGAAACCATCAGTTACAAAAACCCAGGGCAACATGGGTTTAGAAAGGTCGCTCCTGTCTGTCTCAACTATTGGATCACTAGGGAAAAGGTCCTAGATGCACTAGAAGACAACACGGGGAAAATTTAAAATTCATCAGAGTACAAACAAATTCGGGCCCACAAAATAGAGCAAAAACCCCAAAACGTCAAAGACCTGGGAGTGATCATGTCGGAGGATTCGCCTTCAAGGACCAAAACATTGTATCGATGCATCTGCTAGAAAAATGACAGGATGGATAATGAAAACCTTCAAAACGAGGGATGCCAAGCCCATGATGACACTCTTCAGGTCACTTGTTCTATCTAGGCTGGAATATTGCGCACACTAACAGCCCCTTTCAAGGCAGGTGAAATTGCTGACCTAAAAATTTTAACAGAGAAAACCTTCACGGCGCGCATAACGGAGATAAAACACCTCAATTACTGGGAGCGCTTGAGGTTCCTAAAACCTGTATTCCCTGGAACGCGGGGCGGGAGAGATACATGATTATATACACCTGGAAAATCCTAGAGGGACTAGTACCGAACCTGCACACGAAAATCACTCTTTTACGAAAGGCAAAAGACTTGGCAGGACGATGCAAATCCCCCAATGAAAAGCAGGGGTGTCCTAGCACGTTAAGAAAACCATACAATAAGTGTCAGGGGCCCGAGACTGTTAACTGCCTCCAGCATACAAAAAGGGGATTCCCAAAACAGACCCTGACTGTCTTCAAGCAGGCGCTGGACAAGCACCTAAAGTCGGTTCCTGATCAGCCGGGCTGTGGCTCGTACGTTGGTTTGCGTGCAGCCAGCAGTAACAGCCTGGTTGATCAGGCTCTGATCCACCAGGAGGCCTGGTCACAGACCGGGCCGCGGGGGCTTTGGGACCCCCGGAACTCTCTCCAGGTAAACTCCAGGTAAATATATATATATATTATTTTATATATATATTATATATATATTATTATATATAAATTATATATAAATATATATATATATAAAATATTTTATACATACATACAAGCAAGTGCATGGTTGACAGAAATATAATTAAATTTCTTGTTTCAAAAAAAAAGCAGTTTTGAAAAATAATATGAATATTTCCTTAGGTTTATATAAAATCAGATTCATTTATAATTAATAAAATTTGGTTAGAGTTTTAATAATACATTGGATAAATAAAAACCTTATTTCTTGGGTAGAATAATTTGTTAGTGGGTTGTCGTGGGGGACCGTCTAGTTGGACAGCGGACCTTCTGCAGTGTTCCTCTTGTCTTATGAGTCCGGTATTGTCGCGCGTCAGGTGTTTCTTTGTTGTGGGAGTTGACTGTGAGGTGTGGTCTAATCCCTTTAATTGCCTTCCTTTGATGTATTACTTTCATAGTTCCTTGACAATGTGAGTAGTCACGAAAGCGCTTGGAATTTCACTACTTTTTCACAGTGGTTGTTTTGCATATATATATATATATATATATATATAATTTATATATATATATATATTATATTTTATATATATATATATATATATATATATATATAATATATATAAATTTATCTGAATGATTCATCATTTATTTTTCATTTAGTGACATAAGGATATATATTTTTTTCCAGTAAACCTAACTTAGAAACCTCATCTAACCTCTCTTAAACTAACGTAATTTTTAAGTAAATTTTGCTGTATATATCATAGGTCATTTTAAAACTTATTTAATATTTCTCAAAATTTATTATATATATCTTTGCTCTTTGGCTTAATGACTTTCTTTTCTCCCATCTATTTCTCGATGTTTTTAACAATCTTTATCCTTCCATCAACTTCAAAGTTGAATGGGAATCTAACTCTTTGCTTCCTTTCCTTCATGTTCATCGCTCACCTCCAGGCTTTTGTTTTTCCGATTGTCTCAAGTGTATTTTCACAGTGGCATGTATATTCACTACTTTTCTTACCTTGCTTCCTCTGTCAAGAACATTGTTCTTATTTGTTTCTTTCTTCGTGGCCTCCGCGTATGTGACCCTCAGTTTCCTGACTCAGAAATTTCAACTCTTCGTAATTCGTTCTCTCGTCTTGGCTACACTTTCTTTTTATAAACTCTAGCTTTTCACGTGCTAAATTGAAATTTCTTCTTTCCACAAACTCTATACTCCTTTCAGATCTTGTCTTTTACCTTCCCTATTTTTCCAGTCTCTCAGATCTTAACACCTTTCTCCGTTCCTTACATATATGAATTCGCTTATACTTCGTAGTAATCTAGTTCGTACTTCTCCTCCTACTTTTGATGTTTCTGGAGTCTACTCCATTTCCTGCTCCTCTGGTTCTCATTTATTACTTTGGAGACAATGGCCGCTCTAACACAAAAGAGATGTTAGACTTGCCGACATCAAAAAACTCTTTTCTGCTATGGTAGAGAAACACAGTTAGGGCTCTAGGACTCCTACTAACTGGTTTCCTCTGCTAAAACTGTCTACCATTCTTCTGCCTTCAAAATTCGCCGTCTATTTTAAGCATCCCTTATACACAACTTTTTCACTGTAGATGACTTCTTTTCTCATTACATTGTCAAATGCTCCAAAAATTCAGAGCACTCTTGACTTCACCTATTTTTTATCTCCTTCTTACCTCTTCTTTCCTATATTTTATTTGCGTTTCCTTTTTGTCTGCCTGAGTGTGGTCTGTCCTCTGGGGGTTTTTCCCTTGTGGTTTCCCCCTTCTTGTTCATAAACCATACCCCGGCCGGGGTTGAACCCCCGGTCCATAGAGTTTTCAAAAATCCAGCCCGTCGCGTTAGCCACTAGACCAGTAGCCACAATAAGTTTTCATCCAACTAGGTATATTTCTACACCATAGGAAAGTTAAACACAGGCACCTCTGTGACCACAAATGCAAGTTTTTTACAGAGAATCTCCAGCTAGCGTGGCCGTGACGAACTCTAGCTCAAGTCCCTTCACGCCGTCAAATGAATCAAGAAATCGTAATAACACGATTTCAAAAAAAACCATAGCCCCGGCCGGGATTGAACCCCGGTCATAGTCTCAAAACTCCAGCCCGTCGCGTTGCCACTAGGGCCAGCTAGCCACAATAAGTTCATCCAAACTAGGTATATTTCTACACCATAGGAAAAATTAGCACAGGCACCTCTGTGACCACAAATGGTGGGAGGAAATATACCTAGTTGGATGAATCTTATTGTGGCTAGCTGGTCTAGTGGCTAACGCGACGGGCTGAGTTTTGAGACTTTTGACCGCGGGTTCAATTCCCGGCCGGGGGTATGGTTTATTTGCAATCGTGTCATTACGATTTCTTGAGTTCTTGTCCATTAGCTCTCTTACAGTGTTCTTTGTCTTGCCCCTTTGACTTCCTCCATTTCTACTACTGTTACTACTACTACTACTACTGGTTGGTTTGTAAGACACATAAGGAACTGTATTCCGAAACGTTTCGCCTACACAGTAGGCTGCTTTAGTCGAGTACAGAAAGTAGGCAGGAACAGTAGCGATGTGAAGACGATGTAATCAGTCCATCACCCTTGAAGGTCGTATATTTGAGGTTGTCAGTCCCTCAGCCTGGAGAAGTTCTGTTCCATAGACTGATTACATCGTCTTCACATCGCTACTGTTCCTGCCGACTTTCTGTATTCGACTGAAGAAGCCTACTGTGTAGGCGAACCGTTTCGGAATACAGTTGCCTAACTGTTGCCTATGTGTCTTACCTACCAACCTGTCGGTATTGCATACCATTTTGCGCGGAGCCCCAGACCGACATAATGAGATTAGTCACGAGGGAGCATTCACCAAATTCAACTTCAATAACAAAAACATAAAGTGGGACCAAGTAAACCAAGTCCTAACCGATATAAGCTGGGAAGATATACTAAGCAACACAGACCCCAACTTATGCCTAGAACAGATTAACTCGGTGGCACTCGATGTATGCACAAGGCTTATTCCTCTAAGAAAAAGGAGGAGTAGATGTAAAACAGAAAGAGACAGGCGCTCCCTTTACAGGCGACGGAAAAGAATAACAGAGCGGATAAAAGAGGTCAATATATCTGAAATGCGTAGGGAGACACTGGTCAGAGAAATAGCAAGCATCGAACTTAAGCTAAAAGAATCCTTTAGGAGTCAGGAATCGCGGGAAGAACTAAAAGCCTATAAATGAAATCGAAAGAAACCCAAAGTATTTCTTCTCCTATGCCAAATCAAAATCGAGAACAACGTCCAGTATTGGGCCCCTACTTAAACAAGATGGGTCCTACACAGATGACAGCAAGGAAATGAGTGAGCTACTCAAGTCCCAATATGACTCAGTTTTTAGCAAGCCGCTAACCAGACTGAGAGTCGAAGATCAAAATGAATTTTTTTATGAGAGAGCCACAAAATTTGATTAACACAAGCCTATCCGATGTTATCCTGACGCCAAATTACTTCGAACAGGCGATAAATGACATGCCCATGCACTCTGCCCCAGGGCCAGACTCATGGAACTCTGTGTTCATCAAGAACTGCAAGAAGCCCCTATCACGAGCCTTTTCCATCCTATGGAGAGGGAGCATGGACACGGGGTCGTCCCACAGTTACTAAAAACAACAGACATAGCCCCACTCCACAAAGGGGGCAGTAAAGCAACAGCAAAGAACTACAGACCAATAGCACTAACATCCCATATCATAAAAATCTTTGAAAGGGTCCTAAGAAGCAAGATCACCACGCATCTAGAAACCCATCAGTTACACAACCCAGGGCAACATGGGTTTAGAACAGGTCGCTCCTGTCTGTCTCAACTATTAGACCACTACGACAAGGTCCTAAATGCACTAGAAGACAAAAAGAATGCAGATGTAATATATACAGACTTTGCAAAAGCCTTCGACAAGTGTGACCATGGCGTAATAGCGCACAAAATGCGTGCTAAAGGAATAACAGGAAAAGTCGGTCGATGGATCTATAATTTCCTCACTAACAGAACACAGAGAGTAGTCGTCAACAGAGTAAAGTCCGAGGCAGCTACGGTGAAAAGCTCTGTTCCACAAGGCACAGTACTCGCTCCCATCTTGTTCCTCATCCTTATATCCGACATAGACAAGGATGTCAGCCACAGCACCGTGTCTTCCTTTGCAGATGACACCCGAATCTGCATGACAGTGTCTTCCATTGCAGACACTGCAAAGCTCCAGGCAGACATCAACCAAATCTTTCAGTGGGCTGCAGAAAACAATATGAAGTTCAACGATGAGAAAATTTCAATTACTCAGATATGGTAAACATGAGGAAATTAAATCTTCATCAGAGTACAAAACAAATTCTGGCCACAAAATAGAGCGAAACACCAACGTCAAAGACCTGGGAGTGATCATGTCGGAGGATCTCACCTTCAAGGACCATAACATTTTATCAATCGCATCTGCTAGAAAAATGACAGGATGGATAATGAGAACCTTCAAAACTAGGGAGGCCAAGCCCATGATGACACTCTTCAGGTCACTTGTTCTATCTAGGCTGGAATATTGCTGCACACTAACAGCACCTTTCAAGGCAGGTGAAATTGCCGACCTAGAAAATGTACAGAGAACTTTCACGGCGCGCATAACGGAGATAAAACACCTCAATTATTGGGAGCGCTTGAGGTTCCTAAACCTGTATTCCCTGGAACGCAGGAGGGAGAGATACATGATTATATACAACCTGGAAAATCCTAGAGGGACTAGTACCGAACTTGCACACGAAAATCACTCATTACGAAAGCAAAAGACTTGGCAGACGATGCACCATCCCCCCAATGAAAACAGGGGTGTCACTACACGTTAAGAGACCATACAAAATTTCGGGGGCCCGAACGTTCAACTGCCTCCAGCACACAAAAGGGGGTTTACCAAAAACCCCCCTGGCAGTCTTCAAGGGGCACTGGACAAGCACCTAAAGCAGTTCCGGTCAGCCGGCTGTGGCTCGTATGTTGGTTTGCGTGCCCCAGCGCAACAGCCTGGTTGATCGGGCCTGATCCACCAGGGGGCCCGGGTCTCAGACGGGCCCGGGGCGTTGCCCCCCGAACTCTCTCCAGTAAACCCAGGTAAACTCTGCACTCTAATGCTACACTGATACAACCACTGTTATACGCTAATATACACAACACTATACTGATACTATCCCACTGTTACTACTACTACTTACTCCCGGACTTTTGATACAATACTACTACTGATGCACTACTACTATATACTACTAACTACATCTAAATTTTTACTAATACAACTGATGCACACTGAAATACACAATATAACTATTATTTGCTGATACTAAAAATTACTACGATACTATTTACTAAACATACTACACAAATGATACTATTACTACGACTACTGATGCTGCTACTCAATTACTGATGCTAATTTATACTGATACTACTTTATACTACTACTTATACACGATACACTACTATATATACTACTTTACTACTACGATACCACTATGGTAGACAGCCGTCTGTCGGGCAAAAGACGCTTGTAACGTCTGCACAGACAGCCTATGCTGCCTGCAAGCTAGTCATATTTTGCGGAAACTCAAGGTGCTGCCCTCTAGGCCAGCTCAAAGTCAGTGGGACCTGGTCCCAAAAACCCCTCACTCACTCAGTGCCTAGCACAAGACACAAGTCTTTCTAGCTCTCTCCCTCGTGGGCATGGCCTACCAGGCATGGGCACAACAAAACAAGCCTGGTACCACCAGGGACTTTGCAAACCCGAAGAACCCCCGCAGTCCTATATTGACCCAGGGCCACTGCATCCCAAATAATCTCGTTATAAAATGGGGGGAAGCGTTGTCGCAGCAGTTGTGTTTGCCCGGAAGAGGAAGGAAGAGGGATGAACATTTCATTTTCATCACCCCATGCAAAAGCATCCGTCTCTCAACATTACCCCATATCGTGTCACACTTTTTAAAGCTTTCCAACACAGGTACAACAGGACTACCCGAAATTTACCGAATTTCTACGAGAAAGTAAAGTGCGTCCAGTGACCCCAACTACAGCGTCCCCACGTTTTTCTCAAGTCACTGTTCAGTGTCACTTGTATTTTCTGCTGTTGCGCTCAATCAGCACAGTATTTCAGCAAGCCAGAGGTGAGTTTTTGTGGTGATTTCTGCGTCCTGTGTTTCCCCACGTGTTGTGGAAGAAGAGGAGGAATGGCCGTTCCTTGCCTCCCCACGCTCGCCCTGCTTTTACATCACACCTCACCTGCCCCCCCAACCACTATTCTATCCCTGCTGTGTTTTCTGCTGTTTTCCGTGTGAATTCTTGCCAGACTGTGTATCCGATGCCCGGCCACTCAAACCCAACATAGATCACAAGCCACGTGGATAAAGCAGCCATGTAGATCCCGACACCACGTGGGTGTGGACGATGCCACGTGACCTACGAGCCATGTGATTTGCCAAATTTCCCGGGCCTCATGCTGTGGGTTGTTTGCCTGCATCACATTGGAGTACCGATGTTGCTGGCTGGTTTCATGACTCACGATGCCCTCCCTGACGTCCCCCTCGAGATGCCTGCTGACGTCACCTTGCGACATCACATCTGACATCACATGATGTCACATCGAGTGTTTCAGAAATTTTATCAGTATTGTCGAGAAGATATATGTCGTGTGTTAATTAATTCCTCTCAGTCAGTTGTTCTCACATGTTAGTTATAGCTTAGTTTCGTTTTGTGCACAGAAAAGCATCATTGCTAGTTTAAAGCCAATGTTGACCGTTTGTACGGGGGTGTGTGTGTAAAGTTTTCCACGGCCCAGGTGGTCTGTGGCCGACCCTAATTGCACCAATGTGTTAGTCACGCCGTGTGACCACCCGCCTTTGACAGCTGATATTACTCAGCCCGAGCGACCGAGCCCTTTGTCCCAGGAAAGCCTTATGCTTGTCGTATGAGTTCTGCAGAATCGTACCGCTACGATTCCCATCGAGATTTTTTTACTTCAACCCAGACCTTAGAGTGCAGTATATGTAGAGAAACAAGTCTGGGACACTTAGACTAACCCTCCCTATAACTCCAACTGCCGAAAGAATAACATCGTCAACCCTGTCGGCGGCGCTGTGTCCCCGTGTCATAGCTTCAGTGAGCACCTCACAAAGAAGATGCCCCATTTTGACTGCTAGCTCACTCACTGCAGTCAGGTTATGATGTTACGACTCCCAGATTTTTTCGCCCATCGTCTCTGCCACGCTTGCTCCACACCCCACTCCATCTCGCCGGCATTTGACAGCCCAGCGACAGAAAACCATCGAGAAGTGTCCTCCTGAGCGCTTTGCCAGAAATTTCCTGCCCAGTTGCCGAGTTTTCGAGCCTCACTCGAGGGCACCCATGTTGTGCCCCAGGTGATGAAACCTGCAGTGACTCCTACAGGATGCTTCACCCATTGCAAGGAGACCTACCTGTTACGTCAAGCTCAGCCGCAGCGATGTCTCCTGTGTTGCAGAAATCTGTCCAGACCGCAGAAGGCTTGCAAGTAATGCCCTCGTTGGCCACATGCCTTGCCCAAACGATATTTAGCCCCCCACCCCACAGTTTTTTTCTTCCCTCCCTGTGGGAAGTTTTTTTTCCATGTCCTTTATGTAATACGATGTTTTTATTTTGTGTTCAGTGCCCTGTTCCTACAAGAGAGAACGAGTTTTTTTTTACCACCATACTTTTCGCGAGGTGGTGGCCGAGCGTATGTAAGAACACCCCCTGGTTACTGTCGCACAGAAAAGGCCTATGCTGCTTCCCCCCAGCTAGTTTCATATTTCGCAGCACCAGGCTGCCTCTGGGCCAGCCCAAGCGTGGGACGCTGGCCCCACACGCCCTCACTCACTCAGCGGCCTACAGCAAGACACAAGTCCTTACTAGCTCTCTCCCTCGTGGCAGGGCCCCTTTCCAGCCAGGGAAACAACAACAAGCTTGTACCCAGCCACGATTTTGCAACCAAAATAAAAAAAGCCCCGAAGACTTTTTTCATTCACCCGCCCGTTTCACCCTCACCAAACAAAATTTGATACTACTTACTACTACTGACCTACTACAACTAAAAATACCACTACACAGATACTACTACTATGACTAAAAATGCTAACTACTACTATTGAAAACTACTACTACTACTACTGATACTTTTACTACTACTACTGATACTACGCTACACTACTACTGATCTACTACTACCTACTGAACTACTACTCTAACTGATGCCTACTACTACCTGATATACTACAGCTACTACTGACACTACTACTACTACAGATACCACTACACTACTGATACAACTACAAACTAAATTTACAAACTACTGATCTACACTATTACTACTACTACTACTGATACTACTACATTCGGGACTACTACTGATACTACTACTATATAATTTACTGATACTACTACTACGACTTCTAATACTACTACTACAAATTACTACTACAACTACTAGTAGTAGTAGTGATACTACTACTACTGTTTCTACTAATACTATTACTGATACTACTACTGATACTCTACTACTACTACTGATACTACTACTTCTACTACTGAACAACTACTACTACTACTGATACTATTACTACTGCTACTGATACTACTGCTACTACTACTAATTCTACTACTACTACTTCTGATACTACTATTACTACTACTACAAACTGACACTACTACTACTACTAATGCTACTACAGCTACTACTGATACTACTACTACTACTACTACTACTGACACTACTACTACTACTACTACTAACTGACACTACTACTACAGATAACCCAACTATTTACTTACGACAATATCTAACTACAACTTTTTACTATTTTACTAAAACTCACTACTACTGATGCTACTACTATTGCAAACTACAATACTGATACTCTACTACCACTTCTAATACTATACTACTGATACTACTATTTAACTAATTACTACTACTACTACTACTACGATACTACTACTGATACTACTACTACTACTGATACAAACTACAAACCACTGATACTACTATTTACTGATTTTACTAATATACTACTGATCTACTACATTTACTACTGATACTACTACAACTTCTGACAACCACTATTACTACTACACTAACTAACTACTGATACTACTACTACTGCTACACTGATACTACTTACTACTACTGATACCACCACTACTACTGATACTACTACTACTACTACTACTGATACTACTACTGTTTATTACAACTACTACGATCTACTACTACTACTGAATACTATTACAACTCTACTATTGATTTACTACTACTACTACTAAACTGATACTGCACTACAACTGAATTACTACTACTGACTTATTACAAATACTACTACAACTACTATGATTCTACTACTACTACTGATACTACTACTACTAATACTACTACTACTGAATTATACTACTACTACTACTACTACTACTGATGCTATACTACTACATTTACTAATATTACTACTACTACTGATACTTCAAACTACTACCAACTACTGATACTACTAACACTATATTACTATTTACTACTACTGATACTACTACTACTACTGATTTTACTACTACTCCCTGAATCTATTTACTACTGATATTACTACTAGCTACTACTACTGATACTAGGGGCTACTCCCTGATATTACTACTACAACTGATACTACTTTACTACTACTGATTACTAACTACACTGAAAACTGTCTGGGGGTTCGGAAGGAGATATGATGGTGAAGATAAACACACTTGTGGATGTAACCTATGTATTGTCGGGACGTGGTAAGGGAAGGCCCAGCCTGCCTATTACCCCGTGGGTAGGTCCCGCGGGGATGAGAGCGAGGTAGCGCATCCCACTCATCCTGATGCACCCCGGACGTCATACAGCCCACTGGGGCTGTTCAGGGGGTAGTACCCTGCATGGGGACCCTGTCGTGCCCTTCTCGGGCAGCTCGCCAGGTTTTGTGGTCCCCACCTGACCCCCAGCTTTTCACCTGGGCTTCCAAGTACTGTTAGCTCGACGCACCCACACCCGTGGCCAACGGCTTTCGACGGGCGGCTAAACCAAGGGGGGTAGCCGTCGGGCCATTGACCCCGGTAAAGTCCAAAAACTAGGGCTTGCCTACCTAAGCATGGATAAAACCCACTAGATTGGTTCAATGGGCAGAAAGGCGTTCCAGCAAGGCGTTGTGGACGCTAAGGGCACGATGAGGCACTAAGGACATTCTGGGTCATCCACTGCATCCAATCCCATCTCCAGTCGTCTCGACTTTGTCTTGCCACTGGCCTCAAAAAGGCTCCGGACGAGAGAGTGAGGTCGACGCTGCGCAACTCTTTCCTTACTTTTAAACAAAGTCACAGCGCATGTCATCATCATCCCACCTCATCACCCAAGACCTGTGGCGACAGGCGAAACGATGAAGCGACAGGTGTGGGTACACTGGAAGTCGTAGCCGCGGACCTGCACACAGGCGGCTCAGGCCATAGGGTCGTTCTTTACCGACCGGAGCCCGCGGTGGAGTCCGGCAGCCGTCTGAGTGACTGAGCAGCCCTCTTCAGGAATGCACTGCTCACCTCCCAGGGCATGAGGAACGGAAATAGAAAAGGTGTCCCAAACATTGCCTGCTCCACAAAACCCTAACCAGCTTAAAACCCTGGTTGGCAGGCACCCTTCTACATACGGTCGAAACTACAAGACATCAAAGAAGAAAACCAAGATCACACCCCTCCAACCTTGCCACTTTGAAACGTCCGTACACTTCTCGACAGGGACGACTCAGACAGACCTCAAGACGTACAGCACTCATCGCGAACGAACTCCCCAGATACAGCATTGACATCGCTGCCATAAGTGAGACTAGACTTGCAGGCGAGGGCGAACTCTGCGAAAGAGGAGCAGGCTATACCTTCTTTTGGTCTGGACGAGGACCGGAGAGACGGGAGGCAGGAGTTGGCTTTGTAGTGAAGTCATCCCTCATTGGCAAGCTGGCTGGCCCACCAAAAGGAATGAACGATCGCCTTATGACGATGAAATCCCCTTGTCCGCGGAAAAGAAGTTTGCCACTATTGTCAGCGGGCCCATGCCCCCACCATGACCAACCAAACGAGGTTAAGGACAAGTTTTATGAAGACCCGAACGCCGTCATCACCACTGTCCCCAGCGCAGATAAGCTCATCATCCTTGGTGACGTCAATGCGAGAGCCGGTCGTGACAGCACCGCCTGGGAAGGCGTGATCAGAAAGCATGGGGTGGCAGCTGCAATAGCAACGGCCTGCTGCTCCTTCAGACCTGCGCCGAACACAACCTTCTGATCACCAACACCGTCTTCAGCCTCCCTACCCGCAACAGGACATCATGGATGCACCCGCGTTCCAAACACTGGCATCTCATTGATTATGTCATCGTCAGGAAGAGGGATAGGGAAGATGTACAGTCATGAAGGCCATGGTGGCGCGGAATGCTGGGCAGACCATCGTCTCATCGCTCGAAACTCTGCTCCCGTATCCAGCCAGGAGACGCCCTCAGGCGCGAAACCACCAAAACACCTGAACGTCGGCAAGCTGAAGGCCCACAACGTCAAGCAGTCCTTTGCAGAAAATCCTGGAAACCCGCTTGGAGTCCGTCGTGCTGGACGTTCAAAACATCGAAGCAGCATGACCTGCACTCCGTGATACAGTGTACAGCACAGCCAGGAGTGTTAGGACCCGTCACCAGGAAGCGCAAGGACTGGTTCGACGAGCACTGCACAGAAATCCAGCAGCTGCTGGAAGAGAAACGAAAATGCCTACATGGCCCACATCAATGACCCAAAGTTCACCCGCGAAGCAAGATGCACTGAGAAACATAAGCAGCAATACCCAGCGAAAAATGCGTGAAATGCAAACTCTTGGCTAAGCAACAAAGCCGATGAGATTCAGGGCTTTGCAGACAGAAACGAAATGAAGAACTTCTATGACGGCCTGAAAGAAATCTACGGCCCTACCACCTCTGGCACATCAAACCCCTCCTCAGCGCAGATGGTCAACGCTGCTCACAGGGCAAGGAGAAAAATTCTAGAGAGATGGGCAAACATTTTGACAGCGTGCTGAACCGTCCATCTACCTCAACGAGAAGCCTCGAACGTCTACCTCAGATTCGACCAACGAGACGCTGAATGCCATCCCCACTTTGGAGGAGACTCAGCAAGCAATACCCTCAACTTTCCAGTGGCAAAGCTCCTGGGTCTGAAAGCCATCCCTGCTGAAGTCTACAAAGAAGGTAGAATGGCAAATGGTAGAGAAACTTCACCAACTCTTCCAGCTTGTAAAGGCAGCACGAGGACAGTTCCTCAGGACTTTAAAGATGCTTCCATCGTGCATCTCTACAAACGAAAAGAAACCGCCAGGCAAGCGACAACCACCGTGGTATCTCCCTGCTCTCCATCGCAGGCAAAAAACCCGGCTAGAGTTCTACTCAATCGGCTCAACGAACATCTAGAGCAAAGACTCCTACCTGAAAGCCAGTGTGGCTTCCGAAAGATCGCGGGACTATACGACATGGTGTTCGCTGCTAGACAGCTACAAGGAAATGTCAGGAACAGAACGCCGACTTTACTCCACATACGTTGATCTGACCAAAGGGCCCTTTGACACCGTTATTAAGAGGGCCTTTGGAAATCATGGCGAAGTACGGCTGCCCAAAGACGTTCACGCCATCGTACGCCAACTTTACGATGGAATGCTGGCCAGAGTCCAAGACAACGGAGAGACGTCTAAACCCATTCCCAGTCTCAATGGAGTGAAACAAGGCTGCGTGCTTGCTCCCACCCTCTTCAGCCCGATGTTCTTGGCCATGCTTACAGATCATTCAGGGACACATACGCAGGAAATCGGCGTCAGGTACCGTCAGATGGGTCTGTCTTCAACCTCAGGAGGCTTCAAGCAAAAACCAAGACTGCAACTGACACCATCAATGACCTGCTATTTGCTGATGACTGTGCCCTCAATGCTGCTTTAGAAGCCGCCATGCAGCACAGTGTTTGACAAGTTCTCTGATGCCTGCAACAACTTCGGGCTGACAATCGGTACAACGAAGACTGAAGTGATGCACCAGCCAGCTCCGGGAAAGACGTATGTTAGCCAAACATCATCAACGGCAGCGACTGAAACGCCGTAGACAAATTCACCTACCTCGGCAGTACCCTTTCCAAAACGTTGTCATCGATGATGAGTGAATGCCAGACTTTTCCACAGCCAGTGCCCCCCTTCGGCAGGCTTCACAAGAATGTATGGAACCGAAGAGGCATCACCACAAGCACCCAAAATCAAGGTGTACAGAGCCATAGTCCTCACCACACTTCTCTATGGCTGCGAAACCTGGACATCTACAAACGTCACGCCAGAAAGTTGAAAACCCCTTTCACACCACACGGCTCAGAAAAATTCTCGGCATCAAATGGCAAAGATAAGATCCCAGACACAGAAGTGCTGACTACAGCTGGCCTGCCTAGCATCTACACACCATCCTAAATGCAGACACAGCTTCGCTGGGCAGGTCCCCGTTGCTCGCATGCCAGACCACCGGCTGCCAAAGAAACTCTTGTTTGGCGAAATGCAGAATGGAAAGCCTCTCAAGAAGGCCAAAAGAAGCGCTAAAAAAGGACACCCTTAAGACTGCTCTGAAAGCTTTCCAACATCAAACCACACCCCTGTGGGAGCAGATAAACTTTAAGACAGGAATGACTGGCGAGCAGTTGTCCAGAAAGGGGCAACATCCTGGCGAGGCAAGCAGAATCTCACTAGCTGAGCAGCGCAGGCAGGCGAGGAAGACCAGAGCCATCAGAACCCCCCGATGCCGCCACCCTTCCCTGTCCACACTGCCAAAACGTTTCGTGCGCGGATTGGCCTGACAAGTCATCTGCTACCCCACCAACTTGACCCCAGGATGACTAGATGGTCCTCGTCGAATCGACGAACAAACAACACAGGCCTAATAGGGATCTTCTATATAAACACATGGACGGTATTATGATACTCAGCTAAGCTATACAACACATATAAGGGGATCAGCAACTATGCTGACAGCTCGGTCATGTTACGTATGTCATCTCGACATACACTACTATGCTATAGGCTAAAAAGGCAGTGGTTCTGGGCTGATTCTATACAATAACAAAGACATATGGAACTTAGAACTAATGGATGGTATCATAATGGATGTTAACATAATGAGTTTTAACGCAATGGGTGTTAACGTAATGAGTTTTAACGTAATGCATTACAAATTATAAGAACAAATCATGGTATAATATAGGGTGGAATTGATCGATCGATCTGTATTCATGCACTCTATAGATTCTGAGGAAGAATAAATATATATTTACAAAGTAAAAGTAATTAACAGAAAATCTGGTGCACACAGATCATTATTGCTAAATTCTTAGAATTCGGAGGGAATATGAACACAAAAATTTCTGACAAACTGATCAGCTAATAACAAAACACACAGTTGATAATTTCATTCATCTCGGACATCTAATTATACAGGATGTTTACATTTAAACCCAATTCTGCGAGGGTAAGGTTTATGTATGCAGAATGGTTATCATCTTTTGGTGGATCGAACTCTTCTGCAATGGCTAACACATGAGGACGATCTGAACGAGTATCTACAAAAGATACAACTACATTCACTAGTGACTGGAATTACTAACTCTTCTGCTTGGAGTACTCAACTCGACTGTTCGATACAGTAATTCTTGGCTCATTACAAGGTCACTAATGGGTGCTGGTGGCTTCACAGTCAGAATAAGATCTTTCTGGAGCAGGAATCGAATCACACCAGAACATAAGGGATCGGTTCTTTCTTACTGGAGGAATGAACAAACTCGGTGGAGTGGATGACTCTCCCCGGTTGAAAAAAATAACGCTATAACACGCAATATGAGCAAGGGAGAATGGATCTACTATCTCTCACTGCAAGCACAGAAGAAAAGAAATGAACACGGTCAACAATACAGATATTCAGTCTGAGTCGCACACAGTGACACCAGGTATCAACTATAAAGAAACTTCACTTACGAACGTTAACAACATGTGAAAGTTACTCGAGAAACAACTTCTTACATTGCATGAATTACTGTCAACGAGTGTGGGATCACCATCTGGAACACAAGGGACAACAACAACACTCAAGTGAGTACACTAGCCACAGAAACGTCTTTCTGCAACGGCTTGTGGCATCAGCAAGAGATGGCATAACTCGTTGCAAGTAAAGTTCTTCTCAAAGCGTCCCCTGGGGAGGAACGAGTACTTGAACAAGTAGCCATCGCAAGGATAGTAGTCTCAGCACCCAGGGTTGTCTGAGGTTCCTCTGAAACCCAAGGTAACTGTACACTATCCTGCGTGCACGATATTGTGGCTGGAGTCCAGACAGGAGTGACAGTATTACTAGTGCCTGGCCGCTCGGTTACGTTAATAAGTAATGAACGAATCTATATGAGCTTAATCTGAACTTCACATTTTGCAGCACTTTAACAAATCTCAGATACAAGCTGT
The DNA here is from genome assembly GCF_026875155.1 of Cherax quadricarinatus. Lineage (NCBI taxonomy): Eukaryota > Metazoa > Arthropoda > Malacostraca > Decapoda > Parastacidae > Cherax > Cherax quadricarinatus. Next base: position 15,048,793 of record NC_069486.1, on the reverse strand, counting down.
GAGAACAAACACATTGCTCAGGGGCTAGGTATTGTCTTTCAGTCAGTAAAGGAATATTGGTACTGTGGACTGATTCATATTGACTTTGACTGGCATGGTACACTAAGTGAACATTCAAAAGTGACTGGGACATCTCAGGGAACTTACTCAAAGACATAAAAGCAAAAAAAATAGAGAATATATGACACAGTAAGCTTAAACGGGAAGAAATTACTTATTTAAAAAAAATAAGTCACACTGTAAGCAAGGAAAACTCACAAAAACATAAAAAATTACTCAACTGGATAAGCAACACTTTGAAAATCAAGAGAAATGGTACTTTACTCAAATCTAATTTGCTCAAATTTACTTTAAATTGCATTAATGGCACAGTGAGTTGTCTTTATTTTCAATGCAATAAGGAAATTCAACAATAAAAAAAATGATAAAATGGGATCAACAAATCTTGTGCAAAATTAAAACAAACTGGGAAAACAATTCACTAAAAATAAAATAAAATGGCACACAAAGAATAAAATATTATGCACAGAAAAGAGCATATGAAACTGCACTGAAATAAACTGTAGCAATACTGCAAATAGCAATTACTAATCATAAGTACTGCACAACACTACATAAAATTTCTGCAAAAAAAAAAAATTTAATGGCAACACAATGTTAACACAAGAATTATTGCAAAATGAATCAATGGTGCAATGATAAAAAAAATTACACACACAAGAAAATACAGTTTACAAGAAAAAAAAATATCATCAAGGAATGAACTGATTGAACACTTTAACTCTTAACTGCAGCTTAAGCAACACTTACTGAGCAAACAAAAGAATGATTTACTTTAAAAGAAGAACTTAAAAATTGCACTAAGAGTGAATTTGTTCAGTGAAATATGAAAATAATAGATGCAAAAACACAGAACAAAAAGGTTTGAACACTTACAGTGATGCAGGAACAACACATCAATATAAACACAATGCTAGAATTTTCTTGCACTGAAACTTGAGGTATGAAAAAATAATGGCACTATTGTCTGTGGAGATAAGATAAATTAGACACTGGCTAAATGAAAAGAATTAACACAAGAATGTTCAACACACAGAGAAAAATAAAATAAAATGGCAAATGAATGAAAATAAAAACAGCAAGAATACACAAATGCTGTGAGAAAAAATATAACTGAGACAACACTGAGTTGTGATGCAGAATATAAGGTAATAAATTACTGAATTGCCTCACTGCAATAATGTGAACACAAGATAATTGTGAAGTGTAAACACAAGTTTATACTTCTTATATATTGCACACAAGGAAAAACATTAAAGTACTTACTTCAAGTATATATAAAAAAGAAACACAACACAACAGACATAAAGTAATGCACGAAAATTAACACTGAAGAAAGAAGAGGAAAAAAAAATATTGCAAGCAGTATATAATAAACACTGAGTCTAATGAAGAGTTACTAAATGTCACTAAGAAATCACTAGAAACACAAAAATGTCTCAACACTCGCAAATGTCTCTATGAAAAATATTATTCATTAACACTGTAGCGACTTGGTGTAAAATGAGGTAGATGGTAGTGAAGGGTAGAGGCAGATTCGTGGTTGGCGCTCGCTGACTACTCCACACGTGATCGAAGAATTTGCGCTTAAATCGACGATGGACTCACACAGGAGGATTTTTACGATGGCGCTACTGATGAAAGAACACACCTGGCTCTTGACCTCCTATGTGGTCCTTAAAATATGGTGCTAGAATCCGTGATAAGGGTAAAAAAAATAGTGATAGTGGGTGAGGTCATGCGGTGGTGAGACACCGCGTGGTGACTGGGCCTATGGGATGAACGGCGTAAGCCTCACTGGGGACACCCGCACTAGGCACGAAAATATTCTAAGCTGGGCTGGCTTAAAAACAAACCCACGAAATAACACAACACCACAGGGATTATAAAGCACTTAGAATGGCTAGAACTTGAAGCACAAAGCGATGAAGAAGACTGTACCCACTTGGCTTGGTTGAGTACTGCGTTAAGACACTTGGGTTAGTTGCTGGCTGGCTTGGCTTAACCCTTCACACAGACTGGCTTGATAACTTCTAATGATGAGCACAGCAGGGGTGGAAAGCTGGCTTGGCAGGCAAGGCTGGATGGTGTAAGGCTTGGGCTGACTGGGCTTGTTCTGACTCCCCCACCACAGACTGGCTTGCTGGCTTGGCTTACTTTGCAAACTCGGGTCAACCCCTCGGGAGTGATGCAAATAAGCAGATAAACACTAATACACAGAGACTGACCAGTGAATAATGCAGAGGCTGGTATTCACTTGCTCGGGTAGTGGCTTGGGGTAGGTCGGCCTACTGACCACACAAAATGTCCGTCGTCGGCTGCGAGAATTTATCTCCATGCATCGGCATAATTATCAATTTTACGCCCACACTGCTGGCACCAATTTGTCGTGGGGGTTTGGAAGGAGATATGATGGTTGAAGATAAACACACTTGTGGATGGTAATGCTATATATTGTCAGACTGAGGTAAGGGAAGGGCCCAGCCTGCCTGATACTGCCTGGTGTAGGTCTCCGCATGGACTGAGAGCGAGGTATCACGTCCCACTCACTCATGCCGCATCCCATGACGTCATACAGTCACTAGGCCTAATAGGGATCTTCTATATAAGCACATGGATGGTACTATGATACTCGGCTAAGCTATACAACACATGTAAGGGGATCAGCAACTATGCTGAGAATACTACTACTACTACTACTACTGATACTACTACTACTACTGATGCTACTACTACTGATACTACTACTACTACTACTACTGATATTACTACTACTATACCGATACTACTACTACTACTGATATTAACTACTACTGATACTACTACTACTACTACTACTGATACTACTACTGCTGATACTACTACTACTACTGATACTACTACTACTACTACTACTGATACTACTACTGCTGATACTACTACTACTACTGATACTACTACTACTACTACTGATGCTACTACTACTACTAGTACTACTGATACTACTACTACTACTGATATTACTACTACTACTACTACTGATACTACTACTACTGATACTACTACTACTACTACTACTACTGATATACTACTACTACTACTACTACTTCTACTGCTACTGACACTGCTACTACTACTACTGATATTGCTACTACTACTGATATTACCACTACTACTACTACTACTACTGATACTACTACTACTACTACTGATACTACTACTACTACTACTACTACTGATACTACTACTACTTCTACTGCTACTGATACTACTACTACTACTACTACTGATATTGGTACTACTACTACTACCACTGATACTACTACTACTACTACTACTGATACTACTACAGCTACAATCACCACTAACTACACTACATCTTCTACTATCTGCACTTCCGTCATTTGTTTTCCCACCTCTCTTTCTCCAGTCTCTGTCCACCTCATGAATATATATACCAGCTCTCTAAGTTTCTGTGTTAGTGTATTACTAGTTAATCATCCAAGTCGGACCGAAACGTCGTCAAATATTTCTTTCTCCCATCTTCCGGTTATTTGCGTAAATATTTTTCATTCCGCTAATTCGGCAAAGATCATCTTGAAGATTGAGACACATATGCAACATATGGGAATCTTTATTGAGGAAACGTTTCGCCACACATTGACTTCATCAGTCCAATACAAATCAGAAGGGTGTAAGGAGAGGAGGAGTTTGAGGTAACCAGTCCCTTAGCCTGGAGTCGATGTGTTCAGTCCATTAATCTTATAGAAAGTACAGCATAGGGCCGTAGACGTGGCTTATATATTGTAATAAGGTGAGGTGAAGCAGGAGGAGGCGGGGTCATAGTGGTACCATCCACTAGCCGAAGTAGGAGGAGGCAGTGTGAAGGCTTACTCAGCCCTGTAACAACTTCAGACAGTATTACTCAGGCTGGCTCCTCCTCAGGAAAATTAGTGAATAGAAAAAGAAATAATAACAGACAAACATAAACACTTTATTTTATAGAAAATATAAAACACTTAAATATGAAATATTAATCCTACATTAAAGAAAATGAAAAATGAAAAATATAAATGATAACTGAATTCAACGCTAATATATATAGGGGTGTCTGGTGTTGGTGACACTGCTTGTTGTTGAAATCGTAGCAGTTGCCGATGATGGGGGGGGTCGCAGGTGTTGATGACAACCCACCAGCTCGTTCTTCACAGAGTCTATCCGTGAATACTCAGTCTAGATGATAGGAAAGCAGTTTTTTTCCACTGCAATGATGAGGGGTTATATCCTGCTACTTCATACAGGTGCACAGGCAAGTATCTATATCATGGGACGTCTCAGGAAGTTAGTCGTCTCCTTCAGTTTACTCGTTGATTGTCAGGTGACCCTCTCTGTCATTTTAAGCTGGAAAGATAGACAGGTTACCCACTGCTAGAAATCACCTCCATGATTTAAATACAAACCAAAAAAATGGGGTTATTTCACCCGTCAATTAGA
>NC_069486.1:14991099-15043760 GCF_026875155.1 Cherax quadricarinatus | reverse complement strand
TTCCAAACCAAAACGAGAGCTGAATCCCCACCCCCACTTTGGAGGAGACTCGCAAGTAATAAGTCAACTGTCCGTGGCAAAGCTCGGGGTCTGACGCCATTCTGCTGAAGTTACAAAGAAGGGGAATGGAACGGTAGAGAAACTTCACCAACTCTTCCAGCTTGTATGGCAGCACGAGACATTTCCCTCGGGACTTTAAAGTGCTTCCATCGTGCATCTCTAAAAAGAAAAGGAAACCGCCAGCATGCGACAACCACCGTGGTATCTCCCTGCTCTCCATCGCAGGCAAAACCCTGGCAAGAGTTCTACTCAATCGGCTCAACAAACATCTAGAGCAAGGACTCCTACCTGAAAGCCATGCGGCTTCCGAAAGATCGCGGGACTATCGACATGGTGTTCGCTGCTAGACAGCTACAGAGAAATGAAAGGAACAGAACGCGACTTGTACTCCACCTACGTTGATCTGACCAAGGCCTTCGACACCGTTAGTAGAGAGGGCCTTGTGAGAATCATGGCGAAGTACGGCTGCCCAAAGACGTTCATCGCCATCGTACGCCAACTTCACGATGGAATGCTGGCCAGAGTCCAAGACAACGGAGAGACGTCTAAACCATTCCCAGTCTCAAATGGAGTGAAACAAGGCTGCGTGCTTGCTCCCACCCTGTTGAGCCTGATGTTCTCGCCATGCTTACAGACGCATTCAGGGACACAGACGCAGGAATCGGCGTCAGGTACCGTACAGATGGGTCTGTCTTCAACCTCAGGATGCTCAAGCAAAAACCAAGGCTGCAACTGACACCATCAATGACCTACTATTTTGCTGATGACTTGCACCCTCAACGCTGCTTCAGAAGCTGCCATGCAGCACAGTGTTGACAAGTTCTCTGACGCCTGCAACAACTTCGGGCTGACAATCAGTACAACGAAGACTGAAGTGATGCACCAGCCTGCTCCGGGAAAGACGTATGTTGAGCCAAACATCACCATAACGGGCAGCGACTGAACGCCGTAGACAAATTCACCTACCTCGGCAGTACCCTTTCCAGAAACGTTGTCATCGATGATGAGGTGAATGCCAGACTTGCCAAATCCAGTGCCACCTTCGGCAGGCTCCACAAGAATGTATGGAACCGAAGAGGCATCACCACAAGCACCAAGATCAAGGTGTACAGAGCCATAGTCCTCACCACACTTCTCTGTGGCTGCGAAACCTGGGCAGTCTACAAACGTCACACCAGAAAGTTGAACCACTTTCACACCACACGGCTCAGAAAAGTTCTCGGCATCAAATGGCAAGATAAGATCCCAGACACAGAAGTGCTGACTACAGCTGGCCTGCCTAGCATCTACACCATCCTAATGCAGACACAGCTTCGCTGGGCAGGTCACGTTGCTCGCATGCCAGACCACCGGTTGCCAAAGAAAGTCTTGTTTGGCGAACTGCAGCATGGAAAGCGCTCTCAAGAGGCCAAAAGAAGCACTACAAGGACACCCTTAAGACTGCTCTGAAAGCTTTCAACATCAACCACACCATGTGGGAGCTGATAGCTCAGGACAGGAATGACTGGCGAGCAGTTGTCCAGAAAGGGGCAACATCCTGCGAGGCAAGCAGAATCTCACTAGCTGAGCAGCGCAGGCAGGCGAGGAAGACCAGAGCCATCAGACCCCTCGATGCCGCCACCCTTCCCTGTCCACACTGCCAGAGAACGTTTCGTGCGCGGATTGGCCTGACAAGTCATCTGCGTACCCACCAACTTTGACCCCAGGATGACTAGATGGTCCTCGTCGAATCGACGGACAAACAACACAGGCCTAATAGGGATCTTCTATATAAACACATGGATGGTATTATGATACTCAGCTAAGCTATACAACACACGTAAGGCGATCAGCAACTATGCTGACAGCTCGGTCATGTTACGTATGTCATCTCGACATACACTACTATGCTATAGGCTGAACAGGCAGGTGGTTCTGGGCTGATTCTATACAATAACAAAGACATATGGAACTTAGAACTAATGGATGGTATCATAATGGATGTTAACATAATGAGTTTTAACGCAATGTGTGTTAACGTAATGAGTTTTAATGTAATGCATTACGAATTATAAGAACAAATCATGGTATAATATAGGGTGGAATTGATCGATCGATCTGTATTCATGCACTCTACGGATTCTGAGGAAGAATAAATATATATTTACAAAGTGAAAGTAATTAACAGAAAATCTGGTGCACACAGATCATTACTGCTAAATTCTTAGAATTCGGAGGGAACATGAACACAAAAATTTCTGACAAACTGATCAGCTAATAACAAAACACACAGTTGACAATTTCATTCATCTCGGACATCTAATTATACAGGCTGTTTACATTTAAACCCAATTCTGCGAGGGTAAGGTTTATGTATGCAGAATGGTTATCATCTTTTGGTGGATCAAACTCTTCTGCGATGGCTAACACATGAGGACGATCTGAACGAGTATCTACAAAAGATACAGCTACATTCACTAGTGACTGTGGAATTACTAACTCTTCTGCTTGGAGTACTCAACTCGACTGTTCGATACAGTAATTCTTGGCTCATTACAAAGTCACTAATGGGTTTCTGGTGGCTTCACAGTCAGAATAAGATCTTTCTGGAGCAGGAATCGAATCACACCAGAACACAAGGGATTGGTTCTTTCTTACTGGAGGAATGAACAAACTCGGTGGAGTGGATGACTCTCCCCGGTTGAAAAAAATAACGCTATAACACGCAATATGAGCAAGGGAGAATGGATCTACTATCTCTCACTGCAAGCACTGGAGAAAAGAAATGAACACGGTCAACAATACAGATATTCAATCTGAGTCGCACACAGTGACACGAGGTATCAACTATAAAGAAACTTCACTTACAAACGTTAACAACATGTGAAAGTTACTCGAGAAACAACTTCTTACATTGCATGAATTACTGTCAACGAGGATGGGATCACCATCTGGAACACAAGGGACAACAACAACACTCAAGTGAGCACACTAGCCACAGAAACGTCTTTCTGCAACGGCTTGTGGCATTAGCAAGAGATGGCATAACTCGTTGCAAGTAAAGTTCTTCTCAAAGCGTCCCCTGGGAAGGAACGAATACTTGAACAAGTGCCACCCAAAGGGATAGAGTCTCAGCCCCCAGGGTTGTCTGAGGTTCCTCTGAAACCCAAGGAACTGTACACTATCCTGCCTGCACGATTTGTGGCTGGATCCAACAGGGTGACAGTATTACTAGTGCCTGGCCACTCGCTACATTAAAATAATAATGAACGAATTTTTATGGGAGCTTAATCTGAACTTCACATTTTGCAACACTTTAACAAATCTCAGATACAAGCTGTGAGAACAAACACATTGCTCAGGAGCTAGGTATTGTCTTTCAGTCAGTAAGGGAATATTGGTACTGTGGACTGATTCATATTGACTTTGACTGGCATGATACACTAAGTGAACATTCAAAAGTGACTGGGACATCTCAGGAAACTTACTCAAGGACATAAAAGCAAAAAAATAGAGAATATATGACACAGTAAGCTTAAACGGGAAGAAATTACTTATTTAAAAAAAATAAGTCACACTGTAAGCAAGGAAAACTCACAAAAACAAAAAATTACTCGACTGGATAAGCAACACTTTGAAAATCAAGAGAAATTGTACTTTACTCAAATCTAATTTGCTCAAATTTACTTTAAATTGCATTAATGGCACAGTGAGTTGTCTTTATTTTCAATGCAATAAGGAAATTCAACAATAAAAAAAATGATAAAATGGGATCAACAAATCTTGTGCAAAATTAAAACAAACTGGGAAAACAATTCACTAAAAATAAAATAAAATGGCACACAAAGAATAAAATATTATGCACAGAAAAGAGCATATGAAACTGCACTGAAATAAACTGTAGCAATACTGCAAATAGCAATTACTAATCATAAGTACTGCACAACACTACATAAAATTTCTGCAAAAAAAAAAATTTAATGGCAACACAATGTTAACACAAGAATTATTGCAAAATGAATCAATGGTGCAATGATAAAAAAAATTACACACACAAGAAAATACAGTTTACAAGAAAAAAAAATATCATCAAGGAATGAACTGATTGAACACTTTAACTCTTAATTGCAGCTTAAACAACACTTACTGAGCAAGCAAAAGAATGATTTACTTTAAAAGAAGAACTTAAAAATTGCACTAAGAGTGAATTTGTTCAGTGAAATATGAAAATAATAGGTGCAAAAACACAGAACAAAAAAGTTTGAACACTTACAGTGATGCAGAACACAACACATCAATATAAACACAATGCTAGAATTTTCTTGCAATGAAACTTGAGGTATGAAAAAATAATGGCACGGTTGTCTGTGGAAATAAGACAAATTAGACACTGGTTAAATGAAAAGAATTAACACAAGAATGTTCAGCACACAGAGAAAAATAAAATAAAATGGCAAATGAATGAAAATAAAAACAGCAAGAATACACAAATGCTGTGAGAGAAAATATAACTGAGACAACACTGAGTTGTGATGCAGAATATAAGGTAATAAATTACTGAATTGCTTCACTGCAATACTGTGGACACAAGATAATTGTGAAGTGTAAACACAAGTTTATACTTCTTATATATTGCACACAACAAGGAAAAACATTAAATTACTTACTTCAAGTATATGTAAAAAAGAAACACAACACAGCAGACATAAATTAATGCACAAAAATTAACACTGAAGAAAGAAGAGGAAAAAAAATATTGCAAGCAGTATATAATAAACACTGAGTCTAATGAAGAGTTACTGAATGTCACTAAGAAATCACTGGAAACACAAAAATGTCTCAACACTCGCAAATGTCTCTATGAAAAATATTATTCATTAACACTGTAGCGACTTTGTAAAATGAGGTAGATGGTAGTGAAGGGTAGAGGCAGATTCGTGGTTGGCGCTCGCTGACTACTCCACACGTGATCGAAGAATTTGCGCTTAAATCGACGATGGACTCACACAGGAGGATTTTTACGATGGCGCTACTGATGAAAGAACACACCTGGCTCTTGACCTCCTATGTGGTCCTTAAAATATGGTGCTAGAATCCGTGATAAGGGTAAAAAAAATAGTGGTAGTGGGTGAGGTCGCGTGGTGGTGAGACACCGCGTGGTGACTGGGCCTATGGGATGAACAGCGTAAGCCTCACTGGGGACACCCGCACTAGGCACAAAAATATTCTAAGCCGGGATGGCTTAAAAACAAACCCACGAAATAACACAACACCAAAGGGATTATAAAGCACTCAGAATGGCTAGAACTTGAAGCACAAAGCAATGAAGAAGACTGTACCCACATGTCTTGGTTGAGTACTGGGTTAAGACACTTGGGTTAGTTGCTGGCTGGCTTGGCTTAACCCTTCACACAGACTGGCTTGATAACTTCTAACGATGAGCACAGCAGGGGTGGAAAGCTGGCTTGGCAGGCAAGGCTGGATGATGTAAGGATTGGGCTGACTGGGCTTGTTCTGAGTCCCCCACCACAGACTGGCTTGCTGGCTTGGTTTACTTTGCAAACTCGGGTCAACCCCTCGGGAGTGATGCAAATAAGCAGATAAACACTAATACACAGAGACTGACCAGTGAATAATGCAGAGGCTGGTAGACACTTGCTCGGGTAGTGGCTTGGGGTAGGTCGGCCTACTGACCACACAAAATGTCCGTCGTCGGCTGCGAGAATTTGCATCGGCATAATTATCAATTTTACGCCCACACTGCTGGCACCAATTTGTCGTGGGGGTTCGGAAGGAGATATGATGGTTGAAGATAAACACACTTGTGGATGGTAATGCTATATATTGTCAGACTGTGGTAAGGGAAGGGCCCAGCCTTCCTGTTACTGCCTGGTGTAGGTCTCTGCATGGACTGAGAGCGAGGTAGCACGTCCCACTCATGCCGCATCCCATGACGTCATACAGTCACTAGGCCTAATAGGGATCTTTTATATAAACACATGGATGGTACTATGATACTCAGCTAAGCTATACAACACATGTAAGGGGATCAGCAACTATGCTGACAATACTACTACTACTACTGATACTACTACTACTACTGATATTACTACTACTACTACTACTGATACTACTACTACTACTGATATTACTACTACTACTACTGATACTACTACTACTACTGATACTACTACTACTACTACTACTGATACTACTACTACTGATATTACTACTACTACTACTGATACTACTACTACTACTACTAGTACTACTGATGCTACTACTACTACTGATATTACTACTACTACTGATATTACTACTACTGATACTACTAATACTACTACTGATACTACTACTACTACTGATACTACTACTACTACTACTACTACTACTTCTACTTCTCCTGCTACTGATACAACTACTACTACTATTGCTACTACTACTACTACTACTGATACTACTACTGACTACACTACTACTACTACTACTGATACTACTACTACTACTACTGATCTACTACTACTACTACTGATACTACTACTACTACTACTGATACTACTACTACTACTACTACTGATACTACTACTACTACTACTACTGATATACTAACTACTACTACTACTGATACTACTACTATTACTACTACTACTACTGATACTACTACAGCTACAATCACCACTAACTACACTACATCTACTAATATCTGCACTTCCGGCATTTGTTTTCCCACCTCTCTTTCTCCAGTCTCTGTCCACCTCATGTATATATATACCAGCTCTCTAAGTTCCTGTGTTAGTGTATTACTAGTTAATCATCCAAGTCGGACCGAAACGTCGTCAAACGTTTCTTTCTCCCATGTTCCGGTTATTTGTGTAAATATTTTTCATTCTGCTAATTCGGCAAAGATCATCTTGAAGAGTGAGACACTTATGCAACATATGGGAATCTTTATTGAGGAAACGTTTCGCCACACAGTGACTTCATCAGTCCAATACAAATCAGAAGGGTGTAAGGAGAGGAGGAGTTTGAGGTAACCAGTCCCTCAGCCTGGAGTCGATGTGTTCAGTCCATCAATCTTATAGAAAGTACAGCATAGGCCTAACTGTTTTAACTGTAGTAGGTGAGGTGAAGAGGCGGGGGCGGGGTCAAGGGGTCCCACCCACTAGTCGAAGTAGGAGGAGGGGGGGTCAATGGTACCACCCCCCCATTCGAAGTAGGAGGGGGGCGGGTCATAGGGGTACCACCACTAGTCGAAGTGGGAGGGGGGGTCATAGTGGTACCATACACTGCGAAGTAGGAGGAGGGGGGGGTATAGGGGTACCATCCACTAGTCGAATAGGAGGAGGCGGGGTCATAGTGGTACCTTTCCACAGTCGAAGTAGGGAGGGCGGGGTCAAGTGGTACCATCACTAGTCAAAGTAGGAGGGGGGGGGTATGTGGTACCTCCACTATCAAGTAGGAGGAGGGGGGTCATAGTGGACCATACACTAGTCGATAGGAGGAGGGGGGGTCATAGTGGTCCCAATCCACCATCGAAGTAGAAGGAGGGGGGGTCATAGGGGTACCATCCATGTCAAAGTAGGAGGGAGGGGGGGGCATAGTGGTCCCATACACTAGCGAAGTAGGAGGGGGCGGGGTCATAGTGGTACCATACACTAGTCGAAGTAGGAGGAGGTGGGGTCATAGTGGTACCATCCACTAGTCGAAGTAGGAGGAGGCGGGGTCATAGTGGTACCATACACTAGTCGAAGTAGGAGGAGGCGGGGTCATAGTGGTACCATCCACTAGTCGAAGTAGGAGGAGGCGGGGTCATAGTGGTACCATACACTAGTCGAAGTAGGAGGAGGCGGGGTCATAGTGGTACCATACACTAGTCGAAGTAGGAGGAGGCGGGGTCATAGTGGTACCATCCACTAGTCGAAGTAGGAGGGGGGGCGGGGTCATAGTGGTACCATACACTAGTCGAAGTAGGAGGAGGCGGGGTCATAGTGGTACCATCCACTAGTCGAAGTAGGAGGAGGCGGGGTCGTAGTGGTACCATACACTAGTCGAAGTAGGAGGAGGCGGGGTCATAGTGGTACCATCCACTAGTCGAAGTAGGAGGAGGCGGGGTCATAGTGGTACCATACACTAGTCGAAGTAGGAGGAGGCGGGGTCATAGTGGTACCATCCACTAGTCGAAGTAGGAGGAGGCGGGGTCATAGTGGTACCATACACTAGTCGAAGTAGGAGAGGCGGGGTCATGTGGTACCATACACTAGTCGAAGTAGGAGGAGGCGGGGTCATAGTGGAAACCACCCCACTAGTCGAAGTAGGAGGAGGCGGGGCCCATAGTGGTACCATACACTAGTCGAATAGGAGGAGGCGGGGTCATAGTGGTACCTTTCCACTGTCGAGTAGGAGGAGGCGGGGTCATATGGTCCCAAATACACTAAGTCGAAGAAGGAGGGGGCGGGTCATAGGGGTACCATACACTAGTCGAAGTAGGAGGGGGCGGGCCCATAGTGGTACCATCCACTAGTCGAAGTAGGGGGAGGCGGGTTCATGTGGTACCATACACTATCAAAAGTAGGAGGAGGCGGGGTAAGTGGACCATCCACTAGTCGAAGTAGGAGGAGGCGGGGTCGTAGTGGTCCCATACACAGTCGAAGTAGGAGGAGGCGGGGTCATAGTGGTACCATCCACTAGTCGAAGTAGGAGGAGGCGGGGTCATAGTGGTACCATAACACTAGTCGAAGTAGGAGGGGGGGGTCATAGTGGTACCATCCACTAGTCAAAAGTAGGAGGAGGCGGGGTCATAGTGGAAACCATACACTATCGAAGTAGAGGAGGCGGGGTCGTAGTGGTACCATCCACTAGTCAAGTAGAGGAGGCGGGGTCATAGTGTACCATACACTATCGAAGTAGGGAGAGGCGGGGTCATAGTGGGTACCATCCACTATCGAAGTAGGAGGAGGCGGGGTCATAGTGGTACCAACACTAGTCGAAGTGGGAGGAGGCGGGGTCATAGGGGTACCATCCACAGCGAAGTAGGAGGGCGGGGTCATAGTGGTACCATACACTATCGAAGTAGGAGGAGGCGGGTCATGGGTGGTACCATCCACTAGTCGAAGTAGGAGGAGGCGGGGTCATAGTGGACCATACACTATTTCGAAGTGGGAGGAGGCGGGGTCATAGTGGTACCATCCACTAGTCAAAGTAGGAGGAGGCGGGGTCAGAGTGGTACCATCCACTAGTCGAAGTAGGAGGAGGCGGGGTCATAGTGGTACCATCCACTAGTCGAAGTAGGAGGAGGCGGGGTCGTAGTGGTACCATACACTAGTCGAAGTAGGAGGAGGCGGGGTCATAGTGGTACCATACACTAGTCGAAGTAGGAGGAGGCGGGGTCATAGTGGTACCATACACTAGTCGAAGTAGGAGGAGGCGGGGTCATAGTGGTACCATCCACTAGTCGAAGTAGGAGGAGGCGGGGTCATAGTGGTACCATCCACTAGTCGAAGTAGGAGGAGGCGGGGTCATAGTGGTACCATCCACTAGTCGAAGTAGGAGGAGGCGGGGTCATAGTGGTACCATCCACTAGTCGAAGTGGGAGGGGGCGGGGTCATAGTGGTACCATCCACTAGTCGAAGTAGGAGAGCGGGGTCATAGTGGTACCATACACTAGTCGAAGTAGAGGGGGCGGGTCGTTATGGTACCATACACTATCGAAGTAGGAGGAGGCGGGGTCATAGTGTACCATACACTAGTCGAAGTAGGAGGGCGGGGTCATAGTGGTACCATAACACTAGTCGAAGTAGGAGGAGGCGGGGTCATAGTGGTACCATCCACTAGTCGAAGTAGGAGGAGGCGGGGTCATAGTGGTACCATACACTAGTCGAAGTAGGAGGAGGCGGGGTCATAGTGGTACCATCCACTAGTCGAAGTAGGAGGAGGCGGGGTCATAGTGGTACCATACACTAGTCGAAGTAGGAGGAGGCGGGGTCATAGTGGTACCATCCACTAGTCGAAGTAGGAGGAGGGGGGGGTCAGAGTGGTACCATCCACTAGTCGAATAGGAGGAGGGGGGGTCATAGTGGTACCATCCACTAGTCGAAGTAGGAGGAGGCGGGGTCGTAGTGGTACCATACACTAGTCGAAGTAGGAGGAGGCGGGGTCATAGTGGTACCATACACTAGTCGAAGTAGGAGGAGGCGGGGTCATAGTGGTACCATAAAATAGTCGAAGTAGGGGGAAAGGCGGGGTCATAGTGGTACCATCCACTAGTCGAAGTAAGGAGGAGGCGGGGTCATAGTGGTACCATCCACTAGTCGAAGTAGGAGGAGGCGGGGTCATAGTGGTACCATCCACTAGTCGAAGTAGGAGGAGGCGGGGTCATAGTGGTACCATACACTAGTCGAAGTAGGAGGAGGCGGGGTCATAGTGGTACCATACACTAGTCGAAGTAGGAGGAGGCGGGGTCATAGTGGTACAATCCACTAGTCGATGTAGGAGGAGGCGGGGTCGTAGTGGTACCATACACTAGTCGAAGTAGGAGGAGGCGGGGTCATAGTGGTACCATACACTAGTCGAAGTAGGAGGAGGCGGGGTCATAGTGGTACCATCCACTAGTCGAAGTAGGAGGAGGCGGGGTCTTAGTGGTACCATACACTAGTCGAAGTAGGAGGAGGCGGGGTCATAGTGGTACCATCCACTAGTCGAAGTAGGTCTTCGTCCAAGTGTTGGACAAGTTAGAAGAATTGTTTGTAACAAGTTCCCATGATGCTGCAGTGTCTGACAGTTGTGATGAATGCTTTACAAAACCGACAAGTTGAAGATTGAGACACTTATGCAACATATGAGAATCTTTAAAGATTCCCATGTGTTGCATAAGTGTTTCAATCTTCAACTTGTCGGCTTTAAGATAAGATAAGATAAAGATAAGATTTCGTTCGGATTTTTAACCCCGGAGGGTTAGCCACCCAGGATAACCCAAGAAAGTCAGTGCGTCATCGAGGACTGTCTAACTTATTTCCATTGGGGTCCTTAATCTTGTCCCCCAGGATGCGACCCACACCAGTCGACTAATACCCAGGTACCTATTTGCTGCTAGGTGAACAGGACAACAGGTGTAAGGAAACGTGTCGAAATGTTTCCACCCGCCGGGAATCGAACCCGGGCCCTCCGTGTGTGAAGCGGGAGCTTTAGCCACCAGGCCACCGGGCCTTGAACTATTTCTCAAAGAACATCTTGCCGAATAGGCAGATATAACTATTTTGCATATAAGTTAACCTTGTTGTATTGAACCTAACTAAACTATGCATAAATTAACAATATTTTTCATAAGTTATCTATTCTCTATTCTACATTATTTATCTATCTTTTTCATAGGTTTTCTGCACTGAATGTAAAGGGATTATATTTTTCGTATTAGTTAATTATGTTGTTTATAAGTTAGCTAGATAATTTATACAATAAACAAATTGTTTATAAGATGTGCTCTGAGTAAATTGTTTAAGTTAGTTATTTATATTGAGTATCTGGTATTTATGTTCTTGGTAAGTTAGCTATGTTCTTAAGCAGTTTGTGTTCTTAAGCAGTTTGTGTTCTTAAGCAGTTTGTGTTCTTAACCAGTTTGTGTTCTTAAGCAGTTTGTGTTCTTAACCAGTTTGTGTTCTTAAGCAGTTTGTGTTCTTACCAGTTTGTGTTCTTAAGCAGTTTGTGTTCTTAACCAGTTTGTGTTCTTAACCAGTTTGTGTTCTTAACCAGTTTGTGTTCTTAAGCAGTTTGTGTTCTTAACCAGTTTGTGTTCTTAAACAGTTTGTGTTCTTAAACAGTTTGTGTTCTTAACAGTTTGTGTTCTTAAACAGTTTGTGTTCTTAAACAGTTTGTGTTCTTAAACAGTTTGTGTTCTTAAACAGTTTGTGTTCTTAAACAGTTTGTGTTCTTAACCAGTTTGTGTTCTTAAGCAGTTTGTGTTCTTAACCAGTTTGTGTTCTTAACCAGTTTGTTTTCTTAAGCAGTTTGTGTTCTTAACCAGTTTGTGTTCTTAACCAGTTTGTGTTCTTAACCAGTTTGTGTTCTTAAGCAGTTTGTGTTCTTAACCAGTTTGTGTTCTTAACCAGTTTGTGTTCTTAAGCAGTTTGTGTTCTTAACCAGTTTGTGTTCTTAAGCAGTTTGTGTTCTTTAGCAGTTTGTGTTCTTAACCAGTTTGTGTTCTTAACCAGTTTGTGTTCTTAAACAGTTTGTGTTCTTAACCAGTTTGTGTTCTTAACCAGTTTGTGTTCTTAACAGTGTATAAATTTATCATATTATGTCTGAGGAATGACTCGATAAAATGGCGTCTTAACGTTGATTTATTCCCATACCATTTCCAGTAGTTGCGAATACCTTCAATAATGTAAATATAAAAGATGATAATAACAAGAATAATAATAATAATAATAATAATAATAATAATAATAATAATAATAATAATAATAATAAATAATATTATTATTAATTATTATCATTATTATTATTATTATTATTATTATTTTAGAGAATCGTTAAACCCGTGTCATCATTCAGCTCCTGGAGCAGTAATGAACAATGATCCATGAAGAAAGGAGAGTTGTTCCAGTTCCTTTAACATAGAATCCTTACAGCATCATGGAGATCCCTGCGCCCCTCATCCCTCCCTTCCAGTTCTCAGGTTAAGGGAGATGATTTCAAAGCAGCAAGCATCTCCTCTTTATGTAATGGAAGGTTAGAGAGCAGTCATCAGCGTAGACATGGGATAAGGATTATACCGTCATTAAAGTTGATACATAGATGCGACCCATCAATTCTCATCTATCATGACTGATCTAAATATATCTATCATTGATCTCCAGTAGCTTCGTTTGAGATGCAGTCCATCTATCTCTGTCTCTTGGTTGATTCAGCAACTCTTCCATTGAATTCCAGTATGTTCGTCACGGATGTAGTTCATCCATCACTGCTTCTCAGGGCTGGTCTCACTGTCTCATAACTACAGTAGCTTCGTCAAATTTACAGTCAAGTCATCTCCGTATTTCTTGACAGATCTCAGCATCTCCGAAATAAAGAATTCAGAAGGTTTGTCACTGATGATGCAGTTCCTTCATCTCCGTGTCTCTTGACAGATCTCAATATCTCTGACATATTGTATATCAGTAGTATACGATACCGACAATACCGACAATTGGGCACATGTGCAACACCTGGGTATCTTTACTTGTAGATGTTTATCTGCAAGTAAAGATACCCAAAAGTTGTGCATGTGTCTAATTCTTTATCTCGGACATAAAACTCCAGAAGTTTTGTCACAGAGGATGGAGTCCTTCCATTGCTGTGTCTCATGACTGATCTCAGCATCTCTGCCACAGAACACGGATAAGTTCGTCAGAGAGGATTTACCATCCCCATCCTTGAAATCGTATTAGTTTTAATTAATTAAGCTCTTCATCTGCAGTTGCTTCATTACCTTCCTCTCTTCCAGAGAGAGAGAGAGAGAGAGAGAGAGAGAGAGAGAGAGAGAGAGAGAGAGAGAGAGAGACTTGTCACAAATGAAAGGCTCTTGATGTCAGAAATTCATTGATATGAGAGAGTAAATAAGCCCAGGGAAATGCAGGTCTTTATGTACAGGATTCCTTTTGTTGCACATAGATGTTGAAATCATTAAATTATTAAAAAATGAAGCGTTAAACCTACAAGGGTCATACAGTGCAGCAGGGCAGGGAAGAGTGCAGGGGTATTGGGTAGCAGGAGGAAGAGGGGTGATTATTAGGTCATGGAGTGCAGTGAGGCAGGGGATAGTGCATGGGTAGAGGGTAGCAAGAGGGAGAGATAGAAAGGGCTATGAGGAGTGCTAGAGGCATCATCATCAAAGTTTGTGCATAAATCAGTTGCTGTCAAAAAAGCAACGAGTCTGAGTTAAAAGAGGGTTCATCAGTAAGAAGGAAAGACAAAGTAAGGGCAGTTGAGCGGTGACTACTATGGAGGTAAATTCTGCGTGCTCGTTGATAAACTTGTCAGTCCAACAGAATATGGCTAACAAAAACTGGAACCTGACAATTCTCAGAGTGGAATAGGGCGCCTCTCCGTGAGATACTCATGGGTAAGACGAATGTGTCCAATGTGAAGATGGGAGAGTGTAGTCTCCCAACCAAGACATTGATGACAAGAAGGTGGCCAGAAACCTATGCTTGGTTTAATAGTATGTAGTCTATGTAGCAGATCAGACCAACGCTTGCAAAGGTGGTTAGAAATCACTGCAAAATAATCTGCGAATGGAACACCTCTATATCAAACTGGGAGGTCATGTACTACTGACCTGCCTGTTCATTGTCCTGTACGTCAACATGACCAGGGACCCAACAAAAAACAATATCTTTGTGCTTGCTAAAGATATAGCATAACCAAAGCTGGATATGAAGAACCAGGGAATGAGGTAAATCAAATTTTCGATGAGCCTGCAGAGCATTAAGGGAGTCTGAAGCTACTACAAATAGCGACACAGGCATAAATGCAATACGGATAAGTGCTACCAGAATTGCATACAATTCTGCTGTAAAAATGCTAGGTGAAGCTAATAAATGCCTTCGTACGACGCTGTCCATAAACACTGCTGCAAATCCGACATCATCAGAACACTTGGAACCATTGGTGTACACTGCGATGGCATGAGAATAAGACTGGAATTGATTAAGAAGAAATCGTAGGTATTTGGGGAAGAACAGCCACGATCCGTCGGAACTTCCCAAGGCAGAAGGGAAAAGTTAGATGCTACACGAACATAGAAATGTGGCAACTGAAGAGAAGACAAGAGTGAATGTAGATGAAGAGAAAAGTGACAGAATAAAAAGAGGTGACAAACAAATTAGGAACTTCTACTAACATCCGTTACCATCCTATGTATGCAGTGATTGCGGAGTTCATGAGAGCAAACAAAATAGTGGAGGCAATGAGCATCATGGCTATCGATCAAGGATGGAATATTCGCCTCTGCATAGAGGCTCTCATCAGGTGAAGAGCCTAAATTTTAAGGGCTCAAACTCTCTGGCAGATTTGGAGGAAACGAACGGGGAGCAGAGATGTAGCCCCTGGGAGACACGGGTAAGATGATGACCAACTTCGGTGGCAACGTCAAGAGGGTTAGCTATAGTGACACCGGCAACCCAAAGAACAGGAGTCACTCAGTTTCCTTACTTTTTCTAGACTACACTCATAGAGGAAGCCGAAGTGACGGTAGAAACACAATCTCGCCAACAAGTGCATTTAGCATCACGGATGACACAACGGACAGCTGCTCTAGTCCGCTTGAAATCAAGGAGGTGCTCTGTGATCCTATTGTACCGATATCTGCCCCATGCAACATGTCTCAAATGTACTGCACGAGCACAGGCAGGAGACCACCAAAACACGCACTTCTGAGAGTGCCTGCCCGAGGTTTGGGGTATAGAATGTGAAGCCCCAGTTAAAACCGAGGTCGAAAATAGGTGTAACAGCTCATCAACGGATGATGAGGAAGGAACCTGACTAAAAAGCAGTTTGATGTGAGTACTGGTCCAAATGCGTTCGGTCAAATTGTCAGCATGGGCGACATGGGCGACGAGGGGGTGGAGAATATGAGTGAGAAGTAAGAAGGATTGAAAAGGATCACTGTCATATAAGTCCAGAAGCACAGTTGAGATAAATGCAAGAGAGAGAGAGAGTACGAGGGTCAAAATGAGTGGGAGTACCCATACTTAATACATGGAGGGGGAGAGAAGTGAGAAGAACCTCCAACTGAATGCCACGAAAGTCACAGTGAGACCCTCTAGAGGAAATAGTGAGCATTAAAATCGCCGAGTAACAGAAGTGGTAGCCGTAAGGAAGAAACCAGAAATGCAACATCTGGGACACATAGTGCCCGAAAAGGAGAGAGATACAAAGAACAGACTCTATGCCACTTATTCAAGTACTAGATGCATGCTGCAGTTTAATGCAGCGAAGTATGAACAAAGAGCAGATGGTATGGTATAACGGTGCATAAAAGACGTGCACTGTCATTAAAGGTTCCATCAGGAAAAGGATCCAATGAATATAATAAAACATAGCCCCGAGATGGGATGGATAACAGCAGAGCATAATTTTGGTTCGTGTAAACAAACGGGAAAACTGAGAGAGCAACGCCTGGAGCTCATCCCGGTTACTTCTGAGGCCTCGGATATTTCACTGTAAATTAGCTATGATTTGTGAAGAGAAAGATACAAGGTATACGAAGGAAGAGGTATCTATGGACTAGAAGGGATAGAAAAGTCCACATGTGGAAGCAGCAGAAAACGCACAAGCAGCAAAGGGTTGGAACGCTACCATGAAAGGTGTTGTGTGGATGGAGAAGATTGACAAGTAGTGACAGGAGGTGGAGCAGTGCCCATAAATGGCTTAGTTTTCTCAGTGTAGTCGGAGATAGCTTCAATAGTTTCAGAGAACATGGTCATTGTATGTGGGACGATATTGGAGATAGAAGGAGGAGGGTGAGTAATGATTGGAGCGACAACAGAATTTACCAATGTAGGGGAGACAAAAGGTTAGAGGTAACTTGAGAAGATGCTTGGGAGGGGGCAGGATAGGACGGTACTGTACATAGAGGAGGATGGACCTCCATATTCGCAACAGAATTAGTATGAGATAAAGATCGAGGTACTGAGACTGGAAATGAAAGAGATTTACCCTTTAGGGATTTCTTGGACTTTGAAGAAGTAGAGAGGCGAGGGGGAGGAGCTGTTGTGTGAGGTTTTGTAGGTATAGAAGCTTGCATGTGCCATGAAGATTGGAGAACAGTATGAGGTAGCAAGGTAGGGACCTCAGAGCCCAGGAGAACAAAAGAGTTAGATTCAGGGGTGACTGTGGAAGGTGTGACTGCAGGGGAGACCCTGGGAATTGGGATCCCAGAGGTTTGGGGTCTCTTAGTAACTCGAGAATAAGAAATACAGGGAAGTCTTCCTTGGAGTCATAGATGAGAGACTGCCATGGCGTAGGTAAAACCTTCTGTCTGTTTGAGACAACGGATTTCACGTTCATTCAAGTAGACCTGTCAACAGCGAGAATAAGATGGATGAGCTTCATGGCAATTAAGGAAGGAGGGAGGTAGACCACAAAATGTATTGGTGTGGCCATGGCTGATTGCCATGGGCATTCAGCCATGGGTCTGAAATATTTCTCCGGATTGCCAAAAAGCCAGCAATTTCTACACTGTTGTGGTGTAGGGGTCACCTGTTGGACTTATAAACGGTGTTCCGTAATGTAAATCAATGATGGAAGCTCAAGGCACTCAAACGTTAAGCTGCCTGTCCACGGGCAGGCAGTACATACATGTCTACTTTAAGGATCAGGAGGCCTTGGAGCTTAAGCTGTTCCAGAGTGTCATCGCCACATGTCTGGAAATTACACTGAACAACGATATGTGGTAGAATGAGAGTACCACTATAAGAATGGAGAGAATGATATTTTTCAGTTGATACAGGAATGGTATCTATGGTTGTAAGGAGAGAAAGATCGTGAGCTTGGCTAGCATTCTGTACTGTGACAATGCATACACTGTTCTTGAGAGCATAAATGGAATATTACATCAAAAATGACATAGGAGTAACTTGCTAATACTATGATCAGAAGTGATTTTCATGTTGATCTCTTTTAAGTAGAATGAGAGGCAGTCGAAATAGTGTCATCCAAAGAAGGTCGTCGTCGTTTAGATACAGGACCGGAGGTGGTTCGTTTTGAGGTGGGCACGCGATCTGAAAACCGTTGCATCATTTGAGGAGAGGCGAGAAGCATATTCAAAGACGTGCAGAGGTCGAGGCCGAGCCTCTGTATCCAGAGCGTGGGACAAAATGTCACCAGCAGAAAGTACAGGGGCAAGAGAAAAGTCCAAAGAATTGTCCAGTAACAAGGCAGGGTTTTCAGATGGTGCTGCTACAGGAAGGGGCCCAGGAGGAGGAGGTACATGGACTTGGGACTCCATGGTTAAGTCTCTTTTCTTTTGTTTTTAAGAAAAAAAAGAAAAAATGGGGGGGGGAATGAGGAGGGGCAGCTTCCATGGGAAAAGGACCACAAGTCTCCCCTTCCATACTCAAGAGGACAACCTCAGGTAAGACACATATGCAACAGTTAGACAACTTTATTCCGAAACGTTTCGCCTACACAGTAGGCTTCTTCAGTCGAATACAGAAAGTAGGCAGGAACAGTAGAGATGTGAAGACGATGTAATCAGTCCATCACCCTTAAAGTCGTAGAATTTGAGGTTGTCAGTCCCTCGGCCTGGAGAAGTTCAGTTCCATAGTCAGGAACTATCTGAAGATCAAGCGACAGTGCGGAGACTTAAATACTGTCGGAAGGAGAGGTCTAACTGTTGCATATGTGTCTTACCTAACAACCTGTCGGTATTGTATACCATTTTGATGTTCAGGACAACCTCAGCACAACTGGTAGTGCAGATGAGATATGGAACCCATGCCTTTGGTATAGCAGCCTAATATCTACTGAGCCACCTCAGTGGACGAAAAGGAGGGCGGTCAGAAACCCACCACAAAGCATACCTCCTTCAGCCACCACCTCCTGGAATCCAACAGGCAGCTTCCAGAAATACACCCATCACCTGAAAGGCACACACAGCTTCCCCCCTTCCCCCCCGTTGGTAGACTGGAGAGGGATCGGGATCTCTAGATGATCCGTATTCCACAGCAAACTACACTGCCACCAAGGACCTCAATGGAAGGAGATGGATCCAGAAACCCTTTCTCAGGTCTAGGGACTACAAAGCCTAAGGGAACAACCTCAAAGGCAGAAACAAGAAAGGGAAAGTGGAGGGATGGGGAGAGGAGGAAAGGGAAAGGGGTAATGAGGAGGATGGGAAAGGGAAAGGGCGATTGGGGGTAATTAGGTTCAGTCTGAGGAAGAAGACCAAAAGGTCTAATTCCTCAGACCAATACCCTCTTCACCGCACCAAGGAGCCTCCCCCCTCCCATAAAGAGCCCAACTATTTAAACTACATATGTCGTTTAATACGTCATACCTTGGCTTATTAAACCACCATTAGCAATGACTTGGTTTTCACTGAAAAAATATGGAATATTGAGAAATGACGAAATAATAAAAAATAAAGATTTTATTTTCCTGAATATAAAATCGATATACAGTGGAACCTCGGTAGTCGAACGCTTTGTTTGATAAAAAGAAAAAGTCCCTCGGTATCCGACCGTTTGCTCGGTACTTGACCAAACAAACATGACCTGCCAGAACATGTGCGTCAGTCTCCCCGCAGCTGTCACTCAGTCCAAAACTCTGCTGAACTTAACTGTAAGCTATTTCGTGTTTCTTCACATTTTTCGTTTTTTTTTTTTATATTATTTGTATAAATAAGTCACCATAGGGCCTAAGAAGATTAGTGATAACAGCCAACCAAAAAGAAAATTGGTTAGTGTGTGTTTTCCCTGATGTAAACACTGCCTCTATCTCTCTATATAATATGCCTTTTATCGTTAATTTCGGCGTCTTTATTGTGTTTCTAGGTTATCTATTGTGTTTCTGATATCAAGTTGGAATAAATGTGATAAATAGATAGATAACCTTTATTACTAATATTAGTGTAATTACACACATTGTATTTGTGCCACCGCTAGTATCCGGCTATCGAGAAGATTAATCAGATACTGAATGCTCCTTCTGCTGGCCCCTCCCTCTCTCTCCTATGACTCCTCCCATTTCGGGCCCCTCTTATATTACACTTGCTTTCCATTTTGAATTTTTATTCGCCCAAAAAAATTGAAGATTTACTGTTATGCAAACAACTGCATTATTGAAAAAAAAATGGTATAAATAATATCAGCGCACAGTTGACTTGTATTGGTCACGTGATGTGATTTGTTTACTCTTCAACATCAGCAAAAATCGAACATTTCCGCTACTTTGAGCTCAATTTCAAGGTGCTTTTAATCTGTAAACCATTCAAAATCGTCTCTATTTCTGTAATATATATTTCATTTTATCAAATTAGACCAAGAATACAATCATAAATACACCTCAAAGTCACTGTAAGTGTATTTTTGGAGGTATGAAACAGATTAATCTAATTTACATTATTCCTTATGGGAAAAATTCGTTCGGTACTCGAACAGATCGGCACTCGAACAGCCTTCTAGAACGAATTAAGTTCGAGTACCGAGGTTCAACTATACAGAAAATAACATTGTGACTGAAATTGTTCCTTAAAGTATTACAGATCAAGCGAGAGTAACATGACTTAGATTTTATGCCATTATCACGTTGGGTCAACATGTAAAGGATTTGACAACAGGTGGATAATGGCCTAGATTAAAATTTAGCGAAAAAATCTTATCAGAAACATTAGTAACAGAGAGACAGTTTATTCAGAAAGCATAACAATGAAGCATAATCTGGTACAAACTATTATATTTCACTGCAAATTACTGGCAAATGTGAAGAAATGCTTACTAAATTTAATTTCTGTTTTAGAAATATTGACTTGGTAAATAATTAAGGAACTAAAGCACATTCCCTGGAAATCTATCACAAGCGCCTTTACCCCCAGAAATGCTAAGAAAAGTAGAAGATATGAGTAAGAAGTTATAATATGATTTTTCTTTTTGCCTGAAAAAAATTAAACTCAGAAAGAGGTTGCAGAAAAATATCCGAAGAAAATGCTCCATTGAACTGTTCTTTTGGCCACAAATAACAGAATAATGGAGATAAACATTGAACAAAGCAATAGCGGAAATAGAGGGAAAAACCAAACCTCTTAAGTCATCCATGAAATAGGCGAAAATGGGTTATTAAATTATAAGAGATTCTTCAGATTTCAACACCACAAATCTCAAAGATTAGTTGAGAATTAAATTAAATTAATTGTAAACAAGGAGTTAGTTGAGCAGGAAGAACATAGAGCATAGAGTAAATTTAAGAGTAGAAACATGGAGCAAAGAATTAGTTGGAGAGGAAGAATAAGGAGGCGAAATCAATCTGTAAAACAGAACACAATATACACTAAATTGTTTTTTGGTAAGCAGGAAATGCATATCAAAATTGAACACTGTCAGGAGATGTGTCAGCTTGCGGGTGATCTGCAGGTGCTGACGGGCTGTGAGCACATTATTAATCTGTGACATGCTCACCCACCACCAATGTCGTGTCCCTTAACCATGCCAGTGTCACCCACATTTATACCACTCATTTTGTACTTATCCATTTTTGTTCCTTTTCTTGCAACTTGTCTCTTACTGAAGAGTTCCCTGTTATACAGAGTATTATGAAGATCCCAGAATGACTCACGAAATCGTAATAATAATAATAATATCTATTTCTACCAGTACAGGTACAAGGTATACAGACCATAGCTGACATCAGTGACATACTACTATATAGAAAGCCACTTGTTATAGTGAGCATTTCCTGCTAATTAAGTCAGTTATGTCCCAGGATGCGACCCACATCAGTCCACTAACACCCAGGTACCCATTTTACTGATGGGTGAATATAGACAACCGGTGTAAGGAAACAGTCCCAATGTTCCCACCCCTTCGCCGGGAATCTAACCCGGACCCTCACCATGTGAAGCGAAAGTTATTGCCACCAAACCACGGGCCATCGAATTGAATCTTACTGTGGTCAGCTGGCCGAGAGGCTTAATCACAGGCCTGGAGTTTTATGGTTCACACGTCACAGGTCACCATTACTCACCATACGTGGCAAATGTGTTCTCCAGGTTAAATTCAGCATCCTCCTGTTGGAATACCCGCCTCCACAAGCAACCTGTATAGCAGTGAAACCACGATACAAGTGGTTTTAAATCATTTACCAAATTGCGGCAGGCCAGGAGGAGGCTGAAATTAATCCTTGAGCATATATCTGCCACGAGTGTCCTCGCAACATGAAACAAGTCTAGTGCGCTAGGCTCATGTTGTTTGTAGCATCGATGGCTCAGATGGTAGGGTGACA
The DNA here is from genome assembly GCF_026875155.1 of Cherax quadricarinatus. NCBI lineage: Eukaryota > Metazoa > Arthropoda > Malacostraca > Decapoda > Parastacidae > Cherax > Cherax quadricarinatus. The sequence goes on along the minus strand of NC_069486.1, from coordinate 15,021,749 downwards.
TGTACAATGTACATGTACAATATTTGTCGGGCCGAATAGGCAAAACTTGCTATTTTGGCTTAAATAGCAACGCTCGTCGCGAATAAGGCAAACGAAAATTTGCGTATTCAAAAATGTCGCAAAAATCATTCTGAATCTAGACGAAAAAAAATATATTTCATTGTGTTTGTTAATAAATTATTGTAAATATTAACGCAAATGGAGAAAAATGTATCTTGAAATGTATAAGAGAAAATTTTATAAAGGACTTAATTTTAAACGCTCTCTACATGTAGCGATAATAACAGTTACGGATGTGTACTCACAACTATATATACATCAATAAATCGTTTATACATTCTCAGAAATTGTTGATGATTCACAGATAATCCAAAACTTTTGAGAGGAAAAAAAAACAGAAAGTCTCGCCGAGTCCTATATTATTTACAAGGTAAGGCATAATAATAATCGTAGTGAATTATTGATATTCGATGGAGTGCGGTATTTTTCACAGTCACAACATGGCGACGTATCTTCAATATATGTGACGGTAATCATTCCAAAATATGACGGGAAAAATATTGAGACGGAAATTTGTGAAGTGAAACTAACCGTAAATCAATAAGAACAACAAAATAGAGCGAAAAATATAGTTAAAGCCGAGCTGGCGACACTTGATAAAGGTTGAACAAGTGAGACCTAACTACGGCCACCACCCAGCTATTACTGTCTCGCAACACTGCCACCACCCAGCTATTACTGTCTCGACAACACTGCCACCACCCAGCTGTTACTGTGAGTGTCACAACACTGCCACCACCCAGCTGTTACTCTGAGTGTCACAACACTGCCACCACCCAGCTATTACTGTGTCGCAACACTGCCACCACCCAGCTGTTACTGTGAGTGTCACAACACTGCCACCACCCAGCTGTTACTGTGAGTGTCACAACACTGCCACCACCCAGCTGTTACTCTGAGTGTCACAACACTGCCACCACCCAGCTTTACTGTGAGGGGTCACAACACGGGCCACCACCCAGCTATTACTGTGTCGCAACACTGCCACCACCCAGCTGTTACTGTGAGTGTCACAACACTGCCACCACCCAGCTGTTACTGTGAGTGTCACAACACTGCCACCACCCAGCTGTTACTGTGAGTGTCACAACACTGCCACCACCCAGCTGTTACTCTGAGTGTCACAACACTGCCACCACCCAGCTGTTACTGTGTCGCAACACTGCCACCACCCAGCTATTACTGTGTCGCAACACTGCCACCACCCAGCTATTACTGTGTCGCAACACTGCCACCACCCAGCTATTACTGTGTCGCAACACTGCCACCACCCAGCTATTACTGTGAGTGTCACAACACTGCCACCACCCAGCTATTACTGTGAGTGTCACAACACTGCCACCACCCAGCTATTACTGTGAGTGTCACAACACTGCCACCACCCAGGTATTAGTGTGTCACAACACTGCCACCACCCAGCTATTACTGTGTCACAACACTGCCACCACCCAGCTATTACTGTGAGTGTCACAACACTGCCACCACCCAGCTATTACTGTGAGTGTCACAACACTGCCACCACCCAGCTATTAGTGTGAGTGTCACAACACTGCCACCACCCAGCTATTACTGTGATTGTCACAACACTGCCACCACCCAGCTATTACTGTGAGTGTGGCAACACTGCCACCACCCAGCTATTATTGTGAGTGTGACAACACTGCCACCACCCAGCTATTACTGTGAGTGTCACAACACGGCCACCACCCAGCTATTACTGTGAGTGTCACATCACGGCCACCACCCAGCTATTACTGTGTCACAACACGGCCACCACCCAGCTATTACTGTGAGTGTCACAACACGGCCACCACCCAGCTATTACTGTGAGTGTCACAACACTGCCACCACCCAGCTATTAGTGTGAGTGTCACAACACTGCCACCACCCAGCTATTAGTGTGAGTGTCACAACACTGCCACCACCCAGCTATTACTGTGTCACAACACTGCCACCACCCAGCTATTACTGTGAGTGTACACACACGCCACCACCCAGCTATTACTGTGAGTGTCACAACACTGCCACCACCCAGCTATTAGTGTGAGTGTCACAACACTGCCACCACCCAGCTATTACTGTGATTGTCACAACACTGCCACCACCCAGCTATTACTGTGAGTGTGGCAACACTGTCACCACCCAGCTATTACTGTGAGTGTGACAACACTGCCACCACCCAGCTATTACTGTGAGTGTCACAACACGGCCACCACCCAGCTATTACTGTGAGTGTCACATCACGGCCACCACCCAGCTATTACTGTGTCACAACACGGCCACCACCCAGCTATTACTGTGTCACAACACGGCCCCCACCCAGCTATTACTGTGAGTGTCACAACACTGCCACCACCCAGCTATTACTGTGAGTGCCACACCATTGCCAACACTCAGCTATTACTGTGAGTGTTACAACACTGCCACCACCCAGCTATTACTGTGAGTGTCACAACACTGCCACCACCCAGCTATTACTGTGAGTGTAACAACACTGCCACCACCCAGCTATTACTGTGAGTGTAACAACACTGCCACCACCCAGCTATTACTGTGAGTGTCAACACTGCCACCACCCAGCTATTACTGTGAGTGTCAACACTGCCACCACCCAGCTTTTACTGTGAGTGTCAACACTGCCACCACCCAGCTATTACTGTGTGGCACAACATTGCCACCCCCCAGCTATTACTGTGGGCGTTACACAACACGACCACCACCCACCTATTACTGTGAGCGTTACACAACACGACCACCACCCAGCTATTACTGTGAGCGTTACACAACACGACCAACACCCAGCTATTACTGTGAGCGTTACACAACACGACCACCACCCACCTATTACTGTGGACGTTACAACATACTCTCACCCATCAATCCAGCAGCTGAGCACGTAGTAGCTGCTGCAGTGACCTACCATAAGGACAGTGATTACAAAATTCCTGTGAAATACCGTGATCCAGTTACAGCAACAGTGTCCACCGCGTTACTAGGAACCACCGTTTATAGCAGCTGATGCCAGTTTCGTGCCATAATCACATAACCGAACCACAGCTAGCATATTACCATCTATGACAGTACATAATAATATCCATAACAACACACGTCAGACATTGCTACTTGCTTGTGTCCTAGACATTTATACAGTCAACACTGAGGTAGTGGAGGCTGGAACCTTACATAGCTTTAAGATGAGGTATGATAAAGCTCATGGAGCAGGGGGAGAGAGGACCTAGTAGCACTTAGTGAAGAGGCGGGGTCAGGAGCTGAGTCGCGACCCCTGCAACCACAATTAGGTGAGTACTGAGAGTATCATTCAACAAGATTCATGTCAAGTGATTTTCCATGTTAAGTAAATAACCGAGTAAATAGGAGTGGCGGAAATAGGACGTATGTAAAGAAAAAATCCTTGTGGTTCAGGAGTTTGAAAGATGGAGGAGAGTAAGAATAGATTTTGTAAGTGTCAGCGTGGGCGTCGGCCTGGCACAGGCGGTCACTCTAGCCTCCTCTGAAATACGATCTTTTTTTTTTTTTTTTGATCGACGTCTCGCCTTCACTCAAACATTTTGAAAGCGTTCCCCTGCAAGAGGAACACTTATCTAAATAATAATAATAATAATAATAATAATAATAATAATAATAATAATAAAAATAATAATAATAACAATTATAATAATAATAATAATAATAATAATATAATAATAAAATCATTATTTACTAACCAGTACATGTACAAGGTATACCAGTACATGTACAAGGTATACCAGTACATGTACAAGGTATACCAGTACATGTACAAGGTATACCAGTACATGTACAAGGTATACCAGTACATGTACAAGGTATACCAGTACCCTGTTACAAGGCTATACCAGTACATGTACAAGGTCTACCAGTACATGTACAAAAGTATACCAGTCATGTACAAGGTATACCAGTAACATTACAATGTAAACCAGTACCCTGTACAAAGGTATACCCAGTACTGTACAAGGTATACCAGTACATGTACAAGGTTACCCAGTACATGTAACAAATGATACCAGTACATTACGAAGTAAACCAGTACATGTACAAGGTTACCAGTACATGTACAAGGTAACCAGTCATGTACAAGTATACCAGTACATTACACAAAGGACACCAGTCACTGTACAAGGTATACCAGTACATGTACTAGGTACCAGTACATGTACAAGGTATCCAGTACATGTACAAGGACCAAACAGCCCTACAAGGTATAACCAGTACTGTACAAGGTATACCAGTACATGTACAAGGTAACCATACATGTACAAGGTATACCAGTACATTACAAGGATACCATACATGTACAAGGTATACCATACATGTACAAGGCATCCATAACATTACCAAGGTTACCCGACCATAGCTGACATCAGTGACCATACAGTCCATATAGAAAGGCATGTTTAGCATTCACCAAATTGGTCAGTATTTCCCAGGATGTGACCCACACAGTCCCCTAACACCCAGGATGTGACTACACCAATCCACTAAACACCAGGATTGGACCCACACCAGTCCACTAACACCCAGGATGTGACCCACACCAGTCCACTAACACCCAGGATGTGACCCCACACCAGTCCACTAATACCCGAGATGCCACCCACACAAGTCCACTAACACCCAGGATGTGACCCACACCAGTCCACTAAGACCCAGGATGTGACCTACACCAATCCACTAACACCCAGGATGCGACCCACACCAGTCCACTAACACCCAGGACGCGACCCACATCCCTCTACTAAACACCCAGGATGTGAACCCACACCAGTCCACTAACGCCCAGGATGTGACCCACACCAGCCCACTAACATCCTGGATATGACCCACACCAGTCCACTAACACCCAGGATGTGACCCACCCCAGTCCACTAGCACCCAGGATGTGACCCACACCAGTCCACTAGCACCCAGGATGTGACCCACACCAGTCCACTAACACACAGGATGTGACCCACACCAGTCCACTAATACCCGGGATGCCACCCACACCAGTCCACTAACACCCAGGATGTGACCCACACCAGTCCACTAACACCCAGGATGTGACCCACACCAGTCCACTAACACCCAGGATGTGACCCACACCAGTCCACTAACACCCAGGATGTGACACCACACCAGTGCACTAACACCCAGGATGTGACCTACACCAATCCACTAACACCCAGGATGCGACCCACACCAGTCCACTAACACCCAGGATGCGACCCACATCCCTCTACTAACACCCAGGATGTGACCCACACCAGTACACTAACGCCCAGGATGTGACCCACACCAGTCTACTAACATCCTGGATGTGACCCACACCAGTCCACTAACACCCAGGATGTGACCCACACCAGTCCACTAATACCCAGGATGTGACCTACACCAGTCCACTAACACCCAGGATGTGACCCACACCAGTCCACTAACACACAGGATGTGACCCACACCAGTCCACTAATACCCGGGATGCCACCCACACAAGTCCACTAACACCCAGGATGTGACCCACACCAGTCCACTAACACCCAAGATGTGACCCACACCAGTCCACTAACACCCAGGATGTGACCCACACCAGTGCACTAACACCCAGGATGTGACCTACACCAATCCACTAACACCCAGGATGCGACCCACACCAGTCCACTAACACCCAGGATGCGACCCACATCCCTCTACTAACACCCAGGATGTGACCCACACCAGTCCACTAACGCCCAGGATGTGACCCACACCAGTCCACTAACATCTTGGATGTGACCCACACCAGTCCACTAACACCCAGGATGTGACCCACACCAGTCCACTAATACCCAGGATGTGACCTATAACCAGTCCACTAACACCCAGGATGCGACCCACACCAGTCCACTAACACCCAGGATGTGACACACACCCCTCTACTAACACCCAGGATGTGACCCACACCAGCCCACTAACACCAGGATGCGACCCACACCAGTCCACTAACACCAGGATGCGACCCACACCAGTCCACTAACACCCAGGATGCGACCCACACCCCTCTACTAACAACCAGGATGTGACCCACACCAGTCCACTAACACCAGGATGTGACCCACACCAGTCCACTAACACCCAGGATGTGACCCACACCAGTCCACTAACACACAGGATGTGACCCACACCAGTCCACTAATACCCGGGATGTCACCCACACCAGTCCACTAACACCCAGGATGTGACCCACACCAGTCCACTAACACCCAGGATGTGACCCACACCAGTCCACTAGCACCCAGGATATGACCCACACCAGTCCTTTAACACCCAGGATGTGACCCACACCAGTGCACTAACACCCAGGATGTGACCTACACTAATCTACTAACACCCAGGATGCGACCCACACCAGTCCACTAACACCCAGGATGCGACCCACATCCCTCCTACTAACACCCAGGATGTGACCCACACCAGTCCACTAACGCCCAGGATGTGACCCATACCAGTCACTAACATCCTGAGTGTAACCCACACCAGTCCACTAACACCCATGATGCGACCCACACCAGTCCACTAACACGCAGGATGTGACCCACACACCTCTACTAACACCCAGGATGTGACCCACACCAGCCCACTAACACCAGGATGCGACCCACACAAGTCCACTAACACCCAGGATGCGACCCACACCCCTCTACTAACACCCAGGATATGACCCACACCAGTCCACTAACACCAGGATGTGACCCACACCAGTCCACTAACACCCAGCATGTGACCCACACCGGTCCACTAACACCCAGGATGTGACCCACACCAGTCCACTAACACCCAGGATGTAACCCACACCAGTCCACTAACACCCAGGATGACACCCACACCAGTCCACTAACACCCAGGATGTGACCCACACCGGTCCACTAACACCCAGGATGTGACCCACACCGGTCCACTAACACCCAGGATGTAACCCACACCAGTCCACTAACACCCAGGATGTAACCCACACCAGTCCACTAACACCCAGGATGACACCCACACTAGTCCAACAACACACAGGTACCTATTTTACTGATGGGTGAACATGGACAACCGGTGTAAGGAACCACGTCCGATGTTTCCACCCCTTCGCCGGGAATCGAACCAGTAGCCTCACCGTGTGAAGTGAGAGCTTTTTAAAAAGCCAGCAGGTCAAGGGGCACCCTGGTGGTTGTGGATGTTATCTGGACCGGTGCTTTTTATTGAGTTTAACTTGCTTATGCGATAATTGGTTTAAAACCGTCAAGTTGAAGATTGAGACACTTATGCAACATATGAGAATCCTTACTGTAGAAACGTTTCGCCACACAGTGACTTCATTAGTCCAATACAACTCGAAAAGGTGTAAGGAAAGGAGTTTGAGATAATCAGTCCCTCAGCCTGAAGTCGATGTGTTTGGTGACGCCTTTATTATTGGGGGACATGTTAAAGGTATCTGATGCAACCGGCAGTTTACTTACCAATGTTGATGCAACAGTTGCGTAGTATGAATTAAAGCAATTTGCCACGTTAGATGTGTCATGTCATACTTCGTTATCGATATATAGCACCAGGTTATGGCTGTGCCTCGGGTGTTTTAGTTGCCAGAACTTTAAGGGATTCTTGTATTCGATTTTTGAGCAATAGTGTCTTGCCTTTGCTCCTTATATAAGTCTCTGCACTCTTTTTCCTCCCCTTGGAACTCATTAGCGCTGCAATACCCCTGTTTGCCTTAAATTTTTAGAAATTTGGTCTCTGATTTCATATTATCTAATATCTCAGTTGTCATCCAGGGGTTCAATTCTCCGTTTAATAATAACCCATGTAATTAAACTGTGTAATATTATAAAAAACGTGAAGGTTCAACGGCGTTATCAGACCCTCAAAGAGTATCTAGTTAACCTGCTAACTTCTTATGGAAATTAAAAGACAGAAAAATTATTACCATAATAAGATAAAGTTTAATTAATATGTAATGCTAGTTGAGAATAAAAAGCACTGATATGTACAGAATATGTAGTTAAGAATGGTGTCGTGCAGATGTTCTGAGGGGTGGGGGGGTCACAGGTGGACGTCACTGTTGACACACTGAGTAAAACAGTGACCCTCCACACGAGTAGAGATTCTGACGAACAGAGGTTCACTGTTCCTCCGACCACCAAAAAACACTTGGAAGCGTTGAGTCGCCAGTAGAGAACCAGCATGGAAGGTTGGAGGAGTTATAACTGGGGGGCGGCTGCTAGAATGGTGTGTAGCTGATGGTGTGTCGGCTACGAGTGGAAGGGGTCAAGTGTAGGTAAAGTTGGTTGAATTGACACTCGGATCTTGTCTACCAGCCTACTACTGCAGGATGGTAGTACCTCCCTTGGTAGTTGTTATCTATTAACCTACTACCATTGGACGGACGGAAGTACCTCCCCTGGGAGGCAGTTTTCCAGCAGCTTACTACCTCAGGACGGTAGTACCTCCCTAGGTGGTTGCTGTCTTCCAACCTACAGCACAGGACGGTAGTACCTTCCTGGGTGGTTGCTGTACACCAACCTACTACCACCGGTTGGTAGTACCTCCTTGGGTGGTTGCTGTCTAATAACCTACTACCCCAGGATGGTAGTACCACCCTGAGTGGTTGTTGTCTACCAACCTACTACCACACTATAGTAGTACCTCCCTGAGTGGTTGTCTACCAACCTACTACCACAGGTTGGTAGTGCCTCCATGGGTGGTTGTCTACCAACCTACTACAACAGGATGGTAGTACCTCCCTGGGTGGTTGTTGTCTACCAACCTACTACCACAGGACGGTAGTACCTCCCTGGATGGTTGTTGTCTACCAGCCTACTACCACAGGACGGTATTACCTCCCTGGATGGTTGTCTACCAACCTACTACCACAGGATGGTAGTACCTCCCTGGATGGTTGTTGTCTACCAACTTACTACCACAGGATGGTAGTACCTCTCTGGGTGGTTGTTGTCCACCAACCTACTACTACAGGATGGTAGTACCTCCCTGGATGGTTGTTGTCTACCAACCTACTACCACAGGATGGCAGTACCTCCCTGGGTGGTTGTTGTCTACCAACCTACCACAGGATGGTAGTACCTCCCTGGGTGGTTGTTGTCTACCAACCTACTACCACAGGATGGTAGTACCTCTCTTTGGGGGTTGTTGTCTACCAATCTACTGCCACAGGATGGTAGTACCTCCCTGGGTGGTTGTTGTCTACCAACCTACTACCACAGGACGGTAGTACCTCCATGGAATGGTTTTGCTGTCCACCAACCTACTACAAAAGGATGGTAGTACCTCCCTGGATTTGGGTTTTTGTCTACCAACCTACTACCACAGGATGGGAGTACCCCCGGGTTCTTGTTGTCTACCAACCTACTACCACAGGAATGGTAGTACCTCCCTGGGTGGTTGTCTACCAACCTACTACCACAGGATGGTAGTACCTCCCTGGGTGGTTGTTGTCTACCAACCTACTACCACAGGATGGTAGTACCTCCCTGAATGGTTGTTGTCTACCAACCTACTACCACAGGACGGTAGTACCTACCTGGGTGGTTTTTGTTACCAACCTACTACCACAGGATGGTAATACCTCCCTGGGTGGTTGTCTACCAACCTACTACCACAGGATAGTAGTACCTCCCTGGGTGGTTGTCTACCAACCTACTACCACAGAACGGTAGTACCTCTCTGGATGATTGTTATTTACCAACCTACTACCACAGGATGGTCGTACCTCCCTGGGTGGTTGTTGTCGACTAACCTACTACCACAGGATGGTAGTACCTCCCTGGTTTGGGTTGTTGTCTACCAACCTACTACCAGGAAAGGGTGGTAGTACCTCCCTGGGGGGTTGTTGTCTACCAACCTACTACCACAGTAAAGGTAAATACCTCCCTGGAAAGGTTGTCCCACCAACACTACTACCACAGGAAAGGTAGTATCTCCATGGTGGTTGCTGTCTACCAATAAAACTACCACAGGATGGTAGTACCTCCCTGGGTGGTTTGTGTCTACCAACCTACTACCACAGGATGGTAGTACCTCCCTGGGTGGTTTTGTCTACCAGCCTACTACCACAGGAGGTAGTACCTCCCTGGGTTGGTTGTCTACCAACCTACTACCACAGGGTGGTAGTAACCTCCCTGGTGGTTGTTGTCTACCAACCCTACCACAGGATGGAAGTACCTCCCTGGGGGTGTTGTCTACCAACCTACTACCACAGGATGGTAGTACCTCCCTGATGGGGGTTGTCTACCAACCTACTAAACCCCAGGATGGTAGTACCTCCTGGGTGGTTTTGTCTACCAACCTACTACCACAAGGTTTGGGAGTACCTCCCTGGGTGGTTTTTGTCTACCAACCTACTACCACAGATGGTAGTACCTCCCTGGGTGGTTGTTGGCCCCAAACCCACTACCCAGGGGGGTAGAGTAACCTCCTCTGGGTTGGTTTCTCCAACCTACTACCCAGGATGGGGTACCCCTGGTGGATTATCTACCAACCTACTACCACAGGACGGGGTACCTCCCTGGGTATTTTGTCTACCAACCTACTACCACAGGATGGTAAGTACCTCCCTGGTGTTGTTGTCTACCAACCTACTACCACAGGATGGTAGTACCTCCCTGGTGGTTGTTGTCTACCAACCTACTACCACAGGATGGGTAGTAAATCCGGGTGGTTGTTGTCTACCAACCTTCTACCACAGGAGGTAATACCTCCCTTGGGTGATTGTTGTCTACCAACCTACTCCACAGGACGGTATACTCCCTGGGTGTTGTTGTCACCAACCTACTCCACAGGAGGTAGTACCTCCCCGGGTGGTTGTTTTTCACCAACCTACTACCACAGGATGGTAGTAACCTCCCCCGGTGGTTGTGTCAAACCAACCTTTCTACCCCCAGGATGGTAGTACCTCCTGGGTGGTTGTTGTCACCACCACACCACAGGGTGGTAGTACCTCCCCGGGTGGGTTTTTGTCACCAATCACCACAGGATGGTAGTACCTCCCTGGGTGGTTGTTGTCTACCAACCTACTACCACAGGATGGTAGTACCTCCCTGGGTGGTTGTTGTCTACCAACCTACTACCACAGGATGGTAGTACCTCCCTGGGTGGTTGTTGTCTACCAACCTACTACCACAGGATGGTAGTACCTCCCTGGGTGGTTGTTGTCTACCAACCTACTACCACAGGATGGTAGTACCTCCCTGGGTGGTTGTTGTCTACCAACCTACTACCACAGGATGGTAGTACCTCCCTGGGTGGTTGTTGTCGACCAACCTACTACCTTATAGGTAGAACCTTATAGAGCCTTGTTGGTAGAGCCTTGTAGAACTTTTTAGAACATTGTAGACCCGTGTAGAGCGTTGTAGAATCCTGTAGAACCTTGTAGGACTTTGTAGAACCTTGCAAAACCCTGAGAACCCTGTAGAACATTGTAGAACCTTGTACAGCCCTGTAGAACCTTGTAGAAACCTGTAGAACCCTTGCTGAACCTTGTAAAACTCTGTAAAATCATGTAGAACCTTGTAGAATCGTGTAGAACTTTGTAGAACCCTGTAGAACCATGTAGAACATTCTAGAACCTTGTAGAACCTTGTAAAACCTTCTAGAACTCTGTAGAATCTTGTAGAAGCTTTTAAAACATTGTAGAACCCTGTATAGAGTTGTAGAACCCTGTAGAACCTTGTAGAACCTTGCAAAACCTTGAAGAACCCTGTAGTACCTTGTAGAACCTTTTACATCCCTGTTGAACCTTATAGAAACCTGTAGAACCTTGCAGAACCTTGTAGAACACTGTAGAACCTTTTAGGACCTTATAGATACCTTGTAGAACTCTGTAGAACAGTTTAGAACCCTGTAGAACTTTGTAGAGCCCTGTGTAAAAAAGAGAGATAGGGGGGATAGGTCATGGATAGAGAAAGAGAGAGAGAGAGAGGCAGAAAGAACGGGAGATAAAGAGGAAGGGAGGGGCTGGGTTTGATTGGTGTCATTGGGTACGGGAGTTATTTCTAGGGAAGCTTTAGGTAGTAGTCGTTCTGATAAGGACCTGCCTCGCATGGGCCAGTAGGCCTTCTGCAGTGTTCCTCCATTCTTATGTTCTTATGTTCTATGAGAATTTAACAGAAAAAAGTCTTACAGCTTGATATATCTACCATTCTGGAGTCTTCCTGATGGATGTTCTGGGAATAAATGGTACAAAATACCGACACAATGGAAATATAAACACATATGCAATATAATGGTATCCTTTATTGACAACGTCAAGTCACAGAGATCTGTTTTGACTTGAAAAAAGCCCTATGTGGGCAAAACTTTTGTCAATAAATTATCCCATTAAATGCATATGTTTTTAAATTTTTTCATCATTGTTATGTGGCCGCGGCACTCACACATGAACCACAGCCCGGCTGTCAGGAACAACTTTTGTTATCTGTCCGCTCCCCTTGAAGACAGCCGGGGGGGCTATTAGTAAAGCCCCTTAATATGTTGGGAGGGGGGGTTGAAAAAGCTTGGGTACTGACATTTATGCTTAAATTTTTAGTGACCTCGCATCCCGCCCTTTTCATTTCTGGGTTTGCATCCCTGCAGAATGTTTTTGCTCTCAAGGTGATTCCATTGCAGATTTCGTGATAAACTTTTATTTTTTTCCCTTTTGTAAATTAAATGTATTTTTATCGCCCGTGTTCCAAGGGTTTCCCAAGGACACAAGATCAAGGGGGTTTTTTCGGACTCGGTAATTTAAATGCTAGAATCTTCTCATATGTGTAATTTTATCTGCCTTGAAAAGCGGAGTTAGTGTACAACAACAGTATTCCAGTCTACAAACAACAAGTGATTTAAAGAGATCATCATTAGCTTAGTATTCCTTGTTTTGAAGGTTCTCGTTATCCGTCCAATCATTTTCCTAGTATATGTGATAATGCTATTGTTGTGATCTTGGAAAATGAGATCCTCGGACATTATCACTCCCTGGTCTTTCACATTATTTTTCCGCTCTATTCCATGGTTAGATTTTTTTTTTATAGCACGATCTAGCTTTTACTTCCTCATGATTTCCACAACAGAAATTAAAATTCGTCCACATTAAGCTTTATATTATTTTCTGTGGCGATATTTGAGGACTCGGTTTATATACTTTTAGAGATTTGTGGTATCCTCAACAGATGTCACTCTCACGTAGATTCTATCGTCAGCAAAGGAGGACAAAGTACTATGGTTTATATCTCTATCTTTGTCAGATATGAGGATGAGGATAAGGATGGGAGCGAGTACTGTAATTTGAGGATCGTATCGTCTCCCAACATATCCTAACCTAACGCATCCTAACGTAATCTAACGTATACTAAAGTAACCTAACACACCATTATTTTAAAATAACCTAATGTAACGTAACATAGCCTAACATACTGTAGAGTAACCAATATTCTAATATAACTTAATCAAACTTACCCTAAATTAGCATAAATTAACATAATATAACCTTACTTAACGTAACACAACAAATTCTTAGTGAAAATAAGGTTTACAGGAACGTTCATTTATATTTACATGGGGAAGCACTAAACCCGTCGAGGCTTTCCAGCACTCTGGTAATGGGAAGCTTGTGCTACTAGGTCAGTTGTCCTGCTCCTTCCTTAGTGAATGTGACCTGACCTGACTACATTAAGGCATTGACTTAAGCCGGTGGGTGAATTGAACCTGCCTCGCGTGGGCCAGTAGGCCTGCTGCAGTGTTCCTTCTTTTTCATGTTCTTATAAGGAATGTTCCAATAAAGAGGAGGGTAACTCATCGCATGAACCAGGAGCTACGTACAGTCATCAAATCATCATCCTTAAAGGTGACAGGACAAGATACACCTATCAACATGTTTGCCAACGACCCATCCGTTCATAACTATGTTTATAACTCTGGCTGCTAGAATGTGCAACATAACTTGCAAGAAGACTCAGCAGATATTGCACTACACCTTTAAGTCTAGAAAATACCTTGTTGAGAGTTTGAAAGGTAAAGAGTACGATGATAGCTGGGAAATTATTTCCCAGGGTAAACAGAAGCTGACTGCAGGACACTGCCACCTGTCTGCTACCTAACTAGGCTGTCAGGTAGGCTGAGGTCGGGGTGGGATTGAGAGGGGAGTGAGGCGTAGAGAAAGTGAGAGAGAGAGAAAGGGAGTTAGAGAGGATGATAGTGTGAAATGAAAAGTAGAGTGAGGGGTAGGAGGGTAGATGGTGGGTAAGAGGGATGAATAATAAGAGAGAGGCAAGGGGAAAGAGAGAGATAGTCAGACAGAGAGACAGACAGAATAGGCGATTATACATTGTTGTGTTTTAATACTGCGTCTGGTGTACAGATCTGGTCCTAACAGAGACACATTACACAACACAAACCTTCATTATATCTTGGAACTTTCCTTAGCGAACGTCGTTATCTATCTCTATTTATTTGCGGGTTCACTGTTTCCTCCACCGATAGCCATTAGAGTTGAGGAACACATCTTCGTTACTTGTGTTACTTGTGTTACACTGTTACTTGTGTACACAAGTAACGCTGTTGGCAGTATTGTCCACCATATAAGGCGCACGAGTATATATAACACATACAAGACGATGTTTCCATGCAGTTGTTAAGTAACGTTTGTTAAAAACTGAGTATATAAGGCGCAGGATGATTTTCCAAGACTTTCTTGGGTAAAAACTGTGCACCTTATATGTTGGAAAATGCGGTATTGACATGTATTGACACTCTCGTCCACCGATCACCATCACACTTCTCCTACATATCCACTTCAATATTATCTGCAGAAGAGTTCTCCGTTCTCTCTTTATCGTTCTGAAGACAACATTCACCGTTGAACTGATTGTGGAAGGGATTTTCTTTCTCTCTTCATCGTCCAGAAGACAAAATTCACTGCTGAATTGATTGTGGAAGGAATTTTCTTTCTCTCTTTATCGTTCAGAACCCGGAAATGTGTATTAACAAGCTTTCCTCCAACCACTTCCCTACCTTTCCTGCCTCTCTGCTGCTATTGCAATCGTCACCCCTTCTTGGGAGATAAGTACCGACGTCCTTCACCCCTCTCCATCTACACCTGCAGTACATCTGTACCACATGCACCAAAGTGGTTGGGCCACTTTCCTTTCTTTCCCTCCTCCTCCCTCTCATCCTTTTCCAGTATTTCCATCCTTTTTCCTTCCCCTCTTACGACAGCTCTGGTCGTCTTCGTTTGCTTCGCTTCGTTATGGTTCAGAAGACAATATTCACTGCTGAATTGATTGAGGAAGGGATTTTTCTCCTCTCTTTATCGTTTTGAAGACAACATTCACTGCTGAATTGATTGAGGAAGGGATTTTTCTCCTCTCTTTATCGTTTTGAAGACAACATTCACTGCTGAATTGATTGTGGAAGGGATTTTCTTTCTCTCTTTATCGTCCAGAAGACAACATTCACTGTTGAATTGATTGTGAAAGGGATTTTCTTTCTCTCTTTATCGTTCAGAAGACAACATTCACTGCTGAATTGATTGAGGAAGGGATTTTTCTCCTCTCTTTATTGTTTTGAAGACAACATTCACTGCTGATTTGATTGTGGAAAGGATTTTCTTTCTCTCTTTATCGTTCAGATATCCATTCAACTTCAATTTTAAAGCAGAAATTTTAGTGTGTTGAAACTAAAGTATCTTTTAGAGAACTTGAACCTCGACAACATGTTCCCTGCGCCGCAGGATTTATTAAGTCTGTAACTGACTTTAAGATTCTAGTATTGGAAACGTAACGTTGTAAGAAATGTTTCGTAAATGTTTTTTAATTATTTTTATAAACATTGTCAGTATTGTTTACCCCTATGGACGTACATGGAGAAGGATGTTCGAGGAAGCTTCCCTATTGCATATTTAAGTGTCATTACTGACATGTTGAAGTGTAAACAAAGTAATATTTATCAAGGGATTTAGGGAAACCACTTAGCCGGGCTTGTAAGTGGAAAGCACTGTGCCTGCACCCTGAAGGAGTGGTGGGATTTTACATTCTTGGAGGGGGGAGAATAGTGCCAGCACTCTAAAGGAGATGTTGCTGCCCTTGTGGTTGGAAGTAGAGTGCTGTATTTCAGATGGAAAGTACAGAACCTGCTTTCTGGAGAGGAGTGAAGATTTTGCATTTCTGGAGCTGGGAAGTACAATATCTGCACTAAAAAACAGAGGAAAGGCTGTTGCACTCCTGAAGGTTTAGCACAGAGTGTCAGAACTCTAAAGGAGTGGTGGAGATGTTGCAGTACAGAAGGTGGGAAGTACAGTACTTCCACTACGACGAAGACGGTACGTACAGTGCCAGCACTCTAAAGGGGTAGTGGTAGTGTTGCTATCCTGTAGGTAGTAAGTACAGTACCTCCATTGTGATGAAGGCGTTAGGATGCTACAGTAATAGAGGTGGGAGGTACGGTGCCTACACTCTTAATGGGGAGTTAGAATGCTTCAGTTCTCTCGATGGGAGTCCTGGTCGTGGACTGGGTCGAGGGGACGTTGATCCCCGGAATGCCCTCCAGGTAGACTCCAGGTAGATGGGAAGTACAGTGCCCACACTCTGAAGGATGGGTGGAAGAGTTACAGTCTTTGTGATTGAAAGTACAATGTCTACGTTCTGAATAAAGACTGGGGATGCTGTAGTCCTATAGATTGGAAGTACATACAGTGCCCCTACACTGAAGAAAGGTTGGGAATGTTGCAGCAGTAGAGGTTACCTGGAGTTACCTGGAGGTGGGAAGAACAGTGCTGTGCTCCGTAGGAGAGGTAGGAATGTTGTAATTCTGGAGCTGGGAAGGACATTGCCTGCACTTTGAAGGTGAGACTGAGATGCTGCAATTCTGCAGAAGGAAATTAGAGTGGATGCAGTCTATTGCAGTCGTAGAGGTTAGAAGTACAGTGCCCGGATTTGGATGTGTGAGGATGTTACAGTTCGGAGTGTCATTTGAAGTGCAATGTCCACGTTCTTCTGGCTGAAAACTAATGAAAGAGTGATGCTGAATGAATTTCATTCTTTCGGTCTCCTATTGTGGTGGGAAATAGCCGATGTGGTACAAAAAATTAGCTCTCTTCCATCTATTTTGTGGGTCAGTGGTTGAACATAACTGAATTCTCCCTTCAAGGAGGTTTCTTTGAAGCTTGTGAAGGATTTTTGATCGAGGAAACTGAAGTTACCCTTCCCATCCTTCGGTGAAATCTGATTACCTCCAGTCCTTCTACCAGGGCAAAGAATTTGCATAGATTTGATTTCTGATCGTCAGGATTTTTTTGTGGCTGCATTCCCTACTGCTGCAATTTTTTCTGTCTCTCCGATGCCTACAGCCACTGTACTAAGGTCAGAGCTTCCACCAGTTTTTTTTTTTTTGGTAATGTATCAACACTGTTCCTTGAAGCATCGTCTCCTTTTATTCCATCTTCAGTAGTGCTACCTTGTACCTCTGGAATTTGTATATCTTTGTCTCTACCTGTTTCATCACCAGGACCACTATCTCCATCTAGTGCACTGTCCTCCAGGACAGAACCAGCACCATCTGGTGCAATGTATTTCATGTCTGCAGTCTTACAAGGACTGTCCTCCAAGGCAGCACCAGCCTCAGGGGTGACACCCCCATCTGCCCCACTCCTTTTATCCTAGTAATTATATAAAACTGTCATGTTTTCTAAAAAGAATATTCTTTTTTGTTGGTGTTCCTGCCTTTTAGTATAGATGTAATTTTGCCCACATGTGCATCTCACTTGGACAGACCCAAAAACATTTTTTCTGATTTAATTTCAATAGTGGTAGATTGCTTAAGGTCCATACACGACCCATGGGACCATTTTCCACAGAGACTGCATGCAATCCAAGTGGCCCGGTGGCCTGGTGGCTAAAGCTCCCGCTTCACACACGGAGGGCCCGGGTTCGATTCCCGGCGGGTGGAAACATTTCGACACGTTTCCTTACACCTGTTGTCCTGTTCACCTAGCAGCAAATAGGTACCTGGGTATTAGTCGACTGGTGTGGGTCGCATCCTGGGGGACAAGATTAAGGACCCCAATGGAAATAAGTTAGACAGTCCTCGATGACGCACTGACTTTCTTGGGTTATCCTGGGTGGCTAACCCTCCGGGGTTAAAAATCCGAACGAAATCTTAAATCTTACATGTTATTTTTGCTGCAGATTGCAAGGTTTGCATTATGGTAGTATATACTGTAGTTTGAAATATATATTTAGATTATAGTTTCAGTACCCCCTGGCACACTTAAACAGTGCTCCTGGGTAGGCTGGCTAGTGTAAAGGCCTACTATAAAGTATTTTGGTTTATATGTTGGTATATATACTTTAGTTTGATATATATAAATTTTATAGATAATAAAGATATTATTGTCATTTTTTGACTTTCGTGTTTGGTAAACTGGTGGCTGCTGGCAGCTTCTACAGTGATGAAGGAAACTGGTGACCTCCTGCGCCCTTTTTACAGCCTGAGGTTTTGGGCACTTATAGATCAGTGTATTTAACTCTTATAGATTTTTCCAACTGCACCACATCAAATGCTATTGTATCGCTGTTGTTAACTATGTAGGGCGACTACTGAAGTAACTATACCGGAAAAATATTTGCTTTCCGTTGTGTATATTGCGTCCACTGCCAACTTCAAATTTTACGTATTTCCACAAGTATCTGTATGCTTCTCGAATTTCCATAATTTTTTTCCTTAATTTTCCTCATTCCACCATACTAAGTTCCATTGTATTACTGTTATCAGTTATGGCAACGACTGGATCGGCTATGGAACAGAACTTCTCCAGGCTGAGAGACTGACAGCCTCAAATCTACGACTTCAAGGGTGATGGACTGATTACATCGACTTCACTTCACTACTGCTCCTGCCTACTTTCTGTACTCGACTGAAGAAGCAGTCGACAGGATCCTACCACTTACGTGGTAGGATTCTGGCGACTGTCTACATTATTATTATTAAAGATTATCCGGTATTCCCCCGGCCCGGGCCTTTTCCAAGTGGTGGCCCGGCCTTGGCTCCCTCTTTAGGGAGTGTCTGAGACCTAAGTCTCCCATGGGAGGAGGCACAAGTACCTCCTCATCTTTGGGACCAACTGTCCCCAGGCCTAGCCACAAGCTAGGCCTCTCTGGTCTGCCATCCCCGCCCCAAGGGGGCTAATGGGAATGACAGTCTTATGAGCTAAAGGCTCGGGCTCAGGCACCTACTCTACCCTAGAAGGGTTAGACATGGTGTCGATCGACTGTCTACAACATGAATTATCATTTAGGCCTATTACTTCCTTCTTAAATTATCACCACAAAATATATTATGGTATCTTCCTATACACTATGGTACCATGATATAAATTATACCGCTGTGTATCAAACTATTATCAGGGAGGCTCTTTCCTCTCACAAATTTTTATCTAAGTTATTTATTTGCACACGCCTCTCTAGGCCTATAGTTTCCCTCTAAAAGTTCGGCTCTGCTATGTTAGTCCAAATATAACGAGGTTATTTGGTAGCTGGTAGCGGGTGTGAATGATATACTTCTTCGGAGGCTTCTTACTTTATTGATAACTAGTGGTGGGTTACACAGGCTTGTGTGTTTGTGCCCATGGCCCGGGCAGGGCCATGCCCACGAGAGAGAGCTGGGAGTACTTGTGTGTTGATGCCAGGCCGCTGTGAGAGTGAGAGCGAGGCAAGTCTGGGCATACTGAAGTGGCAAGGCCTATAGGTGGCAGCACTTGAGTGGCGCGAAATATGAACTAAGCTGGCAGACAGCATGGGCTGTCTGTGCAGACAGTACAGGCTGTCTACATACGCTCGGCCACCTACCGCGCGTCGTCCCGACGCGACAACAAATTTTTTCCTCTTTTCGGCTCAGTGGGAACTATTGTTTGCTAAATTTGTTCCAAACACTTGAGGGATGTATTTTATAAGTTCACTGGCTCAGTTCAGTGCTTCTATCACGCGAAGAAAAACTGCGATAATCCACGAAAACGACGGTGCACGGCGGAGCACGACGGAGCACGACGGAGCACGATGGAGCACGATGGAGCACGATGGAGCACGACGGAGCACGACGGAGCACGATGGAGCACGACGGAGCACGACGGAGCACGATGGAGCACGATGGAGCACGATGGAGCACGATGGAGCACGGCGGAGCACGGCGGAGCACGATGGAGCACAACGGAGCACGATGGAGCACGATGGAGCACGATGGAGCACGACGGAGCACGACGGAGCACGATGGAGCACGACGGAGCACGACGGAGCACGATGGAGCACGGCGGAGCACGACGGAGCACGATGGAGCACGATGGAGCACGACGGAGCGCGATGGAGCACGATGGAGCACGACGGAGCACGACGGAGCACGATGGAGCACGGCGGAGCACGACGGAGCACGACGGAGCACGATGGAGCACGACGGAGCACGACGGAGCACGACGGAGCACGATGGAGCACGACGGAGCACGACGGAGCACGACGGAGCACGACGGAGCACGACGGAGCACGACGGAGCACGACGGAGCACACGGGAGGCTGTTGGCAAGGTACTGGCCTTGTAGACTTACGTAGACTTAATTAATAAAAGAGTCGAAAATGCTCTTTGTCAAATTATTTAAGATTTAAATCCAGATAAATTATAAATAATTGCTCTAACTCCCTCGACTTTAGATTATCAGTCTTCACACATTAAAGCCAAAACTTAGAATATTTTTTTTTTTTTTTTTTTTTTTTTTTTTTTTTTTTTTTTTTTTTTTTTTTTTTTTTTTTTTTTATTTTAGAACAATACAATACAAGAGATAGATAAAGACAAAAACAGGTCTTACACAGAATAAATCATTAACAACCATACAAACATGAACTTGAGATAACACAAATAACCCTCCTCACCCATACATGAAAACCCCTACACCTATGATAACCAATAAACGACTAATTCCAAATGCAATTGTTATATGATTAACAAAACACACCATAATATGCATATATTGTCACTTTGTAAATTATAAAGTAGGACACCTTATACGTTAAATACAATTAACGAATGTATTGAGAATAAGGTAAAAACAATATGTTCATCAAACACAGAATATATTAATAAACAAGGATCCAACACACTGACACCTCTACAAGCATCTAAAACATGCATATGAATAACATACATAGAACAATGTCCCACTGCAAAATCAAACACATATATTGAGTATACTCGTCACAAAACATGAATACACATCATACGCCCAAGTTCAAAACACATTCACCCGTTACATACCGGGAGGCGACCCCGTTTCCACCCTGACAGCCCATCAACATTGTACCATCCCTACCCTGCCCCACCCACCTAATTTACAATTTTAAAAAAACCTCTAATGTAAGGTCTCTATACCCCCTCAGAGAATGCCCTCTCCCACCTCCTCCCATAAAGTTCTCTATTACGGCAAAAACTTTTTTAAAAAACGTAACAGCAATACCCTCCTCTTCACCTCACTTACCCCTTTACCCCTCATTCCCCCACATAATGTAAACATAATCTACCATAATGTACCCCACAGCCCTAATAATACTTTCATCCTTTCCCCCCCCACCAAGCCCCAAATGCCCGCAGAACAGAGAAGTATTGACCACTATTCTTATGCAACACCCTGCTAAAACCCAAACCCCTAACGCTCCCCAACCCCTCACAAAAATACACTACATGGAATGCAGAATCCTCCCGCCACATATTCCACATACCCCCCCCCCTCAACCACCCGTCTAGCTCGTAAGACCATTTCCGATGGTAAAATCCCATGCAAAAACCGATACATCACCTCACGTCCACGGGGTTGTAACCTTAACCTACCAAACCTTCTCCATATACATCCCCAGCCCATACATGGGGAAATCCCTCCACCGGAGCCACAACCCTTTCCGCTGACATCCTACACAGCCTATTTATTTTTACCTTACCCAGATCCCTAACCTCACCACGCCCTCAAAATAGTTTCACACTCCCTCAACTCCGTCCCAGAAAACATGCTTTTAAATTTATTGTGTACTTTAACCAACCCCCCCCCCCACCCACAACCCTCCCTCATCACCCCCCTTTTAATGAAGATAATTTGACCCTCCTCTTTAAGTCATTAAACCCAACCCCCCTGACGCACAGGTAACATTACTACATCCCTTCTAAGCCAAAATCACAACCTGAACCCCACAAAAATTTAAAAACCCCTCTAAGTATAGTTGCAATTGCCGTCCCTTTAAAAAGGGAACACGGCAAGCCACATGCCAAACCTTGCTATACAATAAAACGTTAATTACAATGGCACGCTGCACAAGGGTCAAATGATAAGGCCGCAATGCTCCCAATCGCCCCAGTATCCTTTCAAACCAACCGACCGAATTATGAACACGTGCAACCTCAAGATCTCTGCATAGATTAGACCACAAATTTTTAAATGACATCACCCGCTTCTTTACGACGCACTCCCCCACTCGACCCTCCCCCCCCAAGTTCCTAACCCCATAACCATGGACTTCCCCGATATTTACCCTCATACCAGTTGCACATGCAAACGTGTCGACCACTCCATTAAGGCGTTTATGGACATCCCCTCTCTAACCAATACAGTGGTATCATCTACATACCCTATGAGAACGGGCCCAAACGCCCCCAGTACCCCCAACCCCTCCACTAATGCCCATATGGCGCTCCACATTCTATAAAAGGGGTCCTGTATGCATGCAAATAAAAGCTGTGACATAGGACACCCCTGTCTAAGACCTCTGCCCATTACAATCCTATCCCCTAATCTTCCATTAATATGTACTCTCACATTGCCCCTATATAATCGCCTCTACCTCCCACTTTTTCTTCCCCATAGCCCTGTTTCCTAAGGATAGCTCTCAACGCCTCTCGCTCCACCCTATCATAAGCTCCTTGCCTAGTTAGTGCAACCAAACCCCCCCTTCCCCCCTTTTTCTTCCACGAATCCCTTAAAAGACCATGTCCCACCCCCATAGACCTACCTGGCACCCAAACTGGGTTTCCGATACAACCCTCCCTACAACACACTTGATCCTATTTCCTAAAATTTTCGCAAAAAACTTATAATCCGCGCATAACAACGATATTTTTCTATAGTCCCTGAGCGAACGCTTTTCCTTACCCTTCGGTACCAAAACAACTACAGCTGTTGCCTGTCTTTCACCCAACCTTCCCCTTACCTTCATCAAGTTTAGTAACCTCCCCAAAAAAACCCTTTATTAACTCCCAATGCTGTTGATAAAACTCCGCCGGCAGTCCATCGTTTCCCCGGTCTTTCCCCTTTCGCATGGCACTCAAAGCTCTCCATATTTCCCCCTCAGTTATGTCCCCCCCCAAAGTTTCCCCTATTCACTGTGTCCTAACCTACATGGCACACTTCCAAAACACCCTCTCTAAATCCCCTAATCCTACCCCCTTCCTCCCGCCAATACTTTTCGTACCACTTATCCGCAACAACCCCACCCCCATCCATAGTGTGGATAACCTGCCCCGCCCTATACCCTCCCACCGACTCAAGAACCTCCAAACATGGAATAGCTGTTGCCTGCTGACATTGTTTTTGTCTGCACAACACACCCCGAGGACGGCCTATCCCCCCATAACACCTCTCCACCCCCGCCATTACTCTCACCGCTTGGAACCGCTCGTCCTGAATTTCCCGCAACTGCTCTTTAAGTATCATAATGTTGTCCATCGGGTAGACACCCTCTACTGTCCCTTTTACATAACAACCCCGTAAACCCGTCCTCCAATAATTAATCAACCAAAATTTTTTTAAAAATTAATCCTTTTCCCCTCCCTCACATAATAATGCCGAATCCGGTCCTTAGCCCCCACATCCTACCACGTCACCACGTCCTCCACACCTTGTACCTCCTCAGTTAATCTCTCCCCCAGCCTCCGTAAAAACCCCCCAACCCCTCCTCATCTTCCAACAGACTCGTATTTAATTTCCAATATCCCCTAGAGATACTAGCTAGAGAATCCCACTTACTTCTGCGACAACCGCCCTATGATCTGAAAAAGCTTAGTTCAATAGACGGACAGGACTTTGACAATACCTTATGAGATATATACAACCTGTCTAACCCGCTGCGTAACCTCGCCTCACGAAAGTATGCTCCACCTCCCCTGCTCCCCCACCTACCACATCCCTCAACTGAACGTCCACCAAAAGATTGCGTAATGCTGTCAACATATGCCCCCCCCCTCGTGGTTCCCACATCCGCTCTCCTGATCACACAATTCCATCCCCACCTACGATGGCCACTTCAGGTAAACCACGGAAAGCAAAAACTAGATCATCACACACAAAATCCCTCTTTACTTTCATATCATTTTCAGCTGGTGCATACACACTTACAAAGGTTTCCCTCTGCCCCATCCACCACCCATCCACATGCAACACCCTCCCCCCCACCCCTTCACGTCTTTGCAACACAAACGGGCTCGCCTCCTTATCAATAAACCCCCACCACCTTTCAAACGTGGGCCCATGGCAGAGTCAACACCTTAACCCTTCCACCTCGAGCACTACCCTCCCTGAAATTAAAGCTCCTGTAGAAAGACTATGTCCACTCTGTATCGACTAAGAGCATACGAAAGCTTTCCCTCTTCACAACCCGTACACAGTCCATTCACATTCACAGTCATGCACTTAAGGCCTTTCTAAAGCTTCCAACCCCTTTTTCCTCTCAACCTTCCCAGGGCCTCTTGCCCCAGGGTCAAATGTGGTTTGTCACCATCCACCCCCCCCTTTCGATGCCCTCTTATCCTGGCTGTCAAAGAAATATACATCTTCTCCCTCCCAGACCTCTGCGCGGGCGTCAGACATCATCTGATCTGACGCAGCCGCCCCTCCTTCCTCGTGACACCCTCTACCCCCCCATACTCTTCCCCAAGATTCCCTCACATGAACATCAACCCTATGTGACCTGTCGCCAGAGCACGTTTACACCTCTCTTTTGGGCCCCCGTTTTCCTCCTTCTTCTCGTTCCTGTCCCGCCCCACTCCCCCTTTCAACTCAGGCACATTTCATGGACCAAGCCATTATCCTCGCCCGAAGAAGTAAAGTTTTCAATACCTCGTTTGAGCTCCTCCTCCACTCTTGCAACCTCCTGCTAGATTAGCACTTCCCCCCCCGTCACCCCCGGCCAAAGTGGCCATTGTTGGCTCCACACAACTCATGGGCCCCGCCCCTCATGCACCACAAGACTCTTCTACAATTCCACCCCCAACAGACGGGCCCTTCCTCCTCGGTTTCCTTTGGAATTCTCCTCAAAACGACATCCACACCTGAACTGGTGCTCCACCTGTTTGCGCCGGCACCCTCCACTGCTCCCAAAAACGTCGCCCGCCATATGAATCTACCCCACACAACCTGCATGTCCGTCGCTGCCCAGCATACGCCCCTAGAATTTGGGGTCCTAAACTCCGGCTCACGCGTATACGGGATCGGGCCTCAGGTCATTTTAGGGAGAATGTACCTCCGGACGTCCATGTATGCCTGCCGCCCATTGCCTTGGTTTCCAGAAGCACGGTACTTCCATAAGCTGCAAACACCTTTCCCTAAGTCCTCCTCGTCAGCCTCGAAAGGGGACATTTGCAACTTCACCCACGTATATGGCGAAGACGTCATGAGTCGCACTTTGAAGCTGGAGTTACATAATACTCACAAAGCCAAATTTCGTCACTAACGCTCGTACACAGCGTCGAATTTCTTGGGCGAATAACGATAGGCCCATTCAGGGCCACACCCTAAACCTCATCCCTCACTCCGTACGTTTCCGATGAATTTTCGGAAGTAACACCTGCGCCGTAGAGGGGGAAATCGCCCCACGAAGCAGCTCAACGCCGACAGTGTTCACCCTACGTCGGATACTCAGGGCCATATTGTTGCTATGAGAGCTCTCCTGACAAACAGCAGAGGGGTGCCATGCACAACCGCACTCCACCGCAGTCAGGCAGCTAGTGAAACTTAGAAATTATGGAAGATCAGTACCACTTGTTACTGTTAAATAATTTGTTTAAGTTTACCCTATAAAAATAATCCGTTATATTAAGTTTAGGGATCTGTGATTTATACGACCGTTTTTATTTATATTAATATAATTTAAGGCTTGAAAACAATTTTTTATTAAAGTTAAATTCCTTTTGTCTACAGAGAATCTTTCTATTTTTTTTATTTTTGAAGTATTTACATATCAGTCTTGATTTTTTTATTTTTCTGCTGACAAATATATATAAGTACCAAAATTTCACTGCTGACTGTCTAATCCATTTTGATTTTGTGATACGTAGTAGTTATCATTGTTTCGTAGTGATATCGAATGCACGAGTATATCTTCTCACTCGCATGGCATTTTCTTCGGTTTTCTTGAGGATTATTGCCACTCTGGTGTGTCAACACACAGCATTGCATGTCATTAACGCAACACTGCATGATGGCCATGCACACAGAGAGGTAAGCAAGAGTATTTTGGCGAAGCTACATCGGCTGACTTACTCGTCACCAGCACATATTGTGCCATCTCATTTTTACATAATCTCTATTTTTTTTAACGTCATTTTTTTGTATGAACACGTGTCAGCATCTTTACGTTGTAAGTGGTGAGTCGCTCTGCCCTCACTGAGGCGAGGATGCAGTGGGTCGTAGAGACTTGTTCATTTGGATAACACAGGTCAGCAATAGAGATAATTAGGAGGAAGGGTGGGAAACCTGTCATATGTGGCATTTTGCCAAGGAGAGGAATTGGAAATGAATGGTTGTCCAGAGCAATTGGTGTCAATTGCTGGCTGGACAAATACTGTAAGGAAAATGCTGTAACATTCATTGACAACTGGGACCTCTTCTATGGCAGAAATGACATGTATGTCAGGGATGGGGTTCACTTATCTAGGTGTGGGGTGGGAGCACTGGCCAACGCAGTGAAGGGAGCTGTTAGGTCTTTAAACTAGGAATAGTGGTATGGGTTTTGGCGGGAAAACTGTGAAGTCGCAGTGTAGTAATATGAGTACTAGGAGAACTAGTAATAGGCAAAATGAGGTGGATATTGGAAAGCCAGTGCATTAATTGACAAGGACAGTAATAGGTTTAGTTGAATAACAGAAAGGAGCAGGAAGGGTAAAGAGAGTGGAGGGTCTTTAAATATTTATTACACAAATAGCGCAGTGCTAGGAATAAGATGGACGAGTTGAGACTAGTTGCTAGTGCAGGTAACATTGATGTATTTGTCATTACTGAGACGTGGTTTAATTCAAAAAGTCGGGACACATGCCATGCAGAATGTCACATTCAGGGTTTTAAATTGTTCCAAGTAGACAGAAGTGTCGGGAAGGGGGTGGGGTGGCATTGTATGTCCGAGATCGCTTGAACTGTTGCATAAAAACGGTATTAAGTCTGAAAGACACATACAGAGTCTGTTTGGATAGAATTTTCAGAGGGGCATGAAAAATTAATTTTAGGTGTGATACACCGTCCCCCAAATTTAGATAGGGACCAGGGGAGACTACTATGGGAGGAAATTGTTAGGGCCACAAGGCACAATAATGTAGTAATTCTAGGAGACTTTAACTTTAGTCATATTGATTGGAATTTCTTGACTGGGAATTTAGAATCATATGACTTCTTAGAAGTAGTTCAGGATTGTTTTTTGACTTGACTTGAACCTACAAGGGGTAATAACCTGCTTGACTTAGTTCTGGCAAACAATGAATCCCTTGTTAATAATTTAGAAGTTTCAGAGGAACTGGGTGCTAGCGACCACAAATCAATTACATTTAGCATTGAATGGAAGTATGATAGTAGGATAACTCAGAAAACAGTCCCAGATTTTCGCTTAGCAGATTACGATGGGCTTAGAGAACACTTATCATCTGTTGACTGGGTTAACGAAGAGACCTATCAATATGACAGTTTTCTGAACACTATACATGCTGCTCAAAGAACGTTTATCCCTTATTAGAAATTAGATCAAATAGAAATGACCCAAAATGGATGAATAATGGCTCAAATATCTACTAGGGCATAAGAAAGGAATTTATAGGCGTATCAAAAGAGGCGAGGGTCATCTTATGAATCAGTATATTGACATTAAGAGGGACATTAAAAAGGGGATAAGAAAAGCTAAAAGGGACTATGAAATTAAAGTTGCTAGGGATTCTAAAACTAACCCAAAAAACTTTTTCCAGGTATATAGAACAAAAGTCAGAGATAAGATAGGTCCCCTTAAAAATAACTATGGGCATCTTACTGACAAAGAGAATGAAATGTGCTCGATTTTAAATAATTATTTTCTCTCGGTCTTTACACAGGAAGACACTAATAATATTCCGGTAATTAATTTTTATAGTGGGCCAGAAGATAAATTATGTAAAGTAAAAGGACACAAGTGCAACTAATGTGACATTTATTGTGGCAACGTTTCGCTCTCCAGGAGCTTTATCAAGCCATTACAATCAATACACGGACACAGAGGGTATATAAAGGCTCAGAGTGAGGTGCAATACTAGTGAGGTACCATTTCGATGTTCACTAGTGGTAGTAGTAGTAGTAGTAGTAGTAACAAAAATAATACAATATGGAAGAGCAATTAATTCGTACATGAGTAAAAGGATATAAAAGCTATTGGGTAACATAAAAATAGGTTGGACAAATATAGACTGGAAAGAGGCAGGTTTTTTTTCAGTGTTCACTCTCTGTAATGTGCTTTGTGTAGTATAACAGGAGAGACTATGTGATGGCAGGATTTACTGTTTTCAGGAGGATTCTTGCTAAGACTTCGGAGATAGTGAAGCTGCCGTTGTTTTGTTTAATTGTATTCGAAACAGCGATCAGTGCTGATTCAAGGCACTTGCGTCTGCAGAAATTAGTTTCTTTGATCACTAATTGGGCGTCTCTGAATTTCATGAGATGATTGGTGGAATTTCGGTGTTGTAACACAGGCGTTGTTTAAGTTGTCGTTCCTACTGCGTAAATGTGTTCATTGAGGCGGGGTGTCGAGGTTTCTTGCTTTTTTCACCTACGTAGATCTTGTCACAGCCTCCACAGGGTATAGTGTAAACTCCTGCATTGACTGGTTCGGGGTGTTTGGGGTTTTTGTCCGGGTTTTAGATCCTTTATTGAAGTGGTAGAAGCGATGGCGACCTGGTGTTAGCTTGTGAAAGTACTTTTGAGACGTTTATGCAACCTGGCTTTTGGGGAAAAGAATTATAACTTTGTTGGGAGCGGTGTTGATGCGTGAGAAATTGATGATCTGAAGAGCTCTTTTCTGCAGTCTTTGATGAAAAAAGAAGGAAATTGTAACTCAGTGAATGTTTGGTGAATGTAAGTACATTCCTCGTCAAGAAACTCAGGACTACAAATTCGGTATGCTCTTAGGAAAAACCCGATGATGATGCCTCTTTTGGTCTTGGTATCTTGACTGGAATAGAAGTGTGTGAGATCATTTTTATTGGTGGGTTTCCGATAAACTTGAAATCTTAGGTTGTGACTACAACACTAAAATGATGGACCTTTTGAATGATCAATCTACATACGAACCCATCAGCACTCAACAGTGGGAGACGCTCATCGAAGACTTTCTATACAAAACCAGACAAATACTCAAACGCACTAGAGAAGGGAAGAAACTTCTGTACTTGTTACCAAGCAACCCTAAACCAGCACACATGTATGGTTTACCCAAGACCCATAAACACAATATTCCTCTCAGACCAGTCACGTCAGGAATAGGCAGTGCTCCACACAAACTAGCTGGAGTTCTTGCCAAACATCTTTCCTGCCTTCTGGGGACCATCAGCCCGCTTCATCTTAAACACTCAGCGACCTTCTCAACCGCATCCGTAACCTCTCCCTCCGAAACAAGAAACTAAGCAGTTTGGACGTGACTTTTCCCCCTTCACTAAAGTTCCTACCACAAAAGCCATCGAGGGGTTTTACGACGTAAAGTCAATCAGGACCTTAATCTTCCTCTACCTCCCGGAGATTTTGTTGACTTTATTGAACTCTGTGTTAATTTCAACTGTTTTTTTTCAATACCCAAACTCTACAAACAAACCTACGGCATGGGGGAAAGGGGTCCCCAATAAGTGCCGTCCAAGCCAACTTATACATGGAACACCTAGAGTCCGAACACTTCGCCAACATCATCCCTTCAAGCGTCCTTGGTTACGTTACTGGACGATGTCCTCGTTTAAAAACTCCAAAACGTTTTTTATGTACGGGGTCTTCAGGCAAGGCTCAACGCAGTTGAACCAGCGATTCAGTTTACACTAGAAAAAGAGTCCAATGACAGGCTACCTTTCCTCGACGTCCTCATTCACAAAGTAGACAACAACCTAAGATTTCAAGTTTATCGGAAACCCACCAATAAAAATGATCTCACACACTTCTATTCCAGTCAAGATACCAAGACCAAAAGAGGCATCATCATCGGGTTTTTCCTAAGGAGCATACCGAATTTTTAGTCCCCGAGTTTCTTGACGAGAAATTACTTACATTCACCAAAACA
>NC_069486.1:14862119-14990599 GCF_026875155.1 Cherax quadricarinatus | reverse complement strand
GTTTTTTGCAATCATGTCATTACGATTTCGTGAGTCATGTTAACACTGGCTTTATTGAAACAAAAGCTAGATTAAACTTTAGGACTTTAGAGTTGTAGAAGTTAGCTAAGAAAACTTGCACTTGACATAATATCATTTTTCTCTGTTAAATTAACCCATTTTGGGTTAATCCAAAATAGGTTGAGCTTAATTACACAAAGGTATGGTATCGCTTCTAGGTATAATTATAATCAATTTGGTTCCAGTTGTTTATTACCATTTGTTTGGCACTGGCTCTGAGGGGACAAGAACTAGATCTTGGTGGTGGGGAGGGTAACTATCAAAAAAAATGATGTTGATATGGTAGCAGTGCCGCTGACATGGTAGCAGTGCCGCTGACATGGTAGCAGTGCCGCTGACATGGTAGCAGTGCCGCTGACTTGGTAGCAGTGCTGCTGACATGGTAGCAGTGCCGCTGACATGGTAGCAGTGCCGCTGACTTGGTAGCAGTGCCGCTGACATGGTAGCAATGCTGCTGACATGGTAGCAGTGCTGCTGACATGGTAGCAGTACCGCTGACATGGTAGCAATGCTGCTGACATGATAGCAATTCTGCTGACATGGTAGCAGTACCGCTGACATGGTAGCAGTGCCGCTGATATGGTAGCAGTACCGCTGACATGGTAGCAGTGCCGCTGACATGGTAGCAGTACCGCTGACATGGTAGCAGTACCGCTGACATGGTAGCAGTGCCGCTGATATGGTAGCAGTGCTGCTGACATGGTAGCAGTGCCTCTTACATGGTAGCAGTGTCTCTTACATTGTAGCAGTGCCGCTGACATGTTAGCAGTGCCGCTGACATGGTAGCAGTACCGCTGACATAGTAGCAGTGCCACTGACATGGTAGCAGTGCTGCTGACATGGTAGCAGTGCCTCTTACATGGTAGCAGTGCCGCTGACATGGTAGCAGTACCGCTGACATGGTAGCAGTGCCACTGACATGGTAGCAGTGCTGCTGACATGGTAGCAGTGCCTCTTACATGGTAGCAGTGCCTCTTACATGGTAGCAGTGCCTCTTACATGGTAGCAGTGCCGCTGACATGTTAGCAGTGCTGCTGACATGATAGCAGTGCTGCTGACGTGGTAGCAGTGCCGCTGACATGGCAGCAGTGCCCTTGACATGGTAGCAGTGCTGCTGACATGGTAGCAGTGCCGCTGACATGGTAGCAGTGCTGCTGCCATGGTAGCAGTACCTCTTACATGGTAACCTTGTTCCAAGGATCGTAGGTTCGAGTCTCCTTCAGCCAGAGATCAGTGTTTGTATATATATATATATATATATATATATATATATATATATATATATATATAAATATATATATATATATATATATATATATATATATATATATATATATATGGCAGAAATTGTACACCAAATCCAGTCATTCCTGGAGTGGAACCACAGTCGATGGCCTCCACTCCAAACCAACAGATACAGATACTAATGCCCGAAAAAAATCCCCCCCCCCAGTACCAACAATACCACCAGTCCGATGACATTCTTCTTTGCAAATATACAGGGTCTAAAGCCAGCAACAAACAACAAAATACCTTTCATCCGTGGACTGCTTGCAGAGGCAAAGGCAATGTTCGCGGCTTTCACTGAGACCCACATAAAGGATCACTTAGACAACGAAATATGGATCCCAGGTTACAACATATACAGATGTGACAGAGTGAACAGGCAAAAGGGGGGGATTCGCCTGTACATTGCAGAGTCACTTGTTTGCACAGAACTGCTTAATGCCTCAAATGATGTAGTGGAAGTTTTAGCAGTAAAGTTCGAGAACCAAAACTTAGTCATTGTGGTAGTCTACAAGCCTCCGGATGCAACATCCCAGCAATTCCAGGAACAGCTGTTAAAAATTGACCACTGTCTGGAAAATCTTCCAGCTCCTGCACCCAACATCGTGCTCCTGGGGGATTTCAACTTAAGGCACCTAAAATGGAGGAATATAGCAAATAATATTGTTGCAGTAATAACACCAGGAGGCAGCTCTGATAAAAACTCACACTCACACGAGCTTTTAAATCTCTGCACAAAAATTCAATTTAAACCAGCAAATAATAGAGCCTACTAGAATGGAGAATACACTAGACCTCATCTTCACTAACAATGATGATCTGATAAGAAATGTCACCATATCAAAAACAATATACTCAGATCACAACATAATTGAGGTTCAGACATGTATGCGCAGAGCCCCAGACCGACAAAATGAGATTAGTCACGAGGGAGCATTCACCAAATTCAACTTCAATAACAAAAACATAAAGTGGGACCAAGTAAACCAAGTCCTAACCGATATAAGCTGGGAAGATATACTAAGCAACACAGACCCCAACTTATGCCTAGAACAGATTAACTTGGTGGCACTCGATGTATGCACAAGACTTATTCCTCTAAGAAAACGGAGGAGTAGATGTAAAATAGAAAGAGACAGGCGCTCTCTTTACAGGCGAAGGAAAAGAATAACAGAGCGGCTAAAAGAGGTCAATCTATCTGAAATGCGTAGGGAGACACTGGTCAGAGAAATAGCAAACATCGAACTTAAGCTAAAGGAATCTTATAGGAGTCAGGAATCGCGGGAAGAACTAAAAGCCATAAATGAAATCGAAAGAAACCCAAAGTATTTCTTCTCCTATGCCAAATCAAAGTCGAGAACAACGTCCAGTATTGGGCCCTTACTTAAACAAGATGGGTCCTACACAGATGACAGCAAGGAAATGAGTGAGCTACTCAAGCTACTCAGTTTTTAGCAAGCCACTAACCAGACTGAGAGTCGAAGATCAAAATGAATTTTTTATGAGAGAGCCACAGAATTTGGTTAACACAAGCCTATCTGATGTTATCCTGACGCCAAATGACTTCGAACAGGCGATAAATGACATGCCCGTGCACTCTACCCAAGGGCCAGACTCATGGAACTCCGTGTTCATCAAGAACTGCAAGAAGCCCCTATCACGAGCCTTTACCATCCTATGGAGAGGGAGCATGGACACGGGGGTCGTCCCACATTTACTAAAAACAACCGACATAGCCCCACTCCACAAAGGGGGCAGTAAAGTAACAGCAAAGAACTACAGACCGATAGCACTAACATCCCATATCATAAAAATCTTTGAAAGAGTCCTAAGAAGCAAAATTACCACCCATCTAGAAACCCATCAGTTACACAACCCAGGGCAACATGGGTTTAGAACAGGTCGCTCCTGTCTGTCTCAACTATTGGATCACTACGACAAGGTCCTAGATGCACTAGAAGACAAACACGAGGAAATTAAATCATCAGAGTACAAAACAAATTCTGGCCACAAAATAGAGCGAAACACCAACGTCAAAGACCTGGGAGTGATCATGTCGGAGGATCTCGCCTTCAAGGACCATAACATTGTATCGATCGCATCTGCTAGAAAAATGACAGGATGGATAATGAGAACCTTCAAAACGAGGGATGCCAAGCCCATGATGACACTCTTCAGGTCACTTGTTCTATCTAGGCTGGAATATTGCTGCACACTAACAGCACCTTTCAAGGCAGGTGAAATTGCTGACCTAGAAAATGTACAGAGAACCTTCACGGCGCGCATAACGGAGATAAAACACCTCAATTACTGGGAGCGCTTGAGGTTCCTAAACCTGTATTCCCTGGAACGCAGGCGGGAGAGATACATGATTATATACACCTGGAAAATCCTAGAGGGACTAGTACCGAACCTGCACACGAAAATCACTCATTACGAAAGCAAAAGACTTGGCAGACGATGCAACATCCCCCCAATGAAAAGCAGGGGTGTCACTAGCACGTTAAGAGACCATACAATAAGTGTCAGGGGCCCGAGACTGTTCAACTGCCTCCCAGCATACATAAGGGGATTACCAACAGACCCCTGACTGTCTTCAAGCAGGCGCTGGACAAGCACCTAAAGTCGGTTCCTGATCAGCCGGGCTGTGGCTCGTACGTTGGTTTGCGTGCAGCCAGCAGTAACAGCCTGGTTGATCAGGCTCTGATCCACCAGGAGGCCTGGTCACAGACCGGGCCGCGGGGGCGTTGACCCCCGGAACTCTCTCCAGGTAAACTCCAGGTAAATATATATATATATATATATATATATATATATATATATATATATATATATATATATATATAATATATATATATATATATATAATATATACATACATACAAGCAAGTGCATGGTTGACAGAAATATAATTGAATCTTGTTTCATAAAAAGCAGTTTTGAAAATAATATGAATATTTCCTTAGGTTTATATAAATCAGATTCATTTATAATTAATAAAATTTGGTTAGAGTTTAATAATACATTGGATAAATAATAAACCTTATTTCTTGTGTAGAATAATTTGTTAGTGGGTTGTCGTGAGGACCTGTCTAGTTGGACCAGCGGACCTTCTGCAGTGTTCCTCTTGTCTTATGAGTCCGGTATTGTCGCACGTCAGGTGTTTCTTTGTTGTGGGAGTTGACTGTGAGGTGTGGTCTAATCCCTTTAATTGCCTTCCTTTGATGTATTACTTTCATAGTTCCTTGACAATGTGAGTAGTCACGAAAGCGCTTGGAATTTCACTACTTTTTCACAGTGGTTGTTTTGCATATATATATATATATAATATATATATATATATATATATATATATATATATATATATATATATATATATATATTATATATATATATATATATATATATATAATTCTCCATGGGAAGTGGAACAGAATTCTTCCTCCGTAAGCCATGCGTGTTGTAAGAGCGACTAAAATGCCGGGAGCAAGGGCTAGTAACCCCTTTCTCCCGTATAAATTACTAAATTTAAGAGAAACTTTCGTTTTTCATTTGGGCCACCCTGCCTTGGTGGATACAGCCGGTGTTTGAAAGAAATTATATATACTATATATATATATATATATAATATATATTATATAAATATATATTATATATATATATATAATATATATATATATATATATATTTATAAATTTATCTGAATGATTCATCATTTATTTTCATTTAGTGACATAAGGATATATATTTTTTCCAGTAAACCTAACTTAGAAACCTCATCTAACCTCTCTTAAACTAACGTAATTTTTTAAGCTAAATTTTGCTGTATATATCATAGGTCATTTTAAACTTATTTAATATTACTCAAAATTTATTATATATATCTTTGCTCTTTGGCTTAATGACTTTCTTTTCTCCCATCTATTTCTCGATGTTTTTAACAATCTTGATCCTTCCATCAACTTCAAAGTTGAATGGGAATCTAACTCTTTGCTTCCTTTCCTTCATGTTCATCGCTCACCTCCAGGCTTTTGTTTTTCCGATTGTCTCAAGTGTATGCACAGTGGCATGTATATTCACTACTTTTCTTACCTTGCTTCCTCTGTCAAGAACATTGTTCTTATTTTTGTTTTTTCTTCGTGGCCTCCGCGTATGTGACCCTCAGTTTCCTGACTCAGAAATTTCAACTCTTCGTAATTCGTTCTCTCGTCTTGGCTACACTTTCTTTTCATAAACTCTAGCTTTTCACGTGCTAAATTGACTTTCTTCTTTCCACAAACTCTATACTCCTTTCAGATCTTGTCTTTTACCTTCCCTATTTTTCCAGTCTCTCAGATCTTAACACCTTTCTCCGTTCCTTACATATATGAGATTCGCTTATCACTTCGTAGTAATCTAGTTCGTACTTCTCCTCCTACTTTTGATGTTTCTGGAGTCTACTCCATTTCCTGCTCCTCTGGTTCTCATCATTACTTTGGAGACAATGGCCGCTCTAACACAAAAGAGATGTTAGACTTGCCGACATCAACAATACTCTTTTCTGTTATGGTAGAGATCACAGTCTAGGGTTCTAGGACATCCTACTAACTGGTCCTCTGCTAAAACTGTCTACCATTCTTCTAGCCTTCACATTCGCCGTCTTATCTAAGCATCCCTTATACACAACTTTTTCACTGTAGATGACTTCTTTTCTCATTACATTGTCAAATGCTCCAAACTTCAGAGCACTCTTGACTTCACCTAATCTTTATCTCCTTCTTACCTCTTCTTTCCTATATTTTATTTGCGTTTCCTTTCGTCTGCCTGAGTGTGGTCTGTCCTCTGTGTTTTTTCCCTTGTGGTCCAACCTTCTTGTATCATAAACCATACCCCCGGCCGGGATTGAACCCGCGGTCATAGAGTCTCAAAACTCCAGCCCGTCGCGTTAGCCACTAGACCAGCTAGCCACAATAAGATTCATCCAACTAGGTATATTTCTACACCATAGGAAAGTTAGCACAGGCACCTCTGTGACCACAAATGGTGTAGAAATATACCTAGTTGGATGAATCTTATTGTGGCTAGCTGGTCTAGTGGCTAACGCGACGGGCTGGAGTTTTGAGACTTTATGACCGCGGGTTCAATCCCGGCCGGGGGTATGGTTTATTTGCAATCGTGTCATTACGATTTCTTGAGTTCTTGTACCATTAGCTCTCTTACAGTGTTCTTTGTCTTGCCCTTTGACTTCCTCCATTTCTACTACTGTTACTACTACTACTACTACTGGTTGGTTTGTAAGACACATAGGCAACTGTATTCCGAAACGTTTCGCCTACACAGTAGGCTGCTTTAGTCGAGTACAGAAAGTAGGCAGGAACAGTAGCGATGTGAAGACGATGTAATCAGTCCATCACCCTTGAAGTCGTATATTTGAGGTTGTCAGTCCCTCAGCCTGGAGAAGTTCTGTTCCATAGACTGATTACATCGTCTTCACATCGCTACTGTTCCTGCCGACTTTCTGTATTCGACTGAAGAAGCCTACTGTGTAGGCGAACCGTTTCGGAATACAGTTGCCTAACTGTTGCCTATGTGTCTTACCTACCAACCTGTCGGTATTGCATACCATTTTGATATTCACTACTACTACTGCTACTACTAATGCTACTACTGATACTACTACCACTGTTACTACTGCTAATATACTACAACTACTACTACTGATACTAGTACCACTGTTACTACTACTACTGCTACTACTACGACTATTGATACTAATACTACTACTGATGCTACTACTACTACTACTACTACTACTACTACTACTGATACTACATCTGATATTACTAATACAACTGATGCTACTACTGATAATACTACAGATATTACTATTACTGCTGATACTACAATTACTACTGATACTACTACTGATACCACTACTACTACTACTGATACTACTACTACGACTACTGATGCTGCTACTACTATTACTGATGCTACTACTACTACTGATACTACTTCTACTACTACTACTGATACTACTACTGATACTACTACTACTACTGATACTACTACTACTACTACTGATACCACTATGGTAGACAGCCTGTACTGTCTGCACAGACAGCTTGTACTGTCTGCACAGACAGCCTATGCTGCCTGCAAGCTTAGTTCATATTTCGCGGCACTCAGGTGCTGCCCTCTAGGCCAGCTCAAAGTCAGTGGGACGCTGGTCCCACACGCCCTCACTCACTCAGCTGCCTAGCAGCAAGACACAAGTCCTTACTAGCTCTCTCCCTCGTGGGCATGGCCCTACCAGGCCATGGGCACAACACACAAGCCTGTGTACCCACCACGACTTTGCGAAGCAAGAAGAACCCTCCGCAGTCCTATAATTGACTCCACGCCACTGCATCACCAAATAATCTCGTTATAAATGGTGGGAAGCGGTGGTCGCAGCAGTTGTGTTTGCCCGGAGAGAGGAAGGAAGAGGGATGAAGTCATCTTCACTTCATCACCCCATGCAAGAAGCATCCGTCTCTCAACGAGTTACCCTCATATCGTGTCAGCACGTTTCAGCATCCAGACACAGGTACAAGCAGGATCTAGCCGAAATTTACCGAATTTCTACGAGAATTGTAAGTGGCGTCCCAGTGACCCCACACTACAGCGTCCCACGTTGTTTCTCAAGTCACGTGTTCAGTGTCACTTGTATGTTCTGCTGTTGCTGCTCAGCTCAGCACAGCTATTTCAGCAAGCCAGAGGTGAGTTTTGTGGTGATTTCTGCGTCCAGTGTGTTTCTCCACGTGTTTGTGGAGAGAAGAGGAGGAAGTGGCCGTTCCTTGCCTCGCCCACGCTCGCCCTGCTGTACACTCACACCTCACCTGCCTACCACCACTATGTTCATCACTCCCTCTGCTGTGTTTTCTGCTGTTTTCCGTGTGAATTCATTGCCAGAGCTGTGTATCCGAGTGCCAGAGGCCACTCGAAGCCACATAGATCAGCAAGCCACGTGGATCAGCATGCCATGTAGATCCCGACACCACGTGGGGTGTGGACGATGCCACGTGGACCTACGAGCCATGTGAGTTGCCAGATTTCCCAGGCCTCATGCTGTGGGTTGCTGCCCGCATCACATTGACGTCACCGATGTTGCTGCCTGGCTTCATGACGTCACGATGTCTGCCTGACGTCACCTCGAGATGCCTGCTGATGTCACCTTGCGACATCACATCTGACATCACATGATGTCACATCGAGTGTTTCAGTAATTTTATCAGTATTGTCGAGAAGATATATGTCGTGTGTTAATTAATTCCTCTCAGTCAGTGTTCTCACATGTTAGTGTATAGCTTAGTTTCAGTTTTGTGCACAGAAAAGCATCATTTGCTAGTTTAAGCCATGTTGTACCGCATGTACCGCGGGTGTGTGTGTAAAGTTTTCCACGAGTCCAGTGTGGTCTGTGGCCAGACCCCTAAGTAGCACCACTGTGTTAGTCACCCGGTGTGACCAGCGCCTTTGACAGCTGATATTACTCAGCCCCGACCGAGCCCTTTGTACAGAAAGCTCTTATGCTTGTCGCTAGTGATGTTCTGCAGAATCATACCTGCTACGATTCCCATCGAGATTTGTTTCACTTCAACTCCAGACCTTCAGAGTGCAGTTATATGTAGAGAAACAAGTCTGGGGACACTTAGACTAACCTCTGCTATAACTCCAACTGCCGAGAGAATAACACTCGTCAAGCCCTGTCGGCAGGCGCTGTGTCAGCCTCGTGTCATAGCTTCAGTGAGCAGCCTGCACAAAGAAGATGTCACTTTGACTGCTAGCTCACTCACTGCAGTCAGGTGTATGATGTTACGACTCCCAGATGTTTCGCCCAGTCGTCTCTGCCACGACTTGCTCCACGACTCACTCCATGCTCGCCAGCAGTGACAGCCCAGCGACAGTACCAGTCGAGAAGTGTCCTCCTGAATCGCTTGCTAGAAGTCCTGCCCAGTTGCCGAGTTTTATCGACGCCTCACTCGAGGGCACCAGCATGTTGTGCCCCAGGTTGAGTGAAACCTGCAGTGACTCCTACGATGACTGCTTCACCATTGCAGAGGAGACCATACCCTGTTACGTCACAGCTCAGCCGCAGCGATGTCTCCTGTGTTGCAGTATCTGTCCAGACGCAGGAAGGCGTGCAGTGATGCCCTTCGATGCTCACTGCCTATGACTCACGATGTTTAGCACACCCCACATGTTTTTTTCTTCCCTTCCTGTAGGAAGTTTTTTTTTTCCATGTCCATATGTATATACATGTCTTTTATTTTGTGTTCAGTGCCCTGTTCCTACAAGAGAGAGACCGAGTTTTTTTTTTACCACCAGTACTGTCGGCGAGGTAGGTGGCCGAGCGTATGTAGACAGCCTGTACTGTCTGCACAGACAGCCTATGCTGCTTGCCAGCTTAGTTCATATTTCGCAGCACTCAGGTGCTGCCCTCTAGGCCAGCTCAAAGTCAGTGGGACGCTGGTCCCACACGCCCTCACTCACTCAGCGGCCAAGCAGCAAGACACAAGTCCTTACTAGCTCTCTCCCTCGTGGGCATGGTCCAACCAGGCTATGGGCACAACACACAAGCCTGTGTACCCACCACGACTTTGCAAACAAAATAAAGAAGCCTCCGAAGACATTTATCATTCACCCGCCCCGCTTTCAGCTCACCAAACAAACTGATACTACTACTACTACTGACACTACTACAACTACAGATACCACTACTACTACTATGACTAATAATGCTACTACTACTACTGATAATACTACTACTACTACTGATACTATTACTACTACTACTGATACTACTGCTACTACTACTACTGATTCTACTACTACTACTGATACTACTACTACTACTGATGCTACTACTACAACTGATACTACTACAGCTACTACTGACACTACTACTACTACAGATACCACTACTACTACTGATACTACTATGACTAATACTACTACTACTGATACTACTACTATTACTACTATTACTACTACTACTACTGATACTACTACTATTACTGCTACTACTACTGATACTACTACTATACTACTGATACTACTACTATACGACTTCTAATACTACTACTACTATTACTACTACTACTACTAGTAGTAGTAGTGATACTACTACTACTGATACTACTACTACTATTACTGATACTACTACTGATACTACTACTACTACTACTGATACTACTATTCTACTACTATACAACTACACTACACTGACTATTACTACTGCTACTGAACTACTGCTACTACTAACTATACTACTACTACTATAAAATACACTATTACTACTACTACTCGACACTACTACTACTACTAATGCTACTACAGCTACTACTGATACTACTACTACTACTATACTACTACTACTACTACTACTACTACTTACAGATCACTACTACTAGACTAACTACTACTACGACTATACTACTACTACTTACTATACTACTACTATGTATACTACTAACTACTGATACTCTACTATCTATACTACTACTGATACTACTACTATCACTACTAATACTGACTACTACTGATACTACTACTACTACTGATACTAAATACTACTACTACTACTGATACTACTACTACTGATACTACTACTATACTGATATAACTAAACTACTAACTGAACTACTACAATTACTACTGATCTACTACAATTACTACTGATACTACTACTACTTCTGATACCACTATTACTACTACGACTACTACTACTACTGATACTATTACTACTGCTACTACTGATACTACTACTACTACTACTGATGCCACCACTACTACTGATACTACTACTACTACTGATACTACTACTACTACTGATATTACTACTACTACTGATACTACTACTACTACTGATACTATTACTACTACTACTATTGATATTACTACTACTACTACTACTGATACTGCTACTACAACTGATATTACTACTACTGACATTATTACTACTACTACTACTACTACTGATACTACTACTACTACTGATACTACTACTACTGATACTACTACTACTGATATTACTACTACTACTACTACTGATGCTACTACTACTACTACTACTAATATTACTACTACTACTGATACTTCTACTACTACCACTACTGATACTACTACTACTAATATTACTACTACTACTACTGATATTACTACTACTACTGATATTACTACTACTACTACTGATGCTACTACTACTGATATTACTACTACTACTACTACTGATACTACTGCTACTACTGATATTACTACTACTACTGATACTACTACTACTACTACTGATATTACTACTACTACTACTGATACTGTCGTGGGGGTTCGGAAGGAGATATGATGGTTGAAGATAAACACACTTGTGGATGGTAACGCTATATATTGTCAGACTGTGGTAAGGGAAGGGCCCAGCCTGCCTATTACCGCCTGGTGTAGGTCTCCGCGTGGACTGAGAGCGAGGTAGCGCATCCCACTCACTCTGCCTGCATCCCGTGACGTCATACAGTCACTAGGCTGTTCAGGGAGGGGTAGTACCTCTGGCATGGGGGAGCCTGTCGTGCCCTTCTCGGGGCAGCTCGCCAGCTTTTGTTCCCCACCTGACGCCCAGCTCTCACCTGTGGCTCCAA
This sequence comes from Cherax quadricarinatus, assembly GCF_026875155.1. NCBI lineage: Eukaryota > Metazoa > Arthropoda > Malacostraca > Decapoda > Parastacidae > Cherax > Cherax quadricarinatus. The sequence continues at coordinate 14,978,606 of NC_069486.1, read as the reverse complement.
GTAGCTGTTAGCATGTGACAGCAGCCACACCCCGGGCAACGGCTTCGACAGGCCGGCTAAACCAAGTGAGGGTAGCCGTCGGGTCATTGACCCCCGGTAAAGTCAACTAGGGCTTGCCTACCTAAGCATGGATGAAACCACTAGATTGGTTCAATGGGCAGAAAGGCAGTTCCAGCAAGGCGTTGTGGAGCGCTAAGGGCACGATGAGGCACTAAGGACATTCTGGTCATCCACTGCATCCAATCCCATCTCCAGTGGTCTCGACTTTGTCTTGCCACTGGCCTCAAATGGCTCCGGACGAGAGAGTGAGGTCGACGCTGCGCAACTCTTCCTTACTTTAAACAAAGTCACAGCGCATGTCATCAGTCATCCCACCTCATCACCCAAGACCTGTGGCGACGGGCGAGAGATGAAGCGACAGGTGTGGGTACACTGGAAGTCGTAGCCGCGGACCTGCACACAGGCGGCTCAGGCCATAGGGTCGTTCTTTACCGACCGGAGCAGCGGTGGAGTCCGGCAGCCGTCTGAGTGACTGAGCAGCCCTCTTCAGGAATGCACTGCTCACCTCCATGGCATGAGGAACGGACTAGAAAAGGTGTCCCAAACATTGCCTGCTCCACAAAACCCTAACCAGCTTACCGTGGTTGGCAGGCACCCTTTTACATACGGTCGAAACTACAAGACATCAAAGAAGAAAACCAAGATCACACCTCTCAACCTTGCCACTTTGAACGTCCGTACACTTCTCGACAGGGACGACTCAGACATACCTCAGAGACGTACAGCACTCATCGCGAACGAACTCGCCAGATACAGCATTGACATCGCTGCCATAAGTGAGACTAGACTTGCAGGCGAGGGCGAACTCTGCGAAAGAGGAGAAGGCTATACCTTCTTTTGGTCTGGACGAGGAGCCGAGGAGAGACGGGAGGCAGGAGTTGGCTTTGTAGTGAAGTCATCCCTCATTGGCAAGCTGGCTGGCCCACCAAAAGGAGTGAACGATCGCCTTATGACGATGAGAATCCCCTTGTCCTGCGGACAGAAGTTTGCCACTATTGTCAGCGCCTATGCCCCCACCATGACCAACCAAGACGAGGTTAAGGACAAGTTTTATGAAGACCTGAACGCCGTCATCACCACTGTCCCCAGCGCAGATAAGCTCATCATCCTTGGTGACTTCAATGCGAGAGCCGGTCGTGACAGCACCGCCTGGGAAGGCGTGATCAGAAAGCATGGGGTGGGCAGCTGCAATAGCAACGGCCTGCTGCTCCTTCAGACCTGCGCCGAACACAACCTTCTGATCACCAACACCGTCTTCAGCCTCCCTACCCGCAACAGGACATCATGGATGCACCCACGTTCCAAACACTGGCATCTCATTGATTATGTCATCGTCAGGAAGAGGGATAGGCAAGATGTACGAGTCATGAAGGCCATGTGTGGCGCGGAATGCTGGACAGACCATCGTCTCATCGTCTCGAAACTCATGCTCTGTATCCAGCCCAGGAGACGCCCTCAGGGCGCGAAACCACCAAAACACCTGAACGTCGGCAAGCTGAAGGCCCACAACGTCAAGCAGTCCTTTGCAGAAATCCTGGAAACCCGCTTGGAGTCCGTCGTGCTGGACGTTCAAAACATCGAAGCAGCATTGACTGCACTCCGTGATACAGTGTACAGCACATCCATGGAGTGTTTAGGACCCGTCACCAGGAAGCGCAAGGACTGGTTCGACGAGCACTGCACAGAAATCCAGCAGCTGCTGGAAGAGAAACGAAATGCCTACATGGCCCACATCAATGACCCAAAGTTCACAGCGAAGCAAGATGCACTGAGAAACATAAGCAGCAATACCCAGCGAAAAATGCGTGAAATGCAAGACTCTTGGCTAAGCAACAAAGCCGATGAGATTCAGGGCTTTGCAGACAGAAACGATATGAAGAACTTCTATGACGGCCTGAAAGAAATCTACGGCTCTACCACCTCTGGCACATCACCACTCCTCAGCGCAGATGGGTCAACGCTGCTCACAGACAAGGAGAAAATTCTAGTGAGATGGGCAGAACATTTTGATAGCGTGCTGAACCGTCCATCCACCATCAATGATGAAGCCATCGAACGTCTACCTCAGATTCCGACCAACGAGATGCTGAATGCCATCCCCACTTTGGAGGAGACTCAGCAAGTAATAAGTCAACTGTCCAGTGGCAAAGCTCCTGGGTCTGACGCCATTTCTGCTGAAGTCTACAAAGAAGGCGGAATGGCACTGGTAGAGAAACTTCACCAACTCTTCCAGCTTGTATGGCAGCACGAGACAGTTCCTCAGGACTTTAAAGATGCTTCCATCGTGCATCTCTACAAATGAAAAGGAAACCGCCAGGCATGCGACAACCACCGTGGTATCTCCCTGCTCTCCATCGCAGGCAAAACCCTGGCAAGAGTTCTACTCAATCGGCTCAACAAACATCTAGAGCAAGGACTCCTACCTGAAAGCCATTGCGGCTTCCGGAAAGATCGCGGGACTATCGACATGGTGTTCGCTGCTAGACAGCTACAGGAGAAATGAAAGGAACAGAACGCCGACTTGTACTCCACCTACGTTGATCTGACCAAGGCCTTCGACACCGTTAGTAGAGAGGGCCTTTGGAGAATCATGGCGAAGTACGGCTGCCCAAAGACGTTCATCGCCATCGTACGCCAACTTCACGATGGAATGCTGGCCAGAGTCCAAGACAACGGAGAGACGTCTAAAACCATTCCAGTCTCAAATGGAGTGAAACAAGGCTGCGTGCTTGCTCCCACCCTGTTGAGCTGATGTTCTCGGCCATGCTTACAGACTGCATTCAGGGACACAGACGCAGAATCGGCGTCAGGTACCGTACAGATGGGTCTGTCTTCAACCTCAGGAGGCTTCAAGCAAAAACCAAGGCTGCAACTGACACCATCAATGACCTACTATTTGCTGATGACTGCACCCTCAACGCTGCTTCAGAAGCTGCCATGGCAGCACAGTGTTGACAAGTTCTCTGACGCCTGCAACAACTTCGGGCTGACAATCAGTACAACGAAGACTGAAGTGATGCACCAGCCTGCTCCGGGAAAGACGTATGTTGAGCCAAACATCATCAACGGGCAGCGACTGAACGCCGTAGACAAATTCACCTACCTCGGCAGTACCCTTTCCAGAAACGTTGTCATCGATGATGAGGTGAATGCCAGACTTGCCAAAGCCAGTGCCACCTTCGCAGGCTCCACAAGAATGTATGGAACCGAAGAGGCATCACCACAAGCACCAAGATTCAAGGTGTACAGAGCCATAGTCCTCACCACACTTCTCTGTGGCTGCGAAACCTGGGCAGTCTACAAACGTCACACCAGAAAGTTGAACCACTTTCACACCACACGGCTCAGAAAAGTTCTCGGCATCAAATGGCAAGATAAGATCCCAGACACAGAAGTGCTGACTACAGCTGGCCTGCCTAGCATCTACACCATCCTAATGCAGACACAGCTTCGCTGGGCAGGTCACGTTGCTCGCATGCAGACCACCGGTTGCCAAAGAAAGTCTTGTTTGGCGAACTGCAGCATGGAAAGCGCTCTCAAGGAGGCCAAAAGAAGCACTACAAGGACACCCTTAAGACTGCTCTGAAAGCTTTCAACATCAACCACACCATGTGGGAGCTGATAGCTCAGGACAGGAATGACTGGCGAGCAGTTGTCCAGAAAGGGGCAACATCCTGCGAGGCAAGCAGAATCTCACTAGCTGAGCAGCGCAGGCAGGCGAGGAAGACCAGAGCCATCAGACCCCTCGATGCCGCCACCCTTCCCTGTCCACACTGCCAGAGAACGTTTCGTGCGCGGATTGGCCTGACAAGTCATCTGCGTACCCACCAACTTTGACCCCAGGATGACTAGATGGTCCTCGTCGAATCGACGGACAAACAACACAGGCCTAATAGGGATCTTCTATATAAACACATGGATGGTATTATGATATACTCAGCTAAGCTATACAACACACGTAAGGGGATCAGCAACTATGCTGACAGCTCGGTCATGTTACGTATGTCATCTCGACATACACTACTATGCTATAGGCTGAACAGGCAGTGGTTCTGGGCTGATTCTATACAATAACAAAGACATATGGAACTTAGAACTAATGGATGGTATCATAATGATGTTAACATAATGAGTTTTAACGCAATGTGTGTTAACGTAATGAGTTTTAATGTAATGCATTACGTAATTATAAGAACAAATCATGGTATAATATAGGGTGGAATTGATCGATCGATCTGTATTCATGCACTCTACGGATTCTGAGGAAGAATAAATATATATTTACAAAGTGAAAGTAATTAACAAAAATCTGGTGCACACAGATCATTACTGCTAAATTCTTAGAATTCGGAGGGAACATGAACACAAAAATTTCTGACAAACTGATCAGCTAATAACAAAACACACAGTTGACAATTTCATTCATCTCGGACATCTAATTATACAGGCTGTTTACATTTAAACCCAATTCTGCGAGGGTAAGGTTTATGTATGCAGAATGGTTATCATCTTTTGGTGGGTCAAACTCTTCTGCGATGGCTAACACATGAGGACGATCTGAACGAGTATCTACAAAAGATACAGCTACATTCACTAGTGACTGTGGAATTACTAACTCTTCTGCTTGGAGTACTCAACTCGACTGTTCGATACAGTAATTCTTGGCTCATTACAAAGTCACTAATGGGTTTCTGGTGGCTTCACAGTCAGAATAAGATCTTTCTGGAGCAGGAATCGAATCACACCAGAACACAAGGGATTGGTTCTTTCTTACTGGAGGAATGAACAAACTCGGTGGAGTGGATGACTCTCTCCCCGGTTGAAAAAAATAAACGCCCATAACACGCAATATGAGCAAGGGAGAATGGATCTACTTTTCTCTCACTGCAAGCACTGGAGAAAAGAAATGAAACACGGTCAACAATACAGATATTCAATCTGAGTCGCACACAGTGACACGAGGTATCAACTATAAAGAAACTTCACTTACAAACGTTAACAACATGTGAAAGTTACTCGAGAAACAACTTCTTACATTGCATGAATTACTGTCAACGAGGATGGGATCACCATCTGGAACACAAGGGACAACAACAACACTCAAGTGAGCACACTAGCCACAGAAACGTCTTTCTGCAACGGCTTGTGGCATTAGCAAGAGATGGCATAACTCGTTGCAAGTAAAGTTCTTCTCAAAGCGTCCCCTGGGAAGGAACGAATACTTGAACAAGTCGCCATCACAGGGATAGCAGTCTCAGCACCCAGGGTTGTCTGAGGTTCCTCTGAAACCCAAGGTAACTGTACACTATCCTGCATGCACGATGTTGTGGCTGGAATCCAGACAGGGGTGACAGTATTACTAGTGCCTGACCACTCGGCTACATTAATAAGTAATGAACGAATCTATGGGAGCTTAATCTGAACTTCACATTTTGCAACACTTTAACAAATCTCAGATACAAGCTGTGAGAACAAACACATTGCTCAGGAGCTAGGTATTGTCTTTCAGTCAGTAAGGGAATATTGGTACTGTGGACTGATTCATATTGACTTTGACTGGCATGATACACTAAGTGAACATTCAAAAGTGACTGGGACATCTCAGGAAACTTACTCAAGGACATAAAAGCAAAAAAATAGAGAATATATGACACAGTAAGCTTAAACGGGAAGAAATAAAGAAAGCCTCAGACATTTATCATTCACCCGCACAGCTTTCAGCTCAACCAAACAAACTGTTACTACTACTACTACTGTCACTACTTCAACTACAGATACTCCATACTACTACTATGACTAATAATGCTACTACTACTACTGATAATACTACTACTACTACTGATACTATTACTACTACTATGTACTACTGCTACTACTACTACTATTCTACTTCTACTTACTGTGATACTACTACTATAATGATGCTACTACTACAAACTGATACTACTTACAGTACTTCTGACACTACTACTACTACAGATACCTCTACCTACTACTGATACTTATATGAATAATACTAATACTACTTGATACTACTACATTACAACTATTTACATTACTATACTACTGATACTACTACTATTTATGCTACTACTACTGATACTACTATATACTACTGATACTAATACTATACGACTTCTAATACTACTATACTATTACTAACTACTACTACTAGTAGTAGTAGTGATTTCTACTACTACTGATACTACTATTCTATTACTGATACTACTACTGATTACTACTCTACTACTATGATACTATACTTTTACTACTGATACAACTACTACTACTACTGATACTATTTCTACGCTAATGATACTAATGCTTACTACTACTAATTCTACTACTACTACTACTGATACTACTATTACTACTACTACTTAATGACACTACTATACTACTACTAATGCTACTTCAGTACTAACTGATACTACTACTACTATTATACATAATACTACTACTACTGACCTACTACTACAGTACCACTACTATACGAAAAATACTACTACTCTACTTTTACTACTACTTATATACTACTAATAATTACTGATGCTACTACTATTGTACTTATACTGATATACACTACGACTTCTAATACTACTTACTACTGATACTACTACTACTATTACTACTACTATTACTACTTACTGATACTACTACTGTGATACTACTACTACTACTGATACTTCTATACTGATACTATATATGATACTACTACTACTACTGATACTACTTACTATGATAGTACTAATACTTACTACTGATCTCATTACAACCCCCCAAACACATAAAAAAACAACAAACTACAATTATACTGATCTACTACAATTACTACTGATTACTACTACTACTTCTGATACACTATACTTACTACGACTACTACTACTACTGATACTATTACTATGCTACTACTGATACTACTACTACTACTACTGATGCCACCACTACTACTGATACTACTACTACTACTGATACTACTACTACTACTGATATTACTACTATACTGATACTACTACTACTATGAGATTTACTACTACTACTATTGATTATTTACTACTTATACTACTACTGATTACTGCTACTACAAACGATATTACTTACTACTTGACATGATTACTACTACTACTACTACTACTGATATACTACTATATGATAACTACTACTACTGATACTACTCTACTGTTATTACTACTTCTACTACTAACTGATTGCTACTACTCTACTATACTAATATTACTCTACTACTGATATTCTATAATACGCCACTACTGATATACTACTACTAATATTTACTACTATACTACTGATATTACTACTTACTACTGATATTACTACTATCTAACTATGTGATATATACTGATATTTACACTTACTTCTCTGATCTTACTGCTACTAATGTATTACTTTATTACTACTGCTACTATCTACTACTACTACTGATATTACTACTATACTACTGATAATGTCGTGGGGGTTCGGAAGGAGATATGATGGTTGAGATAAACCCACACTTGTGTGAGATGGTAACGATATATATTGTCTGACTGTGGTAAGGGATGGGCCCCGCCTGCCATATTAACCCTGGTGTAGGTCATCCCCAGCGTGGACTGAGAGCGACGGCCGGTAGCGCATCCCAATCATCCATGCCGCATTACCAGTGGACGGTATAAAGTCATTGGCTGTTCAGGGAAGGGGTAGTACTCTGGCATGGGGGAAGCCTGTCGTGCCCTTCTCGGGGCAGCTCGCCAGCTTTGTTCCCCACATGACGCCCAGCTTCACCTGTGGCCTCCAAGTAGCTGTTAGCATGTGAAACAGCAGCCACACCCGGGGCAACGGCTTCCGACAGGGCCGGACTAAAACAAGTGAGGGTAGCCGTCGGGACATTGACCCCCGGTAAAGTCAATAGGGCTTGCCTACCTAAGCATGGATGAAAACACTAGATTGGTTCAATGGGCAGAAGGCAGTTCCCAGCAAAGGCGTTTGTGGAGCGCTAAGGGCAACGATGAAGGCATCTAAGGAATTCTGGTCATCCACTGATCCAATCCCATCTCCAGTGGTCTCGACTTTGATCTTGCCATGCCTCAAATGTGCTCCGCCCCCCCCTGGACGAGAAGAGTGAGGTCGACGCTGCGCAAACTCTTCCTTACTTAAACAAAGTCATGCGCATCCACAGCAGGCTTGTCTCAGTCATCCCTCCTCATCACCCAAGACCTGTGGCGACGGGCGAGAGATGGGGTGATGCAAGCGACAGGTGAGGCGTACTCTGGAAAGTCGTAGCCGGCGGACCTGCACACAGGCGGCTCAGGCCATAGGGTCGTTCTTTTACCGACCGGAGCAGCGGTGGAGTCGCAGCCGTACTGAGTGACTGAGCATGGCCCTCTTCAGGACTTGCACTGCTCACCTCCATGGCATGAGGAACGGACTAGAAAAAGGTGTGCCCAAACATTGCCTGCTCACCAAAACACTAACCAGCTTACCGTGGTTGGAGGGCACCCTTTTACATACGGTCGAAACTACTAAGACATCAAAGTAAGGAAAACCAAGAAGATCTCACCTCTCAACCTTGCCACTTTGAACGTCCGTACACTTCTCGACGGGACGACTCGACATACCTCAGAGAGTTCAGCATCCATCGGAACGAATCTTCGCCAGATACAGCATTGACCATCGCTGCCATAAGTGAGACTAGACTTGCAGGCGAGGGCGAACTCTGCGAAAGAGGAGAAGGCTATACATTTCTTTTGGTCTGGACGAGGCCGTGGAGAGACGTGGAGGCAGGAAGGAGTTGGCTTTGTAGTGAAGTCATCCCTCATTGGCAGCTGGTGGCCCACCAAAAGGGAGCAAGTGAACGATCGCCTTTGACGAGAGAATCCCCCTTTGTCCTGCGGACAGAAGTTTTGCCACTATTTGTCAGGCCTATGCCCCCACCATGACCAACCAAGACGTGTTTTAGGACAGTTTTATGAGACCTGAAAAACGCCGTCATCACCACTGTCCCAGCGCAGATAAGCTCATCATCCTTGGTGGACTCAATGGCGAGAGCCGGTCGTGACAGCACCGCCTGGGAAGGCGTGATCGAAAGATGGGCGTGGGCAGCTGCAATAGCAACGGCCTGCTGCTCCTTCAGACCTGCGCGAACACAAACCTTATGTCACCAACACGTCTTCAGCCTCCCTACTCCCGCAAACAGGACTCATGGTTGCCCCGTTCCAAACACTGGCATCTCATTTGATTATGTCATCGAGGAAGACGGGATAGGCAAGATGTACGGGAGTCCTGAAGGCCATTGACTGTGGCGCGGAATATTGGACAGACCATCGTCTAATCGTCTCGAAAAACTTCATGATCTGTATCAGCCCAGGAAGCCCTCGGCGCGAAACCACCAAAACACCTGAACGTCGGCAAGTGATGGCCACAAACGTCAAGCAGTCTTCTGCGAATCTGGTAAACCCGCTTGGAGTCCGTCGTGCTGGACGTTCAAAATCATCGAAGCAAGCATTGACTGCACATCCGTGATACAGTGTACAGCACATCCATGGAGTGTTTAGGACCCGTCACCAGGAAGCGCAAGGGAAAGGAACCCCTGCGTCGCATGCACAGAAATCCAGCAAGTGCTGGGATGGAAGAGAAACGAAATGTCCAATGGCCCACATCAATGACCCAAAAGTTCACAGCGAAGCAAGATGCACTGAGGGAAAAACATAAGCAGCAAATACCCAGGAAAAATTGCGTGAAATGCAAGACTCTTGGCTAAGCAAGCCAAAGCGTGAGAAACAGGGCTTTGCAGACCCCCAGAAACGATATGAAGAACTTCTATGGACGGCCTGAAGAAATCTACGGCCTCTACACTCTGGCACATCACCACTCATCAGCCGCAGATGGGTCAACGCTGCTCACAGACAAGGAGAAAAATTCTAGTGAGATGGGAGAAACATTTTTTGATAGCGTGCTTGAACGTCTCCATCAACATCCCCCCCACCTGATGAAGCCCCCATCGAAACGTTCTACTCAGATTCCGAACCACGAGATGCTGAATGCATCCCCACTTTGGAGGGAGCACTCGCAAGTAATATGTCAACTGTCCGTGGCAATGCTCCGGGGTCTGACGCCATTCTGCTGAAGTATACAATAGACGGCGGAATGGAACGGGTAGAGAAACTTCACCAACTCTACCAGCTTGTATGCAGCACGAGGACAAGTTCATCAGGACTTTAAGTTGCTTCCATCGTGCTTTCTACAATGAAAGGAAAACCGCCAGGCATGCGACAACCACCGTGTATCTCCCCTGCTCTCCATCGCAGCAAAACCCTGGCAAGAGTTCTACTCAATCGGGCTCAACCAAGCATCTAGAGCAAGGACTCCTACCTGAAAGCCATTTTGCGGCTGTCCGGAAAGACCTCGCGGGGGACTATCGACATGGTGTTCGCTGCTAGACACGCTACAGGAGAAATGAAAGAACAGAGCGACTTGTACTCCACCTGCGTTGATCTGAACAAGGCCTTCGACACGTTAGTTAGAGAGGGGCCTTTGAGAATCTATGCGAAGTACGGCTGCCAATGACGTTCATCGCATCGTACGCCAACTTCACCGAGTGGAATGCTGGCCAGAGTCCAAGACAACGGAGAGACGTCTAAACCATTCCAGTCTCAAATGGACCTTGAAACAAGGCTGCGTGCTTGCTCCCACCTGTTGAGACTGATGTTCTCGGCCATGCTTACAGGACGCATTCAAGGGACCAGACGCAGCGAATCGGCGTCAGGTACCGTACAGATGGGTCTGTCATCAACACTCAGGATGCTTCAAGCAAAAACCAAGGCAGCACTGACAACCATCATTGACTACTATTTGCTGATGATGCACCCTCAACGCTGCTTAGAAGTGCCATGTGCAGCACAGTGTTGAAAAGTTCTCTGACGCCTGCAACATACTTCGGCTGACAATCAGTCAACGAAGGAATGAAGTGATGCAACAGCCCTGCTCCGGGAAAAGACGTATGTTGAGCCAAACATCACCATAACGGGCTAGCGATCTGAACGCCCGTAGTCAAATTACACATACCTCGGCATTACCCTTTCAGAAACGTTGTCATCGATGGATGAGGTTGGAATGCCAGACTTGCCAAAGCCAGTGCCAACCTTCGGCAGGCTCCACAAGAATGTATGGACACCGAGAGGCATCACCACAAGCACCAAGTGATCAAGGTGTAAGAGCCCTAGTCCTCACCACACTTTCGCTGTGGCTGCGAAAACCTGGGCAGTCTACAAACGTCACTCCAGAAAGTTGAACACTTTCACACCCCACGGCTCAGGAAAGTTTCTCGGAATCAAATGCAAGAAATAAGATCCCAGGAACTGAGTGCTGACTTCAGCTGGCTGCCTAGCATCTACTCCATCCTAATAGCAGACACGCTTCGCTGGGAGGTCACGATGCTCGCATGCAAGGCACCACGGTTGCATCCAAAGAAAGTCTTGTTTGGCGAACTGCAGCATGGAAAGCGCTCTCAAGGAGGCCAAAAGAAGCACTACAAGGACACCCTTTAAGACTGCTCTGAAAGATTCAACTTCAACCACACCATGTGGGAGCTGTAGACTCAGAGGACAGGATTGATGGCGAGCAGTTAGTTCCAGAAAGGGCAACATTCCTGCGAGGAAGCAGAATCTCACTTAGCTGAGCAGCGCAGGCAGGCGAGGGAAGTCCAGAGTCCATCAGACCCTCGATGCCGCCACCCTTCCCTGGTTCCACACTGCCAGGAACGTTTCGTGCGCGGATTGGCCTGACAAGTCAATCTGCGTATCCACCAACTTTGACCCCAGGATGACTAGATGGTCCTCGTCGAATCGACGGCCAAACTACACAGGCCTAATAGGGATTTCTATATAAAACACATGGATGGTATTATGATACTCAGCTAAGCTATACAACACACGTAAGGCGTTCAGCAACTATGTGACTGCTTCGGTCATGTTACGTATGTCATCTCGACATACACTACTATGCTATAGGCTGAACAGGCTGGTTGGTTCTGGGTTAATTCTATACAATAACAAAGGAACATATGGACTTAGAACTAATGGATGGTATCAATACCCCCCCCCCCCCCCCCCGATGTTACATAATGAGTTTTAACGAATGTGTGTTTAACGTATGAGTTTTATTTAATGCATTACGTATTTAAGAACAAATCATGGTATAATATAGGGTGGAATTGATCGATCGATCTGTATTCATGCACTCTACGGATTCTGAGGAAGAATAAATTTATATTTTACAAAGTGAAAGAATAATTAACAGAAAATCTGGTGCCACACAGAGACATTACTGCTAAAATTCTTAGAATTCGGAGGGAACATGAACACAAAAATTTTCTGACAAAAAATGATCAGCTAATAACAAAACACACAGTTGACAATTTCATTCATCTCGGACATTCTAATTATACAGGCTGTTTACATTTAAACCCGATTGCCCGAGGGTAAGGTTTATGTATGCAGAATGGTTATCATCTTTTGGTGTGGATCAAATCTTCTGCGATGGCTAACACATGAGGAACGATCTGAACGATATCTACATATGATACAGATACATTCACTAGTGACTGTGGGAATTACTTAACTCTTCTAGCTTGGAGAGTACTCAACTCGACTGTTCGTTTACAGAATTTCTTGGTCTCATTACAAAAGCACTAATGGGTAGTTTCTGGTGGCTTCACCAGTCAGAATAAGATCTTTCTGGACAGGAATCGAATCACACCGACACAAGGGATTGGTTCTTTCTTACTGGAGGGAATGAAACAAACTCGGGTGGAGTGGATGACTCTCCCGGTTTGAAAAAATAACGCTATAACACGCAATCAGGGCAAGGGAGAATGGATCTACTACTTACTGCAAGCAATGGAGAAATTGAAATAGAAACACGGTCAACAATACTGATATTCAATCTGAGTCGACACAGTGACACGAGGTATCAAATATAAAGAAACTTCACTTACAAACGTTAACAACAATGTGAAAGTTACTCGAGAAACTACTTCTTACATTGCATGAATTACTGTCCAACGAGGATGGGATCTCCATTGGAAACACAAGGGACAACCGACAACACTCAAGAGAGCACTATTGCCACAGAAACAGTCTTTCTGCAACGGCTTGTGGCATTTGCATAAGATGGCAATAACTCGTTGACAGTAAAGTCTTCTTCAAAGGCGTCCCTGGGAAGGAAACGATACTTGAAACAGTCGCCACACAGGGGATAGCAGTCTCAGCACCCAGGGTTGTCTGAGTTCCTCTGAAACCCAGGTACTGTAACTATCCTGCATGCTCGATGTTGTGGCTGGAATCCAGACAGGGGTGTGACGTATTACTAGTGCCTGACCACTCGGCTACATTAATAGTAAAGAACGAATCTATGGGAGCTTATTGAACTTCACATTTGCAACACATTTAACAAATCTCAGATACAAGATGTGAGAAACAAACACATTGCTCGGAGCTAGGTATTGTCTTTCTGTCACAGTAAGGGTAATATTGGTATGTGGACTGATTATATTGACATTTGACTGGCATGATACACTAAGTGAACATTCAAAAGTGTCGGGAATCTCAGGAAACTTACTCAAGGACATAAAGCAAAAAAATAAGAGATATATGACACAGTAAGCATAAACGGGTAAGAAATTACTTATTTAAAAAAATAAGTCCACTGTAAGCAAGGAAAACTCCCAAAAAAAAAAAATACTCGACTGGATAAGCAACCCTTGAATATCAAGAGAAAATTGTACTTTACTCAATCTAATTTGCTCCAATTTACTTTAAATTGCTTTAATGGCACAGGAGTTGTCTTTATTTTCAATGCAATAAGGAAATTCAACAATAAAAAAAAATGATAAAATGGGAATCCAACAAATCTTGTACAAATTAAAACAAACTGGGAAAAAATTCACTAAAAAATAAAATAAAAATGGACACAAAGAATAAAATATTATACACAGCAAGGCATATGAAACTGCCTCAAATAAAACTGTAGCATACTTGCAATAGCAATTTACTAATATAAGTACTGCACAACACTACATAAATTTCTGCAAAAAAAAAAAAATTAATGGCAACACAATGGAACACAAGATTATTGCAAAATGAATCAGTGGTGCAATGATAAAAAAATTTACACACACAAGAAAAATACAGTTTACAAGAAAAAAAAATATCAATAAGTATGAACTGATTGAACACTTTAACACTCTTAATTGTTTTTTTTTTTACAGCTTAAAACAAACACTTACTGGAGCAAGCAAAGGAATGATTTACTTTAAAAGAAGAACTTAAATTGCACTAAGAGTGAATTTGTTCAGTGAATTGAAAAATAATAGGTGAAAAAACACAGAACAAAAAGTTTGAAACACTTACAGTGATGCAGATCACAACACATCACATATATAAACACAATGCTAGAATTTTCTGCAATTGAAACTTGAGGTATGAAAAAATAATGGCACGGTTGTCTGATTGGAAATAAGACAAATTAGACACTGGTTCTAAATGAAAAGAATTAAACACAATAGTTCAGCACACAGAGAAAAATAAAATTAAAATGGCAAAATGAATGAAAATAAAAACAGCATGAATTACACAAATTGCTGTGAGTGAAAATATAACTGAGACCAACCACTGAGTTGTGATGCAGGAATATAAGGTAATAAATTACTGAATTGCTTCACTGAAATTACTGAGGACACAAGATAATTGTGAAGTGAACCCAAGTTTATACTTTCTTATATATTGCACACAACAAGGAAAAACATTAAATTACTTACTTCAAGTATTATGTAAAAAGAAAACACATACACAGCAGACATTAAATTAATGCACAAAAATTAAACACTGAAAGAAAGAAGAGGAAAAAAAAATATTGCAAGCAGTATATAATAAACACTGAGTCTAATTGAATGAGTTACTGAGTGTCACTAAGAATTCACTGGAAACACAAAATGTCTCAACACTCGCAAATGTCTCTTATGAAAAATACTTATTCATTAAACACTGGAGAGACTTTGTAAATGAGGTAGATGTGTAGTGAAGGGTTGAGGCAGATTCTTGGTTGGCGCTCCTGTACTACTCCACACGTGATCGAAGAATTTGGCTTAAAATCGACGATGGACTCACACAGGAGGATTTTTACGATGGCCGATACTGATGAATGACACACACCTGGCTTTGACCCTCCTATGTGGTCTTAAAAATATGGTGCAGAATCCGTGATAAGGGTAAAAAAATAGTGGTTGTGGGTGAGTTCCGAGTGGTGTGGAGGTCACACGCGTGGTGAGGGGCCTATGGGCTAACTGAAGCTATTGAATCAGCGTAAGCTCACTGGGAAACCCCCGCACTGGCACAAAAATATTCTAAGCCGGGATGGCTTAAAAACTAAACCAACGAAATACACTAACACCAAAGGTTTATAAAGCACTCAGATGGCTAGAACTTGAAGCACAAAGCAATGAAAGGAAGACTGATACCCACATGTCTTGGTTGAGTACTGGGGGGTTAGACACTTGGGTTAGTTGTGGATGGCTTGTGTTAACCCTTCACACAGAATGGCTTTATAACTTCTAAAGATGAGCACTGCAGGGGTGGAAAGCTGGCTTGGCATGGGCAAAGGCTGGTGATGTAAGGATTGGGCTGTCTGGGCTTGTTCTGAGTCACCTACCACAGACTGGTTGCTGGCTTTGTTTACTGAGCAACCTCGGGTCAACCCCTCGGGAGTGATGCAAATAAAGCAGATAAAAACTAATACACAAGAGACTGACCAGTGAATAGATGCGAGGCTGGTAGGCACTTGCTCGGGTAGTGGCTTGGGTAGGTCGGCTACTGGCCACACAAAATGTCCGTCGTCGGGCTGCCGAGGAATTTGCATGGCATAATTATCATTTACGCCCACACTGCTGGCACCAAGTGGTAGTGGGGGTTGGAAGGAGATTTGATGGTTGAAGATAAACACACTTGTGGATGTATGCTATATATTGTCAGACTCGGGGTAAGGGAACGGGCCCCAGCCTTCATGTTACTGCCTGGTGTAGTTCTCTGCTATGGACTGAGAGGCGAGCGGTAGCACGTCCCACTCATGCCGCATCCCATGAAGTCATACAAGTCACTAGGCCTAATGGGATTTTTATATAAACACATGGATGGTACTATGATACTCAGCTAAGTATTACAACACATGTTAAGGGGTCAGCAACTTATGCCTGACAATTACTAACTACTACTACTGATACTACTACTACTACTGATATTATACTACTACTACTTCTGATACTACTTACTTACTAATGATATTACTACTACTAATACTGATACTACTACCTAATACTGATAATATATACTACTATACTGATTACTAATACTCTGTATTACTACTTCTACTACGATAACTACTACTACTACTACTAGTATACTGATGCTATCTACTTACTATGATAATTACTAATACTACTGATATTACTTCTACTGATACTACTAATACTACTACTGATACTACTTTACTATCTACTGATACTACTACTACTACTACTATACTACTTTACTTTCTCATGCTACTGATACAAATACTACTCTATTGCTACTACTACTACTACTATGATACTATACTGCTACTACTACTACTATACTGAAACTTACTACTATATACTGATTCTACTATTCTACTACTGATACTACTACTACTACTTACTGATTACTTACTACTACTACTACTACTGATACTACTACTTACTACTACTAATATTACTATATTATACTACTACTGATACTAATACTATTACTACTACTATACTGATTACTACTACAGCTACAATCACCACTAACTACACTCACATCTATAATATCTGCACTTTCCGGCATTTGTTTTCCCACCTCTCTTTCTCACAGGGTCTCTGTCCACCTCATGTTTATATATTACCAGCTCTCTAAGTCCTATGTGTTAGTGTATTACTAGTTAATCATCCAAGTCGGACCGAAACGTCGTCTAAAACGTTATTCTTTTTCCCATGTTCCGGTTATTTGGGTAAATATTTTTCCATTCTGCTAATTCGGCAATGATCATCTTGAAGAGTTGAGACACTTATGCTACATTGGGAATCTTTATGAGGAAACGTTTCGCACACGTGACTTCATCAGTCCAAATACAAATCAGAAGGGTTGTAAGGAGGAGAGGGAGGAGTTTGAGGTAACCAGTCCTCAGCCTGGAGTCGATGTGTTCAGTCCATCAATTTTTCTTATAGAAAGTACAGCATAGGCCGTAGACGTGTCTTATATACTGTAGTGAGGTGAGGTGAAGAGCGGCGGGGCGCGGGGTCTTAGTGGTACATCCACTAGTCGAAGTATGAGGAGGCGGGTCATATTGGTACCATCCCCCCCCCCCTAGTCCCCCGAAGTAGGAGGAGGGCAGGTGTCATAGTGTACCATCCACTAGTCGAAGTGGAGGAGGCGGGGTCATAGTGGTTACCATACACTAGTCGAAGTAGGAGGAGGACGGGGGTATAGTGGTACCATCCACTAGTCGAAGTAGGAGGAGGCGGGGTCATAAGTGGTACCATCTCCACTAGTCGAAGTAGGAGGGAGGCGGGGTCCATAGTGGTACCATTACACTAGTCGAAGTAGGAGGAGGCGGGGTATGTGGTACCTTCCACTAGTCGAAGTAGGAGGAGGGCGGGTCATAGTGGTACCATACACTAGTCGATGTAGGAGGAGGCGGGGTCATAGTGGTACAATCCACCAGTTCGAAGTAGAAGGATGGCGGGGTCATAGTGGTTACCATACATGTCGATGTAGGAGGGAGGGCGGGGGGTCATAGTGGTACCATACATAGTCGATGTTAGGTGGAGGACGGGGTCATAGGTGGTACCATACACTAGTTCGAAGTAGGAGGAGGTGGGGTCATAGTGATACCTCCACTAGTCGAAGTAGGGAGGAGGCGGGGTCATTAGTGGTACCATACACTTGTCGAAGTAGGAGGAGGCGGGGTCATAGTGGTACCATAATCCACTAGGTCGAAAGTAGGAGGAGGAAGGGTCATGTGGTCCATACACTAGTCGAAGTAGGAGGAGGCGGGGTCATAGTGGTAACCATACACTAGTCGAAGTAGGAGGAGGCGGTGTCATAGTGGTACCATCCATAGTCGAAGTAGGAGGAGGGGGGGTCAATAGTGGTACCATACACTGTCGAAGTAGGAGGGGCGGTGGTCCATAGTGGTACCAGTCCCACTAGTCGAAGTAGGAGGAGGGGCGGGGTAGTAGTGGACCATACACTAGTCGAAGTACGGGAGGCGGGGTCATAGTGGTTACCATCCACTAGTCGAAGTTAGAGGAGGCGGGGTCAATAGTGGTACCATACAATAGTCGAAGTAGCGAGGAGGGGGGTCATAGTTCTGGTACCATCACTAGTCGAAAGTAGGAGGAGGCGGGGTCATAGTGGTACCATACCACTAGTGAAGTTGGAGGAGGCGGGGTCATAGTGGTACCATACACTAGTCGAAGCTTAGGAGGAGGCGGGGTCATAGTGGTAACATCCACTAGTCGAGTAGGAGGAGGCGAGGGTCATAGTGGTTCACCATACACTAGCGAATAGGAGGAGGCGGGGTCATAGTGGTTTCCACTAGTCGAAAGTAGGAGGGGCGGGGTCATAAGTGGTACTATACACTAAGTCGAAGAAGGTGGAGGCGGGGTTTCATAGGGTAACCATACCATTAGGCGAAGTAGGAGGAGGCGGGGTCATTGTGGTACCATCCACTAGTCGAAGTAGCGAGGAGGCGGGGTCTTATGTGGTTACCATACACTAGGTCGAAGTAGGAGGAGGCGGGGTCATAGTGGTACCATCAACTAGTCGAAGTAGGTGGAGGCGGGGTCGTAGTGGTACCATACACTAGTCGTAAGTAGGAGGAGGCGGGGTCATAGTGGTACATCCACTAGTCGAAGTAGGAGGAAGGCGGGGTCATAGTGGTAACATACACTAGTCGAAGTAGGAGGTGGCGGGTCATTGGTGGTACATCACTAGTCGAAAGTAGGAGGAGGCGGGGTCAATAGTTGTACCATACACTAGTCGAAGTTGGAGGAGGCGGGGTCGTAGTGGTACCATCCACTAGTCGATGTAGGAGGAGGCGGGGTCATAGTGGTTACCATACACTATCGAATGTAGGGGTAGGCGGGGGTCATAGTCGGTACCATCCACTTGTCGGAAGGAGGAGGAGGCGGGGTCATAGTGGTACCATACATTGTCGAAAGTAGGAGGAGGCGGGGTCATAGTGGTAACATCCACTAGTCGAAAGTAGGAGGAGGCGGTGGTCTTGTGGTACCATAACATAGTCGAAGTAGGAGGAGGCGGTGTCATAGTGGTACCATCCACTAGTCGAAGTAGGAGGAGGCGGGGGTCATAGTGGTACCATACACCTAGTGAAGTCAGGAGGAGGCGGGGTCATAGTGCGTACTCATCACTAGTCGACGTAGGAGGAGGCGGGGTCAGAGTGGTACCATCCACTAGTCGAAAGTAGGCGGATGCGGGTCATAGTGGTCCATCCACTAGTCGGTAGTAGGAGGAGGCGGGGTGTAGTCGGTACCATACTTATTCGAAGTAGGAGGAGGCGGAGTCTAAGTGGTACCATACACTAGTCGAAGTCGGAGGAGGCGGGTCATAGTGGTACCATTAACCCTCGTCCGCCGTAGGATGGAGGCGGGGGCGGTCATAGTGGTACCATCCACTTGTAGAAGTAGGAGGAGGCGGGGGTCATAGTGTACATCACTAGTCGAAGTAGGAGGAGGCGGTGAGTCATAGTGGTACCATCACTGTCGAAGTAGGAGGAGGGCGGGGTCATAGTGGTACATCCACTTGTCGAAGTAGGAGGAGGCGGGGTCATAGTGGTACCATCCACTAGTCGAAGTAGGAGGAGGCGGGGTCATAGTGGTACCATACACTAGTCGAAGTAGGAGGAGGCGGGGTTCGTACTATGTGGTACCATACACTAGTCGAAGTAGGAAGGACGGGCGGGGGTCATAGTGTACCATACACTAGTCGAAGTAGGAGGAGGCGGGGTCATAGTGGTACATTAACACTAGTCGAAGTAGAAGGAGGAGGCGGGATCATAGTCGGTACCCATCACTAGTTTCGAAGTAGGAGGAGGCGGGGGGGTCATAGTGGTACCATACACTAGTCGAAGTAGGAGGAGGCGGGGTTCATAGTGGTACCATCCACTAGTCGATGTAGGGAGGAGGCGGGGTCATAGTGGTACCATACACTAGTCGAAGTAGGAGGAGGCTGGGGGGTCATAGTGGTACCATCCATAGTGAAGTAGGAGGAGCGGGGTCAGAGTGTACATCCTCTAGTGATAGTAGGAGGAGGCGGGGTCATAGTGGTACATCCACTAGTCGAAAGTAGGTCGGAGGGGGGTCGTAGTGGTACCATTACACAAGTCGAAGTAGGAGGGAGGCGGGGTCTAGTGGTACCATACACTTGGTCGAAGTAAGGAGGAGCGGGGTCATAGTGGTACCATACAATATGTCGAAGTAGGAGGAGGCGGAGGGGGTCATAGTGGTTACCATCCACTAGTCGAAGTAGGAGGAGGCGGGGTCAATAGTGGCTTCATCCACTAGTCGAAGTAGGAAGGAGGCGGGGTCATAGTGGTACCCTCCACTAGTCGAAAGTAGGAGGAGGCGGGGTTCTTTGTCGTCCCATACACTTGTCGAAGTAGGAGGAGGCGGGGGTCATAGTGTACCATTACACTAGTCGAAAGTAGGAGGAGGCGGGGGGGGGTCATAGCTGGTACAATCCACTAGTAGATGTAGGAAGGAGGCGGGGTCGTAGTGGGGGCTACCATACACCTAGTCGATGTAGGAGGATGCGGGGTCATAGTGGTACCATACACTAGTCGAAGGTAGGAGAGGCGGGGTCATAGCTGGTACCTCCACTAGTCGAAGTAGGAGGAGGCGGGGTCTTAGTGGTACCATAACACTAGTCGAAGTAGGAGGAGGGGGGTCATTAGTGTACCATCACTAGTCGAAGTAGATAGTAGGTCTTCGTCCAAGTGTTGTGACAAGTTAGAAGAATTTTTGTGACAAGTTCACCAATGATGACAGCAGTGTCTCGACGTTAGTGATGAATGACTTTACAAAAAACCGACAAGTTGAAGATTGAGACACTTATGCAACATATGAGAATCTTTAAGACCATGTGTTGCATAAGTGTTTCATTCTTAAACTTGTCGGCTTTTAAGTTAAGAGAGAATAAAGATAAGATTTCGTTCGGATTTTAACCGGAGGGTTAGCCACCCAGGATAACCCAAGAAAGTCAGTGCGTCATCGAGGACTGTCTACTTATTTCATTGGGGTCCTTAATCTTGATCCCCCAGGATGCGACCAACACCAGTCGACTAATAACCCAGGTCCTATTTGCTGCTAGGTGAACGGGACAACAGGGTGTAAGGAAACGTGTCGAAAATTGTTTCCACCCGCCGGGAAATCGAACCGGGGCCCTACGTGTGTGAGCGGGGAGCTTTAGCCACAGGCCACCGGGCCTTGAACTATTTTCTCAAAGAAAAATTCTTGCCGGGATTAGGCAGATATAAACTATTTTTGCATATAAGTAACCTTGGTTGTATTGAACCTAATAAATATGCATAATTAACATATTTTCAAAGTTATCTTATTCTTCTGTTCTACATTATTATCTATCTTTTTCATAGGTTTTCATGCAATGAATGTAAAGGGATTATATTTCGTATTATTTATTATGTTGTTTATAAGTTAGCTAGTATATTTATACAATAAACCAATTGTTTATAAGATGTGCTCTGAGTAAATTGTTAAGTAGTTATTATATTGAGTATCTGGTATTTATTGTTCTTGGTATATGTTAGCTATGTTCTTATGCAGTTTGTGGTTCTTAAGAAGTTTGTGTTCTTAAGCATTGTGTATTAACCGTTTGTGTTCTTAAGGCAGTTTGGTTCTCTTAACCAGTTTGTGTTCCTTAAGCAGTTTGTGTTCTTACAGTTTGTGTTTTATTAAGCAACTTTGCAAACAAAATAAAGAAAGCCTCAGACATTTATCATTCACCCGCACAGCTTTCAGCTCAACCAAACAAACTGTTACTACTACTACTACTGTCACTACTTCAACTACAGATACTCCATACTACTACTATGACTAATAATGCTACTACTACTACTGATAATACTACTACTACTACTGATACTATTACTACTACTATGTACTACTGCTACTACTACTACTATTCTACTTCTACTTACTGTGATACTACTACTATAATGATGCTACTACTACAAACTGATACTACTTACAGTACTTCTGACACTACTACTACTACAGATACCTCTACCTACTACTGATACTTATATGAATAATACTAATACTACTTGATACTACTACATTACAACTATTTACATTACTATACTACTGATACTACTACTATTTATGCTACTACTACTGATACTACTATATACTACTGATACTAATACTATACGACTTCTAATACTACTATACTATTACTAACTACTACTACTAGTAGTAGTAGTGATTTCTACTACTACTGATACTACTATTCTATTACTGATACTACTACTGATTACTACTCTACTACTATGATACTATACTTTTACTACTGATACAACTACTACTACTACTGATACTATTTCTACGCTAATGATACTAATGCTTACTACTACTAATTCTACTACTACTACTACTGATACTACTATTACTACTACTACTTAATGACACTACTATACTACTACTAATGCTACTTCAGTACTAACTGATACTACTACTACTATTATACATAATACTACTACTACTGACCTACTACTACAGTACCACTACTATACGAAAAATACTACTACTCTACTTTTACTACTACTTATATACTACTAATAATTACTGATGCTACTACTATTGTACTTATACTGATATACACTACGACTTCTAATACTACTTACTACTGATACTACTACTACTATTACTACTACTATTACTACTTACTGATACTACTACTGTGATACTACTACTACTACTGATACTTCTATACTGATACTATATATGATACTACTACTACTACTGATACTACTTACTATGATAGTACTAATACTTACTACTGATCTCATTACAACCCCCCAAACACATAAAAAAACAACAAACTACAATTATACTGATCTACTACAATTACTACTGATTACTACTACTACTTCTGATACACTATACTTACTACGACTACTACTACTACTGATACTATTACTATGCTACTACTGATACTACTACTACTACTACTGATGCCACCACTACTACTGATACTACTACTACTACTGATACTACTACTACTACTGATATTACTACTATACTGATACTACTACTACTATGAGATTTACTACTACTACTATTGATTATTTACTACTTATACTACTACTGATTACTGCTACTACAAACGATATTACTTACTACTTGACATGATTACTACTACTACTACTACTACTGATATACTACTATATGATAACTACTACTACTGATACTACTCTACTGTTATTACTACTTCTACTACTAACTGATTGCTACTACTCTACTATACTAATATTACTCTACTACTGATATTCTATAATACGCCACTACTGATATACTACTACTAATATTTACTACTATACTACTGATATTACTACTTACTACTGATATTACTACTATCTAACTATGTGATATATACTGATATTTACACTTACTTCTCTGATCTTACTGCTACTAATGTATTACTTTATTACTACTGCTACTATCTACTACTACTACTGATATTACTACTATACTACTGATAATGTCGTGGGGGTTCGGAAGGAGATATGATGGTTGAGATAAACCCACACTTGTGTGAGATGGTAACGATATATATTGTCTGACTGTGGTAAGGGATGGGCCCCGCCTGCCATATTAACCCTGGTGTAGGTCATCCCCAGCGTGGACTGAGAGCGACGGCCGGTAGCGCATCCCAATCATCCATGCCGCATTACCAGTGGACGGTATAAAGTCATTGGCTGTTCAGGGAAGGGGTAGTACTCTGGCATGGGGGAAGCCTGTCGTGCCCTTCTCGGGGCAGCTCGCCAGCTTTGTTCCCCACATGACGCCCAGCTTCACCTGTGGCCTCCAAGTAGCTGTTAGCATGTGAAACAGCAGCCACACCCGGGGCAACGGCTTCCGACAGGGCCGGACTAAAACAAGTGAGGGTAGCCGTCGGGACATTGACCCCCGGTAAAGTCAATAGGGCTTGCCTACCTAAGCATGGATGAAAACACTAGATTGGTTCAATGGGCAGAAGGCAGTTCCCAGCAAAGGCGTTTGTGGAGCGCTAAGGGCAACGATGAAGGCATCTAAGGAATTCTGGTCATCCACTGATCCAATCCCATCTCCAGTGGTCTCGACTTTGATCTTGCCATGCCTCAAATGTGCTCCGCCCCCCCCTGGACGAGAAGAGTGAGGTCGACGCTGCGCAAACTCTTCCTTACTTAAACAAAGTCATGCGCATCCACAGCAGGCTTGTCTCAGTCATCCCTCCTCATCACCCAAGACCTGTGGCGACGGGCGAGAGATGGGGTGATGCAAGCGACAGGTGAGGCGTACTCTGGAAAGTCGTAGCCGGCGGACCTGCACACAGGCGGCTCAGGCCATAGGGTCGTTCTTTTACCGACCGGAGCAGCGGTGGAGTCGCAGCCGTACTGAGTGACTGAGCATGGCCCTCTTCAGGACTTGCACTGCTCACCTCCATGGCATGAGGAACGGACTAGAAAAAGGTGTGCCCAAACATTGCCTGCTCACCAAAACACTAACCAGCTTACCGTGGTTGGAGGGCACCCTTTTACATACGGTCGAAACTACTAAGACATCAAAGTAAGGAAAACCAAGAAGATCTCACCTCTCAACCTTGCCACTTTGAACGTCCGTACACTTCTCGACGGGACGACTCGACATACCTCAGAGAGTTCAGCATCCATCGGAACGAATCTTCGCCAGATACAGCATTGACCATCGCTGCCATAAGTGAGACTAGACTTGCAGGCGAGGGCGAACTCTGCGAAAGAGGAGAAGGCTATACATTTCTTTTGGTCTGGACGAGGCCGTGGAGAGACGTGGAGGCAGGAAGGAGTTGGCTTTGTAGTGAAGTCATCCCTCATTGGCAGCTGGTGGCCCACCAAAAGGGAGCAAGTGAACGATCGCCTTTGACGAGAGAATCCCCCTTTGTCCTGCGGACAGAAGTTTTGCCACTATTTGTCAGGCCTATGCCCCCACCATGACCAACCAAGACGTGTTTTAGGACAGTTTTATGAGACCTGAAAAACGCCGTCATCACCACTGTCCCAGCGCAGATAAGCTCATCATCCTTGGTGGACTCAATGGCGAGAGCCGGTCGTGACAGCACCGCCTGGGAAGGCGTGATCGAAAGATGGGCGTGGGCAGCTGCAATAGCAACGGCCTGCTGCTCCTTCAGACCTGCGCGAACACAAACCTTATGTCACCAACACGTCTTCAGCCTCCCTACTCCCGCAAACAGGACTCATGGTTGCCCCGTTCCAAACACTGGCATCTCATTTGATTATGTCATCGAGGAAGACGGGATAGGCAAGATGTACGGGAGTCCTGAAGGCCATTGACTGTGGCGCGGAATATTGGACAGACCATCGTCTAATCGTCTCGAAAAACTTCATGATCTGTATCAGCCCAGGAAGCCCTCGGCGCGAAACCACCAAAACACCTGAACGTCGGCAAGTGATGGCCACAAACGTCAAGCAGTCTTCTGCGAATCTGGTAAACCCGCTTGGAGTCCGTCGTGCTGGACGTTCAAAATCATCGAAGCAAGCATTGACTGCACATCCGTGATACAGTGTACAGCACATCCATGGAGTGTTTAGGACCCGTCACCAGGAAGCGCAAGGGAAAGGAACCCCTGCGTCGCATGCACAGAAATCCAGCAAGTGCTGGGATGGAAGAGAAACGAAATGTCCAATGGCCCACATCAATGACCCAAAAGTTCACAGCGAAGCAAGATGCACTGAGGGAAAAACATAAGCAGCAAATACCCAGGAAAAATTGCGTGAAATGCAAGACTCTTGGCTAAGCAAGCCAAAGCGTGAGAAACAGGGCTTTGCAGACCCCCAGAAACGATATGAAGAACTTCTATGGACGGCCTGAAGAAATCTACGGCCTCTACACTCTGGCACATCACCACTCATCAGCCGCAGATGGGTCAACGCTGCTCACAGACAAGGAGAAAAATTCTAGTGAGATGGGAGAAACATTTTTTGATAGCGTGCTTGAACGTCTCCATCAACATCCCCCCCACCTGATGAAGCCCCCATCGAAACGTTCTACTCAGATTCCGAACCACGAGATGCTGAATGCATCCCCACTTTGGAGGGAGCACTCGCAAGTAATATGTCAACTGTCCGTGGCAATGCTCCGGGGTCTGACGCCATTCTGCTGAAGTATACAATAGACGGCGGAATGGAACGGGTAGAGAAACTTCACCAACTCTACCAGCTTGTATGCAGCACGAGGACAAGTTCATCAGGACTTTAAGTTGCTTCCATCGTGCTTTCTACAATGAAAGGAAAACCGCCAGGCATGCGACAACCACCGTGTATCTCCCCTGCTCTCCATCGCAGCAAAACCCTGGCAAGAGTTCTACTCAATCGGGCTCAACCAAGCATCTAGAGCAAGGACTCCTACCTGAAAGCCATTTTGCGGCTGTCCGGAAAGACCTCGCGGGGGACTATCGACATGGTGTTCGCTGCTAGACACGCTACAGGAGAAATGAAAGAACAGAGCGACTTGTACTCCACCTGCGTTGATCTGAACAAGGCCTTCGACACGTTAGTTAGAGAGGGGCCTTTGAGAATCTATGCGAAGTACGGCTGCCAATGACGTTCATCGCATCGTACGCCAACTTCACCGAGTGGAATGCTGGCCAGAGTCCAAGACAACGGAGAGACGTCTAAACCATTCCAGTCTCAAATGGACCTTGAAACAAGGCTGCGTGCTTGCTCCCACCTGTTGAGACTGATGTTCTCGGCCATGCTTACAGGACGCATTCAAGGGACCAGACGCAGCGAATCGGCGTCAGGTACCGTACAGATGGGTCTGTCATCAACACTCAGGATGCTTCAAGCAAAAACCAAGGCAGCACTGACAACCATCATTGACTACTATTTGCTGATGATGCACCCTCAACGCTGCTTAGAAGTGCCATGTGCAGCACAGTGTTGAAAAGTTCTCTGACGCCTGCAACATACTTCGGCTGACAATCAGTCAACGAAGGAATGAAGTGATGCAACAGCCCTGCTCCGGGAAAAGACGTATGTTGAGCCAAACATCACCATAACGGGCTAGCGATCTGAACGCCCGTAGTCAAATTACACATACCTCGGCATTACCCTTTCAGAAACGTTGTCATCGATGGATGAGGTTGGAATGCCAGACTTGCCAAAGCCAGTGCCAACCTTCGGCAGGCTCCACAAGAATGTATGGACACCGAGAGGCATCACCACAAGCACCAAGTGATCAAGGTGTAAGAGCCCTAGTCCTCACCACACTTTCGCTGTGGCTGCGAAAACCTGGGCAGTCTACAAACGTCACTCCAGAAAGTTGAACACTTTCACACCCCACGGCTCAGGAAAGTTTCTCGGAATCAAATGCAAGAAATAAGATCCCAGGAACTGAGTGCTGACTTCAGCTGGCTGCCTAGCATCTACTCCATCCTAATAGCAGACACGCTTCGCTGGGAGGTCACGATGCTCGCATGCAAGGCACCACGGTTGCATCCAAAGAAAGTCTTGTTTGGCGAACTGCAGCATGGAAAGCGCTCTCAAGGAGGCCAAAAGAAGCACTACAAGGACACCCTTTAAGACTGCTCTGAAAGATTCAACTTCAACCACACCATGTGGGAGCTGTAGACTCAGAGGACAGGATTGATGGCGAGCAGTTAGTTCCAGAAAGGGCAACATTCCTGCGAGGAAGCAGAATCTCACTTAGCTGAGCAGCGCAGGCAGGCGAGGGAAGTCCAGAGTCCATCAGACCCTCGATGCCGCCACCCTTCCCTGGTTCCACACTGCCAGGAACGTTTCGTGCGCGGATTGGCCTGACAAGTCAATCTGCGTATCCACCAACTTTGACCCCAGGATGACTAGATGGTCCTCGTCGAATCGACGGCCAAACTACACAGGCCTAATAGGGATTTCTATATAAAACACATGGATGGTATTATGATACTCAGCTAAGCTATACAACACACGTAAGGCGTTCAGCAACTATGTGACTGCTTCGGTCATGTTACGTATGTCATCTCGACATACACTACTATGCTATAGGCTGAACAGGCTGGTTGGTTCTGGGTTAATTCTATACAATAACAAAGGAACATATGGACTTAGAACTAATGGATGGTATCAATACCCCCCCCCCCCCCCCCCGATGTTACATAATGAGTTTTAACGAATGTGTGTTTAACGTATGAGTTTTATTTAATGCATTACGTATTTAAGAACAAATCATGGTATAATATAGGGTGGAATTGATCGATCGATCTGTATTCATGCACTCTACGGATTCTGAGGAAGAATAAATTTATATTTTACAAAGTGAAAGAATAATTAACAGAAAATCTGGTGCCACACAGAGACATTACTGCTAAAATTCTTAGAATTCGGAGGGAACATGAACACAAAAATTTTCTGACAAAAAATGATCAGCTAATAACAAAACACACAGTTGACAATTTCATTCATCTCGGACATTCTAATTATACAGGCTGTTTACATTTAAACCCGATTGCCCGAGGGTAAGGTTTATGTATGCAGAATGGTTATCATCTTTTGGTGTGGATCAAATCTTCTGCGATGGCTAACACATGAGGAACGATCTGAACGATATCTACATATGATACAGATACATTCACTAGTGACTGTGGGAATTACTTAACTCTTCTAGCTTGGAGAGTACTCAACTCGACTGTTCGTTTACAGAATTTCTTGGTCTCATTACAAAAGCACTAATGGGTAGTTTCTGGTGGCTTCACCAGTCAGAATAAGATCTTTCTGGACAGGAATCGAATCACACCGACACAAGGGATTGGTTCTTTCTTACTGGAGGGAATGAAACAAACTCGGGTGGAGTGGATGACTCTCCCGGTTTGAAAAAATAACGCTATAACACGCAATCAGGGCAAGGGAGAATGGATCTACTACTTACTGCAAGCAATGGAGAAATTGAAATAGAAACACGGTCAACAATACTGATATTCAATCTGAGTCGACACAGTGACACGAGGTATCAAATATAAAGAAACTTCACTTACAAACGTTAACAACAATGTGAAAGTTACTCGAGAAACTACTTCTTACATTGCATGAATTACTGTCCAACGAGGATGGGATCTCCATTGGAAACACAAGGGACAACCGACAACACTCAAGAGAGCACTATTGCCACAGAAACAGTCTTTCTGCAACGGCTTGTGGCATTTGCATAAGATGGCAATAACTCGTTGACAGTAAAGTCTTCTTCAAAGGCGTCCCTGGGAAGGAAACGATACTTGAAACAGTCGCCACACAGGGGATAGCAGTCTCAGCACCCAGGGTTGTCTGAGTTCCTCTGAAACCCAGGTACTGTAACTATCCTGCATGCTCGATGTTGTGGCTGGAATCCAGACAGGGGTGTGACGTATTACTAGTGCCTGACCACTCGGCTACATTAATAGTAAAGAACGAATCTATGGGAGCTTATTGAACTTCACATTTGCAACACATTTAACAAATCTCAGATACAAGATGTGAGAAACAAACACATTGCTCGGAGCTAGGTATTGTCTTTCTGTCACAGTAAGGGTAATATTGGTATGTGGACTGATTATATTGACATTTGACTGGCATGATACACTAAGTGAACATTCAAAAGTGTCGGGAATCTCAGGAAACTTACTCAAGGACATAAAGCAAAAAAATAAGAGATATATGACACAGTAAGCATAAACGGGTAAGAAATTACTTATTTAAAAAAATAAGTCCACTGTAAGCAAGGAAAACTCCCAAAAAAAAAAAATACTCGACTGGATAAGCAACCCTTGAATATCAAGAGAAAATTGTACTTTACTCAATCTAATTTGCTCCAATTTACTTTAAATTGCTTTAATGGCACAGGAGTTGTCTTTATTTTCAATGCAATAAGGAAATTCAACAATAAAAAAAAATGATAAAATGGGAATCCAACAAATCTTGTACAAATTAAAACAAACTGGGAAAAAATTCACTAAAAAATAAAATAAAAATGGACACAAAGAATAAAATATTATACACAGCAAGGCATATGAAACTGCCTCAAATAAAACTGTAGCATACTTGCAATAGCAATTTACTAATATAAGTACTGCACAACACTACATAAATTTCTGCAAAAAAAAAAAAATTAATGGCAACACAATGGAACACAAGATTATTGCAAAATGAATCAGTGGTGCAATGATAAAAAAATTTACACACACAAGAAAAATACAGTTTACAAGAAAAAAAAATATCAATAAGTATGAACTGATTGAACACTTTAACACTCTTAATTGTTTTTTTTTTTACAGCTTAAAACAAACACTTACTGGAGCAAGCAAAGGAATGATTTACTTTAAAAGAAGAACTTAAATTGCACTAAGAGTGAATTTGTTCAGTGAATTGAAAAATAATAGGTGAAAAAACACAGAACAAAAAGTTTGAAACACTTACAGTGATGCAGATCACAACACATCACATATATAAACACAATGCTAG
Source organism: Cherax quadricarinatus (assembly GCF_026875155.1). NCBI lineage: Eukaryota > Metazoa > Arthropoda > Malacostraca > Decapoda > Parastacidae > Cherax > Cherax quadricarinatus. The sequence goes on along the minus strand of NC_069486.1, from coordinate 14,947,715 downwards.
AATTTTCTGCAATTGAAACTTGAGGTATGAAAAAATAATGGCACGGTTGTCTGATTGGAAATAAGACAAATTAGACACTGGTTCTAAATGAAAAGAATTAAACACAATAGTTCAGCACACAGAGAAAAATAAAATTAAAATGGCAAAATGAATGAAAATAAAAACAGCATGAATTACACAAATTGCTGTGAGTGAAAATATAACTGAGACCAACCACTGAGTTGTGATGCAGGAATATAAGGTAATAAATTACTGAATTGCTTCACTGAAATTACTGAGGACACAAGATAATTGTGAAGTGAACCCAAGTTTATACTTTCTTATATATTGCACACAACAAGGAAAAACATTAAATTACTTACTTCAAGTATTATGTAAAAAGAAAACACATACACAGCAGACATTAAATTAATGCACAAAAATTAAACACTGAAAGAAAGAAGAGGAAAAAAAAATATTGCAAGCAGTATATAATAAACACTGAGTCTAATTGAATGAGTTACTGAGTGTCACTAAGAATTCACTGGAAACACAAAATGTCTCAACACTCGCAAATGTCTCTTATGAAAAATACTTATTCATTAAACACTGGAGAGACTTTGTAAATGAGGTAGATGTGTAGTGAAGGGTTGAGGCAGATTCTTGGTTGGCGCTCCTGTACTACTCCACACGTGATCGAAGAATTTGGCTTAAAATCGACGATGGACTCACACAGGAGGATTTTTACGATGGCCGATACTGATGAATGACACACACCTGGCTTTGACCCTCCTATGTGGTCTTAAAAATATGGTGCAGAATCCGTGATAAGGGTAAAAAAATAGTGGTTGTGGGTGAGTTCCGAGTGGTGTGGAGGTCACACGCGTGGTGAGGGGCCTATGGGCTAACTGAAGCTATTGAATCAGCGTAAGCTCACTGGGAAACCCCCGCACTGGCACAAAAATATTCTAAGCCGGGATGGCTTAAAAACTAAACCAACGAAATACACTAACACCAAAGGTTTATAAAGCACTCAGATGGCTAGAACTTGAAGCACAAAGCAATGAAAGGAAGACTGATACCCACATGTCTTGGTTGAGTACTGGGGGGTTAGACACTTGGGTTAGTTGTGGATGGCTTGTGTTAACCCTTCACACAGAATGGCTTTATAACTTCTAAAGATGAGCACTGCAGGGGTGGAAAGCTGGCTTGGCATGGGCAAAGGCTGGTGATGTAAGGATTGGGCTGTCTGGGCTTGTTCTGAGTCACCTACCACAGACTGGTTGCTGGCTTTGTTTACTGAGCAACCTCGGGTCAACCCCTCGGGAGTGATGCAAATAAAGCAGATAAAAACTAATACACAAGAGACTGACCAGTGAATAGATGCGAGGCTGGTAGGCACTTGCTCGGGTAGTGGCTTGGGTAGGTCGGCTACTGGCCACACAAAATGTCCGTCGTCGGGCTGCCGAGGAATTTGCATGGCATAATTATCATTTACGCCCACACTGCTGGCACCAAGTGGTAGTGGGGGTTGGAAGGAGATTTGATGGTTGAAGATAAACACACTTGTGGATGTATGCTATATATTGTCAGACTCGGGGTAAGGGAACGGGCCCCAGCCTTCATGTTACTGCCTGGTGTAGTTCTCTGCTATGGACTGAGAGGCGAGCGGTAGCACGTCCCACTCATGCCGCATCCCATGAAGTCATACAAGTCACTAGGCCTAATGGGATTTTTATATAAACACATGGATGGTACTATGATACTCAGCTAAGTATTACAACACATGTTAAGGGGTCAGCAACTTATGCCTGACAATTACTAACTACTACTACTGATACTACTACTACTACTGATATTATACTACTACTACTTCTGATACTACTTACTTACTAATGATATTACTACTACTAATACTGATACTACTACCTAATACTGATAATATATACTACTATACTGATTACTAATACTCTGTATTACTACTTCTACTACGATAACTACTACTACTACTACTAGTATACTGATGCTATCTACTTACTATGATAATTACTAATACTACTGATATTACTTCTACTGATACTACTAATACTACTACTGATACTACTTTACTATCTACTGATACTACTACTACTACTACTATACTACTTTACTTTCTCATGCTACTGATACAAATACTACTCTATTGCTACTACTACTACTACTATGATACTATACTGCTACTACTACTACTATACTGAAACTTACTACTATATACTGATTCTACTATTCTACTACTGATACTACTACTACTACTTACTGATTACTTACTACTACTACTACTACTGATACTACTACTTACTACTACTAATATTACTATATTATACTACTACTGATACTAATACTATTACTACTACTATACTGATTACTACTACAGCTACAATCACCACTAACTACACTCACATCTATAATATCTGCACTTTCCGGCATTTGTTTTCCCACCTCTCTTTCTCACAGGGTCTCTGTCCACCTCATGTTTATATATTACCAGCTCTCTAAGTCCTATGTGTTAGTGTATTACTAGTTAATCATCCAAGTCGGACCGAAACGTCGTCTAAAACGTTATTCTTTTTCCCATGTTCCGGTTATTTGGGTAAATATTTTTCCATTCTGCTAATTCGGCAATGATCATCTTGAAGAGTTGAGACACTTATGCTACATTGGGAATCTTTATGAGGAAACGTTTCGCACACGTGACTTCATCAGTCCAAATACAAATCAGAAGGGTTGTAAGGAGGAGAGGGAGGAGTTTGAGGTAACCAGTCCTCAGCCTGGAGTCGATGTGTTCAGTCCATCAATTTTTCTTATAGAAAGTACAGCATAGGCCGTAGACGTGTCTTATATACTGTAGTGAGGTGAGGTGAAGAGCGGCGGGGCGCGGGGTCTTAGTGGTACATCCACTAGTCGAAGTATGAGGAGGCGGGTCATATTGGTACCATCCCCCCCCCCCTAGTCCCCCGAAGTAGGAGGAGGGCAGGTGTCATAGTGTACCATCCACTAGTCGAAGTGGAGGAGGCGGGGTCATAGTGGTTACCATACACTAGTCGAAGTAGGAGGAGGACGGGGGTATAGTGGTACCATCCACTAGTCGAAGTAGGAGGAGGCGGGGTCATAAGTGGTACCATCTCCACTAGTCGAAGTAGGAGGGAGGCGGGGTCCATAGTGGTACCATTACACTAGTCGAAGTAGGAGGAGGCGGGGTATGTGGTACCTTCCACTAGTCGAAGTAGGAGGAGGGCGGGTCATAGTGGTACCATACACTAGTCGATGTAGGAGGAGGCGGGGTCATAGTGGTACAATCCACCAGTTCGAAGTAGAAGGATGGCGGGGTCATAGTGGTTACCATACATGTCGATGTAGGAGGGAGGGCGGGGGGTCATAGTGGTACCATACATAGTCGATGTTAGGTGGAGGACGGGGTCATAGGTGGTACCATACACTAGTTCGAAGTAGGAGGAGGTGGGGTCATAGTGATACCTCCACTAGTCGAAGTAGGGAGGAGGCGGGGTCATTAGTGGTACCATACACTTGTCGAAGTAGGAGGAGGCGGGGTCATAGTGGTACCATAATCCACTAGGTCGAAAGTAGGAGGAGGAAGGGTCATGTGGTCCATACACTAGTCGAAGTAGGAGGAGGCGGGGTCATAGTGGTAACCATACACTAGTCGAAGTAGGAGGAGGCGGTGTCATAGTGGTACCATCCATAGTCGAAGTAGGAGGAGGGGGGGTCAATAGTGGTACCATACACTGTCGAAGTAGGAGGGGCGGTGGTCCATAGTGGTACCAGTCCCACTAGTCGAAGTAGGAGGAGGGGCGGGGTAGTAGTGGACCATACACTAGTCGAAGTACGGGAGGCGGGGTCATAGTGGTTACCATCCACTAGTCGAAGTTAGAGGAGGCGGGGTCAATAGTGGTACCATACAATAGTCGAAGTAGCGAGGAGGGGGGTCATAGTTCTGGTACCATCACTAGTCGAAAGTAGGAGGAGGCGGGGTCATAGTGGTACCATACCACTAGTGAAGTTGGAGGAGGCGGGGTCATAGTGGTACCATACACTAGTCGAAGCTTAGGAGGAGGCGGGGTCATAGTGGTAACATCCACTAGTCGAGTAGGAGGAGGCGAGGGTCATAGTGGTTCACCATACACTAGCGAATAGGAGGAGGCGGGGTCATAGTGGTTTCCACTAGTCGAAAGTAGGAGGGGCGGGGTCATAAGTGGTACTATACACTAAGTCGAAGAAGGTGGAGGCGGGGTTTCATAGGGTAACCATACCATTAGGCGAAGTAGGAGGAGGCGGGGTCATTGTGGTACCATCCACTAGTCGAAGTAGCGAGGAGGCGGGGTCTTATGTGGTTACCATACACTAGGTCGAAGTAGGAGGAGGCGGGGTCATAGTGGTACCATCAACTAGTCGAAGTAGGTGGAGGCGGGGTCGTAGTGGTACCATACACTAGTCGTAAGTAGGAGGAGGCGGGGTCATAGTGGTACATCCACTAGTCGAAGTAGGAGGAAGGCGGGGTCATAGTGGTAACATACACTAGTCGAAGTAGGAGGTGGCGGGTCATTGGTGGTACATCACTAGTCGAAAGTAGGAGGAGGCGGGGTCAATAGTTGTACCATACACTAGTCGAAGTTGGAGGAGGCGGGGTCGTAGTGGTACCATCCACTAGTCGATGTAGGAGGAGGCGGGGTCATAGTGGTTACCATACACTATCGAATGTAGGGGTAGGCGGGGGTCATAGTCGGTACCATCCACTTGTCGGAAGGAGGAGGAGGCGGGGTCATAGTGGTACCATACATTGTCGAAAGTAGGAGGAGGCGGGGTCATAGTGGTAACATCCACTAGTCGAAAGTAGGAGGAGGCGGTGGTCTTGTGGTACCATAACATAGTCGAAGTAGGAGGAGGCGGTGTCATAGTGGTACCATCCACTAGTCGAAGTAGGAGGAGGCGGGGGTCATAGTGGTACCATACACCTAGTGAAGTCAGGAGGAGGCGGGGTCATAGTGCGTACTCATCACTAGTCGACGTAGGAGGAGGCGGGGTCAGAGTGGTACCATCCACTAGTCGAAAGTAGGCGGATGCGGGTCATAGTGGTCCATCCACTAGTCGGTAGTAGGAGGAGGCGGGGTGTAGTCGGTACCATACTTATTCGAAGTAGGAGGAGGCGGAGTCTAAGTGGTACCATACACTAGTCGAAGTCGGAGGAGGCGGGTCATAGTGGTACCATTAACCCTCGTCCGCCGTAGGATGGAGGCGGGGGCGGTCATAGTGGTACCATCCACTTGTAGAAGTAGGAGGAGGCGGGGGTCATAGTGTACATCACTAGTCGAAGTAGGAGGAGGCGGTGAGTCATAGTGGTACCATCACTGTCGAAGTAGGAGGAGGGCGGGGTCATAGTGGTACATCCACTTGTCGAAGTAGGAGGAGGCGGGGTCATAGTGGTACCATCCACTAGTCGAAGTAGGAGGAGGCGGGGTCATAGTGGTACCATACACTAGTCGAAGTAGGAGGAGGCGGGGTTCGTACTATGTGGTACCATACACTAGTCGAAGTAGGAAGGACGGGCGGGGGTCATAGTGTACCATACACTAGTCGAAGTAGGAGGAGGCGGGGTCATAGTGGTACATTAACACTAGTCGAAGTAGAAGGAGGAGGCGGGATCATAGTCGGTACCCATCACTAGTTTCGAAGTAGGAGGAGGCGGGGGGGTCATAGTGGTACCATACACTAGTCGAAGTAGGAGGAGGCGGGGTTCATAGTGGTACCATCCACTAGTCGATGTAGGGAGGAGGCGGGGTCATAGTGGTACCATACACTAGTCGAAGTAGGAGGAGGCTGGGGGGTCATAGTGGTACCATCCATAGTGAAGTAGGAGGAGCGGGGTCAGAGTGTACATCCTCTAGTGATAGTAGGAGGAGGCGGGGTCATAGTGGTACATCCACTAGTCGAAAGTAGGTCGGAGGGGGGTCGTAGTGGTACCATTACACAAGTCGAAGTAGGAGGGAGGCGGGGTCTAGTGGTACCATACACTTGGTCGAAGTAAGGAGGAGCGGGGTCATAGTGGTACCATACAATATGTCGAAGTAGGAGGAGGCGGAGGGGGTCATAGTGGTTACCATCCACTAGTCGAAGTAGGAGGAGGCGGGGTCAATAGTGGCTTCATCCACTAGTCGAAGTAGGAAGGAGGCGGGGTCATAGTGGTACCCTCCACTAGTCGAAAGTAGGAGGAGGCGGGGTTCTTTGTCGTCCCATACACTTGTCGAAGTAGGAGGAGGCGGGGGTCATAGTGTACCATTACACTAGTCGAAAGTAGGAGGAGGCGGGGGGGGGTCATAGCTGGTACAATCCACTAGTAGATGTAGGAAGGAGGCGGGGTCGTAGTGGGGGCTACCATACACCTAGTCGATGTAGGAGGATGCGGGGTCATAGTGGTACCATACACTAGTCGAAGGTAGGAGAGGCGGGGTCATAGCTGGTACCTCCACTAGTCGAAGTAGGAGGAGGCGGGGTCTTAGTGGTACCATAACACTAGTCGAAGTAGGAGGAGGGGGGTCATTAGTGTACCATCACTAGTCGAAGTAGATAGTAGGTCTTCGTCCAAGTGTTGTGACAAGTTAGAAGAATTTTTGTGACAAGTTCACCAATGATGACAGCAGTGTCTCGACGTTAGTGATGAATGACTTTACAAAAAACCGACAAGTTGAAGATTGAGACACTTATGCAACATATGAGAATCTTTAAGACCATGTGTTGCATAAGTGTTTCATTCTTAAACTTGTCGGCTTTTAAGTTAAGAGAGAATAAAGATAAGATTTCGTTCGGATTTTAACCGGAGGGTTAGCCACCCAGGATAACCCAAGAAAGTCAGTGCGTCATCGAGGACTGTCTACTTATTTCATTGGGGTCCTTAATCTTGATCCCCCAGGATGCGACCAACACCAGTCGACTAATAACCCAGGTCCTATTTGCTGCTAGGTGAACGGGACAACAGGGTGTAAGGAAACGTGTCGAAAATTGTTTCCACCCGCCGGGAAATCGAACCGGGGCCCTACGTGTGTGAGCGGGGAGCTTTAGCCACAGGCCACCGGGCCTTGAACTATTTTCTCAAAGAAAAATTCTTGCCGGGATTAGGCAGATATAAACTATTTTTGCATATAAGTAACCTTGGTTGTATTGAACCTAATAAATATGCATAATTAACATATTTTCAAAGTTATCTTATTCTTCTGTTCTACATTATTATCTATCTTTTTCATAGGTTTTCATGCAATGAATGTAAAGGGATTATATTTCGTATTATTTATTATGTTGTTTATAAGTTAGCTAGTATATTTATACAATAAACCAATTGTTTATAAGATGTGCTCTGAGTAAATTGTTAAGTAGTTATTATATTGAGTATCTGGTATTTATTGTTCTTGGTATATGTTAGCTATGTTCTTATGCAGTTTGTGGTTCTTAAGAAGTTTGTGTTCTTAAGCATTGTGTATTAACCGTTTGTGTTCTTAAGGCAGTTTGGTTCTCTTAACCAGTTTGTGTTCCTTAAGCAGTTTGTGTTCTTACAGTTTGTGTTTTTGCCAGGAAATATTTAAAAAAAGGCTTTTAAACACCCCAAAATAGGCATTTTGGTCCCAGTGTGACCCACCCAGTCCACTAACACCCAGGAAGTGACCCACACCAGTCCACTAACACCCAGGATGTGACCCACACCAGTCCACTAACACCCAGGATGTGACCCACACCAGTCCACTAACACCCAGGATGTGACCCACACCAGTCCACTAACACACAGGATGAGACCCACACCAGTCCACTAATACCCGAGATGCCACCCACACAAGTCCACTAACACCCAGGATGTGACCCACACCAGTCCACTAAGACCCAGGATGTGACCTACACCAATCCACTAACACCCAGGATGAGACCCACACCAGTCCACTAACACCCAGGACGCGACCCACATCCCTCTACTAACACCCAGGATGTGACCCACACCAGTCCACTAACGCCCAGGATGTGACCCACACCAGCCCACTAACATCCTGGATATGACCCACACCAGTCCACTAACACCCAGGATGTGACCCACACCAGTCCACTAACACCCAGGATGTGACCCAAACCAGTCCACTAGCACCCAGGATGTGACCCACACCAGTCCACTAACACACAGGATGTGACCCACACCAGTCCACTAATACCCGGGATGCCACCCACACCAGTCCACTAACACCCAGGATGTGACCCACACCAGTCCACTAACAACCAGGATGTGACCCACACCAGTCCACTAGCACCCAGGATGTGACCCACACCAGTCCACTAACACCCAGGATGTGACCCACACCAGTGCACTAACACCCAGGATGTGACCTACACCAATCCACTAACACCCAGGATGCGACCCACACCAGTCCACTAACACCCAGGATGCGACCCACATCCCTCTACTAACACCCAGGATGTGACCCACACCAGTACACTAACGCCCAGGATGTGACCCACACCAGTCCACTAACATCCTGGATGTGACCCACACCAGTCCACTAACACCCAGGATGTGACCCACACCAGTCCACTAATACCCAGGATGTGACCTACACCAGTCCACTAACACCCAGGATGTGACCCACACCAGTCCACTAACACACAGGATGTGACCCACACCAGTCCACTAATACCCGGATGCCACCCACACAAGTCCACTAACACCCAGGATGTGACCCACACCAGTCCACTAACACCCAAGATGTGACCCACACCAGTCCACTAACACCCAGGATGTGACCCACACCAGTGCTCTAACACCCAGGATGTGACCTACACCAATCCACTAACACCCAGGATGCGACCCACACCAGTCCACTAACACCCAGGATGCGACCCACATCCCTCTACTAACACCCAGGATGTGACCCACACCAGTCCACTAACGCCCAGGATGTGACCCACACCAGTCCACTAACATCTTGGATGTGACCCACACCAGTCCACTAACACCCAGGATGTGACCCACACCAGTCCACTAATACCCAGGATGTGACCTATACCAGTCCACTAACACCCAGGATGCGACCCACACCAGTCCACTAACACCCAGGATGTGACCCACACCCCTCTACTAACACCCAGGATGTGACCCACACCAGCCCACTAACACCAGGATGCGACCCACACCAGTCCACTAACACCGGGATGCGACCCACACCAGTCCACTAACACCCAGGATGCGACCCACACCCCTCTACTAACAACCAGGATGTGACCCACACCAGTCCACTAACACCAGGATGTGACCCACACCAGTCCACTAACACCCAGGATGTGACCCACACCAGTCCACTAACACACAGGATGTGACCCACACCAGTCCACTAATACCCGGGATGTCACCCACACCAGTCCACAAACCCACCCAGGATGTGACCCACACCAGTCCACAAAACACCCAGGATGTGACCCACACCAGTCCACTAGCACCCAGATATGACCCACACCAGTCCATTAAACACCCAGGATGTGACCCACACCAGTGCACTAACACCCAGGATGTGACCTACACTAATCTACTAACACCCAGGATGCGACCCACACCAGTCCACCAACACCCAGGATGCGACCCACATCCCTCCTACTAACACCCAGGATGTGACCCACACCAGTCCACTAACGCCCAGGATGTGACCCATACCAGTCACTAACATCCTGAGTGTAACCCACACCAGTCCACTAACACCCATGATGCGACCCACACCAGTCCACTAACACGCAGGATGTGACCCACACACCTCTACTAACACCCAGGATGTGACCCACACCAGTCCACTAACACCAGGATGTGACCCACACCAGTCCACTAACACCCAGGATGTGACCCACACCGGTCCACTAACACCCAGGATGTGACCCACACCAGTCCACGAACACCCAGGATGTAACCCACACCAGTCCACTAACACCCAGGATGACACCCACACCAGTCCACTAACACCCAGGATGTGACCCACACCGGTCCACTAACACCCAGGATGTGACCCACACCGGTCCACTAACACCCAGGATGTAACCCACACCAGTCCACTAACACCCAGGATGTAACCCACACCAGTCCACTAACACCCAGGATGACACCCACACTAGTCCAACAACACACAGGTACCTATTTTACTGATGGGTGAACATGGACAACCGGTGTAAGGAACCACGTCCGATGCTTCCACCCCTTCGCCGGGAATCGAACCCGGAGCCTCACCGTGTGAAGTGAGAGTTTTTTAAAAAGCCAGCAGGTCAAGGGGCACCTTGGTGGTTGTGGATGTTATCTGGACCGGTGATTTTTATTGAGTTTAACTTGCTTATGCGATAATTGGTTTAAAACCGACAAGTTGAAGATTGAGACACTTATGCAACATATGAGAATCCTTACTGAAGAAACGTTTTTGCCACACAGTGACTTCATCAGTCCAATACAACTCGAAAAGGTGTAAGGAAAGGAGTTTGAGATAATCAGTCCCTCAGCCTGAAGTCGATGTGTTTGGTGACGCCTTTATTATTGGGGGACATGTTAAAGGTATCTGATGCAACCGGCAGTTTACTTACCAATGTTGATGCAACAGTTGCGTAGTATGAATTAAAGCAATTTGCCACGTTAGATGTGTCATGTCATACTTCGTTATCGATATATAGCACCAGGTTATGGCTGTGCCTCGGGTGTTTTAGTTGCCAGAACTTTAAGGGATTCTTGTATTCGATTTTTGAGCAATAGTGTCTTGCCTTTGCTCCTTATATAAGTCTCTGCACTCTGTTCCTCACCTTGGAACTCATTTAGCGCTGCAATATCCTGTTTGCCTTAAATCTTTAGCAACTTGTCTCTGAATTTCATATTATCTAATATCTCAGTTGTCATCCAGGGTTCAATTCTCCGTTTAATAATAACCCATGTAATTAAACTGTGTAATATTATCAAACGTGAAGGTTCAACGGCGTTATCAGACCCTCAAAGAGTATCTAGTTAACCTGCTAACTTCTTATGGAAATTGAAAGACAGAAAAATCATTACCATAATAAGATAAAGTTTAATTAATATGTAATGCTAGTTGAGAATATAAAGCACTTAGATATGTACAGAATATGTAGTTAAGAATGGTGTCGTGCAGATGTTCTGATGGTGGTGGGGGTCACAGGTGGACGTCACTGTTGACACACTGAGTAGACAGTGACCCTCCACACGAGTAGAGATTCTGACGAACAGAGGTTCACTGTTCCTCCGACCACCACAACACTTGGGAAGCGTTGAGTCGCCAGTAGAGAACCAGCATGGAAGGTTGGAGGAGTTATAACTGGGGGGCGGCTGCTAGAATGGTGTGTAGCTGATGGTGTGTCGGCTACGAGTGGAAGGGGACAAGTGTAGGTAAAGTTGGTTGAATTGACACTCGGATCTTGTCTACCAGCCTACTACTGCAGGATGGTAGTACCTCCCTTGGTAGTTGCTATCTATTAACCTACTACCATTGGACGGACGGAAGTACCTCCCCTGGGAGGCAGTTTTCCAGCAGCTTACTACCTCGGGACGGAGCCCTTTTCCCTGGGTGGTTGCGTCTTCCAACCTACAGCAAGGACGGTAGTATTCCTGGGGGGTTGCTGACACCAACCTACTACCACCGGTTGGGTATACCTCCTTGGGGGTTGCGTCTTAAACCTACTACCCCAGGATGGTATACCACCCGGGGTGTTTTGTCTACCAACCTACACCACACATAGTAGTACCTTTTCCCCCTGATGGTTTCTACCAACCTACTACCACGGGTTTGGTATGCCCCCATGGGGGGTTTTGCCACCAACCTACTAAACGGGAAAAGGTAGTACCCCCCCGGGGGTTGTTTCTACCAACCTAAAAACCACAGGACGGTAGACCTCCCTGGAGGTTTTGTCTACCACCACACCACAGAGGATTACCCCCTGGATGGTTGCTACCAACCTACACCACGGGAGGTATACCTCCCGGGAGGGTTGTTGTCTCCCACTTACTACCACAGGTTAGACCCTCTGGGGGTTTTGTCCCCCCAACCTACTACTACAGGGGTAGTACCTCCCCCTGGATGGTTTTGTCTACCAACCTACTCCCACAGGAGGCATACCTCCCTGGTGGTTGTTGTCCCCAAACCTACCACGGAGGGTAGTCCCTCCCTGGGGGGTTGTTGCTACCAACCTACTACCACGGGATGGTAGAAACCTCTCTTTGGGGTTGTTGTCACCAAACTACTGCCCAGGATGGTATACCTCCCGGGGGTTGTTGTCTACCAACCTTACCACAGGAGGGGATACCCCCCCATGGAGGTTGCTGTCCCCCAAACCTACTACACGGAGGGTAGTCCCTCCCGGATGGTTGTTGTCTCCCAAACCTACTCCCACAGGAGGTAGTACCCCCGGGTCTGTTTTCTCCCAACCTACTACCACGGAGGTATACCTCCCTGGGGGGTTGTCTACCAACCACTACCACAGGATGGTGTACCTCCCGGGTTTTGGTTGTTGTCACCAACCTACTACCACAGGAGGTATACCTCCCTAATTTTTTGTCAAACCAAACCCTACAAAAACAGGAGGGTATACCTCCGGGGGGTTTTTGTCTACCAACCACTACCACGGATGGTAATACCCCCTGGTTTTTGCTACCAAACCTACTACCAAGGAATAGTACCTCCCTGGGGGGTTGTCTACCAAACCTACTACCACAAAGGTAGTACCCCCTGGATGGTTATTTCCCAAACCTTTACTACCACAGGAGTCAACCCCCCTGGGGGTTGTTGTCGACAAACCTACTACCACAGGAGGGTAGTACCTCCGGGTGGTTGTCTACCAACCTACTCCCAAGGGAGGTTACCTCCCGGGTGGTTTTTTGTCTCCCAAACCTACTACCACATATGGAAGTACCCCCGGGAGGGTTTGTCTACCAACCTACTACCACAGGAGGTAGTATCTCCAAGGTGTTGCTTCACCAAAAATACACCACAGGAGGGTAGTACCTCCTGGGGGGTTTGTGTCTCCCAAACCACTCCACGGGATGGTAGTCCCTCCCTGGGGGTTGTTGCTACCCCTACTACCACAGGACGTAAACCCCCTGATGGTTTTTTGCTACCAACCTACTACCACAGATGGTAGTACCTCCCTGGGTGTTGTTGCTACCAACCTACCACAGGATGGAAGTACCTCCCTGTTGTTGCCCCCAACCTACTACCACAGGATGGTAGACCTCCATCGATGGTTTTTTCTCCCAAACCTACAACCACGGGAGGTAGTACCTCCCGGGTGGTTATTTCTCCCAACCACTACCACAATTTGGTAGTACCCCCGGGGTGGTTTTTTGTCTACCAACCTACACCACGGGATGGTAAAACCCCCTGGGTGGTTTCGCCAACCTACTACCGCGGACGGTAGACCTCTCTGGATGATTTTTATCTACCAAACCTACTCCCACAGGATGGTCGACCCCCTGGGTGGTTATTGTCAACCAAACCTACTAACCACAGGAGGGTAGTACCTCCCGGGTGATTGTTGCTACCAACCTACAACCACAATGGAAGAAACCCCCTGTGTGTTGCTACCAACCCCTACTACCACGGATGGTATACCCCCCTGGGTGGTTGTTGCTCCCAAACCTACTACCACGGGATGGTATAACTCCAGGGTAATTTGTTGCTACCAACCTTCTACCACAGGACGGTAATACCCCCGGGGTGATTTTTGTCTACCAACCTACTCCACAGGATGGTAGTACATCCCGGGTGGTTGTTGTCGCCCAAACCCACCCCCCACAGGAGGAAAACCTCCCCGGGTGGTTGTTGTCTCCCAACCACACCACAGGAGGAGTACCTACCTGGGTGTTGTTTTAAACCAACCTACACCACGGGAGGGTAGTACCTCCCGAGGGGGTTGTTGTCTACCATCCGACCACAGGATGGTAGTACCCCCCTGGGGGGGTTGTTGTCGACAACCACTACCACGGGAGGAACCCCCGGGGGTTTTTTGTCTACCAACCACTACCACGGGAGGTATCCTCCCTGGGGTGGTTTTGTCTACCAACCTACTACCACGGGAGGTATACCTCCCGGGTGGTTTTTTTCTACCAACCACTACCACAGGATGGTAGTACCTCCCGGGGTGGTTTTTGTCTACCAACCTACTACCACAGATGATATACCTCCCTGGGGTTGTTTGCTACCAACCTCCTACCACGGATGGAGTACCTTCCCTGGGGGGTTGTTTCGACCAACCTATACCTTAAGTGAACCTAAAAAGCCTTTGGAAAAAGCCTTTAGAACTTTTTAGAACATTGTAACCCTGAGAGCGTTTTAAACCCTTAAAACCTTTAGGACTTTGTAACCTTGCAAAACCCTGACGAACCCTGAGAACATGTAGAACCTTGTCAGCCCTGTAGAACCTTGAAAAACCTGTAGAACCCTTTCTGAACCCTTTTGAAAAACCTGAAAAAATCAGTAGAACCTGTAGAATCGTGTAGAACTTTGTAGAACCCGTAACCAGTAAAAACTTCTATAACCTTGTAAACCCTTTGTAAAACCTTTCTAGAACTCGTGAATTTTGTAGAACTTTAAAACATTGTAAAACCCGTATAGAGTTGTAAACCCTGTTAAACCCCTTGTAGAACCTGCAAAACCTTGAAGAACCCTGATCCCTTGAAAACCTTTACATCCCTTTTGAACCTATAGAAACCCCTGTAAACCTTTGCAAAACCGTAAACCGTAAAAAACCTTTGGGACCTTATAATACCTTGAGCCCGTAAACATTTTAGAACCCGTAAAACTTTTGTAGACCCTTGAAAAAAAAGAAGATGGGGGGGTTTGGCATGGATAAGAAAGAGGAAGAGGAGGCAAAAAAAAGGGGAAAAAAGAGGAAGGGGGGGGGCGGGGGTTTGTTTGGTGTCTTGGGGAAAAGGGGATTATTTCTAGGAAGCTTTAGGTAGTAGTCTTCTGATAAGGACCTCCCCTCGCAGGGGCCAGTAGGCCTTCTGCAGTGTTCCTCCTTCTTATGTTCAGTTTTATGAAATTAAAACAGAAATCACTGCTTACAGCTTGATAATCTCCCATTGGGGGATTTTCCATGGATGTTCTGGAAAAATGGAACAAAAACCGACCAAGGAAAAAAAAAACACAAAGCAATATAATGGATCCTTTTTTGACAAGTCAAGTCACAAGATCTTTTGTGACTTAAAAAAGCCCTTTTGGGGGCGAAACGTTGTCAAAAAATTTAAACACTTAAACGCATAGTGTTTATATTTCATCTTGTACTGGTGGCCGGGGCAGCTCACGATGAACCACACCCGGGCGGGTCGGAACTAAACTTTAGTTAACTGTCCAGCCCCCCCCGCTGGTCAGAATGACTTTAGTTATCTGTCCCTCCCTCTTGAAGACACCGGGGGTTATTAGTAATGCCCCCTAAGAGTTGGGGGGCGGGAATAGTCTTGGGGCGCTGACTTTTACGCGTTTTTTTTTAGTGTACCTCGGCATCCCTTCTTTTCATTGCGGGATGCTGCATCACCTGCAAATTTCGCTCTCAAAAGGATGTTTTCATGCAATTTGGACTAATCCTTTTATTTTTTTTCCTTTGAAATTAAAGTATCTTTATCGCCTTGTTCCAAGTTCCAAGGACACAAGACAAGGGTTTTCAACGGTCTCGGAAATTTTAAAAAATGCGCCTTCTCATAGTAATTTTATCTGCCTTGAAAAGGGGAGTGCAATTACTATGAGAGACGGTGCTATTGAAAATTTTGTATTTTTTAATATTAGACAAAACCCTATTGTACATAGCCTTTCTAGCTCAATACATATTCAAACCAAATTCACAATTTTTAGACCATATGAAATTACAGTGAGAGACGGTGCTTTTTTTAATTTTTGTTTTTTTTATTTATTAATTAAATTCATTTGTACCATAGCTCCTCAAACCAATACATAGCAATAACAAACACTATATTAGACCATAGGCAATTACATAAACTAGGAAAATTTTTAATTTGATTTTTATATTTTTAAAATTAAACAATTTACTATAGCTCTTTTCTACTCAAAACATAGACCCACAAAAGTCATTATTAGCCTTTAGGCAATTACAATGAGATCTTGTTCCCCTTTTTTAATTTGTATTTTTTATTTCGTTTTTACCTATTTTTACTTTTGTTCATTCCAGCACAACCACAGACAACATCAAACTTCATTATGTTAGTAGTGACTAACCCCCACAGACCAAAATACTCTAGTATAGCTTTTCCAAACTTCCCACCACACAATATCTTTCTAAACTCAACACACAAATCAGGGTATAAATAACCAAATTAAACCTAAAGATGATTGATCACGTTGACCCTGATCTAAACCTCCAAATCTGACACCCAAATTCAAAACCTATTGAAAGTAATGCCCTTTTTTACACAGCATCACAAGCCACACTCCCTAAACAAAGCTAAAAGTCTATCAAACTTAACTACACATCAGGTCCTTTAAACAAACACTAAGACCTCTTAGCACTCCTTTTAATCATTAAACACTCTTTTTCCTGCATTTATTCTTACTGAACCTGCTTAAGCAGGGCACAATAGATATTTACCCTCTACCAGGAACCAGCAATTTACAAATGCAGACCAAACCAAGTTTGGGGGTGGTATGCAATCTATTTCTCTAACCAATTATCTTGTCTTTAGCACCCCTTCTTTTGTGATGAATAGGGAATACATTATTCTAATTTTTAAATGTAAAAAAAACCCTTTAAAACCCTATAAAAATCGGTGCCCTTTTCGGGAAACCCCACACAAAAACCCAAATTTCGTAGAAATTTAAAATCACTAAAACAAACAACAAAAGAATAAGCACCACCTTTTCTTAGTGAGTTTCAACATCAACCTTTGGGCCACTAATTCACCTGTAACTGACTTTATCCCAAAAATTAACAAAACACTTCTCATACCAACAATAACTAAACCAACCAGGCCACTGAACAATTTGCAAACCCTAATAACCCCCATATGGACCAATTAAAAAGCCCCCCTTAAACAGGGATAATACAGTACACTACAGACCACTACCCTACCTTCCTCCTGACAAACATTAGTAAACCACCACGAATAAAAACCAAAGTCTCATTTAGACTCCCAAAAGGCCCCTAAGGAAGTTCACAGCTGACCTAGAGACTTTACTGCCCACAGAATTCCCAAGGGCCCAAGGATTTTATGACGGGCAGACATTTTTCTTAACAAAACTTTTGACTAAACAACAAACATTTTCCCATAAAAAAAAAAACAATCACAAACAAACGGTTGGTTGCCCATGGCTAACCACACCATTCTGAAATCCATTTACAAGAAAAAACCAATATGAAAAGCAAATTTTGAAGGACTTAATACCAAAGAATTTAAAACTATTTATCAGCTCTCACCAAAGTAATAAAGAAAGCCAAAAAACTAACAAACCCCTAGATTTACAGACACAAGAGATATAAAAAAGACCTGGAAAAAACTCTCTCAATCTAGGGACCCACAAAAGAGAAAAAAAAAGAATATTTTCCAACAAAAACCCAATGAAACCCACTCATCCCACACACACTAACAAAAACGACTTTTTCCAAAACCCTAGGACTAATCTCGCCATAAAATCCCACAACCAATGCCCATGCGGGACACCAGATGGGAAATTTTTCCCAATTCCTTCAATCTTGCACCAACGGCCCAGGAAATCACCGAATTATAAAGTCACTTTTAAAATAACTGGGGAATCTGTCCATGTCCCACCATTTCTGTACAACAGCGCCCCCGTCCTTTCGTATGCTATTTCATTACTTTTAACAAGTCACAGAACTAGCACCTTCCCGAAACACTCAAGATGGGGAAGGGTTACACCAAAACATAAAGGTGGGGGACCCACAGACTTAAAAACATAGGCCCAAAATCAAAATACCATTGCTACCAAAATCTTTGAGAAACTCGGCACAGGAACGTATTCATTTATAACGGCTAAAAAAATACTCAACCCCTGCCAATTTGATTCAAGGAAAAAAAAAGCACTAACGAGCAATCAAAAAATGCTAGATCGCTGTACACAGCATTGGGGAAAAAAAGGGAAACCACTAGAATTTTTTTTTGACCAAAAAGCTTTTTACACATAACCATGACTCCTACCCACAAACTTTACATTACGGATAAGAGGGCCCGCACGCTTTTTTCAAAACTTTCATACTAATAGTTCAGTATTCCCATTAAAACACACATCACAACAGGCCCAATTGAAAACTGGGGTTCCGCAGGGGGTGTCCTTGGCCCCGCTCTTCCCATAACACAATGACCTTCCAAACGTATCCCAACACCGAAACCCATTCTCTTTGCTGACGACACGACTTATTTCCTTCCCCCCTAAACTTTTCCACCCTCAAAAACCAAATTTTGAATGAGGGGGCTATCAAAATATCGACTTGGTACAGCCAGAAACTTTCGCTAACACTGACAAAACCTACTATATTAAAAAGTTACAGAGCAGGGGATCACAAATTTAAAATTAAGATTGACCACGCTAATTCCCAAAAAAAAAAGGGGCAAATTCCCCCAGGGTTTTACCCGACAACAAACCCGAATTTTTTCACCCATACCAGCAATAACCAAAAAGTACCAAAACGGTTGGGGTCCTCTCCAAGATACAATACGTGCCGCAAAACCCTTCTCACACTATACCACTCACTTTTTTTACCATCCTCACCTAGCATTTTTTGCTTGGGGGTCAACTGCAGCAACACACCTAAAACCCAAAAATAAACCCCAAAAAAGCTGCATAAAAAATAAATTACTAAAACCCACCCTGGCAACACACCCCCCCCACTCTTCAAGACCTAAACTTTCTCCCTGTTCGTACATCCACACTTATACTGTGCAATCACATCACGGGGGCCCTTAAAACTCTAAAACAACCCCTTTACCTAAAACGTTTTCTTTATATTGTGACAGAACCCACAGGCAAACACCAACACAAACATCTCTACGACATTCCCCTGTCCCAACTAAAACCTTTACAAAAAACAATTATGTCAAAGGCCCTAAAATCTGGGAATACCCACCTGAAACTCTAAACGCAACACATCTCCCTTCAAACTATCATCAGAAAACATCTATCTCCCTATACAAACCCCCCCCAACAACTACACGAATACCACCTGGGGGTTTTACACTTACACTCCCACTCATTTGACCTAAAAAAATATTAATCTCAATCTTAAAATAATGAACATGATACCCAATACTGAAAATATTTCTGTCCAAAAAAAAAAGCATTCACATTGCTAAAACTCACAAACTAGTATTTTGTCACTTACCATAATACCAAATTACCCCATAATTTTTAATATTTTACAATAAAATAAAACAAAATCGCCCGAAATGCCTAGCCATGCTAAGCGTTCTATGTACACCTGTAAACACTATTTTAAAAACATGTAAAACCCCACAATAACCAAAAATTTTTGTAAAAACAACATTGTAAAACCTTATAGAAATAAAAATTTGAATTTGAATTTGAATTTGAATTATTTTAAAATAACCTAATGTAACGTAACATAGCCTAACATACTGTAGAGTAACCAATATTCTAATATACCTTAATCAAACTTACCCTAAATTAGCATAATTAACTTAATATAACCTTACTTAACGTAACACAACAAAATTCATATGAAAATAAGCGTTTACAGGAATGTTCATTTATATTTACATTGGAAGCACTAAACCCGTCGAGGCTTTTCCAGCACTCGGTAATGGGAAGCTCTGTGCTACTAGTCAGTTGTCCTGCTGCTTCCTTAGTTAAAGTGACCTGCCCTGACTACATTAAGGCAATGACTTAAGCCGGTTGGTGAATTGAACCTGCCTCCGCCGGTGGGGGTTTGGGCCAGCTAGTGCCTGCTGGCAGTGGTTCCTCTTTCGCATTTGGGTTTCCTTATAAGGAAAGTTTTCTATAAAGATGAGGTAACTCATCGCATGAACCAGGAGCTACGTACAGGTCATCAAATCATCTTCCCTTAAGGTTGACAGGACAAGATACACCTATCAACATGTTTGCCACGAACCCATCCGTTCAAACTATGTTTTAACTCTGGCTGCTAGAATAGTGCAACATAACGCAAGAAGACTCAGCCAGATATTGCACTACACTTTAGTCTAGAAAAATACATTGTTGAGAGTTTGAAAGGTAAAGAGTACGATGATCGCTGGGAAAATTTATTTCCCAGGGTAAAACAGAAGCTGACTGCAGGACACTGCCACCTGTCTGCTAGCTAACTAAGGCTGATCAGGTAGGCCTGAGGTAGGGGTGGGATTGAGAGGGAGCCGAGCGTAGAGAACGTGAGAGAGGAGAAAGGGAGTTAGAGAGGAGATAATTGTGAAATAAAAGTAAAGTGAGTGAGGGGTAGGAGGGTAGATGGATGGGTAAGAGGGATGAAAATAAGAGAGAGGCAGGGGTAAGAGAGAGATAGTCCAGATCAGAGAGACCGGCAGAATTGCGATTATACATTGTTGTTTTTAATACTGCGTCTGGAGTAGTCAGATCTGGTCGCTAAAACAGAGACACATTCACAACACAAACCCTTCATTATATCTTGAACTTTCCTTAGCGAACGTCGTTTATCCTTATCTCTATTATTTGCGGGTTCACTGTTTCCTCCACCGATAGCCATGTAGAAGTTGAGGAAACTCATCTACGTTTACATGTGTTACATTGTGTTTACATACACTGTTACTTGTGTACACAAGCAAGCGCTGTTGGGCAGTATGTCCACCATAATAAGGCGCCACGAGTAATATAACACATACAAGACGATGTTTTCCATGCAGTTTTAAGTAACGTTTTGTTAAAAACTGAGTATATAAGGCGCAGGTTGATTTACCAAGACTGTTCTTGGGTAAAAACTGTGCACCTTATATGTTTGAAAATGCGGTATTGACATGTATTGACACTCTCGTCCACCGATCACCATCACACTTCTCCTACATATCCACTTCAATATTATCTGCAGAAGAGTTCTCCGTTCTCTCTTTATCGTTCTGAAGACAACATTCACCGTTGAACAGATTGTGGAAGGGATTTCTTTCTTCTCGTCATCATCGTCCAGAAGACAAAATTCACTGCTGAATTGGTTGTGGAAAGAATTTTCTTTCTCTTTTTATCGTCCAGAAGACAAAATTCACTGCTGAATTGATTGTGGAAAGAATTTTCTTTCTCTTTTTATCGTCCAGAAGACAAAATTCACTGCTGAATTGATTGTGGAAGGAATTTTCTTTCTCTTTTTATCGTCCAGAAGACAAAATTCACTGCTGAATTGATTGTGGAAGGAATTTTCCTTTCTCTCTTTTAAACGTCCTAAGACAAAAATCATCACTGCTGAATTGAATTTGTGAAGGGATTTTCTTTCTCCAGTTTATCGTCCAAAAGACCAACATTCACACCGTTGAAAACCTGTTGTGGAAAAGGAGGATTTTCTTTCTCTCTTCATCTTCCAGAAGACAAAATTCACTGCCTGATTTGATTGTGGAAGGAATTTTCCTTTCTCGCTTTATCGTTCAGAACCGGGAAATGTTATTAAACAAGCTTTCCTCCAACCACTTCCACTACCTTTCCTGCCTCTCCGCTGCCATGCAATCTTCACTCCCTTCTTGGAGATAAGTACCGACTCCTTCACCCCTCACCATCCTACACCTGCAGTACATCTGTACCACTTTGCACCAAAGAGGTTGGGCCACTTTTCCATTCATCCCCTCCTACCTCCCACTCATCATTCCTTTTCCAGTATTTCCATCCTGGTTCCTTCCCCACTTACGACAGCTCTGGTCGTCTTCGTTCGCTTCTCTTCGTTTATGGTTCAGAAGACAATATTCACTGCTGAATTGGATTAGGAAGGGATGTTTTCCATCTCTCTTTATCGTTATTGAAGACAACATTCACTGCTGAATTTGTGATTGAGGAAGGGATAATTTCTCCTCTCTTTAAAAAATCGTTTGAAGACAACATTCCACTGCTGAATTGATTGTGGAAGGGATTTTTTCTTTCACTCTTTATCGTCCAGAAGACAACATTCACTGTTGAATTGATTGTGAAAGGGATTTTCTTTCTCTCTTTATCGTCCAGAAAGACAACGTTCACTGCTGATGTTGGATTGTGGGAAAGGATTTTCTTTCTCTCTTAAATCGTCAGAATATCCATTCAATCTTCAATTTTAAAGCAAGATTTTAGTGTGTTGAAAACTAAAGTATCTTTTAGAGAACTTGAACCTCCGACAACATGTTCCCTGTGCCGCAGGATTTATTAAGTCTGTAACTGACTATTAAGATTCGTTAGTATTGAAAACGTAACGTTGTAAGAAAGTTTCGTAAACTGTTTTTTAATATTATTTTTTTATAAACATGTCAGTATTGTTTACCCCTATGTACGTACATGGAGAAGGAAGCTCGAGGAGCTTCCCTATTGCATAGTTAAGTGTCCATTATCTGACATGTTGAAAGTGTAAACAAAGTAATTATTATCAAGGTATTTAGGTGAAATCCACTTATCCGTTGTCTTGTAAGTGGAAAGCAACAGTGCCTGCACCCTGAAGGAGTGTGGATTTTACATTCTTGGAGGGGGTGGGGGGGGGGGGGAGAATTAGTGCCAGCACTCTAAAGGAGATGTTGCTGCCCTAGTGGTTGGAAGTAGAGTGCTGTATTTAAGATGGAAAGTAAAGTACACTGTACTTTCTGGAGAGGATTGAAGATTTGCATTTCTGAGCTGGGAAGTATCAATATCTGCACTAAAAAAGCAGAGAAAGGCTGTTGCACTCCTGAAGGTTTAGCACAGAGAGTCAGACCTCTAAAGGATGGTGGAGGATGTTGCGTACAGAAGGTGGGAAGTACAGTAACTTCCACACGACGAAGACGGTACGTACATGCCAGCACTCTAAAGGGGTAGTGGTAGTGTTGCTATCCTGTAGGTAGTAAGTACAGTACCGTCCATTTGTGATGAAGCGTTAGATGCTAACAGTAATAAGGTGGGAGGTACGGTGCCTACACTCCTTAATGGGGAGTTTAGAATCTTCGAGTTCTCTCGATGGGAGTCCGGTCGTGGACTGGGTCGAGGGGAACGTTGATCCCCGAATGCCCTCCAGTAGACTCCATGTATGATGGGAAGTACAGGTGCCCACACGTCTGAAGGATTGGTATGGAAGAGTTACAGTCTTTATGTGATTGGAAAGGTACCATGTCTACGTCTGAAAAAGCGGGATGCTGTAGTCTTTATAGATTGGAAATACATACAGTGTGCCCGCTTACGCTGAAGGAAAGGTTGGGAATTTGCAGCAGTAGAAGGTTACCTGTAGTTACCTGGAGGTGGGGAAGAACAATCCTGTGGCTCCGTAGGAGAGGTAGGATGTTGTAATTTCTAGAGCTGGGAAGGACATTGCCTGCACTTTGAAGGTGAGACTGAGATGCTGCAATTCTGCAGAAGGAAATTAAGAGTGATGGCAGTCTATTGCAAGCTCGTAGAGGAATTAATTTAAGAAGTACAGTGCCCGGATTTGGATGTGTGAGGATGTAAAGTTCGGCGTGTCAATAGAAGTGTAATGTCCACTTTCTTTTCTTTCAGTGCTGAAAACAAATGAAATAGGATGCTGAATAATTTCTTCTTTTCGGTCTTCCTATTGATGGGTTGGAAAATAACCGATGTGTACAAAAATTAGCTTTCACTTCCATCTATTTTGGGGTCCAGTGGTTGAACATAACAGAATTTCTCCCATCAAGAGATGTTTTCATTTGAAGCTTATGAAGGATTTTTGATCGGCAATGAAGTTACTCCTTCCCATCCCTATCGGAGAAATCTGATTACCATCCATCCTTCTACCAGGGCAAAGAATTTTGCATATATTTATTCCTTGATCGTCAGGATTTTTGTAGCTGCATTACCTACAGCTGCAATTTTCTGTCTCTCCCGATGCCTACAGCCACTGTAGCTAAGGTCAGAGCAGTCCACCCAGTTTTTTTGTTTTTTTTGTAATGAATCAACACTGTTCCTTGAAGCATCGTCTCCTTTTTATATTCCATCTTCAGTAGGTGCTACCTTGTACCTCTGGAATTTTGTATATTCTTATGTCTCTACCGTGTTTCATCAACAGGACCACTATCTCTTCATACTCATCTAGTGCACAGTCCTCCAGGACAAACCACACCATCTGGGACACCCCATCTGCCCTACTCTTTTATCCTATAATTATGATAAAACTGTCATGTTTTCTAAAAAGAAAAATTCTGTTTTTTTGTGTTTTCCTCCTTTAGTATAGATGTAATTTTGCCCACATGTGCATCTCACTTGGAGGACAGACCCAAAAACATTTTCTGATTTAATTTCAATAGTGGTAGATTGCTTAAGGTCCATACACGACCCATGGGACCATTTCCAACAAGACTGCATGCAATCCAAGTGGCCCGGTGGCAGGTTGCTAAAGCTCCCGCTTCAACACACGTGAGGGCCCGCGGTTTTCGATTCCGCGGCGGGTGAAACATTTCGACACTTTCCTTACACCTGTTGTCCTGTTCACCTAGCAGCAAAAGGTACCTTGGTATTAGTCGACTGGTGTGGGTCGCATCCTGGGGGACAAGATTACTGACCCCAATGGAAATAAGTTATACAGTCCTCGATGACGCACTGACTTCTTGGGTTATCCTGGGTGGCTAACCCTCCGGGTTAAAAATCCTACGAAATCTAAATCTTACATGTTATTTTTACTGCAGATTGCAAAGGTTTGCATTATGGTAGTATAAATGTAGTTTGAAATAATATTTAGATTATAGTTTCAGTGACTCCCTGGCACACTTAAACAGTGCTCTGGGTAGTGCCTGGATTAGTGTAAAGGCTAACTATAAAGTATTTGGTTTTATAATGTTTGTATATATACTTTAGTTTGATATAATATAATTTATAGATAACAAAGATATAATTGTCATTTTTTGACTTTGCGTGATGTGTAAACTGTGGCTGCTGCACTTCTACATGATGAAGGAAACTGGTGACCTCCGTCGCCCTTTTTTACAGCCTGAGGTTTGTGCACTTATTAGATCATTGTATTTAACTCTATAGATTTTTTTCCACTGCAAACTGCACCACATCAAATGCATAGTACGCTGTTTGTTAGCTATGTAGGGAACTACTGACTAACTATACCGGAAAAATATTTGCTTTCTCTGTTGTGTATATTGCGTCCACTGCCAACTACAAATTTTACTATATTTCCACATGTATCTGTATGCTTCTCGAATTTCCATAATATTTTTCCACTTAATTTTCCTCATTCCACCATACTAAGTTCCATTGTATTACTGTTTATCATTATAGGCAACGACTGGAACGGCTATGGAACAGAACTTCTCCAGGCTGAGAGACTGACAGCCTCAATCTACGACTTCAAGGGTGATGGATCGGCTGATTACAAATCGACTCACTTCACTACTGCTCCAGCCTACTTTCAGTACTCGACTAAGAAGCAGTCGAACAGGATCCTCCACTTACGTGGTAGGATTCCAGCGAATTCTGTCTACATTATTATTATAAAGATATCCGGTATTCCCCCGGCCCGGGCCGTTTCCAAGTTGGTGGCCCCCCTTTGGACTCCCTCTTTAGGGAGTTGTACCAGAGAACCAAAGTCTCCCATGGGATGGGAGGCACAAGTACCTCCTCATCTTTGAGGGAACCAACGTCCCCAGGCCTAGCCACAAGCTATGCCTCTCTGGTCTTTGCCACCCCCGACCCCTAAGGGGGGGGCAAGGGGGCTAATGGGACTGCAGTCTTATGAGCTAACGGCTCAGTGGCTCAGTACCTACTCTACCCAGAAGGGTTAAGACATGGTGTTCGATCGACTGTCATAACATCATATGAATTATCATTTAGGCCTATAACTTTCCTTCTAAATTATCACCACAAAATATATTTGGTATCTTCCTATACACTATGGGTAACCATGATATAAATTATACCGCTGTGTGTATCAAGAACTATTATCAGGGAGGCTCTTTCCTCTCCAAATTTTTATCCTTCTAAGTTACTTTATTGCCACCGCCTCACTAGCCTTAGTTTCCTCTAAAAGTTCGGCTCTCTCTGTTAGTCCAAATATAACGAGTTATTTGGTAGCTGGTAGCGGTGTGAAAATGATATACTTCTTGCGAGGCTTTATTAATTTAATGATAATAGTGGTGGGTTACACAGGGCTTGTGTGTTTGCTGCGCCATGGCCCCGGGCAGGGCCCAAGCCCACGATAGAGAGCTGGGAGTACTTGTGTGTTGAAGCCAGGCCGCTGTGAGAGTGAGAGCGAGGCAAGTCTGGGCATACTGAAGTGGCAAGGCCTATAGGTGGCAGAGCACTTGAAGTTGGCGCGAAATATGAAACTAAGCTGTCAGACAGCATGGGCTTTCTGTGGCAGACAGTACAGGCTTCTACATACGCTCGGCCACCTACCGCGCGACGTCCCGACGCGACAACAAATTTTTTCCTCTTTCGGCTCAGTGGGAAACTAATGTTTGCTAAATTTGTAATTTTAAATTATATTTTTCCGAAACACTGAGGGATGTATTTAATAAGTTCACTGGCTCAGTTCAGTGCTTCAATCACGCGAAGGAAAAACAGCGATAATCCACGAAAACGACGGAGCAACGGCGGAGCACGGACTGAGCACGACGGAGCACGAACGGAGCACGATGGAGCACGGGAGTGGAGCACGATGGAGCAACGAATGGAGCACGATGGAAGCACGATGGAGCACGATGGAGCACGATGGAGCACGGCGGAGCACGGCGGAGCACGATGGAGCACAACCGGAGCGACGCTGGACACACGATGGAGCACGATGTGAGCACGACTGAGCACGACGGAGCACGATGGAGCACGACCGGACACGACGGACACGGATGGAGCACGGCGAGAGCACGAACGGAGCACGAAGGAGCACGAGGAGCAGCTGACGGAAGCTCGATGGAGCACGATGGAGCACGACGGAGCACGAACGGAGCACGATGGGAGCACGGCGGAGCACGACGGAGCACGACGGAGCACGATGGAGCACGCTGGAGAGCACGCGAGCACCGACGGAGCACGACGGAGCCGACGGAGCACAACGGAGGCACGCATGGAGGCACGATGGAGCACGCACGACGGAGCACGGACGGCGCACGACGGAGCACGACGGAGCACACGGGAGGGCTGTTGGCAAGTGTACTGGCCTTGACGGCGCGTAGACTTTACGAGACTTCATCTAATAAAAGAGATTCGCACATGCTCTTTGTCTCGATAATTAAGGAAATAAATCCCAGATAAATTTTTAAATAAATTGCTCAAACCTCCCTCGACTTTAGAATTATCAGTTGCTATCATCACATTTAAAGCCAAAACATAAAGAATTTTTTTTTTTTTTTTTTTTTTTTGTTATATTTTTATAGAACACATACAATACAAGAGAGATAGAAGAAAGACAAAAACCAGGTGCCTCTACACAGAAATAAATCATTAATCAACCATACAAACATGAACTTTAGATAGAGCCAATATAACCCTTCCACAGGACCCATAACATGAAAACCCCTACTACCTATGAATGAACCAATAAACGACTCTAATTCCAAATGCAATTGTTCTATTTATTAATCCAAACAACACCATAATCATGCATAATTATTGGTCCACTTATATAAAATTATAAACGTATGACACCTTCATAAACGTTTTAAATACACAAAACGTAATTGTATTCTTGAAATAAGGAAAGAAACAATATGTTAGCGATCAAACAAGAGAATATATTAATAAACAAGGCGATCCAACACACTGACCACACCCTTCTACATAGCAATCTAAAACATGTATCTGAATAACATTAATCAATAGAACGTAATTCCCACTGCCAAATCAACACATAAAATGACTATACTCTCACAATAGCGATTAATACACATCATATCGCACCAGCGTCTTCAAAACACATTCACGTCGACGCGTTAAATACCAGGAGGCGACCCCCGTTTCTCACCCCTGACAGCACATCAACATAAACACATTGTAACCGATCCCTACCCTGCCCCCACCCACCTAATTTATACACAATTTTAATAAAACCTCTAATGTAAGGTCCATATTATCCGCTCAGAAGAATGCCCGCTCCCACCTCCAACCACCATAAAGTTTCACTATTACACGGCACAACGTTTTATAAAACACGATAACAGCCATACCCTTGCCTCTTCAACTCACTTACCCCATTCCCCCCCTCATATCCCATCCCCACATAATGTAAAGCATAATCTTCCATAAATGTACCGCCAGCAGCCCTAAAATACTATTCACCATACCCCCCCACATCAAGGACTCAATGCCCGCAAGAACCAGATAATATTGACCGACGATTGGATCTTATTGCAACACCCTGCTCAAACCACCCCTAACGCTGCACCCAACCCCCTCACAAAAATACACACAACAAATGGAATGCAGAATCCCTCACCCGCCACCATTTCTTCCACATACCCTCACCGCCCATCAACCACAGGCCGTCCTAGCTCTAAGACCACCACCCGATGGTAAAAATCCCCATGCAAAAACCGGATATCATTCACTTCTCAACGTCACGGGGGATGTACACCTTTATACTACAACTTCCTCCATATACATCCCCAAGTCCCTACATTGGGAAAATACCCCGTCCACCGAGCACAACCCTTCACATCGAGCTGACAACCAACACAGCCTACTTATTTTACCATACGCACAGATCCTAACATCACCACTGCCCTTCAAAATAGTTTCACACGTTCCCTCAACTCCTCCCCAGAAAATCAATTCCTTTTATCAAGATTTTATTGTGTACCTTAGACCAACCACCCCACACTCAACACCCTCACCTCATCACTCCCTTTAATGAAGATACATTGACCCTCCTCCTTTAAGTTCATTAAACCCAACCCCCCCCTGACGCACCAGGTAACAATATACTACATCCCTTCTAAAGCCAATCACAAACCTGAACCCGACAAAAAATTAAAACCCCCTCTGAAAGTATAATGCAATTGCCGATCCCCGCTAAAGGGAAACGACGGCCAGCCACATGCCAAACCTGCTCTATACAATAAAACGTAATTACAATGGCAATGCTGCACAAGGGTCAAATGAAAGGCCTCAAGGCTCCCAAATCGACACCCCCACGTATCCTTTATACCAACCTGACGCGAATTTATGCGAACACGAGTGCAACCTCAAGAGATATGCCTGCAAAGACTTAGACCACAAATTTTAAAACATTCGACCATTTTCCGCTTGCTTCCTGACTGCCTACCCCCACTCGAACCCTCTCCCACCCCCAAGTTCCCTAACCCCATAAACCATGGACTCTCATACTCCGAATTTTACCCATCATCATCCAGATGCCACATGCAAACGTGACGACGCACTCCATCTAAGTGCGTTATGGACATCCCCTCTCAACCAATACCAGTGTATCATCTACATACCCTATGATGAACCAGGCCAACCGCCCCAGATAACCACCCTCACCCCCCAAACGCCCTCCACGAACGCCCATATGGCACTCCACGCATTCCTATAGTAATGCGGGTCCATTAATGCATGCAAAAGAAAGCTGTTGACATAGGACGCAACCCCTGTCTAAGACCCTCTGCCGCATTACAACTCCTATCCCCTAATCTTCCATAAATACTATAACTCTCAACCATTGCCCTCTATACTAAACCGACCTCTACCCATCCCACTATTACTTTTCCACCATAGCCCTGTTCCCTAATGAAGCTCTCAACGCGCCTCTCGCTCCATCCCCAACATAGAGACACTTGTGCCATCTAGTGCATACCAAAACCCCCCCCCTCCCCCCGCTTTTTCTTCCACGCAAATCCTTACAAGACCATTGTCCCACCCCCATAGACCTATCCTGAGCAACCCAAACGGGTTCCGATATCACCCTCCTACAACACACTTGATATCCCTATTACCTAAAATCTTACGCAACTAACTTTTAATCCACGCATAACAACGATATTGAGTTCTAAGTCCCCTAGCGAACGCTTGAGTTCCCTTACCCTTCTCGTGTACCTGAAATACAACTACAGCTGTTTGCCCTGTACTTTCACCCAACCCTACCCCCTTACCTTTCTCAACCGAAGTTTAGTAACCTTGCCCCAAAAAACCTTTTATTAACTACCCAATTAGCTGTTGAATAAAACTCCGAGCCGGCAGTCCATCGCGAATCCCGGCTCTAATATGCCCCTTTCGCATGGCACTCAAAGCTCTCCATATTTCTCCCCCTACAGTTTATGGTCCCCCCCCAAAGCATCCCTATTCACTTGCGTGCCACGACCTATCATGTCACACATCACACAACCCTCCTCTAAATCCCCTAATCCTACATCTTTCTCCTAGCCAAACTTTTCGTACCACTTATCCGCAAACAACCCCATCCATCCTTATGTGGCGAAAACCTGACCCCCCTATACCCTCTCACCGACTATCAAAGAACGCCCAAACATGGTAATATAAGCGTGCCTGCAGACGTTCTGTTTTGATCTGGCACATACACACACGAGGCGACGGCCTATCTCCCCATAACTCCAGTCCTACCACCCCGCCATTACTCTCACCGCTTTGGTAACCGCTCGTCCTGACAATATATCCCGCGAACCGCGCTTTAAGTAGATAATGTATTGTCCATCGGATAGACAAATCCCTCTACATTCCCTTCTATTTACACAAACATCCCGCGTAACCTGTCCTCCAAATAAATAAACAACCCAAATATTTAAAGAGAATTTAACTCCTTTTCCCCATCCCTCACATAATAATGCCGAAATCCGGATCCCTTTAGCCACACCATCCGTGCCCAGCCGAACGTCACCACGATTCCTCCACACCCTTGCTACCGCCTATCCTCAGTAATCTCGTCCTCACAGCTCCGAAAAGACACCCTCCTACAACCCCTCCACAGCGTTCCAACAGACTTCGCGATCTAATTTCCAATTATCCCTAAGATACTAGCAAGAGAATCCGCACTCTACTTCTGCGACACACCGCGCGCCCTTTATCTTGCAAAAAGCGCTATTCTCATTAGTACGCGAGCAGACTTTGACAATACCGTAATATTGAGATATATACAACCTGTCCTAACCTAGCTGCGTAACCTCGCCTCATCCACGAAAGAGTATGCTGAGCCACCTCCCATGCTCCCAACCACCTCCACATTCCCGTCACACTGAACGCGTCCACCAAAAGATTGACGTAATGCTGATCGAACATTATGACCCCGCCCCTCGTGGTTCCACATCCGCCGTCAGGGTTGCTGGACACACAATTCCAGTCCGCCACCTACGCTGGCCACTTCAGGTAAACCACGGAAAGCAAAAACTAGATCATCACATCACAAAATCCCTCTTAACTTTCCATATCATTTTTCAAGCTGGTGCATACACACTTACAAAGGTTACCCTCTGCCCCATATCCACCACCCATCCACACGCAACAAATCCCTCCCCCCCCACCCCCATCACGTTCTTTAGTGGCCACACAAAACGGGCTCGCCCCCTTTAATCAATAAACCCACACCACCTTTCCAAACGTCAGATGGCAGAATGTCAACACCTTATACCCTCCACCGTCGAGCACTCTACCCTCCCTGAAATTATTGCCTCCTGTAGAAAGACTTAACGACCCACTCTGTATCGACGTAAGAGCATATACGAAAGCATTCCCGTCTTCACGACCAGTACAACAGTCCATTCACATACACATCATGCACTTAAGGCTTTTTTGTCTTTCTTAAACTTTCCAGCCCTTTCTCCTCTCTACCTTCCCAGGCCTCTTGCCCCAGGGTCAACATGGTGGTTTTTGTCACCATACCAACCACCCCCCCCCCCCTTTCGATGCCTCTTTATGCCTGCTGTCACAGAATTATACCTCCTTCCTCCCCAGACCTCTGCGCGGGGCTTCAGGAACATCATACTGAGTCTGACCGCAGCCGCCCACGACCTCGTGACACCCCTACCGCCATACGTCTTCCGAAGATTCATCACAAGTGAAGCATCAACCTCTACTGGTGACCCTGTCGCACAGTAGCTCGGTGACTCCTTCCTCTCTGGTGCCTGGCAGTTGTCCTCCTTCCTTCACAGTTGCCTGTCCCGCACATGCCTCCTTTCAACTCAGGCAACAATTTGCACGGACCAAGCCATTAGCCTCGCCCGAAGAAGGTAAAGATTTCAATACCGTCGTCGAAGGCTCCTCCTCCAGCTCTTGCAGCCTCCTGCTGAATTAGCACTTCCTCCCCGTCCCCGCAAAGTTGGCCATTGTTGGGCTCCACACAACTCTAGCCTCGCCCATCATGAGCAACGGCACAAAGACTTCTTTCGTAAGCAATTCAAAACCTATCGCGAATGCAGACCGCGCAACGTTCTGTTAGCGGTTAGACCTCACTGGTGCGTTTCCTTTGGAATTCTTCCTCAACGACATCCACACCTGTAACTGAGCTCCACCAGTTGTGCACCGGCGCCCTCCACTGCCCTCCCACACGTCGCCGCCATAAGATCATACACCCCACACAACCTGCATGTCCGTCGCTGCCCAGCATACGTCCACTAGAATTTGGGTCCTATAACTTCCGGCATCACGACGTATGACGTGGAACGGTGACTCCGTGTCATTTTGAGGAGAATGTACTCCTCCGGGACGTCCCGTACTCACCTGCCGCCCACTTGCCTTGGGTTTGCCAGATGCACGGTAACCTAACTGGCAAACCACCGTTTCCGTAAGTCCCTCCTCTCAGCCTCGAAGGGACAATTCGCAACTTTCACTACCCACGTAAAGAGGGCGAGAGACGTCTATGAAGTCGCACTTGACAGGCTGGAGTTTACATTCAATACTCAACATGCTCAAATTTCGTCACTAACGACTCGTACACAGCCGTCGAATTTAACTTGACGAATAGACGAATAGGCCCCAATTCAGGGCCACTCCATAAACCTCATCCATCCTGCACCCCCGTTTTTAAAAAAATAAAAAAACATTACGCCTGAAGATTGTCGGAATTTAACACCTGCGCCATAGAGTGGGAAATTCCCACGAAGCAGCTCAAGCCGACAGTGTTCAGCCCACCACTACGTCGATAACTCAGCGCCATATTGTTTCTATCAGAGCTCTCCTGACAAACAGCAGAGGGGTGCCATGCACAACCGCACTCCACCGCAGTCAGGCAGCTAATGAAACTTAGAAATTATGGAAGATCAGTACCACTTGTTACTGTTAAATAATTTGTTTAAGTTTACCCTATAAAAATAATCAGTTAATTAAGTTTAGGGTCTGTGATTTATACGACCGTTTTTATTTATATTAATATAATTTAAGGCTTGAAAACAATTTTTTATTAAAGTTAAATTCCTTTTGTCTACAGAGAATCTTTCTATTTTTTTTATTTTTGAAGTATTTACATATCAGTCTTGAATTTTAATTTTTCTGCTGACAAAAATATATAAGTACCAAAATTTCACTGCTGGACTGTTCTAATCAATATTGCTTTTGTGATACGTAGTAGTTATCAATTGTTTTGTATAGATATCAAATGCACGAGGTAAACTTCTCCACTCGCATTGCAATTATCCTTCGGTTTTCTTTAAAAAAAAATAAGAAAAAAGGATTATCCACTTCTGGTGTGTCAACACACAGCATTGCATGTCAAAACGCACACTGCATGATGGCCATGCAACACATGTAGAGGAGCAAGAGTATTTTGCGAAGCAAAATCGGCTTTGACTTACTCGTCACCAGCACGTATTGTGCCATCTCATTTTTACCTAATCTCTATTTTTTTTAACGTCATGTTTTTGTATGAACACGTGTCAGCATCTTTACGTTGTAAGTGGTGAGTCGCTCTGCCCTCACTGAGGCGAGGATGCAGTGGGTCGTAGAGACTTGTTCATTTGGAAAACACAGGTCAGCAATAGAGATAATTAGGAGGAAGGGTGGGAAACCTGTCATATGTGGCATTTTGCCAAGGAGAGGAGTTGGAAATGAATGGTTGTCCAGAGCAATTGGTGTCAATTGCTGGCTGGACAAATACTGTAAGGAAAATGCTGTAACATTCATTGACAACTGGGACCTCTTCTATGGCAGAAATGACATGTATGTCAGGGATGGGGTTCACTTATCTAGGTGTGGGGTGGGAGCACTGGCCAACGCAGTGAAGGGAGCTGTTAGGTCTTTAAACTAGGAATAGTGGTATGGGTTTTGGCGGGAAAACTGTGAAGTCGCAGTGTAGTAATATGAGTACTAGGAGAACTAGTAATAGGCAAAATGAGGTGGATATTGGAAAGCCAGTGCATTAATTGACAAGGACAGTAATAGGTTTAGTTGAATAACAGAAAGGAGCAGGAAGGGTAAAGAGAGTGGAGGGTCTTTAAATATTTATTACACAAATAGTCGCAGTGCTAGGAATAAGATGGACGAGTTGAGACTAGTTGCTAGTGCAGGTAACATTGATGTATTTGTCATTACTGAGACGTGGTTTAATTCAAAAAGTCGGGACATGCCTGCAGAATGTCACATTCAGGGTTTTAAATTGTTCCAAGTAGACAGAAGTGTCGGGAAGGGGGGTGGGGTGGCATTGTATGTCCGAGATCGCTTGAACTGTTGCATAAAAACGGGTATTAAGTCTGAAGTAACACATACAGAGTCTGTTGGATAGAATTTTCAGAGGGGCATGAAAAATTAATTTTAGTGTGATACACCGTCCCCCAAATTTAGATAGGGACCAGGGAGACTACTATGGGAGGAAATTGTTAGGGCCACAA
Organism: Cherax quadricarinatus; assembly: GCF_026875155.1. NCBI lineage: Eukaryota > Metazoa > Arthropoda > Malacostraca > Decapoda > Parastacidae > Cherax > Cherax quadricarinatus. The sequence continues at coordinate 14,912,821 of NC_069486.1, read as the reverse complement.
GGCACAATAATGTAGTAATTCTAGGAGACTTTAACTTTAGTCATATTGATTGGAATTTTCTTGACTGGGAATTTAGAATCATATGACTTCTTAGAAGTAGTTCAGGATTGTTTTTTTTGACTTGACTTGAACCTACAAGGGGTAATAACCTGCTTGACTTAGTTTCTGGCAAACAATGAATCCCTTGTTAATAATTTAGAAGTTTCAGAGGAACTGGGTGCTAGCGACCACAAATCAATTACATTTAGCATTGAATGGAAGTATGATAGTAGGGATAACTCAGAAACAGTCCCAGATTTTCGCTTAGCAGATTACGATGGGCTTAGAGAACACTTATCATCTGTTGACTGGGTTAACGAAGAGACCTATCAATATGACAGTTTTCTGAACACTATACATGCTGCTCAAAGAACGTTTATCCCTTATTAGAAATTAGATCAAATAGAAATGACCCAAAATGGATGAATAATGGGCTCAAATATCTACTAGGGCATAAGAAAGGAATTTATAGGCGTATCAAAAGAGGCGAGGGTCATCTTATGAATCAGTATATTGACATTAAGAGGGACATTAAAAAGGGGATAAGAAAAGCTAAAAGGGACTATGAAATTAAAGTTGCTAGGGATTCTAAAACTAACCCAAAAAACTTTTTCCAGGTATATAGAACAAAAGTCAGAGATAAGATAGGTCCCCTTAAAAATAACTATGGGCATCTTACTGACAAAGAGAATGAAATGTGCTCGATTTTAAATAATTATTTTCTCTCGGTCTTTACACAGGAAGAAACTAATAATATTCTGGTAATTAATTTTTATAGTGGGCCAGAAGATAAATTATGTAAAGTAAAAGGACACAAGTGCAACTAATGTGACATTTATTGTGGCAACGTTTCGCTCTCCAGGAGCTTTATCAAGCCATTACAATCAATACACGGACACAGAGGGTATATAAAGGCTCAGAGTGAGGTGCAATACTAGTGAGGTACCATTTCGATGTTCACTAGTGGTAGTAGTAGTAGTAGTAGTAGTAACAAAAATAATACAATATGGAAGAGCAATTAATTCGTACATGAGTAAAAGGATATAAAAGCTATTGGGTAACATAAAAATAGTTGGGACAAATATAGACTGGAAAGAGCAGGTTTTTTTTCATGTTCACTCTCTGTAAGTGCTTTGTGTAGTATAACAGGAGAGACTATGTGATGGCAGGATTTACTGTTTCAGGAGGATTCTTGCTAAGACTTCGGAGATAGTGAAGCTGCCGTTGTTTTGTTTAATTGTATTCGAAACAGCGATCAGTGCGATTCAAGGCACTTGCGTCTGCAGAAATTAGTTTCTTTGATCACTAATTGGGCGTCTCTGAATTTCATGAGATGATTGGTGGAATTTCGGTGTTGTACACAGGCGTTGTTTTAAGTGTCGTTCCTACATGCGTAAATGTGTTCATTGAGGCGGGTGTCGAGGTTTCTTTCTGTTTCACCTACGTAATCTTGTCACAAACCTCCACAGGGGATAGTGTAAACTCCTGCATTGAAATGGTTCGTGGTGCTTGGTTTTGTCCTGGTTTTGATCCTTTTTTTGAAGTGGTAGAAGCGATGGCGACTCTGGTGTTAGCTTGTGAAAGTACTTTTGAGACGTTTAGTGCACCTGGCTGTGGGAAGAAATTTTAACTTTGTTGGGAGCGGTGTTGATGCGTGGAAATTGATGATCTGAAGACTCTTTTCTTGCAGTCTTTGATGAAAAAAGAAGGAAATTGTAACTCAGTGAATGTTTGGTGAATGTAAGTACATTCCTCGTCAAGAAACTCCCGGACTACAAATTCGGTATGCTCTTAGGAAAAACCCGATGATGATGCCTCTTTTGGGTTCTTGGAAATTTTAAACTGGAATAGAAGTTTGTGAGATCATTTTTATTGGGGGGTTTCCCCGATAAACTTGAAATCTTGGGTTGTGACAACAACACTAAAATAAAGGGGACCTTTTGAATAAATCAATCTACATACAAAACCCCCAGACTAAACAGGGGGAAAGAACCTCATGAAAAAATTTTTCTATAAAAAACCCAAAGACAAATACTAAAAGGGCACTAGAAAAGGGGAAGAAACTCATTACTTGTTACCAAGAAAAACCCAAAACCACACACTTTTATGGTTTACCCAAGCCCCCAAAAACACAAATTTTCCTCTCAGACCATTCCGTCAGAATGGGCATGCTCCACACAAACTAGCGGGAGTTCTTCCCAAAAAACTTTCCTGCCTTCTGGGGCCCAAACAGCCCCGCTAAATCTTAAACACCCCAGGCGACCTTCTCAACCGTTTTTCCGTAACCTCCCAACCGAAAACAAAAATTTAACATTTTTGGACGTGATTTCCCCTCTTCACAAAAGTACCTCCCACAAAAGCCTTTCGGGGTTCAACGCGAAAAGGTCAATCAGGACCTTAATTTTTCCCTCCCTCCCGGAGAATTTTTTTGCTTGATTAAAACTCTGTTTTAAATTTTAAGGGGGGGGGGGGAACGGTTTTTTTTTTCAAAACAAGCCTACAAAAAAACCTACGGCATGGGAATGGGGCCCCCAAAATAAGTGCCGTCCAACCCCAACTTATACAGGAAAAACCTAGGGGTCCGAACACTTCGCCAACATCATCCCTTCAAGCTCACTTTTTACGTTACTTTGGACTTTTCCCCTCGAAAAACCCCAAAAACGTTTTAAAGTACGGGATCTTCGGGCCCAACTAAAGGGGGGGAAAAATTTAAAACCAGCGAATCTTTTTTAAACACTAAAAAAGAGTCCAATGACAGGCTATTTTTCCCCTCGACGCCCCTCTTTTCAAAAGTAGACAAAAAACCAAAGATTTCAAATTTAAACAAAAACCCCCCCAAATTTAAAAATGACCCTCAAAACATTTCTATTCCAGTAAAAGATACCAAAAACCAAAAGAGGCATCACAACGGGTTTTTCCTAAGACATACCGAATTTGTACCCTTTGGGTTTCTTGACAAAGGAAATGTACTTAAAATTCAACCAAACATTCACTGAGTTACAATTTTCCCTTTTTTTTTCATCAAAGACTGCAAGAAAAAAAGCTCTTCAGATAATTTAAATTTTCCACGCAAACAAAACCGCTCCCAACAAAGTTATAATTCTTTTCCCCAAAAGCCAGGTTTTCCCTAAAAGTCTCAAAAGTACTTTTCCCCAAGCTAAACCCCCAGAGTCGCCATCGCTTCACCCCCTTCAAAAAAGGGTCAAAACCCGGACAAACCCCAAGCACCACGAACCATTTAATGCAGGAGTTTTTTCACTATAAACCCCCGTGGAGGGTGTTTACAAAAATCCGTAGGGGAAACAGCAAAAAACCTCGACACCCCCTCAAGAACACAAATTTTCGCATGTAGGGAAAGACAACTTAAAAAACGCCCTGTTACAACCCCCGAAAAATTTAAACCCAAACAAACTCCTGAAATTTTTAAACCCCAATTTGTGATCAAAGAAACTAATTTCCGCAGACGCAAGTGCCCTTTAAAACACACTGGGTCGCGTTTCGAATAAAAAATTTAAAAAAAAACAAAGGCAGCTTCACCTCTCCCCAAGTCTTAGCAAGAATCCTCCTGAAAAACAGTAACCCTGGGCCCTCACATAGCTCTCCTGTTTTAAAATACACAAAGCACATTACAGGGGAGTGAACACTGAAAACCAAACCCGCCTCTTTCCAGTCTATAATTTTTTTCCAACCTATTTTTTTTTTCCCCCAAATAATAAACTTTTTTTATCCTTTTACTCATTACGAATTAATTGCTCTTTAAAATGAATTTTTTTTGTTACTACTAATACTACTAAACCCCTATTTAAAAAATCGAAATGGTTCCCCACTTATTTCACCTCACGCAGAGCCTTTATATACCCCCTGTGTCCAAAAAAAAAAGGTATTGTTTGTAATGGGGGTAAAGGGGGGGTCCCCGGAGGCGAAACGTTCCACAATAAATGCACATTAGTTTTTACTTTTGGGCCTTTTACTTTTCATATTTTCCGGAAAATTCCCCCAACTTTATTGTATTACCCTTTTTTCACAAACCCCTACCCTACTACAAATTTCACCTTACCACTACCACTAGTGAAAAACCCAAATGTTAAAAACACTATATTGCAAAACCCCCTCAAGCCTTTATATACCCTCTGTGGGCCCCTGTATTGTTTGTAAGGCTTTTATAAAGCTCCTTTGGGGAGCGAAACGTTGCCACAATAAATGTCACATTAGTTGCACTTGTGTCCTTTTACTTTACATAATTTATCTTCTTCTGGCCCACTATAAAAATTAATTACCGGAATATTATTAGTGTCTTCCTGTGTAAAGAACGAGAGAAAATAATTATTTAAAATCGAGCACATTTCATTCTCTTTGTCAGTAAGATGCCCATAGTTATTTTTAAGGGGACCTATCTTATCTCTGACTTTTGTTCTATATACCTGGAAAAAACTTTTTGGGTTAATTTTAGAATCCCTAGCAACTTTAATTTCATAGTCCCTTTTAGCTTTTCTTATCCCCTTTTTAATGTCCCTCTTAATGTCAATATACTGATTCATAAGATGACCCTCGCCTCTTTTGATACGCTTATAAATTCCTTTCTTATGCCCTAGTAGATATTTGAGCCCATTATTCATCCATTTTGGGTCATTTCTATTTGATCTAATTTCTTTATTAGGGATAAACGTTCTTTGAGCAGCATGTATAGTGTTCAGAAAACTGTCATATTGATAGCTCTCTTCGTTAACCCAGTAAACAGATGATAAGTGTTCTCTAAGCCCATCGTAATCTGCTAAGCGAAAATCTGGGACTGTTTCTGAGTTTTCCCTACTATCATACTTCCATTCAATGCTAAATGTAATTGATTTGTGGTCACTAGCACCCAGTTCCTCTGAAACTTCTAAATTATTAACAAGGGATTCATTGTTTGCCAGAACTAAGTCAAGCAGGTTATTACCCCTTGTAGGTTCAGTCACAAACTGCTTCAAAAAACAATCCTGAACTACTTCTAAGAAGTCATATGATTCTAAATTCCCAGTCAAGAAATTCCAATCAATATGACTAAAGTTAAAGTCTCCTAGAATTACTACATTATCGTGCCTTGTGGCCCTAACAATTTCCTCCCATAGTAGTCTCCCCTGGTCCCTATCTAAATTTGGGGGACGGTATATCACACCTAAAATTAATTTTTCATGCCCCTCTGAAAATTCTATCCAAACAGACTCTGTATGTGTTACTTCAGACTTAATATCCGTTTTTATGCAACAGTTCAAGCGATCTCGGACATACAATGCCACCCCACCCCCCTTCCCGACACTTCTGTCTACTTGGAACAATTTAAAACCCTGAATGTGACATTCTGCAGGCATGTCCCGACTTTTTGAATTAAACCACGTCTCAGTAATGACAAATACATCAATGTTACCTGCACTAGCAACTAGTCTCAACTCGTCCATCTTATTCCTAGCACTGCCACTATATGTGTAATAAATATTTAAAGACCCTCCTCTCTCTTTACCCTTCCTGCTCCTTTCTGTTATTCCACTAAACCTATTACTGTCCTTGTCAATTAGTGCCACTGGCTTTCCAATATCCACCTCATTTTGCCTATTACTAGTTCTCCTAGTACTCATATTACTACACTGCGACTTCACAGTTTTCCCGCCAAAACCCATACAACTAACTATTCCTAGTTTTAAGACCTAACAACTCCCTCCACTGCGTTGGCCAGTGCTCCCACCCCACACCTAGATAAGTGAACCCCATCCCTGACATACATGTCATTTCTGCCATAGAAGAGGTCCCAGTTGTCAATGAATGTTACCGCATTTTCCTTACAGTATTTGTCCAGCCAGCAATTGACACCAATTGCTCTGGACAACCATTCATTTCCAACTCCTCTCCTTGGCAAAAATGCCACATATGACAGGTTTCCCACCTTCCTCCTAATTATCTCTATTGCTGACCTATACCTGCTAATCAGGTCCTCACTCCTACGTCTGCCAACATCGTTGCCTCCAGCACTGAGACAGATAATAAGATTTCTCCCATTACCTCTCATGATGTCATCCAGACGGCTAACAATGTCCTTCATCCCAGCCCCAGGAAAACACACTCTCTGCCTCCTACTCCTATCCTTCAAGCAGAATGCCCTATCCATGTACCTAATCTGGCTATCCCCAACAACAACAATGTTTTTACCTTCCTTGGCATCGTCCGTCGTGATGCTCCGAGTAGTCGACTCACATTCGCCAAGTAGCATTACACCACTTGTAGAATTCGTCAAGACGATCTCGATGGTCTTCGTTGGAGTTTCTAGGGATGTCTCACTCACGTCTGCCAATGCTTCTTTGGTGCTCGTTGTGGCATTCCCAGCAGAACACTCACATTCGTCAGGTAGCACGGAGAATGGGTTGGAAGTTTCCACGGTAGTCTTCTGGTTTCTCGTTGTTTCTGCCTCTCCAACCGTTTTCTTGAACTTCAGCTTGGTTCCATGTTGCCCGGCCACTGACCAAGCTCCCCTCTTAACCTGGGGACTCACAACAGGAGGATTACTACGAAACCTCTTGTTCTCCTCCGTTAATCGCCGTATCTCCAGCTTAGCAACTCTGAGCTCTTCTCTCAGCTGCTGGTAAAGTTGCTCAAGAGAGAGCATCCTGGTTCTGATTCACAGAGAGCACACAAACAGGTCTTTACAGAGCTAAGTACATGTCACCACTGGAGCTAAGTACACGTCACCACTGAAAATGAAATGAAATCAACAAGCAAAATGTCATCATGAAACAGCGTCACAACTCTAAGTAACCATCTAACTCCATGAACTGACCAATCAACGATAAGCTCCTCCCTGTCTCCTGCAGCCACAAATCACCAGCAAGTCTCAGTTTTTCCTCCATCCAGCAAGATGCAATCAGCTTCTGCAGTGTTCCAGTGCCTTCTACGTCTTCCTCGTCAGTGCTTTCCAGGCTTAGCAGTTGGGTCTAGTCCTGACTCTTCTCTCTTCGACTCAAGACATTCCTCTCTCTGTCTATTCTTCGCCCTGTCCCCACTTGCCCCTCGCCCCTCGTGGGTCCTTACCTGTGAGTCCTCTGTTCTGTGCTGTGTGACACAAACATCTACGCTACATGCACGCTCAGACACAAACATCCACGCTACTTCAACGCTCAGACACAAACATCTACGCTACTTCGACGTTCAGACACAAACATCTACGCTACTTCAACGCTCAGACACAAACATCTACGCTACTTCAACGCTCAGACACAAACATCTACGCTACATGAAAGCTCAGACACAAACATTAACATTCATAATCTCACCCTACTCTTCAACTATACAAACCTTCCTTTCAACATTTTTGTGGACCTCAACTCAAACCACATCGCTATCCATGACACCTACAGTATCCAACACGGTACACAACTCTTCCACCTAGTCATCCCAAAGCACCTACACCTTGGACCACACTTCAACACGTGTTCCGGTCATAAATACCAGGCAAAATCTGATATATTCATCACCAACAGAACCAGTAACCACCTCCGCTGTTTCATATCTTTCGACCCCTTCTCTGCCTCTGATGACATTCCTATTACCCTTCACATTTCTTCATACCCAAGTGGATTGGGACAACCTCAAACAACATGTCGATAAGACAAGAGACTCATTATACTTACAGACACACAACTGGAGCGCTTATAGCACCCTCACTCAAACTGCTGAAAAAGCAGTACACATAGGAGGCTACAAGATATAGTATTCATGGTATTCCTTCCAAATGTCCAAGAAGACATAGCGTGTCCTCTACTACATTCACCACTTTGCCTCCAACCAACACAGATTTAACCAAATTTAATGGGATTTCTCTATTTTGCGGACGCTTATCATCTACAGTCTGGAGGAGGACCAAAGTCGCGCCTGTTATCCCTCATATACAGCTCTGGTGAACACTGCATTAGGAATCGCATGAAATTCTGGAGTTTCATCCGGAAATGCGAGGGAACCACAAGTACCTTAATTTCATCACATTACTCATAGCAACAGTATGTCTGACCCAACAGAGGCCGTACACATTTTCAAGGACACCCACCAGACCCAACACGTACGATATATATTGGATCACTGTACTTGACCCCGTCATTATTCTGGACACACTCCACACACACTATTAACACACCTTTCACGCAGCATGACGTCAAGTTCCTTCTCACTCCTCTTTCCAGAGAGGCACCTGGAACATCAGGCCTCTCCTATAACCTTCCACACACTATTTCAACTTCTCTCAATGGTCTTATTAACGCCTCTTAGGTCTGTGGCTACGGCTTCCCTCATCCCAAAACCAAATAATAACTTGACCGCCTCAAAGAACTACAAACCCACAAGCTTGTTAAAAATTCTAAGGAAGACTTGCGAGAAACTTGTAAACTCGCAACTAAAAACGTTGGTTGAAAAGCTGCGTAATTTTAAAAATAGGTTAGATAAATACATGAGTGGGTGTGGGTGAGAATGAGTTGGACCTGACTAGCTTGTGCTGCTAGGTCACATGCCGTGCTCCTTAAGTGAATGTGACTTGACCTAACTAGGTTAGGGCATTGGCTTAAGCCGGTAGGAGACTTGGACCTGCCTCGCATGGGCCAGTAGGCCTGCTGCAGTGCTCTTATGTTCTTATAACACCGCTGTACACAAGATGCTCTAAACATAATACTGAACTTGACGCAAGTCAGTAAAGCCTATGATTGTGCGACTGCCCTTGTTGCCAACGAGGTCTTGTTACCACAAGATCTTGCACAACATACCAAACCTTTTAGGGGTGGTATGTTTTATGTATGGGAGTATAAAATGCATTGGGAGTATATTCTCACTCCCGAAACACAGTCCTGTGAGGTACTGCAGAAGGTGAACGACCTCGAATCACCACTTATTCTAACGGAACTAAAAATCAAAAAAGCGGGTAACAAAAGACATACTAATGGGCAATCCACTAGACATGCCTCTCGATGCAATCAATAGTAACAAAAACATCCTGAAAGTTGATCGGCTCCGAGCTATGAAGAACGGCAACGTACTTATGAGGTAGGTCTTGATCCATCATATGGGACCTCTACCAACTCAACTGGATCTCGGTTGCTGGGGAAAATACCAGGTTAGGACGTACTACTCAGAACCCTTGAGGTGCTTCAGGTGCCAGAGTCACAACCACCTCAGCTCTCAATGTCAGTTTATAGGAAATATGTGGCATATGTAGAGGGTCTCACCCACTGATTTATTTATTTTTGATATTGTTATATTTCTAATCAGGTGCCCGTTGTGAAAATAAAGTGTGTTCTCCAGTCTTATTGACTCCACTATCTGCTGACTTAGAGTGAATTTATTGTAGAAATTCAGCAGCTCATGCGTGACTTTCCATTTGAGCTGCCTCCAGGGATTATTTCTGCTACAACATTATTTGTTACACTCTTCTATTTTGTGTGTCTTAGATACAAATCACCAAACAGCAAGATGTTTGGGGATGGGGCGGAAGGTTTTTCTAGACAGTAGTCAATTTTCAGTAGCTGTTCCTTGAACTGTTAGGAGGTTGCATCTGGTGGCTTATATACAACCACAATAACTAAGTTTTGGTTCTCGATCTTTATTGTTAGAACTTCAACTACATCATTTGTGGTGTTTAGTATCTCTGTGCAAACGAGCGACTCTTTGACATACAGGCCAACCCCCTCCCCCCACCTTGTTGTCTGTTCTTTCTGTCGCATCTGAAAAGTTTTATCTAGTTATTCATATTTCGTTGTCATATGCAATTTTTACAGCCAGAAGGCTGCAAATGTCGCATTTGACTCCTCTAGAACTCCTCCGATGGAAGGTATTTTGTTGCTATTGGATGGCATAAGGTCCTGTATATTAGCAAACGTAAATGTGTCCGTGTTGCATGTTTGCTGGTGAAATTTTGTTGTTGGTATCCATAGTTGTGGTTCTGGAGGGACATGTGGAGCCACTGGTTGTGCCTATAGTCCAACAAGGGTCCAAGGCGGTGGACTATTTTGATTATTTCTTTCCATTTTCTTTCTTAGTTTCCTGTCACTAAAAAATCACTTAGACTGGGATTGTTGTAACTTCTATGGTTAGTTTTATGGGGTCTGTACCTCCTGGTCCTTTTAGATGGTATACTAGGCAGTTGGTATTTTAATATTGTTTTCTGAGAGCTGAAGAATGGCACATTTCAGGGTGGAAGAATTTGCATGGGGTAGAATGACACACTCCTGTAGACAGGAGGTCACGGCATTTTTTGGGATGCATGTTTTTCCTGATATTTCATGCTTACAGATACCCCAAGCATAGAATTTGCACCATTTTGCGTTAGGTTGGATAAAATTCTTGTTGGATGCAATCCCAATTTGTGCAGATCCTAGAACTGCACTACAGTGTTCAGTAGTCATGCCTGAGACACCATCGTCTGTTTCCAGGAGACCATCATTTTCCCTGGAGGAAAACTCTTCTACTACATTTGTAATGGGGTCTATGGCTGTGGTAGAGTTTTAGCCAAGTCCAGATTAACACTAAGGCTGGGGGCTGTGTCTGGGTCATCCCTAGGGCTGGGGGCTGGGCTAGCTGGTGTTTCTGTTCCCAATATTTTTTTAGTGGGTGTCTATTTTGGGGTCAGCTGCTGTAGTTTGGGCATTCTGAATGTTAAATTTTACTACTCTCTCTTCCTCCCATGTTCTATATATTTTGAGTAGACTGTCAAAGAGTTTCTCTTTGTTTATTGCTCTCCTGAGTACTTTCCTGACACCTGTCCAAAGTTCCATATCCTTATTGCAAATCCAGAAACACCTTGCTATTTGAATGTCGTTTTTGGACGCAGTGTTTATTCTTGCACAAGAGACATGGTGTTTGGAAAAACGTAGGTTGCATATGATACTGCAAAATGACAACAGTAAGTAAAAGAGAGGTGGAAGTTTATAAACTAAGGGAGGAGGAAGTTAGGGTGAGATATAAACAACCTGGTTTTTTATATTTTATTTAAAACTTCATGTACAAATTTTATACATAGGTAGGTACATATATTAATATGTAACAATAGTACTAGTTATGAGCAATAAATCAACATTGTAACTACACAATACTGAATAACTACATCATACATAATGACACTAAAATTAACCTAACACAACCTACTCTGATTCTAAGTACAGTGCTACACAAGAACAAAGGTTTTGTAATGGTGTAAACCAAGTAATGCTTACACTCCTACCCCCGACAAGTGAAGACTGTCCACTTTCACCTGGCTATATTCAATATCAAGATTTCGTTTACTTAAACATGTATAATGAACTTATGAAAAACATACGTAACACAATATATAAATAAGAAACAGCCTAGGCAATATCTTACACAATATATACAATACCTAAACACACATTGTTCATTTAAAATTATGCACAAAATACATATACAGGTAGATAAGTATGGTTACACGTAAGAAAAATCTCTACTGGCACAACTCCAGTCCATTCATAATGGCGCTATTCCTCCCAAACACTACAATCCACACCCTACCTTTAAATGCCCGAAACTATAATCAAAGGTATTCATATTGCTGATGCTAACACGATACAGCGCACACTTCGACTTCCCCCCACACACAACGGATGTGTCCCTTGTCACCAACCTTAACAACCAAATCAGTAATTAACGTTATCATAATACGTTTGTAACTTAAGTAATGAACACTTGCATACATTGTAATATATTAACATCTTAAAAATACTACATATGAATGTTATTTATGAATTCGCCGCCTAGACAGTGGCTTGGGTGGACGTGCTGTCAGAGTTCCTCCAACCTTTCTGAGTGGTTGCCTGTGAGCATGATAGTAATGGGATTGAGGAAACGTGTGAACACATTTAGAATTGAACTACTGAAGGGAGTTGTAACTTCTGATGTGGCAAAGGTACTTCTACTCACCATCATTAGAGACATATGGAAAAGCAGATGAGGATCTCTACGGTGTAGCGATGAATGGGAGTGAACGATTGTTTGTCAAGTTGCTATCTGCTCAGAAGTACGACGAGGTGGTTGACAAATTTCCAGACGTCGTGATGGAGGTGAATGCAGACATTAAGGTGCGACTGCTGGATGTGTCCAAACGATACACTTGGGTGAAACTACGTAATGTTCCCTTTGAGACAACCGAAGATAACTTACAGCAAGTGTTCAATCGTTTTTGTAGGATACATGTGGCGCAACCAGGAGCGTGGATGACTGGCATGAATGCTGGTTTGCCTGAGGGGACATACTCTCTCAAAATGTCTCTGAAGTACCCAGCGCCATCCTACGTAGTTCTGCCCAATTTTGGAATGCAGTTGATGGTATCCAGTGCAGAACAACGACGAATTTGTAGGATTTGTGAGGGGTATGGACACGTGGTTATGGAGTGTTCTCATAGGACGGACTGCCAAAGTGTGATTCAATTCAATTCAATTCAATTCAAATTCAATTCAAAGTTTATTCTCTATAAGGATTACAATGCTGAGTTTACAGAAATTTGGTTATTGTTTGGTTTACATGTAGTAAAATTGTGATTACAGAGTGTACCACATGGCTAGGCATTTCGGGCATACTTAGTTTTATTCTTAATTGTAAAATATTACAAATTATGAGGTAAGTTGGTATTATGGCTAAGTGACTAAATACTAGTTTGTGAGTTTAGCAATGTGAATGCTTTTGTTTTGGCACAGTATATAGTTTCAGTATTGGAGTATCACAGGATTCATTATTTTAAGACTGAGATTAATATTTCTGTTTATGGTCAAATGAGTGAGCGAGTGTAAGTGTGAACAACCAGGTGGTATTCGTGTAGTTAGTTGACGGGGTGTATCAGGGAGATAAGATGTTTTCTAATGGTAGTTTTGAAGGTGATGAATGTGTCTGCAGTTCTAGAGTTCTCAGGTAGGGTATTCCAGATTTTAGGGCCTTTGACATACATTGATTTTTTGTAAAGGTTTAGTCGGACACGGGGAATGTCGTAGAGATGTTTGTTTCTGGTGTTATGCCTGTGGGTTCTGTCACAACTATCAAGAAAGCGTTTTAGGTCAAGGTTGATATTAGAGTTTAAGGCCCTGTAGATATAGATTGCACAGTAGTAAGTGTGGATGTACTGAACTGGGAGTAAGTTTAGATCTTTGAAGAGCGGGGGGGTGTGCTGCCAGGGATGGGATTTAGTGATTATTCTTACTGCAGCTTTTTGTTGGGTTATTATTGGCTTTAGGTGTGTTGCTGCAGTTGATCCCCAAGCACAAATAGCATAGGTGAGGTATGGATAAATAAGTGAGTGGTATAGTGTGAGAAGGGCATTTTGCGGCACGTAGTATCGTATCTTGGAGAGGATCCCAACCGTTTTGGATACTTTTTTGGCTATATGCTGGATATGGGTACTGAAATTCAGGTTAGGATGGACATTGTAGAGACAAAGTGTCACGGCCATGGGGCATGCCCCACAGTCCTGAAATCAATGCGGCCAAAGGCATTCAGAAGTAGGGTAATGATGTGGTGGATGCAGCTGACCTTAAGAAGGAAACAACAGAAGAACACATTACAGTGTCGAATGTTAAGGTTCAGGCATGGACGGAGACCGGGGAAGCAGAGATGGAAGAGCTGGAACGGGGTACCGTTGACACCTGAGGAGGGGGATGAGGCTCCAGCGTGTGTGGAGGCTTCTGTGAGAACAGTGGAACCGTCCCTTGCTTTTGTGATGGATGCTGAGCCAGAGGGGAGGCTCAGTGTGGTGGTGGTGGTGGATGTGCATTGGGTGGCTTCAAGTGACCTGTGTGTAGCTGAGGACACTTGCGCTCGGAAAGGCGCAGCGGCAGCATCGGTTTCTGGTAATGTGTTAATTAACACCAGCCCAGAGGCCTGGTAAAAAGATGTGGGTAGACATAGCAGGTGGGTCTGGGGTTGTAAGGCCTAAAGGGCACACTGCCAAAGGAACCAGGTCTCTACCCACCCTATCTTTTGTGGGCAGGGACTGGAACTGTGTACTTAAGAGAAAGGATGTGACCCCATGTGGGGCGGGACAGCATTCGCCGGTGTTGAGTGAATTATTACGAGATGTGCAATTGAGGGAAGATTGTTGCATTGAAGAGGTGGTACCGTTTGTAAGGAGGGATTATAGGGCCCGACTAGACATAATTTATGTTACATCCTCGATTATGGTACGTTCAGTTAATACCGTGACAGCTGCCTTTTCTGATCATCTGGCAGTTCTCATGGAGGTGGGGTGGGATACTTTGCCGATGAGGCACAGGGTTATTAGAAATTAAATACTAAGGTTTTGATGGATGAGGAAGCGGTTGTGGGTTTTGAGGAATGGTGGTAGGCAAATAAATATGGGGGGTGTGATGGGGGATTGGTGTGTTGGCAGGATGAGGTGGCGAAACCTGCGATCCGTAAATTGCTTGTGGGAGAAGCCAGGAGGCTCAATATCATGAAATATGAGTTAATATCATAGGGAAGGGGTGGCAATGGGGGTGTACCAGGTGGATGAAGTGGAGAGCCTGAAGTCATTAAGGGATTGCATAATGAGTGGTACAATACAGTGAGGGTACAGGCAGCAGTGGAGGAGGTTTTATAGGGAGATAGACCTTCAGCCTGTGTTTTACGAGCACAGCAGCAGAGGAGGCTGGCGACTACTGTTCCATTGTGATGTCCAGGGCTTCAGAGAGGAGCAAGTCCTGCATACCACTGAGGCAATGGATGTTTTTTGTAGACAGATGGTATGAGCAGTATTGGGAAACGAAGGTGGTGGAAGAAACTGCGGTGTCTGACATTTGTGGGGGAACGTCGTGTAACGTGTAATCTTAAGTATGATTGACCTCTTCACTTTCGGGCGAGAGGTTGTGCTTCGCTTTTGCTCCTGCATTCGTCAAATGCCATTGGTGGAGGACGGACGTTGGCTGCTGCACTCGCTACAGTTGGTAGCACTGAGCGATTTTTGCAAGATGGCGCAGACTACCAGGAGGAGGATAAACACTGTGTGTACTGAGGTGTTGAAAGGCGCAGTTTATAACACCAATGCGTCAGTTATGCTGCCTGCCAAATTAAGAGATACCTACTGCATCAACAACGACAATTTGTTTGGAATTGCTTTGAATGGAGCTACAAGAATCTTTGTGAAATTTGTGATTGCTGCTGCATATGACAAGATGGTGGAAAAGTACCAGGATGTGTGTATGCTGGTTAACCCTGGTTTAGAAGTACGTATGAGGGACGTATCCAGGTATTATACTTGGGTAAAGTTACGGAACGTCCCATTCGAGGCAGATGAGGAAGACATAAAAGCAACTTTCGAAGAGTTTGGTGTTATACATCAAGCAACAGTTGGAAGGTGGTCTGAGGGAATGTATGCTGGACTGCTTGAGGGGTCCTTTACTCTTAAGATGTCCTTGCGCAAAACTAACCATCATATGTACATTGAGTGATTTTTAGAACTCAGGTGTATGCAAAATAGCGGGGCAGAGAAGAACATGCAGACTGTGTGGAGTATATGATCATATGGCTGCGATGTGTCCTCGACGATCGTCACCTGAGACACATGGAGAAGGGAAAGGAGTAGAGAAGGAGAGAGAGGTGATGACCCGTCAACACAGGAGCATCCTCGGGCCCACAGGGCAGGAATGAAATCGTGGGAGGACAATCCGGTGGAATGTGTAACACTACTGGAGGTCTCTCAGGTGATTGAGACCATGCGTATAGAGGATGAGGTGAAACAAGTGGAATTGGGTAGTGAAGTTTCAGCTGAAAATAGACCCCTGTTATACAGGATTCTTGGGAGATCAGAATGGGGATGGAACACTAGGTATGGTGTCGGATGGGACATCTGCAGATAAGGGTGAATTCATGAGGAGGGCAATGTAGTGGTGGGGATGGGCAACCACGGGCGATTTGTGAGGCTGTGGTTGAAGTGCATAAAGTTGAAAGTGCCGATGAGGGCATGCACATAGTTGAGGCATCACAGAAGAGAGAGGCAGGTGCTTCTGACACTGATGATGTTTTGACACCTGCGCAAAGATCTGGTAAGAAACACTCAGTGGATGTCCCAAAAAAAGTATCAGTGGGGGGTAAGGGGCAGGGGAAAGGTGAGGCAAGGAAAGGGTGTTGTGAAAAGCATACTGTACAAAAACGTAAGGACCCGTATGGACATCGGTCGATTGGTAAGCCCCCCAATAGCATTTTTAAGTGCCTATTGTTAAATGTTAATGGCCTAAGGGCCGATGTAAAGTGCAGGATCTTTAGTGACCTTTTAAAGAGACATGGAATACAGATCATATTTTTACAAGAGCATAATTTTAAGTATGGAAGGGACTTGTTGATAGATGAGTATAAGGTTTATGCTGGATATACTGGGAAGCTTAAGGAAGGTGCTGCGGTGTTAATAGCTGAGGCCAGTTCCTTTCAATTGTTACATTAGGAAGAAGGGGGAGATGGGAGAGTAGTGAGGGTGGATGGGGCATGGGGTGGGTACGAGTGTGTTTTGTGAGTGTGTACATGCCGGCGGACAGCAATAGGCATGTTAAAGAGGATTTTGTTCTGGACACATTGATTTATCATATGAGGGGGTTACCAGTTTATACATTATTTGGAGGGGATTGGAATAGTGTGATACGTAGGAAGGATGTGGAGCCGCGGAGAGCTGGGTGTGTGTTGGGAGTCCTACAGGATGAAAATTAGGGGGAGTCGGATTAGTGGATGTAGTGAGTGGGAGGGGTGCATGGTGGAGCATACTTATGTGAACGGTTATGTGGCACGCTTGGACCGCATTTATGTTTCTCCTGGGATACAAGTTAATAATAAGGAAACTGTAAATGTTGTATTTTCGGATCATAGAGGGGTGGTTGTGGACGTGGGATGGGGTGAGTTGCAGAAACGTTTTATGAGTTATTGGGAACTAAATGTGAGCTTGTTAGAGGATATGGAGGGTGGACTTAGTTTTGTGGAATGGTGGAATAAAGGAAAGCTGGGAGGTGATATATTACTGTGGTGGGAGCAATGTGCTAAACCGGGGATCCATAGTTTTTATATGAGGAAAGGAAGGAAGGTCGGACAATGGAAATATGGATTACAGAGGTATTTGGAAGGGCAGTTAAAAAAGTGTTATGAAGGTTGTCCTGGAGTATATCCGGTTTCAGAGATCGAGGGTATAAAGACGCAACTGGGTTGGAGGAGGTTTTGTGGGGTGATAAGCCAGCCATCAGCTTGCGTTCTGCGGCGATTAAAGATCCGGCAAAATATAATGGGGGGGACAGCAGTTAGTAACGACTGAAGGTATGAGTGGTTTTGCGGATGAATGGTTTGAGATGTATATGAAAGAGGGTAATAGGAAGATGGGGGACTTGCATATTATGGGGGAAAGAATATCACATATCCTGGAACCAGAAGACAGGGTGGAGATAGAGGGTCCCATAAGTGAAGATGAGGTGTTGAAGGCGTTACAGGGGATGAGTGTAAGGAAGACACCAAGGATTGATGGCATTCCAAATGATTTTTATTTAAGTAATTGGGAGGTCTTCAAGGAATGCTGGTGCATTTGTTAAATGAGTTTAAGTAAAAAGGGGTGCATGGGTATGACAAACAACAACAGGGGTCATTTTCATGATTCCGAAGGGGGAAGTGCAGAATAGCATCCTGGATTATAGAGGTTTATCTTCAATGTGTGGTGATTACAAATTGTTTGCAAGGGTTTTAAGTAATAGGTTACATAGTGTTATTGGGAGAGTTATAGATAAGGGACAAATGGGTGTGCCTGGGCGGTCAATGATTAGTGGACATGGGAGGATTAAGGATTTTATAGATGATTGTAGGACGAGTGGATGGGGTGTACTTGCTTTGGATTGGAAGACTGCTTATGATTGTGTAGAGCGAGAGATGTTATGGATGATAATGAGGCGCATGGGTTTAGGCGAGGAAATTGTCCGATGGGCGGAAACATTATACAAAGGTGCAGTATTACAGGTGCAAATTAATGGATGTATGGGGAAGGTAGTTAGTATGGGTAGGGGACTGAGACAGGGATGCCCCATGTCTGAGATCTTATTTGCATGTCTACAAGATCCTTTATATAGGATGATTAATGTTGGGGTAGATGAAGGGGGGTATGGCAGCGAGGTGCGCCTGGTATAGTTGGATATGTTGACGATACAACGGTTTTAGTTGGGGGAGAGGAGGGATTAAGGAATGTAGGTCGAATTGTTGGGATATTTAGTGGGGAAACAGGTATGTGTATTAATGGAGTTAAGTCTAAATTGTTAGAGGTTGGTTCATAAGTGGGAGGGAACTTGGGACAAAAGTATGGTTGGCAGGTAGTAGATCAAATCAAAGTCTGTGGAGTATTATACAGAAAGGCAGGACAAGAAACTAGAGAGGCCAACTCCGTAAGGGTTGTGCAAGGAGTATTAAGGAGATTAGGGGGGAATGTGGACGAGTGGGCTGACGATCCATCAGAGGGTCATAGTTATAAATACAATAATTTACCCTAATTTGTGGCATGTGGCAGTGGTTTATCCGTTGATGAAGAATGATGTGAGGTTGGTGCAAAAGAAGGTAATGCATTTTATTTGGGGATATGGTTATCATTGGCTTAAGCAAAACAGTGGTGACAACATCATTGGGAGGGAGGATTAGGATTAATTCCACTATGTAGTAGACCCGAAAAGTAGTATGTGAAACAAGTTATATACGGTTGGGTGGGGATCGGGGTGTAAGGGTGAGTGAGGGTTATGGATGATGTCAGCAGTGGTGGGGGTAGGGAATTGGAGGATGTATGTGTATGTTGAGATTTTTTTGAGGGTTTAAATATACCAGGAAGAGTGTTGGTGCGAATTTTGGGGAGGGCTGTGAGGGGTAATGAGGTGAAGGAGGGGGAGAGTGTCTTTTCCTTTTTATAAAATTGGGCAGGTATCTGGGGTGCATTTCGTAAGTTACGTTTAAAGTCAAGGGTGCGGAAACTATGTAAAAGGTTTTTTCATGGATATTACCCACTAAAGTACGTTTGTATCAGATGAGAATTGTGCAGTCCACATGTTGTGTTTTGTGTGGGGAGGCGGAGACTGCATATCATGTGGTGTATTTTTGTGAGGGGGATCGCAAGGGTACGTCAAAGGTTTCGTAGGGTCTTGGATATGGTTGGGGGAGGTAGGTTAATGGTATTGAAAGCATTGAGTTTGGACATAGAGGGAGTGGGTGATAGTGTGAGAAGGGCGGTCATGTGTTTGGTAGTGGACTATGAGGGAGGTGGAGAGAGAAGTGCGAAAATACGAGCTTTATCTCGACATTTTTATAAAACAAAGTGTAGGAATGAGGTCGTATATGGAAGGAGATGGGATATAGAATTTCCAGTTCAGTATAGAGGTATGAATGTGTGTAGGTTGCGAGAATTAATGGTGTAATGGTTAAATAGGATTGGTCTCAGCCAGATGGGAAGGGATGATGAGTGTATTCCTGGCATAAATTTTAGATAGAAAACTCTCTTGATGGGACAAAGCTTTAAATGTAGATGTGTTTTATCATGGGTGGTCATGGGGAAGCCAGGGGGTGCACCAAATTGGATCGGTATTTTTATATTCTTACAAATGTTACCGGGTACGTAGGGCACTCTTATAAATCCCGTAGACATATTGTTCAGTCATATGTCATGTGATATTATGTTTCAACTTTTGTACATATATATATGTAAAAAGCGAGTCTGTGAATATATCAGGAGTAATGTTATCATGGCTGATAACAATCTTAACTATAAGTAGGGTTTTGTGTTAGTCATACTAATAAATTCAACCATGTGTTTTTTTCTTAATGTCAAATTGTAATGTGCACATAACAGTATGTATATTACTCTATTGGAAAGATGTTTTTTGCCATCAAGATACTATTATGATGGTTATTTGTCTCTGTGTTCAATGAACAATGGTATGACGTTGTGCAATGTGATATGAGGTAAATGGGGGGGGGGGTAGTTGAACTACCCAAAAATATTTGTTATTGAATGTGCTTAATGTGTATATTGAGCATGGGGATGCGAGGAGTCTTAATAAAATTATTCAGTATTTTGATAATCTTATGTACGTTAATGGGCATGTATGACACTGATATAATTCCTGTGAATATAAATTTTCGTAAGTCATGTGATATAATGCATCAACTTTTGTAAATATGTGTATATGTAATATGCGAGTCCGTGACTATATTCTATTCTATTCTATGTGATTTGCCGGTATGGATCCCGGCCCGGGTCTCTTCCAGTTTGGTGACCCGGCAATGGCTCCCCGGGTAGGGAAGTGTCATTTATCTTTTCTTGTACATGCGTGGCAGTTCTTCAGCAGGAAGGGGAGAGTACCTCTCTGGCTCTATGGCCAAATGACGTACCAAAAGTTAGTGTGCACTAACGGCTGCTGGTGTGCAGTGCAATGGAGGCCGAAAGCAGGCCCGCACAGCGACTTCAGCGAGGGGGGGGGAGTGACGTGCAATGACTGGGAGTAAGGTTTCCAAGTCCCTGACAGCTAAGTACACAAGATGTGCTGCCTCATCCTCCCGGGCTTCCCCCACTGGGGTCATTGGGAAGTGTCTATGGCGAAGGGGCATCGTAGCCGGGTAGTGCACTAAGGGTTTTGGAACCATTCAGTCACAATGGGCACAGAGCTCCACTCATGCCTGTTCAACAATCCGTGCAGTGGTGGGATACCCTAAGCATAGGCGGTGGATATGCACCCTCAGTTCTCTGGATTGCGTCCAAATACTTGGAGGGGGCGCCCTGTGGGTCGCCCTGACATACCAGCAGAGGCTCTGTGAATCCCCAGGGTCAGGGAGTGGGCGTCTGGCGTCACCGGCAGCCCACAGCGTAATCTGGCTTAGGCTGATGGAAATTACAGCACATGGTTGTGCCTCGAGGGTTGCAGTCCTTGCAGTCTCATCTGCGGCATCATTGCCAGGGATACCCACATGGCTCAGGATCCAGTTGATGGTGGCCCTGTGACCCTGGGCCATGAGCGTCTGCAGGTCACCCTGGATGGATGTGATTAAGTGTATGTTGTCCCTTGGCTCTGTGCATAATTGCTTGGATCGCTGCCTTGGAATCAACATGGATGACAGGGGAATGCTGATGGTCTACAAGAGCATGCTGCAGAGCTTGTTGGATGGCAGAGTTCAGCCTGGAGGATGGTACAATGGTCCGGGAGGTGCCAACCTGCTGTCAGATTGCTGTGGAATATCCCAGCAGCTGTGCGGCCTGCCACTGGGTCTGTGGAGCCATCGGTGTAATATGGCACACACCCTGGGCCTTCTGCACCCACAATGCTAGCCGAGGCAAGTCATTGCAGAATGTGCTGGGGGCAATGCCTCTTGCTGTCTGGTAGGGTTGTCCAGCACACCGCCAACAGCTCTGGTGCCCAAGGGGGCAGCACCAAGTAGTTCGCTGCCAGTCTGTCGCAACCTCGCGATCCTCATGGCAGCTACAAGTTGGATCCTGTCTTCAAGGGGCTGCAGCTGCACCTCAAAGTTCAGAGCCACTGCATTGGCCCACCTAGGAGCCCCCAGCATGGCCCGTACAGCTGTGTTCTGGATCACACAGAGAGATTTGATGTTTGTGGGCCTGGCATGAACAAGAGCAAGTGCTCCATAGTCAACGAGTGAGCATATTGCCTGGATGTAGAACAACCTTATGACCTCGAGGCTGGCCCCAACCCTAGGGTTGGGGCCAGCCTCGAGGTCATGACCCTCAATGCCCTGACCCTCTGCAGAGCCCTCTCTTTGATGTAGTGCACAAGTTTCTGGAAGGTGAGGCACCTGTCAGTTTAGATGCCAAGGTACCTATAGCTGTGAACCCAGTCCAGGTCGATGCCCAGGACCCACAGCCTCTGACTGGGTTTCCTGGTGTGAAGGATCATGGCTTTGGATTTTGCCACAGATATCTTGAACCCCAAGTGACGGCAAGTGGAAGCCAGCAGATCGAGGTCTTCCTGGGCATGCTGCAAAAGCTGGCGCTTCCTAGGTACGACAAGTGCCAGGTCATCGGCGTAGCTGAGGAGGAAGGTGCCTCTGGAAAAAGGCAGGTGCACCAGCTGGTGCATCTGTACATTGAACAGGGTGGGACTAAGCACCCCACCCTGTGGAGTGCCGTTGTCTAGGGTCTTGAGAGAAGAGGCATGCCCCTGGAAGCATACCCGGGCCTGCCTGTCCTGGAGATAAGAACAAAGCCATGCAAGAAGCCTGCCTTTAACCCCCCTGTGGGCCAAGAGTGAGAGGATGGCAGGTGCACTGGCTAGCTCAAAAGCTTTCTCGAAGTCGAGGAAGACAACAATGTGGGCTGGAGCGTCTGACCCAATGCCAGCCAGTAGGGTGGTAAGGCTTTCGAAAGTGCTCACTCCTGTGGTGAAGCCATAGAGGTGTTTATGAGGAGGGCCAAGCTTCCACCTCAGGCGCTCCAACGCCATCCTTTCAGACACCTTCGAGATGCAACTGGTGAGGGAGATGGGTCTCACACTGCCAGGATCCCCAGGCTTAAGAATCGGTATGATGTCAGCCTTCTTCCATACGGCAAAGAGTTTGCCAGTTTGCCAAGTCCAGTTGACGACCTCCAGGACAGCTGCATGGCCAGAATGGCCAGACTGAGTGATCATGCCATAGGTGATACCATCATGTCCCGATGAGATATGAAGGCTGCCTGGAGCTCCTTGTCAGTGAAGTCTTCATCCGTGACGTCCTTAGCCTGGCATGCTGCTTGGATCACCATCATCCTTCTAGGAAGCAGGGTGGCTTGGAGGTCCCGGAGATCCTGAGGCAGTTGAGCCATGGCCGCTCTGGAGGTGAAAAGGTCCACCAGACGTTCTGCCTCTGTTGCAGGGTCTGGGTGCAATCGAGCCACACTGCGACACTGCTCAGTGGCCAATCGTAACTCGGTCCAGATCTCAGATAAGGTGGAGGAGTAGCTGAGGGAGGCACACCACTCGAACCACTTAGCCTGCCGGACCCTGTGTGAGCCATGGCGTGCATGCCGCACCACTTCCCTGAGCAGACACATGGACTCAGCCGTACTCATCTATTTGTACTCAACTATTTGTGGTTGCAGGGGTCGAGTCATAGCTCCTGGCCCCACCTCTTCGCTGATTGCTACTAGGTGCATCTTGCGTTCGACGTCGATCCGGTGGTTCTGCTCCCTGATATCCTCATTGTAAAACCACCAGTCACGTTTGTATGACCCCCCACCTGTAATCTTAGGTATGGCTGCCTCAGCTGCACATGTGAAGGCTGCCTACAAGCTTTGAACCGCCTCATCTGGGTCTTCTGGAAGAGGAGACTCTGCCCACCAGTGCTCGATGACCTCCTGGAAGCACTGCCAGTCGGCCTTCTTGAGATTCCATCTGGGGGAAGGTGTGGGGAGTGGGCACCGCTGGACCATCAGTGTGGTGACCACTGCAAAGTGATCACTGGTGAGATGAGGGTGGACCTTCCATCTTGCACTCGAGAGCAACCATCTAGAGATGAGTGTGACGTCCAAGCAGCCACTGTAGTGATGGGTTGGCTCACCATTGTTGAGGAGGGCGATCTCAGGGACCTCCTCCAGCACAGCCGCAAGGTGCCTCCCAGCTGCGTTGGTAGGAGAGTCAGAAGAAAGTATTGGGTGGTGGGCATTTACATCCCCAGCCACAACAAGACACTCCCGGGGGGGCGAGTGCTGCCACCTCTGAAATGTCAAGGGTGTACCAAGAGCTTCAGTAAATGTAAACCACGAGAGGTCCATCTGGCAGGTGTAGGGTGACAGCCTGAACCTCCATGCCCTCTCTGCAGTTGATGGGGACAGTGGAGATTGAATGAGGGATTGTGGTTCTGACATAGATCACCGTGCCCCTGCCAGTCCCTTCCAGGCGCTGAAGGTAAGCTGAGAATCCCGGGATATGTGGCTGCATTTGATGTGAAAATTGGTAAGTGTCTCCTGGAACAGGAAGACCAACTTCATCCTGAACTGCAGCTTCAATCACTAAGTGAATTTTCTGCTGCAGCCCGCAAATGTTCCACTGGAGGATCTTCAAGGCCCACAGAGGTGGTCCTCTGATTCCATCTCTGCCTGGGACTCATCGTCCGTTGTTGGTGACTCCGGAGCCTCTTCCATCACAGACTGGAAGGACTCCTGGATGATGGCTTGAAGTTCCATTGAGTCCTTCCTGTCCAGTAGGACCACGCCCAGCATCCACGACAGAACTGTCTGCAGACGCCTCTGTCCTCTGCCGACGGCAGCAGGCGACAGAGGAGCACTGAGATGACCCCGATGGTTTTCTTCAGTCGAGCGGGAAATGAGTCTACCATTACCTCTGTAGACATTGAGCTGGACGACATGTCAAGTCGGGGCTGAGTCACTGGGTATATCTGGGTGGCTGTCGACACTGCAGCAGCATAAGCTGGGTGCACCCTGGGTCTGGCCTGAGTGGCCATGGGCTTCCAGGTCCCCTGGCGGGGAACCTCTGCCTGACTCTGGCCGCTCACAGTAGGGGCCTGCCCTTGGGAAAAGGCCTGCTGGTGAGATAGCAAGGAATGATGGTGCCCAGCTGGGACCTGTTGGGCAGTGTTCCTGGCCTGTGGCTGTTTTTCCCATTGATTCTGTCTTCCTGGTCACCGAGCTGTCTGACCCCGCAGTTGACCGTGCTGCTGCAAGCCAGTGCCTGCACCCTGATGCCACTGCTGGGAGCCCAGTGCCAGGAACTCGTCGGTATTGCCCTCCTGCAGTATCTGGTGTACCACGGTTGGAGCCCATACTGACTGTTGCTGGGTGGTTCCAAGGCTGGGTGGCGTCGGGGCTGCAGGGTCGTTCCGATGACGAACCTGCTGCCAGTGCTGCACCATCACAGGACAGCTCCGGTTCCAGGCATGGTGCCTCTTTGAGCAGTTGGCACACTTGGGCTCCAGCCGACGGGCTTTGCCGGTCGGCTGTTTGAGGATTGCAATGCAGTCCTTCGAGTCGTGTGCCTTGCTGCACACACCACACTTCTTCTCTCACTGGCAGGTGGCTGCAATATGATTGAACCCCTGACAGTTGAAGCATTGTACTGGGCCCAACAGGTATGGTTGGGTCTTGAATCTTCCCCAGACCCCAAGGTCCAGGTGCGTGGGAAATGAACCTTTGTGGTGGATCAGCACCTGGCGGGTGGGCACCTTGTTTACTGTGGCAGTGAGTCGCTCCACCTTGACAATATTGGGCACTTCCAAAATGGGATCCAGTGGGAGGGGCACAGGGACGTGTAAGAGCACCCCCTTGTACACCTCCCAAGCAACCAGTTCCACCATGCTGGGATTGTCACAACCAGCCCCTTCAACTCCTCGTAAGAATCTTCGTCCCAAGGAATGACCAGAACCTCGTTCCTGAGAGTGAACTCGCAGCAGAACTTGAGGCCGGGTAGACCTCCCAGATACCTTACAAACCCGTAATCGGGAACCTTGAATTTGTTGAAGGCCCTGGTTGCTTGTGCCCGAGCAGAGCGGGAATTCCTTCTTCCACAGGGAGTCAGCCAGTCCCCATCTGCTGTGGAGGCCGACACAACTGGGGTAGGGACCTGGGATGGCTCCATACTTGCCAGTTGAGGAGCTACAGCCTTCTGGTTTCCTTCCACGACCCCTATGGCCATCTGGGGGTGCAAGTCTCCTTGGGTAGCAGCTGCCGACGGATCTAGTGGCAGATCGGCAGATACAGTAGTCTTCACTGCATCCTTGACCTTCTTGGTGGGGGCTTCCACGTGCCCCACGTCGTCCTCCGACTCGTCCTCGCATTCCAATGAACGTTTAGGCCGCTTTCCTGGGTCTGTCCTGGTGACTCTAGGTGTGGGGACAGAGCCAGCAGCCGAGCTGCTGCCTGTGACCTCACAGTCGCCCACACTGGGTACAAAGCTGTGAGGCTCAGTGCCCCAGTCGGAGCCTGTAGCCACCCTCACGTGGCTCACAGCTCTGAAGCACTGAACACAGTCCAAGTATCACTAGAATCGACGCTAATCTGTGCGTAAACTAACACAGATGTATATTCCCAAGCAAACACAACACAGTCTCTGTCATCCTATCTCCTTTCCATATCGTCGACGTGTTCCTGATGTACTTCATCTGTGATGAGCGTGACACGTGACTATATCATGTGTAATGGTCTAATGGATGACGGCATTCATAATTATATAAACGGTTTTTAGTTATAGTCATAATGCTAAGTTCAATCTTATGTTCTTTTTTCTGAATATCATTTGTCATGTTGGCATAATCTATGCATCTTATACTGAGGAAATTTTTATTGTTAACAAGATACTATGTTCAAAGTTTAAATTATGTTGGTTATTCGTTTCTGGATCACTGAACATGGTAGATCTGGGGTGACGGGGGGGGGTTGTGGGGGTACTGGGGTTTGTGGGGTACTGGGGGTTTGTGGGGGTACTGGGGGTTGTGGGGTACTGGGGGTTGTGGGGTACTGGGGGGTCGTGGGGGTACTGGGGGTTGTGGGGGTACTGGGGGGTTGTGGGGGTACTGCTCAAACATATTTTATTACATGTACTTAATTAATGTTTATATTGCTGATAGAAAAGGGGAATTCAAAATTGTTTTTAATTAGTATTGCTTGCACAGTTTTCCCTTGTTTTTGTATATAGGCATTTTACATGTATCAGGTGTGTGTAGTGTACTAAGTGACATATTATTGTAAACTGAAATGATTTGATTGATGTCAGGTATAATATTGTGTAATGTTGTTTTTCACACACGTGTTGGGGGTTGTTTACCTGGAGTGTACCTGGAGAGAGTTCCGGGGGTCAACGCCCCCGCGGCCCGGTCTATGACCAGGCCTCCTGGTGGATCAGAGCCTGATCAACCAGGCTGTTACTGCTGGCTGCACGCAAACCAACGTACGAGCCACAGCCCGGCTGATCAGGAACCGACTTTAGGTGCTTGTCCAGTGCCAGCTTGAAGACTGCCAGGGGTCTGTTGGTAATCCCCCTTATGTATGCTGGGAGGCAGTTGAACAGTCTCGGGCCCCTGACACTTATTGCATGGTCTCTTAACGTGCTAGTGACACCCCTGCTTTTCATTGGGGGGATGTTGCATCGTCTGCCAAGTCTTTTGCTTTCGTAGAGGGAGTTTCGTGTGCAAGTTCGGTACTAGTACCTCTAGGATTTTTCAGGTGTATATAATCATGTATCTCTCCCTCCTGCGTTCCAGGGAATACAGGTTCAGGAACCTCAAGCGCTCCAAGTAATTGAGGTGTTTTATCTCCGTTATGCGCGCCGTGAAGGTTCTCTGTACATTTTCTAGGTCAGCAATTTCACCTGCCTTGAAAGGTGGTGTTAGTGTGCAGCAATATTCCAGCCTAGATAGAACAAGTGACCTGAAGAGTGTCATCATGGGCTTGGAATCCCTCGTTTTGAAGGTTCTCATTATCCATCCTGTCATTTTTCTAGAAGATGCGATCGATACAATGTTATGGTCCTTGAAGGTGAGATCCTCCGACATGATCACTCCCAGGTCTTTTACGTTGGTGTTTCGCTCTATTTTGTGGCCAGAATTTTTTTTTGAAACTCTGATGAAAAATTTAAATTTTCCTCGTGTTTACCATTTTGAGTAATTGAAATTCTCATGTTGAACTTCATATTTTTTCCCCCTGCAGCCCACGGGTGTTCGGGTTAGGGGAAATTAAAATCCAACGACCGACTTTTCCTGTTATTTTTTTAAAGAAACTTTTTTTTGTGCGCTTTTAAAACCCAGGGTTTTACACTTGTCGGGGGTTTTTTTTGCAAAGTCTTATTATTAATCTCCCATTTTTTTTTGTTTTCTAGTGCATCAGGGCCCTTTGTCGATGATCCAATAGTTGAGACAGACAGGACACCTTTCAAAACCCCGTTCCCGGGGTTTTGTAACTGAGGGGTTTTTCAAAGATGGGTGGCGATCGTCCCTTTTTGGGCCCTTTTTCCCAAAGATTTTATGATATGGGATGTTAGTGCAAACCGGTCGGTTTTTCCCCTTTGCTGTTGTTTTTACTCCCCCTTTGGGTGGAGTGGGAAAAATTCTGTTGTTTTTAGTAACTGAGGACGCCCCCCCGGTCCATCCCCTCTCCATAGGGGGAAAAGCTCGTGATGGGGGCTTTTTGCAGTTCTTGTTTGGAACACGGATTTTCCATGAATCGGCCCGGGGCAAGTGCATGGGCATTTTCATTTTTGGGCCTGTTCAAATTTCATTTGGCGTCAGGATAACAAAAAATAGGCTTTGTTTAAAAAACAAATTCTGTGGTTTTTCCTCAAAAAAAAATTCATTTTGATTTTTCGACTCTCGGCGGGTTTAAAGGGGCTTCTAAAAAACCGATTCATATTGGGACTTAAAAGTTTTTCTCTCATTTCCTTGCTGCATCTTGTAGGCCCCCACTTTTTTAAATTTTGGGCCCAAAACGGACGTGTTTCGACTTTGTTTTGGGCATAGGAGAAAAAATATTTTGGGGTTTTTTTTTTCGTTTTTTAAATTTAGGGCTTTTAGTTTTTCCCCCGCGATTCCTGACTCCTAAAAATTTCCCTTTTAGCAAAAGGGTTTTCGATTTTTTGCTATTTCTCTGACCATGTCTCCCAAATCTTTTTCGATAAAATGACCCTTTTAGGCCCTCTGTTTCTTTTCCGTCGCCTGTAAAGAGAGCGCCTGCTCTTCTTTTTTTACATCTACTCCCCCTTTTTTCTTAGAGGAATAAGCCCGGTGCTTACACCCGGGGTGCCACCAATTAATTTTTTCCCTAGCATAATTTGGGCCCTGTGTTGCTTAGAATATCTTCCCATTAAATCGGTTGGGAAACTTGGTTTCCCTTGGCCCCAAACTTTAGTTTTTGTTTTTGAAGTTAAATTTTGGGTGAATCCCCCCCTTTCGGACTAATCCATTTTGTCGTTTTTGGGGGCTCGGGCGCTCCCTTTTTTAACCTCAATTATTTTGGGTTCAAAAGAAATTTTTTTGATATGGTGACATTTCTTATCAGATCATCTTTGTTAGTGAAGATGAGGTCTAGTATTCCCCATTCTAGTGGGGCTCTATTATTTGCGGGTTTAAATTAAATTTTTGGGGCAGAGTTTTAAAAAGCTCGTGTGAGTGTGAGTTTTCATCAGAGCTGCCCCTGGTTTATTACTGCAAAAATTTTAAATTTTGCTATTTTTCCCCTTTTTAGGGGGCCTTAATTAAAATTTCCCCCAGGACAAAAAATTTTGGGGGTGCGGGAGCGGGAAGATTTTCCAGACAGGGGTCAATTTTTTAAAACATTTCCAAAAATTTGCGGGGATTTTGGGCTTCCGGGGGCCTTTTTAGACTACCACAAAATGACTAGGTTTTTGGTTCTCACCTTTACTGCTAAAAAACTTCCCAACATCATTGGGGCATTAAACAGTTTCTTTTGCAAACAATGTAACTCTGCAATGTACGGCCAACCCCCCCCCTTTTGCCTTTTCACTCTGTCAAAATTGTATGGGTTTTAAAACCGGGGATCCATATTTTTGAAAAAGGAAAAATTTTCTAAAGGGCAATGAAACACCCTGCAGTGTTTTTTTTTTATAAGGAACATAATTTTTTTGAATGTAAATACCCTAAACAGGGTTTATCTTTTTTTTTAATTTATTTAATGGGGTTTTTAAATAAAAAAAAAAAAAAAAATTTTAAAGGGAAAACGGACGGGGATGGGCCGGGGGGGAGTCTTTGTAAAAGGGGGAAAATTTTAAAGGGCACCCCACTATGACAAAGGGTAAATCCCTGTTTTTGGGATGGTTTTCTGGTTGAATTTTATGTTAACTTTGAGCCCAAATTTACGGGGTTTTGGGAAAGTGAATGATAAAATAAAAAAATGGAGGGGGACGGGTTGGTCTTTTAAATCCCCGCAGTTTTTGGGTGTTTGTCCCTAAGGGAAGAAAGGTGGGTATTGGCATTATCGTACTATTTTCCCTTTTTTGTGCGCCAGTTAAAAAAACTTCCCCCAAAGGGGTTGAAAAATCAAAATAAAGTTGAGGTATGGATCGTGTAGGGCCCCCGGGAATTATGGTTTTCCGGGTAACCATATTCCCGGGAAATTCATTTAAATTTTTTTACTTCTGAGTGTTCTGGAAGAGAAGGTCGTTTAAAGTGGGGTTTACCTAGGGGTGGGGGTTGGGGCGGGGCTTCCATTTTTTTTGTTTTAAAGGCCCTTTTTCTATGGGAAAGGGCAAGGACATTGTTTTTGGGGGTGGAATGACTGAAAGGTACGAGAGAATTTCCCCATGATTGGGGAATATGCAGACGACAACGACGTTATTAGAAAAAACCGGAACCCACACAACCCCTTGTCACACTGGAAGGGATATTTTAAAATTTTGGGGAAGGTTTTCTAGTATGGAAGCAAAAGGGTAAAAAAAACAAAGTTTTTGGGGTCTTGGGAGTGGGAACACCGAAGGGACGGGGGCTGCTCTTTAGTGATAAAATAGCAGTGACCATTGAAAACTGGGAAAATTGGAAAGGGGGGGAAATAGAGAGGGGGCGAGGGTGAAAATTTTTCGGAGAGGTTGAGAAAAACCCATTGATTTAATCGATTAAAAAGGACCCTTCCTTTAAATCATTTAAAAACTCTGCAGAGAGCCCATTTTTTGGAAAAAACCCTCTTTACAGAAGGTATGTTTTTTTAGCCCCCCGTGTACCCTTTAACTACCGGGGTGAAACGAAGGATCGGGGAAAGGATTTTTAGGTTCTTGGGGTCCCCCAAATGGGGAATGTTTGGGAAAGGGGAGCCCTCAGCTCCCAGCGAAAAGGGGAATTTGGGGGTTAAATTTAATTTTCGAAAACGTGTGCTGTGGGATTTATGAAAGGGAAGGGGCATGCTCCCAATGGGGGGCCTTTCAAAGCCCTTGACTTGTGTATGCTTTTTTTCTTAAGACAATTAAAAGGGATGGGTTTTTCAAAGACTGCTGTTGTTGGGGTAAAGATTTTCGGGGGAGGGACCGGGGACAAATTAAATTTAGGATTTTTGTGTAAACATATTGATGGGTGATAAAAGGGCCCTGTATTTTCCCTTTAAAAAATTTATGTATGAGACTGGGGGAACATTTGGGGGGTTTGTTTGAAAAAACCTACCCCAATGGGCCCCGGGAGGGAACGAGGGGTTCCGTTTAATTTTTTACATGGAATTCTAGCCTAAGTGTCTTTCTTGAATCGGGGAAATGGGGTTTGTGGGGTTTTGATGGATTTGAAATTTCATGTAGTGAAATTTTCTGTGGGTGTTATGAGGTTTGAGCGATGCCCAAAACCGTGTGTTAGTTTGGTGGCAGTGGGAATTTTTCAGTATTGAGACTTTGGTCTAACTTGGGGTGTTTTAATTTAAACAGCCCCCGAAGCGCGGCAATTTTTGTTGGTTATTTTTTATATAAAAGTGGGCTTTTCGTGAGGAAGGAGGAGATATGGAATATCCTGGGGGGCTAAGTTTTAAAGAACTTTGGAAAGGAAGAAATTTTTGGGACAGTAAAACGGGGGAAACGTCCCCCAGGGATTGAGTATTATGTCGAGGGTTTTTTTAGCATTTTTCCGGGTGGAGCCCGTGCCGGTTGGGTACCGAGCTCCGGTGGGTCCCGGGGCTCCTGGTGGGGGGGAGAATGGGGAAAAAGGGGTTTTGGTTGGAAATTCCAAAGCTTTGGGGTTTTTCCAGGGGGGGGGGGATGTATGTGGGAAAGGGGTGGGGAATGTAAAACTTTGTATTTTTTAAAAAGTTTTTTGGCAGAATTGAAAACCCTTTCCCTGAGGCTCTTTTTTTACAGTGTGTGTGTGTTTGTGTGTGGTTGAGGTGTGTGGTGTGTGTGTGTGTGTTTTTGGTTTAGTGTATTCTTGAAAAAACTATGGGAAACAGTAAAAGGGGAATGTATATAGGAAAAAAATATAAAAGTTAAGGTGATACAGTAATAAAGGACCTCAAAATTTTGGTTTTCTCTTTTCTGTTGCTTCATTATATTATTTACGTCAGCAGGGGGCAAAAATTTGATTTTCCCGGGTGGGGTAAAAGTTTTGTCAATATATTTTAAAGGGTTTTAAAGGTTTGGTAAACCCAGTTTTTTGGGGTAGACACATTTTTAAAAATTTAAAAAAACTTAAATTGTATATAACCTGACCTTAAAACCCAAATTTTTTTATGGGACCTTACTTAAAAGGGAAAAAGTTTTTTGGGTTTATATTTTAATATCTTGCAGAAGTAAATAATCGTTGGAAATGTATTGGGGGAAAACAAGTATTAAAAAAATTAAGTTCCAAAACGTTTTATGATGCGCTATTTAAAAGGTTTAATTACTTTTTTTGGTTTAAAGGGTTTAATTTGTCTGTTGTTTGTGTGTGTGGGGGGAGGAGTCGAGAAACCCTGTACGTGTGTGTGGGGGGAAAGGGTTCCCAAGAGAAAGCCCGTATCGTGTTGTGGGGGGAAATGGGGTCAGAGTATGCCCTGAAGGGTTGGGGTGGGGGGAGGGAGTCAGAGTATCCCTTTCGGGGTGTGGTGGGAGGGGGTCGGGATTTTTCCCTTTAATCGTGTGGTGGGGGGAAGGGGGTTCAGAGTATCCCCCGCGTTTTGGTGTGGGGGGGGGTCAGAGTATGCCCGAAACGTGTTGTGTGGGGATGGGGTCAGAGTATCCCTTTTTAAATCTTGGTGTGGGGATGGGGTCAGAGTATCCCTGTTTTTCGGGGTGGGGTTGGGGGAGGGAGTCAAGTAGGGCCCCTGTTTTCGTTTTGGGGTGTGGGGAGGGGGTAAAGAAGCCCGTATCGTGTGTGTGGGGGGATGGGTCAGAGAAATGCCCTGTATCGTGTGTTTTGGGGGGTTTGGGGTCAGATATCCCTGTTAAAAATGTGTGTGGGGATGGGGGCAGAGAAGCCCTGAAACCCGGTGTGTGGGGAGGGGAGGAGGACCCAAGTAGCCCTTATCGTGTGTGTGGGGGGATGGGTCAGAGTATGCCCTTTTATCGTGTGGTTGGGGGGGGGGTCAGAGAAAGCCCTGTTCGTGATAGATTCAGCAAAAAGAACGATTTTGATTTTGGGCATCATGGGGTTTGGTTTTTGGGGTGGGGAAATTGTTCTTAGGGAAAATTTCCCCCATTTTTAACGGATTTGGGTCGTGCCATAAGATTTTTTCCCCAAATGTAACCACACTAGTCACCTGAAATAAAACTTTTTGTGCAAAATTTTTTTAAAATGAAAAATGTAACATGCAAAGGGTGGGGTTTTCTTAACAAATTTTCAAGTATGGTATGTTTGGTATTGTAAAAATTTTTGGGGAAGATTTTTGCCGGGGGTTGGGTTGTTTTTGTTTTCCCCCCCCAGGGTTTGGGTTCATTACACGTTTAAGGGAAAAGCCGGGTAAAAGTGGACATTCTTCACTTGTGGGGGAGGGGGTAGTGTAAGCAATCCCTGGGTTTAAAAAGGGGTATAAAAAACCGACGGGTTGTTAGGTAAGACACATATGCAACGTTGGGGTACCCTTTTATATTTTTTCCCATACTAGGAACAATGCTTTTCTCCAGACTGGGGGACTGACCCCTCAAAATTTTAAAAAGGGTGGGGACGTTTAAACATCGTTTTTAACGAAAATTCTGATTCTATCAACTTTTCTGTACCGACGAAGAAGCCTACTTTGGGTAGGCAAAAACGTTTTTAAAAAGATCCCTTTAACTGTTGCATATGTGTCTTCCCCTAACAATACGTTTAAAACCATTATACCTTTTGCCCTTGTGTAGCACGTAAAACAGAAGCAAGGTAGGTTGTTTTAAAATTATTTAAACCAGTGTCATAAAATACGGGGTAGTTATTCATTATTGTTTTGTGAAAAAGTTGATTTTTTTCCTCATCATCCTTTCATTGTTAAAATGTTAATATATGTACACACAATACATTGAAACCCCGCAATACATCTACACAAAAAATTTAATTTTACTTTCTGCCAATATTAACTATAACCTAAAACTTTACCACTGAATCCGGGTCCCATAAAAAAATTTTGTCTAAAGGGTCGGGTTATTTACAGTTTAAGTTTTTTTATTTAAAACTGTGTCTACAAAATCCCTGGTTCCCAAAACCCTTTTAAACCTTGAAAATATTTTCGACAATCATTAACACCTAAAGAAAATTTAAAAGGGCCTCCACGACGTAAATAAAATATAAAGAAGCAACAGAATAGAACCGAGTTTAGGGGGTTCCCTGAACTTACGTATAACCTTTAAAATATAAAATATTTCTTCAAAAAAATACATTCCTTATACTCGCCCCCTACAGTAACCCAAAATACACCATAAACCAACACACACAAATGCCCCACAAAACACACACACTCACACACACACACAAACACCACACCCCAAAGGCTGATTCCCCAGGACAAAAACCCAGTGCGGAACAGGATCCCCAAGAAAAACCATGGTTAAAGGGGGTCAAAAGGTTTAAAAGGGGGTATTCCTAGACAGAGACGAACAAAAACAAAACGACGCACGGGAGGGAGGACAAAAAAAGCAAAAGGAGCTAGGAAAGGAGACAAGGAGGGAACCAGAAAGGGGGTTTAACAGAGCAGGACAGACACAAGGGGCAAACACACACACAACTTCCTCAAAAACCCCACAACCAATCACCCCACCCCAAACACAAACTAAAAACCAAAAAAAACATTTTCCCCACCAACACCCCCCTAAAAATCCCACAGTATGCTACCGGGTTTCCCCTCCCACCCTCACGGGCCCCACAAACCACATTGTTGGAAAAAAAAACTAAAGGGTTATGGTACCCCAAACGCGAGGGAAAAAAAAATAAGGGTAGGGTGGCACGAAAAAGTCAAAGGGGCCCATCCCCGGGACAAAAAATTCTCCCGAAACCAAGCTTACATGTAGAAAACCCAATCCATTTTTTCCCAAGGGGATCCCCAATCCGAAAAAAAAAGACAGGGGGAAAACAGGGGGGTGGAAAAGTGGCCCCGCTGTTTAAAAACCGATGGAATTTTGAAAAACTGGAGAGGGGAAACAGCAAGAAACAAGCAAAAAATGGGGGAACCCCACTTCACTCTGGAGGTCCCAAGGTGGAAATTGCAGTGATGTATAACCCCCACAGAACAGCAAGGCCAAGGCAAGAAAATGATAAAAGAGCAATAGGGGCAATGGTTTACACATGGCTGCATTGGCCAAAAAGGAGCTCAGAAAAGTGGCAAAGCCCCCTGATCAGGTGATTTTAAAAACCACAAGAGATTGATTGGGAAATTTGGACCCAGGGGGCCAAAAAACAGGAGGCTAAGTTATGGAGGGGGTACGGAAAAACTTCATGAAACAACCCCTACAAGGAGAGGGGAAAGGATAAACCCAAGCAAACTGGACCTAGAAATTTCACCTTGAGAGTGCAATATTGAGGACATCACATATAAAAGGGACCCCTTGGGCCACGATCATGGGGTTTTAGCTTCGAATACCCCCCTTTAGAGCTACAAGGGGAAAGGGGGAAGCGGAAAGCCAGGATGAATGAAGCCAAACTACAAAAATGGGGACAAGAGGAATGGGGAATTTCCCTTTAAGGGGGTTCCCAAGGGGACAGAGAACGGGAGGGAAACCCCAAAAAGAGATGATGGAATATGTACAACAACGTGAAAGGAAGCAAAGGAATTTTTTGGTACCCAAGAAACCCGGGAAAAATAAAAAACCAGGATAAAGCCCAGGGTTTCCCCCAAAAGGGAAAGGGGGGGCAAAACCCAAATTGTGCTGGGGAAGGAAAAATATAAAAAGGCAAAGGACCCGGGAGAATAAGGAGAGCATCGTGGGCCGGGAAATGAAATGCACAGATAAAGGGGCCCAAAAACACAATATAAAACCCCCTAGCAGCGAAAGCCAAACCCTGACCCAAGGGCTTTAAAACCGCCACATCGGGAGGAAACAACATTCAAGGACCGGGTAATCAGGCTAAAAAAGGGAAAGGAGAGAAAACAAAAATTTGACTGGTAAAGTATGTGAGGAACTCAAGAAAATTCAAAGTTTCAAAAAGAGGAGACAGGGGGGACCCAGAAAGACGGAGGGGTGGGGCACACCACCAATTGTTTGGACAAAAAAAACCACAACGGAAGAAGTGAAGAGGCTTCTGAGTGAGCTAGATACCTCAAAGCAAGGGGCCCGAATAACATCTCCCCAGGGAAATCCTGAGAAGGGACCCGGGTGCTATGTGAAACCCCAACAAAAATTATTCAAACTTTCAAT
Organism: Cherax quadricarinatus; assembly: GCF_026875155.1. Taxonomy (NCBI): domain Eukaryota; kingdom Metazoa; phylum Arthropoda; class Malacostraca; order Decapoda; family Parastacidae; genus Cherax; species Cherax quadricarinatus. The sequence continues at coordinate 14,876,576 of NC_069486.1, read as the reverse complement.
CGAAACGGGGAAATTGCCTGAGCCCAAGGAAAACAGAAAAAATGAACCCCATTTTTAAAAAAAGGGAAAACAAAAAGAAGCACAAAACACAGACCAGGGGTCACTGACAGGTAAAGTTCCCAAAATCGGAAAAGAAAAAAAGGGAGAAGAGTGGTGGAACACCTAAAAGGAAAAGACTCATCAACAGCACCCAACATGGTTTCAGGGAGGGGAAATCCTGTAACACAAACCTACTGGGGTTCTAGGACAGGGGTAAACAGCAGTAAGACAAGAGAGAGAGGGGGGGGTGGTTTGCATTTTTTTTGGACTAAAAAGAAGGCTTTGACGTTTTTCCCCACACAAAGATTAGGGGCAAAAACTGGAGGACCAAGCAGGGATAACAGGAAAAGGCACTAAAATTTGGATCAGGGAAAACTTGTCAGGAAGCCCATCAGTGAGTCATGGTACGGCGGGGGTGTTAGAGGGGGCCCTGTGACCAGGGGGGCCCCACGGGGGTCACCCTTAGGACTATGCTGTTTCTGGTATTTGTAAATGAAAAAGACGGAAGGAATAGATTTCGAAGTGCCCCCGTTTGCAAGAAGGGGAATTTTGGGATGAAAAGAATTCATTTCGATCGAAGACCGGGCAAACTAAAAAGGGGATTGGCCCGGGTGCAAAACCGGGCCCAGCAATTGGCTCCTTGATTTAAACCCCCCCCCCAAAAAGCAAATTTTTTTAAAATTTTTGGGAAGGGCAAAGAAGACTGCAGATTTATACAGTCTAGGGGGCCAGAGACTAAAACCTCGCTCAAGGAAAAAAAATCTTGGGTGAGTATAACCCAGGTAAAATCTCCTGAAACCACATAACCAAGTAACTGCGCACCAAAATGGGCGCCTAGCAACCTCAGAACACTTTCCGACATCTTAATAAGGAATCTTTCAGGACCCTGTACACTGTGTACATTGGGGGCCCATATTGGATAGGGCCGGCACCAGTTGGGAACCCCAGACCTACCCCAAGCACGTAAAAAAAAACTGGAAAAAGTGAAAAGGGTTTCGAAAACCCGACGTCCCAAGCTAAGGGTATTCCTTACGAGAAGAGGTTAAGGGAAATAAAACCTAAACGAAAACCGGGAGGACAAGGGGTAAAAGGGGGGGACTGTTTCCCGACATACAAAATACTGAAAAGGAAATTTGGGACAAGGCGGACAAAAAAACGGGTTTGTTCCAGAGAGGGGACATAGCAACGGGGGGTTTTCACATTTTAAATTAAAAGACACAGATAATCCAGGGCCCTTTAAGGAAATTTTCTTCACCCACAAAAGAAACCCCAGGAAGTGGAAAAGTTTGGGAAGCGATGTAATGGAGGCAAAACCCAATACATATTTTAAAACAGAGGTATGATGAAGCCACGGTTCGGGGAATTGACGTTTACGACCATAAAAGGGGCGGGGCCGGGACTTTTGAACGACCCCTGAAACCCCAATTTGGTGAGTACCACACACAAAACACACAAAAACCCCACCACACACACACACACACACACACACAAAAAAAACACAAAAACCACACTACACACACACCCAAAACCCCACACACACACACACACACCCACAAAACCCACAAAACACCCACACCACACAAAACACACACACACAAACACACACACTACACACACACACACAACACACACACACACACAACACCACACCAAACACACACACACCCACAACCACACACACAACACACACACACAAAACACCACACACAAAACAAAAAACACACACCCCACAAACACACACACACCACACACACACACAAAACACACACACCCAAAACACCCACCCCACACACAACACACACACACACACACAAAACCCACACACACACACAAAACACACACCCCCCACACACACACAACACAACAACCCCACACACACACCACACAACACACACAACAAAACCACACACACCAAACAAACACACACAAACCCCCACACACACACACACACAACCAAACCCACACACCCCACACACACACACACACCCAAACACCCACCCCACACACACACACACACACACACAACCACCCACACACACCACCCCACACCCCACAACACCCCACACACACACAACACACTGTAAACAAGCCTCAAAAGGGTTTACATATTCTGCAAACCAATTTTCCCCCAACACTACAATGTTATACATTCCACACACTTCCCAAATACATCCCCCCCCCCCCCTAAACCCAATGCTTTTGGGGAAAACCAACCAAACCCTGTTAAACCCCATTCTCCCCCACCCACCAGGGGCCCATAAACCCCCCAGGGGCTTTGGTAAACCCCCCAGGCAAAGGGCACCACACGGTCCCAAAAGCTAAAAAAACCCTCGACACTAATTTCTCAATCCCCCGGGGAGACTGTTCCCCAGTGTACGGGCCAATAATTTTTTTCCTAATCAAAGTTCTATACAACGTAGCCGCCAGGATACTTCCATATCCCTCCTTCCTCCCCGAAAAGCCCACATGAAAAATAAAATAATCAAAAACAAACCCCCAGCTTCGCTTTCTTGGTTTTCATAAAACCACTCAAGTCAAAAAACAACGCCCCCCATTTCCGAAACCTAACTGTTAAAACCCGTTTGCACAATTAACACATGATTTAGTCCCCGCCGCAACCCCTCAAACACCCACATAAATGCAGTTTTTCGTCCCAACCCCCAAAAACCTAAAAGGCCCATCCTCCACCCCTTTCCAAACATAACATACCAAACTAGAATTTCCCTATAAAAATTTTACATAACCTCTGTTTCCCCCGGAGCGAAGCGTAATTTTGCAAACAAACCCAAAAGTTCCCCCAGCCCTACACAGGATTAAAAAAAACAAAAGGAGCCCCTTTTATCTCTCATCAACACTTTAAAAAAAGAAACCCAAAAAAATGGAAAAAAAGGAAAACTGCAAAAAGGCCTACGGGCCCCGGGAAAGCAGGCCCAAATTCCTTTTCCCCCCGATTAGCCCAATGACCCACCCCTTTCGGAAAAAGCCCAATGACCCACCCAGTCTGGTTTACCTTCACTCCCCGGATAGCATGGCAAACCCCAACCCCCCCCACAAGCTAGTCAGGTCCAACTCACACCCACCCACAAAACCCCCTCAAGTATTTTCTAACCGTTTTTAAAACTACAAAAAGTTTTAGCCTCATAACGTACTCGGGGGTTTGTTCCCCCTCAACCACAACTCTTTACCAAACCCCGTGCTTTCCTATAACCTTCCTGAAAACTGAATTTTTCCAACGAAACCATTGCTGCGAGTCCTGCCCTTTTTCTGGGAAAAAATTTAGCCCCCGCTATTTACAAACCCCTTTATTTATTCCCGTTTTCCCCTTTATAAAACCTCGGGTATATCCTCCCAATTCTACTCTTTCGAGAGAGTGAAAATTCAGGTCCTCAGTCTATCCATAGATCATCTTTGGGAAACCTCCCTGTCTTTTCAAGAGCATTTATACCATTCTGTAATAAAGGTGACCAAAATTGAGCAGCATAGTCTAAATTGGCCTAACCCCAAAGGGTAAATAGGTTGAAGAACAACCCCGAGGACTTCCCAATTTTTTAACCTAGAATTTAAGCCAAAAATTCCCCGTTTGCTTTATTGCGAAAAACTAAGGGACGGGTTTTCCCTTGGTTTTTGATTAAAACAAAACCCGGGGAAACCCAAAACCCTTTTTGCAAAAACCCTTTGTAAAAAAAAACTACAAAAATTTAGTTTATATGGCCCCCATGGGGTTTTTTTCCCCGGCCAACAATTTTTAACTTTTCATTTGTCCAAAATTAAACTTATTAATTTTTCCCGGGTTTTCTCCCCGACATTTACCCCCCCTCAAAAAGCCAAATCTCGAAAATCTATCCCTCGAAATCTCTTTAAATAACACAAACATACACCCCCTCAAGACTTTGAATGGGCCCCCGCCGCAGTACTGTCCTTTTAACAGCACACGTTTTTGAAAAATAAATAAAACCCCCAAAAATTTCCCCCCCCTCACTGGCGCAGGGCTTTTCCCCCCCACAACCTTCACACTTTGAGGACCACAAAACCAAAAATCCCCTTTCCCTGAATCCTTTGTAAAACACCTCGAGTTTAAAGGGGAAAAAACCGGGTGCAACTTAAAAAATACCTTACTGTACAGGGGGGTATTTTAAAAATAATGTTTTCTCGCACGAGTGGGTTAAAAATAAGGTGAGAGTTCTTTTAATCGATTTAAAAGGTTAAATTTTCCCCTCCCTTCCAAATTTTTTACCCTCTCCACCTCTCTATAACAAACCCCAACACAATTCCCAGATTTTAATGATTGCTCCACGTTTTATCGTTGATGAGCAGCCCCATCCCTACGGTGTTTTCCCCCTTTACCAAGACCCAATTTTCTTTGATTTATCTACGGTTTTACTTCCCTAAATGCACACCTTCCCCCAAAATTTCCAAAATACCCGTTCCCGTGCGATAGGTTTTTGTGGGGGTTTGTTCCCTAAGAACTGCCGATTATCAGAAAAGGGACTGCAAAAATATTAACGAATGTACCGAAAAACGAGGGGGTAACAAGATGGTACCGGTGGACATTTACTTAAGGAAATAAACAAAATCATCCCCAGTGAAAAAAAATTTTTTTTCCTCACATCCCCACCGCAGACAGCATACCCACATGGGGAAAAACCCGGGAAGGGGCTGCCAAATACCATCCACACGGACAACAAAAAACCCTCATCTCCCCTAATTTTCCATTCGGGGATACCCAAAAAAGAAACCCTGACGTACCCACTAAAAAGGGGCCCCAAACCCCCTTTTTTAAAAGAAAAAGTTTGACAATGCGTCACGTCCTAACTGGGAATCTTCAGATCTCCTTTCATCCCTTTGGGGGTTATACACTTCTAAAAAAAACTACATCCACCTTTTCCACAAAAAAACCCGCAAACCATCTCCTCTTTGCCCCACACATATCCATAAACATTAATGGTCCCTACATTGAAGGAAGGTTTAAGGTGGTTTAAAATTTTGCTGACTGAATTTGCCTTTTTCACTTTCAGCCACACCCCTATAACCACCTTTTCCAGGGACCAAAATCTCTGGTTTTTTGGGTTTCCCTTTTGGGATTTTTGATTTTTGGGGCCCTTTCCCAACCCCCAAAAAACCCGCTATGTCTAAACCCCAACATTTTACCCGCCCCTGGGGTTTGGATTAAAACCTCATCGGAAAACAGGGTGCTGTCGCTTGGGGGTTTCCGAACCCCGTTCCCCAACCACACACTGTCACCACCTGGAGGTTTTCCGGGGGTTATTCCCCGGGGGGAACGCCCCCGCGGGGCCCCTCCCCCGGGGGCAAAAAAAAAGGCCCCTTTTCCCCATGGGTCAGGGCCTGATCAAATAGGGGTTACGCTGGCCGCACGCATCCGACGTAAAACCACAGCCCGGGTGATCCCACCCACTTCAGGGAAACGTTCCCCCTCTCTCTTGAAGGGGCCCCCGGGGTTTTTTTTGGCAATTTTCCCCTAATGCCCTTATGGGGAGGGGTTGAACAGTTTTTGGGCCCCCCGGGCACTTTGGTGGTTTTTTTCTTAAATGTACCAATGGCGCCCCTACTTTTTATTGGCGGCATTTTGCATCGCCTGCCAGTCTTTTCTTTCGTATGGAAATGATTTTTGTGTGCAAAATTTTGGGGCCATTCCTTCCCAAAATTTTTTCCCAAATGTAGATTAAAGATATATCTCTCCCCCCTGCGTTTCCCAAAGAGTACAAATCAAGTGCTTCCAAGCGTTCCCATAAATAAAGGTGCGGGGCCGAAATTAAACGTTCAGTAAAGGATCTCTTACCTCTCTAGAAACGCGAATTTTTTCACCTGCTTTGTATGGAGATGTTTTAATTTTAAGCAGTATTCCAGCCTAAGAGAAAAGGATTTGAAAAGGATCATCCCGGGCTTTGGGATTTTTCTCGTTTTGAAAGTTTTCATTTTCCTCCAAACAATTTTTTTTGCACGTGCGATCGTGGCAAATTGTTATCCTTGAAAGTTGGGATCCTCAACATTACCTACCCCAGGTCCCTTACCTTATTTTTTTTCCCCCTAAAAATATGGCCGAGTCCCTATTTTAAAACCCGTTCTAAATTATTTCCCTCCATTTTCCATAACGGGGTAAATTGGAATTTGTCCTCATTGAACATCAAAATTTTTTTTACCCCTTGCCCCTGGGAAAAAATTTTTTTTATAACTTCTTTTGGGGGTTAACCGCGTCCTCAGGCAGAAGAAAGCCTCAAGGGGACCTAGTATTTATCCCAAAGGAAAATTTCGGTGGTGTGGTGTATTCTCCGGTTTTTGTCTGTATGGGGGAAGGAAAAAGATGGGGGCAGTACTGTTTCCTTGTGGAACAGAGCCTCACTAAAAGGCAGCCTCCGGGTTTAAAATTTTTTGACCACTACTCTTTGTGTTCGATTTGTTTTGGAAGTTTAAGATTTCCCCAAACCCCCCTTTTTCCCCTCATTCCTTTAGCACTATTTTTTGGGGTATTACGGCCCCTGATCGCATTTTTTCAAAAGCTTTTGCAAAGTCTGTGTATAAAAACATTTTGCATTCTGATTTTTTTTTCCAGTCATCCAAGGCCATGCATAGTGTTTCCCAAATTTGGGAAGGGAGGACGACCCCCCTGAACCCCTTTTTGCCCTGGATTGTGCAGATTTTTGGGGAAACCCGGGGATTTTCAACCGCTTCTTAGCACTCTTTCAAAGATTTTTTTTGATGTGGGATTCAGAGCTATTGGTTTTAAAGTTTTTTTACTAATCTTTTTCTCCACCTTTATGGGGGGGGCTATATCCTTGTTTTAAGTGACGGGGGAAATTTTACCCATTTTCCAAGCCCTCCCCAAAATTTTACTTAGGGCACGCAAGAGGGTTTTTTTTTCATTTTTTTAATGAAAACAGAGTTCCACAGTCTGGGCCCGGGGGAGAGGGGCATAGGCCAAAGTTTTAATGGCTTTTTTTGAAAACTATCGGAGTTAGGGTAAAGGTCGGAAATCGGCATACATTTATGGGGGTTTTTAGGCTCATTCATGAAGAAAACATTTGGGGGGTCCCATCCTCCCCGACCGAATTTGGGTTTCCTAAACCCAGAGTCGACGGGGGTTCAATATTTCACCTTTATTTCCCCCTTTTTTTCGTCTGTGTAAGTCCCATCCTTCTGAGTAAGGGGGCCCCATACTAATGTGGGAATTTTTCCCCTTTTTTTTTGGGGGATATGAAAAAAAATATTTTGAATTTCTTTCAAATTTTACTAATAGCTTTTTAAACTCCTCCTCCTCTCCTGGGTTTCCCGTAAGAGTTTATTTTGCTTAAGTTCGATAGATTCCACTTCCCGGTCAGCGCCTCCCTTCGTGAAACAGATATTCTAGCACTCCTGAGGGCTCATTAAATCTTCGTCCCTCCCCTTTTGTAAGGGAGCGTCTTTTTCCTTTCCCGTTTTTCCCCCTGCCCCCTTCTTAAAGGGGAAAATCCTAGAACATGCTTTTGGGTACCAGGCAGTTGACCCTTTTAAGGCAAATGGTTTTTGGGGCCCTGTCAATTTTAAAAACATCTTCCCAACATGTTTTCCCTTTTGGACAAAGGGTTTTCCTGGGCCCCCGTTTATGTTCTTGGGTTTTTTGAAATTGTATTTTTTTTGAGACACCCTCACAGGTACATCATTCTGTTTTCAGGAACCCCCAAGCATGTACGTCTTGGGCTTCCCATTAGATTTTGATCCCAAATTTGTTTGTTTTTGATATTCTTTTTCCCCTTATCAGGGCCTCTTATTTGTGAAGAAAAGGCAAGTGTTTTTTTCTAGTCTTGTTGGGTCCCCCTTTTCTCTGGGTTAAGGTGTGTTTTTCGCAGAGCTTAGAAACTCAAGTGGTTGGGGGACCTTTTATCTTGGGGCTACCCCCCCGGGGATTGTTTTTAGCTAAACATTATTTTTCAAAATTTTTCCAATTTTTTATGCCTTAGGTTGAAAACACCAACAAAAATGTTTTGGGGGTGGACTGGAAGGTTTTCCCAAAAAGAAAACGATTTTTAGTAGCTGTTCCTTGAACCGGGTTGGGGGGTTTTCCCTCTGGTGGCTTGATACAAAACCCCAATGAAATAGGTTTTGGTTTTCCCATCTTTATTGATAGAACTTCAACTACCTCATTTGGGGGTGTTCAGCAAAATCCGTGCAGATAAGGGGCTCTTGACATCGGCCAAAACCCCCCCTTGTTTCCTGGGTTTTTTTTTTTGTCCCCATCAAAAAAGGGGTTTTAACCACTTTCCATATTTCACTTTTCCAAAATGATCTTTTTGTGGGGTCTCGTGAAGGCTGCAAACATTCATTAGACCCACTAAAAAATCCACTGATAAAAAATATTTTTTGTTGGTGGATGGCTTTAAGGCCCCGTATATTAGCCCAAAAATGAACCCAGGTTGGGAAATTTTGTGTTTGTTGGGGCGAATTTTTTTATTTCATCAGTATTGTAATAATTTTTGGGGGCCCTGGGTGGCCACCCGGGTGCGCCTCCATTCCCAAAAAGGCTCCAAGGGGGGACTATTTTTGTTTTTTTCCTTTCCCCCTTTTTTTTTTCGTTTCCTGCCAAATAAAAAAAAACACCTGGGGTTGGGTTTCGTAGCTACTATTGTTTTTTTTTTGTGGGTCCTGTGCCTTTCCCGGTCCCTTTTTAAAGGATGCCCGGGAATTTGAAGTTGTAAAAACTGCTTCGGGGGAAACCGGGGGAGTGGCCAAATTTTTGGGGAAAAAAGTACAGGAAAAAGAAAGACACACTCCTTTAGACAGGGGTCGCTTAAAATTTTTGGGGGTGGTCCCAAAATAGCATGTCCCCTTTTTTTTCCCCCGTTATTCCAAAGCTTACAGATGCCCCAAGCATAAAAATTTGCAAAAAATTCACCTTTGGGGGTTTAGAATTGTTGGGAGGTTTTGTTGTCCCTTTTTCTGCAGGTTCTGGGACTGCAAATATAAAACCTCAGTATCCAAAGCCAGGGCCACCCCCCCCCGGATTTCCCTCGCCCTTTCCCCCCCGTAGAGGAAGGGGGATACTCCCTCCCCAACATCTGTTAAAGTGGGCCACGGTCTTGTGCAATTTATGGTTTTATAATTTTCTTTTTTTTGGGTGGTTTGGGGAGGGTTTTCCCCAAGGGGAAATCCGGGGGTGGCAGTAAAGGGGGGGGGGCTGGGGCGGGTTTAGCACTGGGGGTTTTGGGGGGTGGGGCTTTGGGGCTGGGGCCCGCACCAACACCCAGGGTAAAGGGGGGGATGCCTGGGGGAGGCCCTTGGGGCCCCCCCCCATCACGTGGGTTTTTTGCTAAGGGCGGGGGTTCTGGCTTAAACACCATGTGGTGACTAATAAATTTCGAGTCACTGTTGGGTATTGGGCATTCTGCATTTTTTGAACACTATCTCTTTTCCCCCCATGTTTAAAATTTTTGGTAACATCCAAGAGGTCATCCTTTTTTTCTTTTTAAATTTTTTTTCATTTATTACTCTCCTTAGGACCTTTCTGATACCCCCCAAAGTTCTACATCTTTATTGCACAAAACCCGAAGCCCTTGCATTTTTGAGGCATTTTTTGAGGCTGGTTTTTAGTCTAGTACAAGAGAAATGGTTTTAGAAAGCATAGGTTGCATTGTTTTTGGAAATTTCCCCCAAGGGTTTTTTTTACATGTCCCCCCAGATTAAAGCTGTTTCTGAAATCCGGGCTGTTTTCCTACTACAAATGTATCCAAAGAAGAAAACGATTTTCCCCTTTTCCTTTCTCTTGCCGGTGCCAGTAATATGCCAAAATGTATTTTAAACGAACCAAGTTTGCAATGGGGTGGTGGGGTAGGGTGGGTTTTAGGTGGGGGGTGGGTGTAGGGGGGTGGGGTTTTGGCCGGGGGGGGGTGGTGGGCAGGGGGGGTGGGGGGTGTAGGGTTTGGGGGGTTTTTGTAGGGGGTTGGGGGGTCAGGGTGGGGGCAGGGTGGGTTAAGCCCACCCTTGCCCCCACTCCACACATCACTTAAAGGGCCCACGCTAACTTCCCCCCACACTTCTAAGGAAAAAATTATTCCCTGTTTTGTAGAGGGAAGGTCGTAATCAAAAATTTTTGTATGCCCGGGGATTCCCTGCACCCCAACAACTACCATCACTTTGTTTCAAATCTTATGACTAAAGTAGTTCTTTCCGTTATTCCCCCTTCACTGGAAACCCCGGGCAATTTTTCCCCTAGTGGGCCCTTCCCTTTTAAATATTCCCCCTTTTTTTCACTGTATATTGGGAGGGGTAACCCGGTTTTTATGCTTTAAAAATTTTTGTATGCTGAAATTTCCCTGCACCTCAATTCAACCATACTCGTTTCAATCCCTTTTGACTAAAAGTATTTACTTAACCCTTTTTAACACTTCAACGGGCCTCTGGGAATAAATTCGCTTGGCCAGTCCCCTTGTAAAATACCCCCCTTTTTAACACCCAATATTGTACGCTAAACTTGGGGATAATTTAGATTTAAAACCCTTTTCTACAATTTAGTTTACTATGCACGCACCTATAAAACCTTGTCACTCCCCTATTTTACTTAAAAGAAAGATAGATCATATTTGTTTTATTTTCCACTTGTGGGCCCCCCACCCCCCGGGAATAATTCCCCTATGCTTGGTCAGGTTCTATTTCCCCCCGGTAAAAACCGGGTTTTTCCCCCCGGGACTCTCTATGTGACACAAATCCCTATTTTCCCTTTTTTTCGGTTCACTTTAAAATTCCTTTTTTTGTTTGTTCAAAGGAATATCACTTTATGGTTTCCCACGCTTAATTTTCCGCTTTTTGGGTTTTTTCCACTGCCATCAAAAACACGCAGTTTTTTTTACGGGGCACAAACGCGCGACTGTCCCCCTTTAAAGGTCAAAAAGGCACCCCTGAAACCACCCATTTCACACCACATTCACCTCCACCCCACTCAGCCCTTCCCTGGCTCCCGCTCCACAGAAGCAAGGGAAAGGGTTCCCCCCTGTCCCCCCACAAAGGCCCCGCCACACGCCGGACCCCAAATTTTCCCCCCTTCCCGGTTTACCGACGCCCGGGCCAATGGGGAAGGACTTTCTCCAACCCCTTCCAGCTCTGGGTTCCCAGGGCTCCGTCCGTGCCTGAACCTTTTCCCCTTTGCCCCTTTGACACTTTTTTCCCCCTCAAGGTCAGCCCCCTCCTCCACGCGAAACCCCCCAGAGTATCTTTGGGGGCCCCTGCCTTCAGGACCGCGGGGGATCCCCATGGCCGGGGGCGACTGTTCCCGTCTTTGAAAGGGCAAAAAATATCAACTGGCGGGCCGTCTTACGAGGACACTTCATCCCCTGTGTGCATACCCCTCGCAAATCCTACAGGTCCTTTGTTGTTTTAAAAGTGGATAAACCCTTAGATCCGTTCCGAAAAACTGGCAGGAAAAACTTAGGAAGGCAAATGGGGTACTTTAGAGACATTTTGAAGGTAAGTCCCCACAGGGAAACCTGCCAAACACGGCCCTTCCCCCAAAGCCCCCCCTGGTTTTCCCCCAAAAAAAAAAAAAAATGTAACTTACAAAACGAATTTAAACTTGCTGTAAGCTATCTTCGGTTGCCCCCAAACGGCACATTACCATTCACCCCGAGAGTGTAATTTGTTTGGGCAATCCACCACCGCACCTGACATCGCATTCACCTCCATCAAAAGTCTTTAAATTTTGTCAACCACCTCTTTGTAACCTGAAAACAATATCAACTTGACAAACAGTCGTTTAGACGTTTTTATTCGCTACACCGTAGAGATCCCCATCGGGTTTCCTGTCTCTAATTTATGGCAGTAGTATGAGTTTGCCAAATCAATGGGTTTTTCCAAAATCCCCTTTAAAAAGTTCAATTCCGACAGTGTTACACATTTCCCCAAACCCCGTTCTCACGGGGGAAACCACTCGGGGAAAATTTTAGGAGCCCCTGAAAGCACATCCACTCAACTGCGGTCTAGGGGGCCATGACACAAAGGTGGGGTAGTGCAACTATGGGGATTTGGGGGGGTGTTGAAAAAGGAAAGGGAAAAGTTTAAAAAAATGCCCTTATTTTTATGTGGGTCAGAAGTTTGTGGCTATAGGGGGGTGGGAGCAGGAGGGAAAAAAGGGGTGATTGGGGGAATATGAGTAGAGTGCGATAAAAGAGAGAAAAAGGGAGCTTTTTCAGAGGGTTTTAAAAAAACAGAAGTGGGTATAAGAAAGGCAGGTTTATGGAGAGTACAAGAAAGGTGAATGGGGATTACAAAAAGGGGAAACAAATGAAAAGAGTGGGGAGCACTGTCAAAAATTTTGCCCGAGAAAAAAGTAAAAAATTTGGAGTGAAAAAAACCAAATTATAAACAACTTATAAACCACCACAAATAGCAGTGGTGGTTTATAAGTCATATTAAAGGGCTTTTTTAATCCCAGGGTGGTTTTTTAAGTCAAGTAGTCCCAAATGGCGTTTTTTTAAGTCTAGTAGCAAGTGGTCGTTTATAATCAAATGGGGGTTTATAAGTCCCAGTAACTATGCTCCCTTTTAAAAACTAGTGGTGGTTTATAATCTATAAAACCCAGTGGGCGTTTTTAAATCTAGTAGTCAGTGGTGGTTTAAAATCCCTTTTTTCAAAAGGTGGTTTATAAATCTAGTATCAAATGGTGGTTTTAAGTCTAGGGAATCTAATGGTGGTTTTTAAGTCAGTATTCTAAGGGGGTTAAAAGTCAGGTTCCATGGGTTGGGTTTTTCATCCTTTGGGGCAAAGGGGGGTTTTATAATCAAGAAATCTAGTGGGGGGTTTTTTAAATTTTAGAGTCCCCAGTGGTGATTTATAAGTCTAGTGGGAGTTTATAAGTCAAATGGTGGTTTTTAAGTCTAGGAGTCTTATGTTTATCAGTAGGAGTCAGTGGTTTATAAATCTAGTAGTCTAGTGGTGGTTTTATAAATCTAGTAGTCTAGAGTACTGGGACCTCTGCTACTTCCGATGGCTGGCGAGAATCCAGGTTCGATCCCAGGTATGGTGCAGCATTGTTCGCTGATATTTTTATTTATGTATATATATTTTTTAATTAACACATCGGCTGTTTCCCACCAAGGTACGGTGGCCCGAAGAAAGAAAAACTTTCACCATCATTCACTCCATCACTGCCTTGCCAGAGCCACACTTACACTACAGTTATAAAACTGCAACATTAACACCCCTATAGTATACATATATTTATAGATAACATATCAGTGACAACCATAGTAACGTAACTACTAACACTAACATTGTTCTAACAAACTAACAAATACACAAACACACTTGTCGCACAGGACAAAAAAATAAAAACATGACGTACAACGAAGAGAATAAAAATATCTAGGAAACTACACAGAACGATGCATGTGTTAGCAATAGCCTCTAATCTTCCTTATGAAGAAAGTATTGAAGACTCTTAAGTTACATTCACTTGTTAGACGAAGAATGAGGGAAGACCTGATCGAAGTGTATAAGTGGAAGATAGGTATTAATAAAAGGGGATATTAATAAGGTCTTGAGGATGTCTCTCCAAGAGAGAACCCACAGTAATGGATTTAAATTAGATAAGTTTAGATTTAGAAAGGATATAGGAAAGTATTGGTTTGGAAATAGGGTAGTTGATGAGTGGAACAGTCTACCTAGTTGGTTATTGAGGCTAGGACTTTGGGTAGTTTCAAATCTAGGTTGGATAAGTACATGAGTGGGAGGGGTTGGATTTGAGTGGGACTTTCACATCAGAGCTTATTTCTTGGGTGGCACTGAAAATTGGGTTGGGCAAATGTTTTGTTGGTGGGATGAATTGTAAGGGACCTGCCTAGTATGGGCCAGCAGGCCTCCTGCAGTGTTCCTCCTTTCTTATGTTCTTATGTTCTAATGACGTCTCTCTCAAGTTAGAGCAACAAGTTAGCGACATCATGTACCGGAAGTTACTGTGTAGTTATGTTGTGATTCAGTGAGGCAAGAATGCTGCGTTCAAGTTATGTTGGGATACAGCTACTGGGATACAGGAATCCTGTAGTGGGAAAAAGATTGTTTTCTTTGTATTATCCCTTCAAGGGAGGTTCCTTGATTTTGGTGAGGGCTCTTGATCTAGGGAATTGGATCTGTGCTCCAGTTCCCTGAATTAAGCCTAAATGCCTTCCATCCCCCCATAGGCGCTGTATAATAGCTACGGGTTTAGCGTTTCCCATAATAATAATAATAATAATAATAATAATAATAATAAAATAATAATATATTATATTATTATTATTAATTATTTTAATTTTTATATATTTTACAAGATGTTGACGGTAATAAATTTTTCCCCTGGACAGGTTTTCTTGGGTCGTCCGGTAATGTTTACTGTCCACCAGTGTGGTTCCCAATTTTTAATTTTTTTTAGAAAAGGGGAAAAAGAGGCATCAAAAAATAAGC
>NC_069486.1:14835894-14861619 GCF_026875155.1 Cherax quadricarinatus | reverse complement strand
GTCAAAAGGGAAATCCGGGGCCCTTAAACAGGAAAGGCCCAATTGGGATCGGAATTTGGAAAGCCCTCCGAAAAAAAGAAACTGGAAAAAAGGGTAAAGGGTTGAAACCGTGCCCGGGCAAGGGTAGCCCCTAGAAGAGGTTAGGGAAATTGAGACATGGAGGAAAGATTTAAAAGGGCCTGTCCAAATAAGTAATTGAGAAGAATTCAATTCGATCGAAGACCAGGAGAACTACAAAGGGATCTGAACAGGCTGCAACCTGGTCCAGCAATTGGCTCCTTGAGTTCAACCCCACAAGTGCAAAGTCTGGAATATTGGGAAGGGCAAAGAAGACTGCAGACTTAGTTACAAGTCTAGGGGTCACAGAGACATAACAAACTCGCTCAAGGAAAAAGATCTTGGGTGAGTATAACACCACAGGTAAACATCTCCTGAAACGCACATCAACCAAGTACACTGCGCAGCATATGGCGCCCTAGCAAACCTCAAAACACATTCCCGACATCTAATAAGGAACGTTCAGACCCTGTACACTGTGTAACAATTAGGCCCAATGAGTATGACGCAACCAGTTTGGAAACCCAGACCTCAGCCAAGCAACTAAAAGAAACTAGAGAACAAGTGCAAAGGTTCGCAACCAGACTAATCCCAGAGCTAAGAGGTATGTCCTACGAGAAGAGTTAAGGAAATCAACACTGACGACAACTGGAGACACAAGAAAGGGGGACATGATACCGACATACAAAATACTGAGAGGAATTGACACAGGCGGACAAAGACAGGAGTTCCAGAATGGACATAGCAACAAGGGGTCACAGTTAGAAGTTGAAGACACAGATGAATCACAGGACGTAGAAAGTATTTCTATCAGCCACAGAGTAGCCAGAAGTGAGAAAGTTTGGGAAAAAAAAAAAAAAGCGAGTAAGGAGGCAAGGATCACATACATAGCTTTAAGCAAGAGGTAGATGAAGCTCACGGTCAGGGAGAGTGACGTAGTAGCGACCAGTGAAGAGGCGGGGCCAGGAGCTATGAATCGACCCCTGCAACTTCAACTAGGTGAGTACACACACACACACACACACACACTGTAAACAGAGCCTCATGAAGGTTACATATTCTGCAAACCAACTTTCAACACTGCAATGTTATGCATTCCACACACATCCCACATACATCCCCCCCTCCCCCTGAAACTCTAATGCTTTGGAATACCAACCAAACCCTGTTACCCTATTCTCCCCACCCACCAGGAGCCCAGTACCCACCAGGAGCTCGGTACCCACCAGGCACGGGCTCCACCACGGTCATAATGCTAACAAACCCTCGACACTAATACTCAATCCCTGGTGAGACTGTTCCCCAGTGTACTGTCCAATAATTTCTTCCTACTCAAAGTTCTATACAACTTAGCCGCCAGGATACTTCCATATCTCCTCCTTCCTCACGAAAAGCCCACATGATATAAATATAATCAACAACAACATACGCCGCAGCTCTCGCTGCTGTATCAGTAACTCCACTCAAGTCTAAACACAACGCCCTCAATACCGAAACATAACTGTTACCTGTTAGCACAATTAACACATGAGTGAGTCATCGCCGCAACCCCTCATAACACCCACATAAATGCAGTCTCGTCAACTTATACATAACCTCTCGTTCCCTCGGAGCGACGCGTAATTTTGCAAACAAACTCCAAATGTTCCCCCAGTCATACACAGGATATAAGGAAACTACAGGAGCCCTTATATCTCTCATCAACACTTTATAAAAGAACATAAGAACATGAGAAAGAAGGAACACTGCAACAGGCCTACTGACCCATGCAAAGCAGGTCCATGTCCTTCCCCCCGGATTAGCCCAATGACCCACCCTTGCAGATAGCCCAATGACCCACCCAGTCTGGTCACCTTCACTCCAGGATGGAGCATGGCACCAGACCCAGCAGCACATGCTAGTCAGGTCCAACTCACACCCACCCACACCCACTCATGTATTTATCTAACCTATTTTTAAAACTACACAACGTTTTAGCCTGAATAACTGTACTCGAGAGTTTGTTCCACTCATCCACAACTCTATTACCAAACCAGTGCTTTCCTATATCCTTCTGAATCTGAATTTTTCCAACTTGAAACCATTGCTGCGAGTCCTGTCTTGGCTGGAAATTTTCAGCACGCTATTTACATCCCCTTTATTTATTCCTGTTTTCCATTTATACACCTCGATCATGTTCCCCCTAATTCTACGTCTTTCGAGAGAGTAAAGATTCAGGTCCTCAGTCTATCCATGAGATCATCTTTGGCATCCTCCTCTGTACGTTTTCAAGAGCATTTATATCCATTCTGTAATACGGTGACCAAAATTGAGCAGCATAGTCTAAATGAGGCCTAACCAAGGATATATAGAGTTGAAGAACAACCTGAGGACTTCTATTATTTATACTCTAGATATGAAGCCAAGAATTCTGTTAGCTTTATTGCGAACACTAATGCACTGTTGTCTTGGTTTTAGATTACTGCTAACCGGAACTCCTAAATCCTTTTCGCAATCAGTAGTATTAAGATCTACATTATTTAGTTTATATGTCGCATGGTTATTTTCCTGTCCAACATTTAGAACTTTGCATTTGTCAATATTAAACTTATTAATTTTCCCGGCTCTCTCGCCGACATCATCACCCTCAACAGCCGTAATCTCGAAAATCTATCCCTCGAAATCTCTTAAGTAACACAGCATACACACGCTCAAGACTTTGAATGGCCCTGCATGCAGTACTGTCCTTTCAACAGCACACGTTTTCGAAGAATAAATAACCCCAAACTTCCCCTTCTCACTGGCAGCGTGATGACTCCCCTCCACAATCATTCACACTTTGAGGACCACAAGAACCTAAAAATCCTACCCTGAATCCTTCGTATCACCTCGGTAGTTAAAGGGTACACGGCTGCTACTTAACATACCTTACTGTACAGGAGGGTATTTACAATAATGTCTCTCTGCACGAGTGTTAAATGATAAGGTGAGAGTTCTTGTAATCGATTAACAGTGTTATTCTCAACTCTCTCCAAATTTGTTACCCTCTCCTCCTCTCTATATCACCCGCATACACAATTCCACAGATATTTAATGATTGCTCCACGTTCATCGTTGATGAGCAGCCCCAGTCCCTACGGTGTTCCCACTCACCAAGACCCTATATCTTAGATTTATCTACGTTCACTTCCATACTGCACACCTTCCCAAACTTTCCAACTACCCCTTCCAGTGCGATGAGGTTCGTGTGTTCGTTCACTAAGAACTGCCAGATGATCAGAAAAGGCAGCTGTCACGGTATTAACTGAATGTACCGTAATCGAGGATGTAACATGATGGTACCGGGTGGACAGTGACTTAAGGAAATAAACAAAATCATCCCCAGTGAAACAATTTTTAATCCTCACATCCCTATCCGCAGACAGCATACACACATGAAAGAGACGGTAGGTCTGCCAAATACCATCCACACGGACAACACCATCATCTCCCCTATTTTCACTACGGTGATACACAAACGACCATGACGTACCCACTAAAAGGGCCACACCCCCTTTTAAACGAACAGTAGACAATGCGTACACGTCATAACTGGGAATCTTCAGATCTCTTACATCTTTGAGGTTATACACTTCTAAAAAAAACTACATCCACCTTATACCTACAAATATATCCCGCAAACCATCTCCTCTTCGCTACCACACATAGTCCATAAACATTAATGGTCATACATTGAAGGGCTGGGTGAGGGGGGTTTATTGGCTGACTGATTCGGCCCTTTTGCACTTTCACCCCAACCCTATAACCCCCTTTTTCAGGTACCCAATCTCTTTTTTCGGGTTTTCCTTTGGCAGTGTGTTTTGGGCCTACAACCCCAGAATCACCCGCAAATTCTACCCACAACATTTTCCCAGGCCCTCGGGCTGGTATTAAAAACATACGGAATCAGATGTGTCGCTGCGAGTTTCCGAGCACACGTGTCCTAAAACCCACACTGTCACCTCCGGGGGTTTACCTGGAGGTTTTCCCGGGGGATCAAGCCCCCGCGGCCCGCCCGACCACCTCCCGATGGATCAGGGCCTGATAAACTAGGCTTTACGCGGGCCGAACGCCCCCGACGTACGAGCCACACCCCGGCTGACCCGGCACCGACTTGGGTATCTGTCCGCTCTCTCTTGAAGGCACCGGGGTTTTTTATTGGAATTTCCCCTAAGCTTGATGGGGCTGTTAAAACATTTTGGGCCCCGGCATTTATGGTTTTTTTTCTCTTAGTGTCCCAAGGGGCCCCCCTATTTTTTATTGGCGGCATTTTGCATCGCCTGCCCAGCTTTTACTTTAAGTGATTTCTGTGTGCGATTTGGGACCATTCCTTCCAAGATTTTTCCAAGTTAGATTATGTTTAAATCTCTCCCTCCTGCTTCCAACGAGACAAGTCAATGTTTCCCAAAAGCTTTCCCAGATTTAGGTGCTTGACAAACTTATACTGCAGAAAGGATCTCTGTACACTCCAATCTGCGATTTCCCTGCTTTGATGGAGTGTTAATTACAGCGTTTTCCCAGCCTGAGAGAAAAATGTTTGAAAGGGGATCACATGGGTTGGCATCTTCGTTTGAAAGTTCTCATTATCCATCCTATAAATTTTTCTTTGCACGTGCGATGTGGGGCATGTTGTGATCCTTAAAATGAGACCCTCAACATTACTATTTCCCAGGTCCCTTACTATTTTTTCCGCTTATTTATGGGGGGAGTCGAGTATCCCCTTGTTTATTTTACTCCTCCGTTTTCCAAACGGGTGTTGGAATTTTGTCCTCATTGAACATATAGGGGTTTACCGGCCACTGGAAAACTTTTGTTTAATCTTTTGGGGTTAAGGTTAGCGAGACCCTTGCAGACCTTTGTACATAAAAGGGTCGGGGGTGGGTGTTTCTCTGTTTTTATGTCTGATATGAGGATAAAATAAGAGGGGGCGGACTGGCCTTGTGGGGCCTTCACAGGCGCTCATGTTTCTTTCCTCCTTTTTGTGTTGATTTGTTTTGGGTTGGACCATCTCCCCCTTTCCCATATTCCTTTCACGTATTTTATGGGCTTTTTTCCAGATCGTTTTTCAAAATGTTTTGCAAAGTCTGTGTAATTACCCGCATTCTGATTTTCTTCCAGTGAAATCCAAGGCCATGTCATAGTGATCCAGGTTGTGAAGGGCAGGAGCGACCTGCCCGAACCCGTTGCCCGGGAGTGCAGTTTTTGGGGAATCCGGGTGATTTGCAATCCTGCTTTCTAGCACTCTTTCAAAGATTTTTATGATGTGGATGTAGAGCTATTGGGTCATATTTTCTTAGCTAATGCTTTGCGCCCCCTTTAGGAGTGGGCTATACCCTTTGTTTTAATGACTGTGGAATTTCCCCCATGTCCAAGCTCCTCCTCCATGTTACTTAGGGCACGCGGGGGGGGTTTTTTGCAGTTTTAATAAAAACAGAGTCCACGGTCGGGGGCCCGGGGGCTGAGTGCATGGCAGTTTCAAGGGTTTTTTCGAAATTATCGGGTTAGGGTAAGTGGGAAAAATCGGGCATACTTTAGGGAGTTTTGGGGCTCATTCATGAAAAAAATCTTTGGTCGTCGACCCCAGACCGATTAGTGGTTCACTAAAACAGATCGTACTGGATTTAAATATTTCACTCATTTCCTTGTTGTCGTCTGTGAAAGTCCCATCCGTCGAGAAAGGGGCCCCGATACTAGATGTGGTATTTCCCTTTTTTTTTTGGCATATGAAAAAAAATATTTTGTTTTCTTTCAATTTCATAATTTTTAAACTCCTCCTGCCTCTCGGGTTTCCCGTAAGAGTCATTTCTTAATTTTTATAGTTTCCACTTCCCTGGTCACGCCTCCCTTCGTGTATCAGTATTCTACACTCCTGGGAGCTAGTGACTCTTTCGTCTTTTGTAGAGGGAGCGCCCTTTTTTTCTTTCCGTTTACTCTGTCTTTTTTCTAGGGGGAAAAGCCCAGAACATGCTTCGGCTACCAGCAGTTATCCTTTCAAGGCACGGTTTTTGGGTCCATGTCATTTAAGACATCTTCCCAACATGTTTCTTTTGGACTGGGTTTACCCGGGCCCGTTGATGTTCTTGTTGTTGAAAATTTTATTTTTTGAAGACACCTTACAGTACATGCATTTTGTTTTCAGGACCCCTATGCATTACGTCTGGACTTGATTAGATTGTGATCGGGGTTAGTTTTTTTTTGATATTTTTTAGTCTCTTATCAGGGCCTCATTATTTGTGAAGATAAGGCAAGTGTTTTTTCTTCTTGTTGGTCCACTATCGCTGGTTAAGGTGTGTTTTTGCAGGACTTTGTACTATGTGTGTGGACCTTTCACTGCGCTACCTCCGGGGAAATTTTTTTCGCTATAAATTATTTGCTACATTTTTTCCATTTTTTATGCCCTTTGGGTTTAAAAAACCAAGCAGTAAGATGTTTTTGGGGTGGACTGGAAGGTTTTTTAAACGTAATCGATTTCATAGCTGTTCCTTGAATGTTGGGGGGTTTTTATCTGGGCTTTATACAACCACAAGACTAGGTTTTTTGGGTTTTTCGATCTTTATTGAAAACTTAAAATACCCCATTTGTGGTGTTCAGCAACTCCGTGCAAAAGGGACTCTTTGACATACAGGCCAACCCCCCTTGTTCCTGTTTTTTTTTGTCCTCTAAAAAATTGTAACCACTTATCCAATTTCACTGTCAAAGGATCTTTTGGTGAGTCTCTGTGAAGGCTGCAAACATTGATTAACTCCACTAAAAACCCCTGATAAAAAATATTTTGTTGTTGGGGATGGCTTAAGGCCCTGATATTAGCAAATATGAACGAGGTTGTATTCTGTGTTTGTTGGGGGATTTTGTTATTGGATCAGTAGTGTAATAATTTTGGAGGGGCCCTGGGGGCCCCGGCTGCGCCCCCTCCAAAACAAAGGGTCCAAGGTGGGGGACTATTTTTGTTATTTTCCCCCATTTTTTTTTTTTTCGTTTCCCGCCACTAAAAAAACACCTGGGGGTTGGGGTTTTTCGTACACTATTGTTTTTCTTTGGGGTCTGTGCTCCGGTCCCTTTTAGATGGTAGCGGGCATTCGTGTTTAACACTGTTCTGGAGGACCGAGGAGTGGCACTTTTTGGGGGAAAGAAAAAAACAGGAAGAAGAACGACACACTCCTTTAGACAGGAGGGCGCACATTTTTTGGGATGGTAAATACTGCCCATTTTTTCCCCCCTTTATTCCATGCTTACAATGCCCCCAACAAATATTTGCACAAATTCACCTTTGGTTGAAATTGTTGGAGGGGTTTTTGTCAATTTTCTGCAGGTTTGGGACTGCACTATAACCTCTACCAACCAGGCCCCCCCGTCCTGGTTTCCACTACTTTCCCAGTAGAAGGAAGGGGGAACTCCCCTCCAACATTTACTGTGGGCCACGGGCTTGTGCAATGATGGTTGAAATTTTTTCTGTTTTTTTGGGGGTTTGGGAGTGTCCCCAGGAGGTCTGGTGGCATAGGGCTGGGGGCTGGGGCTGGGGCAGCCGGGGGTGGGGGGGGGGGCGGGCGGGCCAGCACCAAAACCGAGGGTATGGTGCTAGCCTGGGGGGGCTTGGGGGGCCGCACCATCACTGGGGATTTGTGAAGACTGGGGGGGGGTCTGGGTTTTTGCACCATGTGGTGATAGATAGTTTCAGTATCTGTTGTGGGATGGAACTGCATTTTTTGATCACTATCTCTTTCTCCCCCTTTTTTATAATTTTTGGTAGACATTTCCAAAAGGCTCCTTGTTTTCTTGATTTTTTTTATCATTTATTACTCTCCTTAGACCTTTTTGATACCTGCCCAAAATTCTAATCTTTTTTTGCCAACCAGAACACCTTGCTAGTTCGAGGTCATTTTTTTTGGGTGTATTTAGTCTAGTACAAGAGATAGGGGTTTGAGAAACATTTGGTTGCATGTGATTCTGGAATTTCCCTTTCCAAAGGATTTTTTTACATTCCCACAGATATGCTGGCTGACATCCTGTCTGTATCCAAAAACCCGTATGCCACGGGGAAAATGATTTCCACTTTACCTTTTTCTTGCTGGGGCCGTAATAAGCAAAATTATTTTTATAACCAAGTTTGCAGTAGTGGGGGTGGTGTAGGGTGGGTGTAGGGTGGGTGGTGGGTGTAGGGTGGGTGGTGTGCAGGGTGGGTGGTGGTGCAGGTGGGTG
Source organism: Cherax quadricarinatus (assembly GCF_026875155.1). Lineage (NCBI taxonomy): Eukaryota > Metazoa > Arthropoda > Malacostraca > Decapoda > Parastacidae > Cherax > Cherax quadricarinatus. The sequence continues at coordinate 14,853,348 of NC_069486.1, read as the reverse complement.
GTGGGTGTAGGGTGGGTGGTGTGTAGGTGGTGGTGGGTGAGGGTGGGTGCAGGGTGGGTGTGAGCCACACTTGCCACACTCCACTTCACTTAGGCCTACGCTAACTTCCCCCTACACTCTAGGAAAAGATTATTCCTGTTAGTAGAGGTAACGGTCGTATGCTCAATTATGTATGCTGTGATTCCCTGCACCTCAATGCTACCATCACTCGTTTCATATCTATGACTATAGTAGTTACTTATCCGTTATTAACACTTCACTGACCTCTGGCAATATTCGCTATGCCAGTCGCTTGTAAGATATTCCCTTTCTACACTGTTATTGTAGAGGTAACGGTTGTATGCTCAATTTATGTATGCTGTGATTCCCTGCACCTCAATTCTACCATCACTCGTTTCATATCTTATGACTATAGTAGTTACTTATCCGTTATTAACACTTCACTGGACCTCTGGCAATAGTTCGCTAGTGCCAGTCGCTTGTAAGATATTCCCCTTTCTACACTATATATTGTACGCTATACTTGGGGATAATTTAGATTACTCTTATCTACAATTTAGTTCACTATGCCACTGCACATATATATCCTTGTCACTCACTATATTACTTATAGATAGATAGATCGATATTCGTTTATTTCCACTTGTGTCGACACCCGGCAATAATTCACTAGTGCTGGTCAGGTCTATTTCCCACGGTAACCGTTTCTCCACCGGCACTCTCTATGTGACACTATAATCCATATTTTCCTATTTAGCGTTCACTGATATTCCTTTTTTGTTTGTTCAAAGGAGTATATGCACTTTATGGTTGCACACGCTTATTTTCCGCATTCTGTTCCCTCCACTGCCATCAAGACACGCAGTTTTTTGACGGAGCACAAACGCGCGCGACTGTCCCCTTCACGGTCACAAGGCACACCTGAAGCCACCCAATGCACATCCACATTCACCTCCACCACACTCAGCCCTTCCTCTGGCTCAGCATCCATCACGAGAGCAAGGAACGGTTCCACTGTCCTCACAGAAGCCTGCACACACGCCGGAGCCTCATTCCCCTCTTCAGGTGTCACCGACGCCCTGTCCAATGGGGAAGGACTTTCTCCAACTCTTCCAGCTCTGCTTCCCAGGTCTCCGTCCGTGTCTGAACCTTATCCTTAGCCTTCGACACTTCCCTCTCAAGGTCAGCCCCATCCTCCACTGCGATACCCTCCTGAGTATCTTTGGCTGCACTGCCTTCAGGACCGCGGGGGATGCCCCATGGCCGTGACGATCTGTCTGTCTTTGCAAGGTCAATTCTGATCACACTGGCGGTCCGTCTTACGAGGACACTTCATAGCCATGTGTGCATACCCCTCGCAAATCCTACAGGTCCGTCGTTGTTCTACAGTGGATACCATTAGATCCGTTCCGAAATCTGGCAGGACAACTTAGGATGGCACTGGGTACTTCAGAGACATTTTGAGAGAGTAAGTCCCCACAGGCAAACCTGCAATCACGCCAGTCATCCACGCTCCTGGTTGCGCCACATGTATCTTACGAAAACGATTGAATACTTGCTGTAAGCTATCTTCGGTTGCCTCAAACGGCACATTACCAGTTCACCCGGAGTGTATCGTTTGGACACATCCACCAGCCGCACTCTGACATCTGCATTCACCTCCTCATAAAGTCTTGAAATCTGTCAACCACCTCTTCGTAAACCTGATCAGATATCAACTTGACAAACAGTCGTTTAGGACGTTCATCGCTACACCGTAGAGATCCTCATCTGCTATTCATGTCTCTAATGATGGCAGGTAGTAGTGAGTTTGCCAAATCAATGGTTACAGCTCCCTTAAACAGTTCAATTCCGACAGTGTTACACATTTCCTCAATCCTGTGCTCACGGGCAAACCACTCGGAAAAGTTTGAGGAGCTCTGAAAGCACATCCACTCAAGCTGCGGTCTAGGCGGCCAGTGACACAAAGGTGGGCTAGTGCAACTATGGGTAGTTGTGGGGTGTTGAAGAGGAATGGAATAGTTTAAAGAATGCATTATTATTATGTGGGTCAGAAGTTTGTGGCTATAGGAGGGTGGGTGCAGGAGGAAAGAGGAGTGATTGGTGGAATGATGAGATAGAGTGCGATAAAAGAGAGAAAGGTAGCTTATCAGAGGTTTTAACAAAGCAGAAGTGATATAAGAGAGGCAGAGTATATGGAGAGTAAAAGAAAGGTGAGAGTGGTGAGTGACAAAAGGAGAGCAAATGATAGAGTGGGAGAGGCACTGTCAAGAAATTTTGCTGAGAATAAGTAAAAAATTTGGAGTGAAATAAACAAGTTATAAACAACTTATAAACCACCACTAGTAGTCTAGTGGTGGTTTATAAGTCTAGTAGTCTAGTGGTCGTTTATAAGTCTAGTGGTGGTTTATAAGTCTAGTAGTCTAGTGGTCGTTTATAAGTCTAGTAGTCTAGTGGTCGTTTATAAGTCTAGTAGTTGTGTGGTTTATAAGTCTAGTGTGGTTTATAAGTCTAGTAGTCTAGTGGTCGTTTATAAGTCTAGTAGTCTAGTGGTGGTTTATAAGTCTAGTAGTCTAGTGGTCGTTTATAAGTCTAGTAGTCTAGTGGTGGTTTATAAGTCAAGTAATCTATGGTGGTTTATAAGTCTAGTAGTCTAGTGGTGGTTTATAAGTCTAGTGGTGGTTTATAAGTCTAGTAGTCTAGTGGTGGTTTATAAGTCTAGTAATCTAATGGTGGTTTATAAGTCTAGTAGTCTAGTGGTGGTTTATAAGTCTAGGAGTCTAGTGATGGTTTATCAGTCTTGGAGTCTAGTGGTGGTTTATAAGTCTAGGAGTCTAGTGGTGGTTTATAAGTCTAGTAGTCTAGTGGTGGTTTATAAGTCTATAGTCTAGTGGTAATCTAGGTGTTATAAGTCTAGATGTGGTTTATAAGTCTAGGAGTCTAGTGGTGGTTTATAAATCTAGTAGTCTAGTGGTGGTTTATAAATCTAGTAGTCTAGAGTATCTGGGACCTCTGCTACTCCGATGGCTGGCGAGAATCCAGGGTTCGATCCCAGGTAGGTGCAGCATTGTTCGCTGATATTTTTATTTATGTATATATATTTTTTAATTAACACATCGGCTGTTTCCCACCAAGGTACGGTGGCCCGAAGAAAGAAAACTTTCACCATCATTCACTCCATCACTGCCTTGCCAGAGCCACACTTACACTACAGTTATAAAACTGGAACATTAACACCCCTATAGTATACATATATTTATAGATAACATATCAGTGACAACCATAGTAACGTAACTACTAACACTAACATTGTTCTAACAAACTAACAAATACACAAACACACTTGTCGCACAGGACAAAAAAAAAAAACATGCGTAAACGAAGAGAATAAAAATATCGGGAAATACACAGAACATGCATGTGTTAGCAATGCCTCTAATTTTCCTTTGAAGAAAGATTGAAGATTTAATTACATTCATTTTAACGAAGAATGGGGGGGAGACCTGACAAAGTGAATAAATGGAAGAAGGTTTTTTTTTAAGGGGGATTTTAAATAAGGTTTTAGGGATTTTCCCTCCAAAGGAACCCGCAGTAAATTTAAATTAGATAATTTTAATTTAAAAGGGACAAGGAAGTATTGGTTTGGAAATGGGTTTTGATGAGTGAACAGTCTACCTAGTTGGTTTTTTGAGGCTGGGACTTTGGGTATTTTTCAAATCTAGGTTGGAAAGACATGAGTGGGGGGGTTGGATTTGAGGGGGACTTTACATCAGAGCTTATTTCTTGGGGGGCATTGAAAATTGGGTTGGCAAAGTTTTTTTTGGGTGGGTTAATTGAAAAGGGACCGCCTATATGGGCCACGGCCTCCTGCAGTTTCCTCTTTTTATTTTCTTATTTTCTAATGACGTCCTCTCAATTAGAGAACAAGTTGGGAAAAATCATTCCCGGAAGTTAATGTGTAGTTATGTTGTGATTCATGGGGCAAAATGCTGCTTTCAAGTTATTTTGGGATACAGCTACGGGGTACGGGAACCCTTTTAGGGGAAAAAAAGTTTGTTTTTCTTTGTATTACCCCTTCAAGGGGGGTTCCTTGTTTTTTGGGTGAGGGCCTTTGTCTAGGGAATTGGATCTGTGCCCCGTTCCCCTAAATTAAGCCAAATCCCTTTCCCATCCCCCCACAGGCGCTTTTAAAAGCTACGGGTTTAGCGTTTCCCCATAATAAAAATAATAAAAAAAAATAATAAAAATAAAAATAAATTTATTATTTTTTATTATTATTATTTTATTATTATACTAAATTTGACGGTAATATTTCCTCGGACAGGTTTTTTTTTTGGGTCGTCCGGTAATGTTTACTGTCCACCAGTGTGGTTTCCCTTTTTTTTTATTTTTTTTAGAAAAAAGAAAAGGGCATCAGAAAATAAGCTTCTTTTTTTCGTCCTTTTCTTCTTCTTTTCCCCTGTAAATCCGCCCCCTTTCAAATGAGGGTCTTCCTCCGAGGAATTAAAGCTACCTTTCCCTCCCGTATAAAACTTGGTTATGTTCTCAGATGATCACTTTTATCGTAATTAATTATCCTTTTTTTAAAACATAAACCACCCTATCTAACCCCTTTCAATTAACCAAAAACTGGCTATGCTTTTCCATTTTTTCCAATCATAAAACACTATAAACACTACGTAATGTCTAGAATTTGGATTATAAAAGTTGTCAGTAAAACCCCCGAGAAAACCCGTCTGTAATATAACCACAAGTTTTTGGCTCTTTAAATTCGGTTTAAGTACGGTCGTTAAACGGGGGTTTTAAATTTCTAGGACTAACGAGGGTCAAAGATTGCAAAACCCTATGCACAACCAGCAAGAAAGTTTTAAAAGTGAAAAAGGACTGTTTTAAATGAAATTCCCCGGGGCAATACTTCTTCTTATAGGGGACACAAGGTGGTTTTGACATTTGGGTGCCAGAGTACAATGCTAATACTTTTTTTGACCGATTGCCCCAAAAAAATCCCTTTCCCCCGTATTTCCAAAAAAAAAAAGTTTTTTTAGTTCTGGAATTTTGCAAAAAAAATCTCCCCTTTACCCCCAATAACTCCAAATTTTGGAATATTTTAAAAAACAATGGGCGAAAATAAGGAAATCATTATTCCTACAATGTCTGTGCATATTATTCCATTTAATTAAGTAAAAAAGGAATTTTTGTTGCCTAGGTGAATAAGTTACTTCCCAAATGGGCCGGGGAATGCCGGGCCCGGCCCCCGTCCAAAAAAAAAAAAATTTTTTCGCAAAATCGCGTTTTTTTGGGTGTATTTCTTAGTAAAAAGATGTTCTAGGCATTTTCCTCTTCAAAAAACCCTTTTCTCTTACCGGAGACTAAAGAATGGGACATGGAGATGAGAGTCAAAATTTAGGAAATATTTCCCCATAATCTTTCGTCATATTTAAAGGCCTATTTTATTCAGCCTAGATTTAAAAACGTTTTTATTTTTTAGAGTGTTTATTATACATATTAATCAATTCAAAAACAAATAAGCGTAAAGTTGATATATAAGGGTGATTAAGCTAATAATGGGTGATTTCCGGCTGGCACCTGGACGTGGGACACTGCGAGCGTTCCCCTCGGTTCCCCCGGGGTCAAAGTCAGGATAAGTCCCCTCTGTTTTTGAGCCCAAAAATCAGTTATTTTAAAATTTGAAAATAATGCAAAAAAAAGGCATAAAAAACAAGAAAATAACTCCAAAAAATATATGGGCCTGAGCAGACTCGGTACCAAAATCGCCGTCACCCTACCGATATAAATGACATAATTTCTTTTTAAAACGTCGTGAACTTATTTGGTACCATTGTTTGCCAAAAAAATTAGCTTTTTTTTAGATTATAAATCAATACCATATTTTTTCGATTTTTTTGGTGGCGCCCCGCCAAATTGCCCCACAGCCCCCTTTAAGGGGTTTTTGACCCCCGAGGTTTAGTAACTGCATTCACCTCCTCCACCGCAGAAATTTTTATTCCAAAAATTTTCGTTTAAAGTAATATTTTAGACAATTTTGAAAAAATTAAACCCCTAGGTATATTTTAATCCCTAAAATAAGAGGCAGGGAAAAACCCATTGACTATTCGTGAAAGTAACACTTCAGGGTTTTATATACCTTGAAGTAATAATAAAATTAGGGCCCGTGGGTGAAGTATAAAAATAACATTAGGCCATCGGGAAGTAATAGATAACATTAGGGCCGTGGGTAAGATATAATAACTTAGGCCATGATGAAGTTATAATAACATTTGCCAGTGAGTGAATATTAATAACATTAGGCCCGTGGGTGGTATATAGATAACATTTTGGCCAGTGGGGTAAGTTATAGATAAAATTAGGCAGGGGGTAAGTATATAGATAACATTAGGGCCGGGGGTGAAGTTATAATAACATTAGGCCCGTTGGGGGAAGTTATAGATAACATTTGCCATGGGTAAATTTTATAATAAATTAGGCCAGGGGGGAAGTATATAATAACATTGGGCCCGTGGGTGAAGGATATAGATAACATTGGCCAGTGGGTAAGTATATAGATAACTTAGCCAGTGAGGAAGTATATGTAACATTAGGCCAGTGAGTTAATATATAGATAACATTTTGGGCCCGGGTTGCTACACCCCCTGTCCCACCGGGGTGCACAAGAAGAAAAAGTAAAATTTCCTGATTTTAAGAAATACAAGGGGTTTCAGACCATAGCTGACATCAGTGACATACTACTATATAGAAAGTCGCTTGTTATGCTGACCATTTCCCGCAAATTAGGTCAGTTTTGTCTCAGGATGCGACCCACACCAGTCCACTAACACCCAGGTACCCATTTTACTGATGGGTGAACATAACAACCGGGGTAAGGGAAACAGCCCTTGTTTCAACTCCTTCACCGGGAATCGAACCCGGACACTCACCGTGTGAAGCGAGACTTTATGCCACCATGCCACAAGGCACCGTATGCTTTTAACACAGATAATCAACGTTATAAATGAAAGCAAGGAAGAGGGTTCTTTTAGTGATCTTGAGGCAGGAAGACAAGTTTCCGTGTAGGGAGTATGATAGCTGGAAGAGGTCACGAATGATAGCTGGAGGAGGCCACGAATGATAGCTGGATGAGGTCACGAATGATAGCTGGAGGAGGCCACGAATGATAGCTGGAGGAGGTCACGAATGATAGCTGGAAGAGGCCACGAATGATAGCTGGAGGAGGCCACTAATGATAGCTGGAAGAGGCCACGAATGATAGCTGGAGGAGGCCACGAATGATAGCTGGAAGAGGCCACGAATGATTAAATAGAACAGGGAAAGCCGTTGCCTACACACATAGGTGTATGTACGGTTACGACTGCATGAACTACATCCCCTTCACGCAAGTTTGTCGCTTTGAGAAAGTGAATCTGAGAGTCGACGTGTTTTGGTTGATCGTCATGGTGGCGAATATCTGCTGATTCTTCCGTTCACAGAAGCCAAGAAAGTCGAACTAAAAAAGTCGTAGGGGGGGGCAGGAGAAAAGATTCATGGGGATGGACAATATAAATGGAAGGTATAAGAGAAAATTTTAGAAAGGATTTAATTTTAAATGAGTTCTTGTTAATTGACCAATTTTACCTATTCGGCACGACATGTATATTATTTTATCTTTAAACTGTGCGGCCTACCCCACCCGACCCCATATGGGGTGGGGTGTGGGGGGGAACCGGCAGAGGTTGGCACTCCGTCGGGACTCATCTCCCTCATTCAGAGAAAGGTCCTCACGGGTGCCACCCACTTCACTATGCTCTGAACAAACTTCCACTCATTTTCTCCTGTTGTTGCCCTTGCAACAATGCACAACTCCTGATGATGCACTAAGAAGTATAAAACTACGTAAGCTTAAGATTTCTGTCCCCCGTGGCTTGTCTTGCAAAAAAATTCACGACGCCCTAAACCACTGGACCATTCAATCCTACAAATAACACGAGCCTAGTGAACTAGCTTGCTTTATGTATGTCCTCGCAACATGAAGTAAGCCTAGTTCGCTAGGCTCATGTTGTTTGTAGGATTGTATGGTCCCGTAGGTTAGAGCGTTGTGAGTTTTCGCTTACCATGAGGCGAGCTAAAACAACACGCGTTCGACCCCCCAGCTAGTCACAGACAAGCCACGGGGGATGGAAATCTTGAAGCTCAAGTACTTTCACACTTCTCAGTGCGTCATCAGGAGCTGTTCATTGTTGCAAGGGGAGCAACAGGGGAAAATGAGCGAAATTTTTTTCAGAGTATTGCAGCGTGGGTGGCACCCGTGAGGATCTCTTTCTGAATAAGACAGGGGAGGCCCGACCTAATGCATCCACGAAACAAGTGGTTTTAAAGTAGATATGTTGCTAGCAGCCGGGGATGGAACCTGGGCATCATATTTCTTGTATAACCACTTGTTTCGTGGATACATTAATTTGTGTACTGATAAACTGGACACATGTGCAACTCTTGGGTATCTTTATTAAGGAAACGTTTAGCCACACAGTGGCTTCAGCAGTCCACACACAGGAGAAACTTGAAGAACAGGAGGAGAATGAGGTAATCAGTCCCTCAACCTTGAATCGATGTGGTCAGTCCATCAATCTTGAATAGAATATGGCATATGAGCGGAGAAGCAGCTTATAAACCGTAGGCAGGAGAGGTGCAGCAGTTGTAGATGGGGTCACATTTGCCCAATGTGGAAGTAGGTCGTGCCCAAGAGTTAGGCAAGCGAAGAATTCCCAAGTATTAACATCCCAAGAAGTTTCTCCTGTGTATGGACTGATGAAGCCACTGTGTGGCGAAACGTTTCCTTAATAAAGATACCCAAGACTTGCACATGTGTCCAATTTATCAACGTGTCGGTTCTGTGGACCATTCATCTACAATTTGTGTACTGCTTGTGAGACTGGCATCCCAAATGGAAGGAATAAAGTTAATTCCACTAGCAATCCATGGCCACGAATGTGCTCTCGTTAAGAGTTGCGTGTCCTGTGTCCGGGCGCCTGATGTTTGAGGCACTGTGGCGTAGTAGGTTAAGGTATCATCTAGGCGAATGGAAGTAAATAAATACAATTAGGTGATTACAACCGAGTACATATGGATGAGTAGAAATAGCTGAGTACTACTTGATGAGTACAACTAGATGATTACGACATGGAGAATAAAATTAGGTGAAAACAATTAGCTATGTTCAGCTCAGTACAACTCATTATGTAGCATTAGAGGAGTACAGCTTAGAGAACACAACTGAGTACAGTTAAGCTTAAATAGGTGAAGACAGTTGAGTATATTATAAAAACAGGGTGAGTACAGTACAGCATCAATGAGTACGGATGAATGAGTACAACCAGGCGAGAATGGCTAAAATGAATATGGCCACATTGCTACAAATGGGTGAGTACTAGGCGTGTAAAACTGAGTACCACTAGGTGAATACAAAGAACAACTATGGACTAATTGAGTACAACTGTGTGAATATAGCTGAGTACAAAAGTATGAATGCAAATAGACTGCTACATTTATCTTAGTACTCCTATGAAAGTTCGCCTGAATAAAACTTGTTGAGTACAATTAAATAAATGCAGCTCTGTTTATATGTTTATAAAGCTGAACGAGTACTACTAGTTGAGTACAAATTGATAAGTACAACTGTGTTTGTAAAAAATCAGTATGATTAGATTACAACTAGTTGAGTACAAATAATTGAATATTTCACGGTTAAAACAGAGTACAAATGAATGAGAATAACGAGATCAGTACAGGTGAGTACAACTAAGGTAAAACAACTGGATGTATAGTACTAGTTGAGTACAAGTAATCGAATACAACTATCAGAGTACACTAGGTGAGTATAAGTGCTAGAGTACAACAAAGAATACACAACTATTTGAGCTCAACCCGGTGATTGCAATTAGCTTGGTACAAATAGGTGAGTACCACTGAGTACAACTAGGTGAATACAGGTAGGTGATATACTGTAACTAGATGAAGGTAATTAGTATTCACAGAAATACTGTGAATTTGGTCGCTTTCAAGTGTGGAATCCCTCAAGGAAGGTTCCTTGATGTTGGTGAGGGGCTCTTGATTTAGGGAATTGGATCTGTGCTCCAGTTCCCCGAATTAAGCCTGAATGCCTTCCACATCCTCCCCCAGGCTCTGTATAACCCTCTGGGTTTAGCGCTTCCCCGTTGATTATAATAATAATAAAATATTTTGCGACCTCGTATTGAGGACATTGTGGAGGTTCCCACACGAGGAGCTCTGAGAGGCTTACTGCTTGGCCCCTGGGATGAAATATATTCAACTCGACTATAAAGAGATATATTGGAGTCGGTACTGTTGAAATATATTTTCATTCATTTTAGTAGTGATGGATATGGTGAGCGAAAATTCACAGTGCTTCAACCCAGTGGACCATACAGTCGTACAAGAATCATGCACCCAGCAGAGCTAGTCGTACTGTGATCCGAGGACAAAGGATGGTGTGGGTGCCTCAGAGATATATTTCATTCTACTCCCTGTTTGGTGTACTAGTCTCCACAAGCAGTATGTGTAGTACTGTATCCACGAACGAGTGGTATTTAATCAATAACACTGCGACTAGCCGTGTCGGACCGAAACATCGTCGTGAGCTCCTCTCTTCCATGGATATGTTTAGGAAGTGAAGGCAGTGATTCGTGAGTTATGAAACAAGTCTCCCCAGGATCCTGTTTCCTGACGAACAAAACACCACCACCATGTTGGCCAGTGGAATCTTAAATATTTAGCGTGTCATAATTCATGAAAAAACCAGGCATTGAGAGACAATTGTCCTGGTAAGTCAAGGTAATTTTAATCACTCAGAGGCCATCATTTAACAAAGATCAGTGTCAGGAATTACTGTTCACTTTCCTGACGGACAAAACACTACAGCCAAGTAAATCAATGGATTCCTAACCATTTTCAAGGCGACATTGACAACGCCCCGTATCTGGGGACACTGATGCACACAAGATATAACAGACATATTCAGTTATGATGGGATATATACAAGTAAATATAAAATCAATTCGTCAGCAATAATATGATATAATTCAGTTGAAAGATAGCAGCCGACCTGAAAATCCACAACAGACGCTATGCTGCAAGAACCATTTCTAGACTGTGGAGTATCTGGGTGTCTGAGGCAAGGATAGTGAAGCAGGAGTCACTCTCCACTCCCTCCTGTTACTGCTGGCATGATAACAGGGCGAAAATATACCTTATCATGTTAGAAACTCAACATGGAATTTATAGGCGAGATGGAAGTGGAATAAAGTATTGGGATACAATAAGCTACTCATAAAGTTGAGTGTATCAGTGGTTCTTAACATTTGTGAATGGTGAAAGTGTTTACATGCTCACCACTAGTTTGTCTAGCACAGTCACCTACTTCTACCACTCGTTCTATTTCTCTAAACTTGGTTTATTTTCAAAGCATCCTCCTAATGTTTTTGCTGAACAAGCATCAGGAATTTTGTTTTCAGTTTGCACCAGCGTAGTATCTTAGTGAATCCTATAGTTGCCAAATACTTCTTTACCTGGTTCTTGAATGACTATACAGTAGTACCTCGGGATACGAACTTAATTCATTCCAGAAGGCTGTTTGAGTGCCGATACCGAACGAATTTGCTCCCAGAAGGAATAATATAAATTAGATTAATCCATTTCATACCCTCAAAAATACACTTACAAAAGCACTTACATACTCTTACATATTTGTTCGAGTTTTGAGCTGTTCGTATCCCGAGGCACCATTGTATTGTTTTCAAGCTAAAAACTTGAGATCTTTACTAACAAAATTGTCTAGGTGGACAATATCAAAGTGAATCAGTTAGATATAATTTAGGATATAAGCTCCTGCACCTCTCTTGAAGTTCAATGTTAAATTTTACATATAGTAGTATTAATCAACACTACTAGTTCGTGGGTACAATAATATAGTAGTATATTAGCGAGGGAATATTTCGTAACAGTACGACTCACAAGTACCGTCTGGTACGTTGATATCAAGTATAGGAATAATAGCATATATAAGTGTGTGTGAGAATGTATGTTCTCAAAGTGCTCGTTATGTCTCAGTAAGACTCGACTCTACTTAGACTTAAACAGTGACTGACAAAAAGTCCACAAGTAATCTATCTTCTTGGCCATCAAGGCAATCAAACAGTTTGCTTGAACATGACAAACCATTCGCCAAACAGCAATAATGTAAGAAGCAGCAGAGTCAGGTGAGGAACAAGGAGACAAGACGATCCTAACTGGGAACCTTCAATAGATCCTCCATATAAAGCATAAATCTCCCTTAATACTGAATCTAAGTTCAGCACAAGCAAATCCCCGACTACGACAGAGCGTAGATGCCACAAAGTAGGTCAGAAGCTTCAGCTTGAAACCAGGGATAAATAGAGTACCGGTATGACACCAAGTCTGAACAATGTTTTGTGAACAGAGGTACACAGAGTTACAAGAAGTATATTTCGGCTCTCCAACAAAACCACACTCTACCAAAAACACAGTCTGAATCACGAACAAACAGCTAGAGAGACGAGAGACAAGAGAGATGCTTCTAGGACAAGAAACGGATATCGAAAGAGAGTGTAGCATGAATTACAGGCTTCACATCAGGTGTGATCACGTAAGTAGCAGGTATTTACTCGAGCGACGCCGCCTCACCTAAAACTGCCTAACAACCAGGCAGGTATATAGCGAAGTAGTTTGAGAGTGTGGACAGCCAATCACAAGTCTCCAGCAAACACAGTAAAGTGTAAATGTAACATCGTACCCACAGCCAATCACAAGTCTCCAGCAAACACAGTAAAGTGTAAATGTAACATCGTACCCACAGCCAATCACAAGTCTCCAGCAAACACAGTAAAGTGTAAATGTAACATCGTACCCACAATCGTAAGCTAATATAACAACTCATATAATAAAAGGCAAGATAAGTATTTTCAGTTTAGCTCTTAATGAAAACATCGATAATATATACATATAATATATACATATAAACTGGGTCCCATTCAAGGGATTCAGCAATTTGCCCCCCCCCCCTCTCTCTCCCCCCAAAATACGTTCGTGTTGAAGTTTCTTCCTCAAAATTTTAATCCATTGTTCCGAATTACAGATTCTTTCTACACTCCAGATACTTCGTGTTTGAATAAATAACTTTTAAGTGTCATAAAGGATTAAATGAAATCTCATAATCTCCTTTCCTTAAGAGGGGAAAAAGTCTGTCTGCTTAAAGTCTTTCTATACATATACATATATATATATATATATTTTTGTCATAGTGATATTACGAGCTTAGTTGTTTTGTTCTGTGTCTTCTTCAGTAATCCTGCCTTTTTAGAATAATTTGGGGACTGAGCTGGATGCCAAATTCAGTTATTTTTTTCTGGAAAGTAATCTACCTATGAAAGCTATCATTCTCTTTTCTTTGCTCCCGCATATTGGCATTGTTGGATACTTTTGATATCGATGCTAATAATTTCTCAAAGATTCTTATTTTGTACTTGTCAAAGTCGAAATTTATCTCCCATGTCTCCGTCACTATCCAATTCCCTTTTGATAGTGGCGGAAACGGCAAGATGTCGACAGTCGGTGATAAGACACAAATACTTTGGAGTTCTTAATTTGCCCAACGTTTCGCTTATCCTAGGATTTATCAGGTAAAAAATAGTTATGAGAAACACTGGTATATATAGTCCGGAAAAAGTGACGTCACATACTTAGCTGTAGTGAGCATAGGTATGAGTCGAGTAACTCGAGCCCAGATGGAGCATTCATATTGGTTAGCTTAACCAGTTATTCTATTCACCTTCTTAGTTTATCTTGTTCCTGGTATAATAACTCGGCTTTGTCCCACGCTATGATGTGCCAATATAAGTTTGGATGTTGTATGTAGGTATTATTGTAGATGCTTTTTCCAAGATCATAGCTTTCTGCAGACGGATTGATAGAGCTTCACTTGTCCTATTAATGAATACCGTCTAACAACGACTAAACACCCCTTATGTACACCTCTGTGTATGGTGTCGAGGCCCATGTTAAGTCCCGTTTTTGAAGTGGCTAGCGCGATGTCAGTGCTGGATATGTGAAGGATGGGGGATATCTAATATCTACAACATCTGTTTTCTGTTTGCTATTTTCCCGCCTCCCGATGCTGTGGTATATGTCTTCAGCATTATAATTACAGGAGGAAACACGAGATTCACTGCAGATTCTCAGTGCCATCAGGAAGTAACGATGACTTTCGAACTGTAATGAGATCGTCTCTGTTGGCAGGTTTATGGTATAGTGCTTGTTTTATTACTGTTTTGTTTAATAATTCAGATATCGAGGAAAAATTGAGTATCATTTGCCTTCTCTTGTGAGATGAATCGACTTGGTTAAGATATTTTTGGAGATGTAGTAGGTGGATAATAATTAATAATAATTAATAATTTGATGTTAGTCTTACAAAAACCCAGAATGTTGCCCTCAGGCATTACCTATAGTTTGTTATGGGTATAATGAAACCTGACAGCACATTGATTGAATCACTAGGAGCTATAGGGGCCAAGACTCTGGCTACGAGAACGGTTCTGTTCAAGAAGTCATTGTACAGTCCCTCTCGAAAACCTGTGCACTGGTTTTACGACTTTCCAAGGGTTCAAACCCCACCCGTTCCGTGGTTTGAGAATTTTATTTTAAGAGTCACCAGAACTGGCACAAGTGGCTGAGTAGTTATCCTAGATAACATAACCTACAGAAAATTTGATTACTGGTTTAGTAGAGAACACAAAAAAAACTATGAAATCATTGCTTAAAATGCGGTCGAGGAGACTAGGCCTTTCTTAAATAGGGCAATGAAGAGCCTATCTAGATTGTCGCAAGACCAACAACTGCGCCACTTCTTACCCACCAAACCTTATCAAGAGCACATCTTTGGTCTGAGACGTACAATCTCAGGAATAGGCAGTAAATCACACAAGATCGCCGGAGTCTTGACAAAAAAATAGTCTGACACCACTGCCAGGTAATATAAGTCAGTCTCACCTGCCACACTTGTAAAGATCTTATGGCAATACTAGATAAGAGCATCCAACACAAAAAAGGGCAACTTGGCATGAACTTAAGTAATCTCATACCTAAGGAATCACAACACTTCTAACTTGAACCTCTCACTACTCAATCCTGTTTCTATAGACTTGATCAAAACATGCACCAGCTTTAATATCTTTTTCCACGGGAACACTCACTACAAGCAGAAATTTGGATTAATAATTAGTTGATCCCTAAGTTCCGTCCACGAGAACCCGCTCCTGGAACATCTAGAGCAGGGCAGGTATTGTGATAAACTACGACACATCCCCTTTTTTTGAAGAATGTAGATAACGTTCTGGTCATCATATTCAGGCCGGTTCAGCCTATTGCATCTCCAAGCACGTCTTAACCAGTATTAGCCATCTATTAGACCAGTTCAGCCCACTGCATCTCCAAGCACGTCTTAACCAGTATTAGCCATCTATTAGACCAGTTCAGCCCACTGCATCTCCAAGCACGTCTTAACCAGTATTAGGCATCTGTGAGACCGGTTCAGCATACTGCATCTCCAAGCACGACTTAACCAGTATTAGCCATCTATTAGACCAGTTCAGCCCACTGCATCTCCAAGCACGTCTTAACCAATGTTAGCCATCTGTCAGACCAGTTCACTCCACTGCATCTCCAAGCACGTCTTAACCAATGTTAGCCATCTGTCAGACCAGTTCACTCCACTGCATCTCCAAGCACGTCTTAACCAATGTTAGCCATCTGTCAGACCAGTTCACTCCACTGCATCTCCAAGCGCGTCTTAACCAATGTTAGCCATCTGTTAGACCAGTTCACTCCACTGCATCTCCAAGCGCGTCTTAACCACTGTTAGCCATCTATTTAATGTACTCTGGGAAACGAGGCGAATGTTACCTTCGTTTCCTACACATTACACTCATTAAACAATATGGAATCTTAAATTTAGCAGTATACCAATGGCATAAACAACCTCATCCATTTCTTTCTCTCACCATAGTTTAAAATCAAGATGGCACTATTGATCAGGTTTTTCCTGCCAGCAGTGAGAATTTACAGTAATAAATTTGTGAAAGAGGACCATAATAACATCTGGAATGCCTTCATAAACCGCAAAGTTTCCTCAAGAAATGTTTCAGTGTCATTGCAGAACCATAGACATACACCACAACGCCAAGAACCGGGAAAACACGCGGAGATACATATCACCCACAGGTGTCCTCACAGATAACGTTGCTCCGTTTTTGAGAAATCCAGCGCTGACATCGCGGCAGTCACTAGAAAAAGACGTCCGGGAGCTCATAAGGATCTTGACGCCATAGACTAGAGAATGCACAGTATTAAATGAGGTGATGACCAGTTATCAGTTGTGAAACTGCTAGAGGCCTAGCAGTCCGCCTACAGGAACGCATATACGCTGGTCGAATAGACTACTACATCCTGCGTATACCATCGCAATTCTCACACTTCATGGCGTGGGCAAAAGCCAAATTACTTTAATGAGAAGGTGCGTAGGATCATTAAATATTAACTAACCATCATTATGAAACAAAATAATGGAATATCGTAGTATACTGTGCATGGGCCTGCAGGCCTCCTGCAGTGCTCCTTCAGCGCTTGAAAAGCTCTACTCACACCTCAGAATATGACACTCAATTACGTAACGTCACTCCCTGTGACCCATATAAGCTATTGTCTCTTATATCTGCTATTTATTTAATATAGCCCAATACTGGATGAAGATTGCATAATTAAAGTACTCCATTACTGTCTTTGTCTTAATTTTGGCTACTCGAACAATCTGCTATAAATGCAATGCATTTCTTCAATTTTGTCAATCCATACCACAGGTGGGGTTAAAACCCTCTATCAGAGAGTCATAAAACTCTAGACCGACGCGCTAGCCACTGGACCAGCTGGCTACAACAAGATACATCTAGTTGGACGAATCTTGTACCTAGATGGCCCAGTGGCTAGCGTGTCGGTCTAGAGTTTTATGACTGATCGTGGGTTCTAACCCCACCCGTAATATGGTTTGCATATACATTGTAAAGAGGATTGAACCAAGAACAGAGCCTTGAACTCTTGCATATAATCATTCTCTCCGTTCAGTACCACTAAATATCTCTTGCCTTGTAAAGCGGTACCTCGGAATACGAACTTCATTCGTTCTAGAAGGCTGTTCGAGTGCCGATACCGAACGAATTTGTCCCGATAAGGAATGTTGTAAATTAGATTAATCCATTTCATACCCACAAAAATACATTTACAAAAGCATTTACATAAATACACTTACATAATTATTCGAGTTTTGAACTGTTTATGGGGTGGAACCTCGGGATACGAACAGCTCCAAATTCGAAC
>NC_069486.1:14794912-14835394 GCF_026875155.1 Cherax quadricarinatus | reverse complement strand
CGCGTCTGATTCCGTAAATTTTTTAATACACCCAGGGGGCCTGGTAAAAATTTTGGGGGGTAGACATAGCGGGTATTCGGGGGTTGAAAGGCCCAAATCACACAGCCAAAGGAACCGGGAAACCCAGAGATTGTGGTACCTGGAAAGGTGGTTATATGGGTAGGGGCTGAAAGTGCAAAAGGCCGAATCAGTCAGCACAAAAAACCCCCCTCTCCCTATCCCTTTCAATGTTGACCTTAAATTTTTAAAGGACTAGTTGGAAAGAAGAGGAGATGGTTTGGGGGATATATTTGTAGGTTAAGGGTGGATGTTTTTTTTTTAAAGTGCATAACCTCGAAGATGTAAGAGATCTGAAAAACCCCCAGTTAAGACGTGTACGCATTCCCCACTGTTTTTTTAAAAGGGGGGTGTCCTTTTAGTGGGTACCAGGGCCCGTTTGTTATCACCGTAGTGAAAATAGGGAGATTGGTGTGTCCGGTGGATGGTATTGGCAGCCCCACCGTCTTTTTCAGTGTGTATGCTGTTGCAGATAGGGATGTAGGATTAAAAAATTGTTTAAATGGGGATATTTTGTTTTTTTCCCTTTAAGTCACTGTCCACCCTGTCTTTTGTGGGTGGGGGACTGGAATTGTTATTAAAAAAGGATGTGCCCCCCAATGCGGGGCGGGGCATTATTCGCCGGTGTTGAATAAATTTGTTACGAGATGTGCAACTGACGGATTTTTGTTGATTGAAGAGATGGACCGGGCCCATACGTTTGTAGGGCCGGTACCATCAGTTACATCCTCGTTTACGGTAAAAATTCAGTTAATACTTGACAGCTGCCTTTTCGATCACTGGCGCTTATAAGAACCACAACCCTCACGCATGGAAGGGGTATTTGGAAATTTTGGGGAAAGGTTGCATTGGAAAAGGGAACTAGTAAATCTAAGTACAGGGTCTTGGGAGTGGGAAAACCCCGTAGGACTGGGCTCTCATCAACGATGAATTGGAGCAATCATTAAATATCTGTGGAATTGTGTAAGGGGGAAAAATTTATAGAGAGGAGAAGGGGTAAAAATTTTGGAAGAGGGAGAATAACCTGTTAATCGATTACAAGAACTCTCACCTATCATTTAACACTCGTGCAGAGAGACATTTTTTAAATATCCCCCTGCAGAAAGGTTTTTTAAGGCACCCGGTCCCCTTTTAAACTCCCGAGGTGATACAAAGGATTCGGGGAAAGATTTTTGGGTTCTTGTGGCCTCAAAGTGTGATATTGGGGAGGGGAGTCATCACGCTCCCCGTGGAAGGGGGAAGTTTGGGGTTATTTATTCTTCGAAAACGTGTGCTGGAGTTTAGGGTTAAAAGACAGTACTAGCAGGGCAATTCAAAGTCTTGAGCGTGTGAAGCTGTGTTACTTAAGAATTTCGGGGGATGATTTCGAGATTACGGCTTTTGGGGGGTGATGATGTCGGCGAGAGAGGGGGGGGAAAATTAATAAGTTTAATATTGCAAATGCAAAGTTCTAAATTTGGAAAAGGGAAAAAAACCATGCGACATATAAATCAATAAATTTAAACTTAATACACTGTTCGAAAAAAGGGTTTAGGATTTTTGGGAGCAGTAATCAAATCCAAGCAACTGCACTAGTGTTCACAATAAAGCAACAGAATTCTTGGCTTCTATCTAAATAAAAAAGAATTTCCCCAGGTTTTTTTTCAACTCTATATATCCTTGGTTGGGGCCCCATTTAACTATGCGCCAATTTTGGTCACCGATTCAGAATGGATATAAATCCTTGAAAACGTACAGAGGAGGATGCCAAAGATGACCATGGATAGACTGAGGGCCTAATCTTTACTCCTCGAAAAATGAAAAAGGGGGAACGATCAGGTGTATAAAAGGAAAACAGGGAAAAAATAAAGGGATGTAAATACGTGCTGAAAATTTTCCCGCCAAGACAGGACTCGCAGCAAAGGTTTCAAGTTGGGAAAAAATTTAGATTCAAAAGGGTATAGGAAAGCACTGGTTTGGTAATAAGTTGTGGAGAGTGGAACAAAAATCTCGATACGTTATTCAGCTAAAAAAGTTGTGTAGTTTTTTAAAAAAAGGTTTGATAAAATACATGATGGGGGTGGGGGGGGTGTTTAGTTGGACCTGACAGCATGTGCTTGGGTTGGTGCCATGCTCCCCCTCCTGGGGTGAAGGTCCAGACGGGTGGTCAAAATTTGGGCTATCTGCAAGGGTGGGTCATTGGGCTAATCCGGGGGGGGGAAAGGGAAAGGACCTGTTTGCATGGGTCAGTGGCCTTTGCAGTTTCCTTCTTTCTAGGGTTTTTTTTCTTTTTAAAAGGTTGATGAGAGATTAAGGGCTCCTGTAGTTTCCTTATTCCCGTGTATACTGGGGAACATTTGGGTTTTTTTTGCAAAAACGCGTCGCCCGAGGGAACGAGAGGGTTTTGAAAGTTACGAGACTGCATTTAGTGGGTGTTTGAGGGGTTTCGGCGATGACTCACTCAGTGTTAATTGTGCAACAGGGAACATTATTTTGGTATTGAGGGCGTTTGTGTTTAGACTTTAGTGGGTTACTGATACGCACGGAGCTGCGGCGTTGTTGTTTTTGATTATATTTATATCATTGGGTTTTCGTGGGGAAAGGAGGAGTAGGGAAGTACCTGGCGGCAAATTTGTAAGAATTTTTGAGTAGGAAAAATTTTGGACAGACACTGGGGAACAGCTCACCAGGGATTGAGTATTAGTGTCGAGGGTTTGTTAGCATTATGACCGGGGGGGACCCCGTCCCTGGGGGTACCGACCCCTGGGGGGTACGGGCCCCTGGTGGGTGGGGAGAATGGGGGTAACAGGGTTTGGTTGGTATTCCAAAGCTTTAAGTTTCGGGGGGAGGGGGGTATTTGGGGGGGTTTTGTGGAATGCATAACATTGCAGTGTTAAATTGGTTTGCAAATAGAAACCCTTCATGGGCTCTGTTTACAGTGTGTGTTGTGTGTGTGTGTGTACTCACCTAGTTGAATTTTGCGGGGGTCGATATAGCTCCGGCCCCCCCCTCTTCACTGGCGCTACTACGTCACTTCCCCCTAAAACCGGAGCTTCATCATACCCGCTTAAAGCTATGTATGGATCCTGCCTCCATTACATCGTTCCCCAAACTATTCCACTTCCGGCTATCTGTGGCTGAAAAAATACTTCCTAACGTCCCTTGTTCATCTGTGTCTTCAACTTCTAACTGTGACCCCTTGTTGCATGTCCATTCTGGAACATCCGTTTTTTGTCCGCCTTGTAAATTTTCCTCTCATTTTTTTGAAATGTCGGTACATGTCCCCCCCTATCATTTTTGCCCTCCATGTCGTCAGGTTGATTTCCCTTTTAAACCCTTCTCGTAGGACATACCTCTTAGCTCTGGGGCGCTGGGTTTCGAACCTTTTCACTTTCTCTAGTTTTTTTTACGTGCTTGGCTAGGTCTGGGTTCCAAACTGGGCCCATACTCCCAAAATTTGGGGGTAATGTACACATTTTACAGGGTCCCGAACGATTCCTTATTTAAAATGTCGGGGAAGTGTTTGAGGTTTGCTAGGGCGCCCATATGCGCGCGTTACTTGGGTTTAAAGGTGCGTTTTAGGAATGACCGGGGGGGTTTTAACCCCAAATCTTTTTCCTTAGCGAGGTTGTGTCTCTGGCCCCTGACTGAATAAGTCTGCAGTCTTTTTGCCCTTCCCCAAAACTTCTGACTTTTCACTTGGGGGGGTTTAACAAGGGGGCCAAATTTCTGGACCAGTCTGCAGCCTTCCCGATCCCTTTTTATTTCTGCCTGGGGCTTCATGAATGAATTTTCTCATCAACTTCACTCATCTGCAAACGGGGCACTTGAAATCTATTCCTTCCGTAGTCATTCCAAATACCAAAAAAGCACAGCCTAAGACTGACCCCTGTGGGACCCCGTGGTCACAGGTCCCACTTTTAACACCTGCCACGTACCATTTACTCAAGATGTCTTTTCCCGCAAGTATTCCCTGATCCATTGTAGTGCCTTCCCCTTTTATCCCTGCTGGTCCCCAGTTTTTGCACTAATCTCTTGTGTGGAACTGCGCAAACGCCTTCTTTTTTTAGTCCAAAAAAAAAAAGCAATCCACCCCACCCCTCTCTCTCTTGTCTTACTGTTCACCATGTCATAGAAACCCCATAGTTTTTGATACAGGGGTTTCCCCTCCCCGAAACCCCCTGTTGGCTGCTGTTGATGAGATCATCCTTTCTAGGTGTTTTTCCCCCACTCTTCCCTAAATCTTCCCATGATTTTGCAACTTAATGTCATGACACTGGTCGTAGTTTAGTGCTTCATGTCTGTCTCCTTTTTTTAAAAGACTGGGGTTACATTTGCTGTTTTCCATGACTCAGGGAATCTCCCTGTTTCGAAGAGTATTTAAAATTGTTTTAGGGGTACACAAGACCTCGCTCCCTCTTCAGGATCCATAGAAAGGGTTTTTCGGCCCCATTGCCTTTGGTATTAGCTCACTCAAAGCCTCTTCACTTCTTCCCCAGTTGTGTGTACTGTGTCCCCACTTGGTGGGTGCCCCACCTCTCCGTCTTTCGGAGTCCCTTCTTCTCCTCTGTGAACACTTTGAATCTCTTGAGTTCCTCACATACTTCACAGTCATTTCTTGTTTTCTCTCCTCCTTCCTTTCTTAGCCTGATTACCTGGTCCTTGAATGTTGTTTTCCTCCTGATGTGGCTGTATAACAGCTTCGGGTCAGATTTGGCTTTCGCTGCTATGTCGTTTTCATATTGTCGTTTGGCCTCCTTATCTGTGCATATTCATTTCTGGCTCTACGACTGCTCTCCTTATTCTCCTGGGTCCTTTGCCTTCTATATTTCTTCCATTCCCTAGCACACTTGGATTTTGCCTCCCTGCACCTTTGGGTGAACCATGGGCTCATCCTGGCTTTTTCATTATTCCTGTTACTCTTGGGTACAAACCTCTCCTCAGCTTCCTTGCACGTTGTTGCTACATATTCCATCATCTCATTAACTGGCTTCCCTGCCAGTTCTCTGTCCCATTGAACCCCGTTCAGGAAGTTCCTCATTCCTCTGTAGTCCCCATTCTTGTAGTTTGGCTTCATTCATCCTGGCTTTCCTGCTTCCCCCTCCACTTGTAGCTCTACTGTGTATTCGAAGCTAAAACCACATGATCGCTGGCCCCAAGGGGTCTTTCATATGTGATGTCCTCAATATCTGCACTACTCAAGGTGAATACTAGGTCCAGTCTTGCTGGTTCATCCTCTCCTCTCTCCTTGTAGTGTTAGTACATGAAGTTTTCCAGTACCACCTCCATCATCTTAGCCCTCCATGTATCTTGGCCCCCATGTGGCTCCAAGTTCTCCCAATCAATCTCCTTGTGGTTAAAGTCACCCATGATCAGGAGCTTTGCCCTACATGCATGAGCTCTTCTGGCCAATGCAGCCAGTGTGTCAACCATTGCTCTATTGCTCTCATCATACTCTTGCCTTGGCCTCCTGCTGTTCTGTGGTGGGTTATACATCACTGCAATTACCACCTTGGGACCTCCAGAGTGAAGTGTTCCCACTATGTAATCGCTTGTTTCTCTGCTGTCTCCTCTCTCCAGCTCATCAAAATTCCATCGGTTTTTAATCAGCAGTGCCACTCCTCCACCCCTCTGTTCCCTCTGTCTTTCCTCAGGATCTGGTATCCCATTGGAAAGATGGCATCTGTTATCATACATGTAAGCTTGGTTTCTGTGAGAGCTATGATGTCCGGTGATGCCTCTTTGACTCTTTCGTGCCACTCCTACCACTTATTTGTTATTCCATCAGCGTTTGTGTACCATACCTTCAGTTTCCTTTCCAACACTGTGGTTTGTGGGGCCTGTGAGGGTGGGAGACCTGGTAGCATACTGTGGGATTCTATAGCTGGGTGTTGGGTGGAAGCTGTTAGTATGGATTATAGTTTGTGTTGGGATGGTGTGATAGGTTGTGGGGTTCTGAGGATAGTTGTGTGTGTGTTTGCCCTTGCTGCTCTGTCCTGCTCTGATTAACCTCTGCTGGTTCCATCCTTGTCTCCTTTCCTAGCTCCTTTCGCTTTTTTTGTCCTCTCCCTCAGCTGCTGTCGTTCTGTTTTTGTTCTGTCTCTGTCTAGGAATACCCTCTTGTACCTTCCTGACCATTTCAACCATGGTTTCTCTTGGAGGATCCTGTTCCGCACTGTTTCTGTCCTGAGAATCAGCTTGCGTGTGTGTGTGTGTGTGTGTGTGTGAGTGTGTGTGTGTGTGTGCATTTGTGTGTGTGTGCTGATGAGTGTATTCATGGGTTACTGTAGGGACGAGTATAAGGAATGTATTTATATGAAGAAATATATATATATAACGGTTATACAGTAAGTTCAGGACCTCTATTTCGGTTCTCATTCTGTTGCTTCTATATATATTATTTACGTCAGTAGGAGGCATAATTGATCTTTAGGTGTGTATATGATTGTCGAATATATTTTCAAGGTTAAAGGTTTGGTGAACCATGTATTTTGTAGACACAGTTTTAAATATAAAACTTAAACTGTATATAACCTGACCTTCAGACAATATTGTTATGGGACCTGTACTTATAGTGGTAAAGTTATCAAGGTTATAGTTAATATCTGGCAGATGTAAATAATCTGTTGTGTAGATGTATTGCGGGATACAATGTATGTAGTGTACATATATTAACATGTAACAATGATACGGATGATGAGGAATAAATCAACATTGTCACTACACAATAATGAATAACTACCTCGTATATAATGACACTGTAACTAACTTAACACAACCTACATTGCTTCTGTGTACAGTGCTACACAAGTACAAAGGTATAATGGGTTTGAGTGTATGCATGACTTGCTCCTCACTGAAGTCCCTGGACATCACAAATGAACATTAAACGCCAGCCTCGCTCTGCTGCTATCCTCGAAAAACACAGGCTTAAGTCTATCTCCCTAAAAAAACCTCCTCCACTGGCTCCTGTACCGCTCACGAATTGTACCACTCATTATGCAATCCCTTAATACTTTCAGGCTCTCCACTTCATCCACCTGGTTACACCCACCCCATTGCCACCCCTCCCCTATGAGATAACTCATATTTCATTGATATTGATCCTCCTGGTCATCTCCCACAAGCAATTTACGGATAGCAGTTTCGCCACCTCATCCCTGCCAACACACGCAATCCCCCATACAACCCCCCATATTTAATTATGCCTACCATCATTCCTGCAAAACCCACAAACCACATACCTCATCCATCCAAAAACCTTAGTAATTAATTCCTAATAACCCTGTGGCTCATCGTCAAAGTATCCCACCCCACCTCGCAAGATAACTGCCAGATGATCAGAAAAGGCAGCTTTCACGATGAATAAACCTAACGTAAACCATAATCGATGATGAAACATAAATTATGTCTAGTCAGGGCCCTATAATCCCCCCTTTACAAACGGAAACCACCTCTTCAATGCAAACAATCTTCCCTCAATTTGCACATATCGTAATAATTCACCGACGAATGCTGTCCCGCCCCACATGGGTCACATCCTTTTCTCTTAAGTACACAGTTCCAGTCCTGCCCACAAAAGAAGGGTGGTAGTGCCCTGGTTCCTTTGCAGTGTGGCCCTTTAGGCCTTACAACCCCAAGACCCCACCGGACTAATTTCTACCCACATCTTTTTACCAGGCCTCTGGGCTGGTGTAACCACATTAACCAAAACCGATACTGCCGCTGCTGCCTTTCCGAGTCGCAAGTGTCCTTCTGCTACACACACCGGTCACTTGAAGCCACCCCGATGCACATCCCACCACCACCCACACAGAATCCGTCCCCTCTGCCTCAGCATCCATCACAAAATCAACTTGGACGGTACCCCTGTTTCTGCACATAAGCCTCCACACACGCCGGAGCCACTCCCTCATCCTCAGGAGTCAACGTACCCGGGCCGTTACCAGCTCTCTTCCCTATCTCTGCTTCCCCTGGTCCCCTCCGTCCATGCGCTGAACCCTAACATCGACACTGTAATGTTTTCTTCTGTTGTTTCGCCTTCTCCAAAGTCAGCTGCATCACCACATCATTAACCCCTAACTTTCTGCAGAGTGCACTTTGGCCTCATTGATTTCATAGGAACTGTGGGGCATGCCCCAATGGCCGTGACACATTTGTCTCTACAATGTCCATCCTAATCACACTTTGGCAGTCCGTCCTATGAGGACACTTCCATAACCACGTGTCCATACCTCCTCACAAATCCTACAAATCCGTCGTTGTTATTCTCTGCACAGTGATAACCATCAACTGCATTCCGAAATTGGCAGAACTACGTAGGCAAGGCGCTGGTTACTTCAAGACATTTTGAGAAGCGAGTATGTCCCCCTCAGGCAAACAGAATTCATCCAGTCATCCACGCTCACTGGTTTGCGCCGCCTGTATCCTTCAAAAAACTGATTGAACACTTGCTGTAAGTTATCTTCGGTTGTCTCAAAGGGAACAATACGTTAGTTTGCACCCCAGGGTTATCGTTTGGACACATCCAGCAGTCGCACCTCGATGTCTTCATCTGCACCTGCCATACCACGACGTCCTGGAAATTTGTCAACCACCACTTCGTACATTCTGAGCAGATAGCAACTTGACAAACAATCGTTCACGTCCCTCTTCATCGCTACAACCGTAGAGATCCCAACTGCTTTTCCCATATGTCTCTAAATGTATAGGAGGAAGTAGAAAGTACCCTTTGCCACATCCAGAATTTACTACTCCCTTCAGTAGTTTTCTATTTCGACTGTGTTGCACACTTATCCAGATGGAGGTGTTCTGTCCAATCCCATTAACTATCATTCTCACAGGCAACCACTACAGGAAGGTTAGTAGGGGGGGGGGGGGGAGACTCTGACAGCACGTCCACCCAAGCCACTGTCTAGGCGGCGAATTCATAAATACATTCATATGTACCAAGCATTTTTCAGTTTGTTAATATATTACAAAGTTTGTTAAGTTTTCATTACTTAAGTTAACAAACGTATTATAGAAAACGTTAATTACAGATTTGGTTAAGGTTGGTGACAAGGGCACATCGCGTTTGTGTGTGGGGGGAAGTCGAATGGTGCAAATTCAATGCTTGGGGTATCTGTAAGCATGAAATATCAGGAAAAAAAATGCATCCCTAAAATCCTATACCTCCTGTCTACAGGATGTTTCAATCTAACTAAAACTCCCAAGCAGCAATCTCCAACTACCTGAAAATGTGTGCCATACTTTCAACTCTCAGAAAACATCATAAAAATACCAACTGCCCTAAGTATACCATCTCAAATTACCATGGATGAACAGAACCTCATAAAACTGAACCATAGAAGGTTACAACAATCCCAGTCTAAGTGATTTTTTAGTGACAGGCAACTAATAAAGAAATGGTGAAATAAAATAATCAAAATAGTCCCGCACCGCCATTGTGGAACCCTCTGTTGGACTATAGGCACAACAGTGGGCTTCCATCATGTCACTCCAAACACAACTAAGATCACAACAACAAAATTATCACCAGCAAAACATGCAACACGGTACACATTCTACGTTTTGCTAATAGACAGGACCTTATGCCATCCAATAGCACAAATACCTTCCATCGAGAGTTCAGAGGAGTCAAAATGCGAACGTTTGCAGCCTTCTGCTGTGTACAAAATTTTGCATTATGACAAAACGACATATTAAAATAACAAGATAAAACTTTTCAGATGCGACAGATAGAACATACAACAAGGTGGATGTTGGAGTGGGTGCTGTAAGTATCAAAGAGTCGCTCGTTTGCACAGAGAATACTAAACACCACAAATTATTTAGTTGAAAGTTCTAATCATATAAGATCGAGAACCAAAACGTTAGTTTATTCGGAAGGATGTATATCTAAGCCACCAGATGCCACCTCCAACAGTTCCCAAAGGAAACAGCTACTTAAATTGAACTACTGTCTAGAAAACCTTCCGCCCCGCCACACCATCCCCAAACATCTTGTTTGTTTGTGATTTGTATCTAAGAACCACACAAAATAGAAGAGTGTAAAGCAAATAATGTTGGTAGCAGAAATAATCCCTTGAGGCCAGCTCAAATGGAAAGTCCACACAGAGCTGCAGAATTTCGACAATAACATTCCTCTAAGTCAGCAGAAAGTGGAATCAATAAGACTGGAGAACACACTTGACTTTATTTTTTACAACGGGCACCTGATAGAGAAAATATAACAATACCAAAAATAAAATAAAATCAGTGGGTGAGACCCTCTACAAATTCCACATAAATTTCCTTAAAACAGACTGAGATCTGATGTGGTTGTACTCTGGCACCTGAAGCACCTTCCAAGGTTCTTGGTATTACGTCTAACCTAGTATTTTCCCCCAGCAACCGAGATCCATGTAGAGTTGTTATAGGTCCTATATGATGGATCAGACCTGACCTCATAAGTAGTTGTCCGTTCATCATGGCTCGTAGCCGATCAACCTTTCAGTGATTGTTTTTGTTTACTATTGATTGCATCGAGAGGCATTTCTAGTGGATTGATGCCCATTAGTATGTCTTTTGTTACCACCACGCTTTTTTTCTATTTTTTAGTTCCGTAAGAAAAAGATGGTCTGATTCGAGGTCGTTCCCTTCTGCATTACCTACAGGACTGTTGTTATCGGTAGTGAGAATATACTCGCCAAAGCATTTTATACTCCCATACACATTAAAACATACCACCCCCTGTAAAGTATTTGGTATCGTTGTGTCAAGATCTTTGCTGTGCAAGACCTTGTGTTAACAAGACCTCGTTGTCAACAAGGGCAGTGCACACATCACATGCTTTACTGACTTGCGTAAAGTGCAGTATATATGTTAGGAGCATCTTGTGTCAGCGGTGTTATAAGAACATAAGACACTGCAGCAGCCATACTGGCCCATGCGAGGCAGGTCCAGTCTCCTAACCGGCTAAAGCCAATGCCCTAACCTAGTTAGGTCAAGTCACATTTCACTTAAGAGCCACGGCATGTTGACCTAGCAAGCACAAGCTATTCAGGTCCAACTCATTCTCACCCCACACCCCACTCATTTATTAACTAACTTATTTTTAAAATTACGCCAGCAAAACAACCCACTTATATAGTTCTGCGATTTTACCATTTCATACGCAAGTCTACCTATATTCTAATTTTTAAACAATCATGTGTTTTGTATTTCTTATGATGCGTGACACGTTTATTAATTGTTTTGGGATATTGGTAATCCGTAGCCACAGACCTAATAGGCTTTAATAAAACCATTGAGAGAAGTTGAATAGTGTGTGGAAGGTTTATAGGATAGACCATTATTTTCCCGGAGCCTCTCTGGAAAGAGAGTGAGAGGAACTGACGTCCATGTCTGCGTGAAAGTTTGTAGTTAATAGAGTTGTGGATTGTGTCCCCGAATAATTACGTTGTCAAGTACAGAAACCAATATATATCTTAACTATCGGGTCTGAGGGTGTCCTTGACAATTGTTTACGGCCTCTTTTGGGTCAGACATACAGTTCTATGAGTAAATTTAATGAAAATTAAGTTACTTGTGGTTCCCCGCAATTCCGGATGAAAACCCAAAATTTCATGCGATTCATTCCTAATGCAGTGTTCACCAGAGCTGTATACGATGTGTATAACGAGGCGCGAACTTTTGGTCCCTCCTCCAGACGTAAGAAGATAAGCGTCCGCAAATAGAGAAATCCCATTAACAATTTTTGTTAAATCTGTGTTGGTTGGAGCAAAGTTGGGAACGTAGTAGAGGACAAACGCATGTCCTTCTTGACATTTGAAGAATACCATGAATACCATACTATTGCCTCCTATGTGCACTATCTTGTTTCAGCAGTTTTAGTGAGGGTGTTATATCGCTCCAGTTGAGTGTCTGAAAGTTACATGAGCTCCCTTGTCTTATCGACATGTTATAGAAGTTGTCCCAACCACTTGGGTATGAAGAAATTTTAAAGGTAATAGGAATGTCATCAGATGCAGAGAAGGGGTCGAAAAGATATGGAAAACAGCTGGAGGTGGTTACTGGTTCTGTTGTGATGAATATATCAGATTTTGCCTGGTATTTATGACCGGAAAACACGTGTATGAAGTGTGGTTCCTGTATGTTAGGGATTTTGATGAACTAGGTGGAAGAGTTGTGTAACCGTGCCGGATACTGTAGTGTCATGATAGCGATGTGTTTTTGAGGTTGAGGTCCACAAAAAGTTAAAGGAGAGTTTTGATAGTGAAGAGTAGGGTAGATATTATGAATGTTAATGTTTGCGTCTGAGCTTTCATGTAGCGTAGATGTTTGTGTCTACGTGAAGTAGCGAAGATGTTTGAGTCTGAGCGTTGAAGTAGCGTAGATGTATGTTTTCTGAGCGTTGAAGTACGAAGATGTTTGTGTCTGAACGTTGAAGTAGCGTAGATGTTTGTGTCGAGCGTTGAAGAGCGTGGATGTTTGTGTCCTGAGCGTGAGCATGTAGGCGTAGATGTTTGTGTCACACAGAACAAACAGAGACTCCACAGTAAGGACCCACGAGGGGCGAGGGGCCCTCACCCCACCCCCCCCAAAAAAAAAAAAAAAGTTTTGGGACAAGGGCGAAGAATAGACAGTGAGAGGAATGTCCCTTGAGTCGAAGAGAGTAATAGTCAGGCCTAGACCCAACTTGCTAATCCTTGAAACACTGACGAGGAAGACGTCGAAAGCACTGGAACTCTGTCAGAAGCTGACTGCAAAAAAACAAAAAAAAAATCTTGCTGGATGGAGGAAAACTGAGACTGCTGGTGTTGGGCTGCAGGAGACAGGGAGGAGCTTATCCGTTGATTGTCAGTTCATAGAGTTAATGGTTTACTTAGAGTTGAGACGCTGGTTTTCATGATGACATTTTGCTTGTTGCATTTCAATTCCATTTTCAGTGGGTTACGTGTACTTAGCTCCAAGTGGTGACCATGTACTTTTAGCTCTGTAAAGACCTTGTTTGCGTGCTTCTCTGTTAATCTGAACCATGATGCCCTCTCTTGAGTCAACTTTACCACAGCTTATAGAAGAGCTCGAGTTGCCTAATCTTGGAGAAACGGGCCGATTAACGAGGAGAACAGAGGTTTTCGTAGTAATCTCCTGTTGTGAGTCCCCCAGGTAAGAGGGGAGCTTGGTCATGGCACTACAGTGCCAACATGGAACCAAGCTGTAGATCAAGACAACGGTTTGGAGAGGCAGAACAACGAGAAACCATAAGACTACCGTGGAAACTTTACCAACCCATTCTCCGTGCTAACCTGACGAATGTGAGTATTCACGCTGGGAATGCCACAACGAGCACCAACAGAAGCATTGGCAGACGTGAGTGAGACATCCCTAGAAACCCCAACGAAGACCATCGAGATCGAGTCTTGACGAATTCTACAAGTGGTGTAATGCTTAGCCTGGCGAATGTGAGTCGAGCTACTCGGAGCATCACAGGGACCGACTGCCAAGGAAGGTAAAAACAATTGTTGTGTTGGGGATAGCCAAATTAGGATACATGGATAGGGCAATCTGTTTTGAAGGAATAGGAGGTAGGAGTGCAGAGAGTGTGTTTTTCCAGGGGCTGGGATGAAGGACATTTTAGCCGTGTCTGGATGACATCATGAGAGGTAATGGGAGAAAATCCTATTATCTGTCTCAGTGGCTGGAGGCAACGATGTTGGCAGATCGTAGAGTGAGGACCTGATTAGGCAGGTATAGGTCAGCAATCGAGATAAGATAAGGAGGAAGTGGGAAACCTGTCGATATGTGGCATTTTCTGCCAAGAGAGGAGTTGGGACAATGAATGGTTTTGTCCGTGATTGGGGGGGGGGGGATATTTGCTGGCTGGGACAAATACTGTAAGGAAAATGCGGTAAACATTCCATTGACAACTGGGACCTCTTCAATGGCCTAGAAATGACATGTATGTCAGGGATGGGGTTCACTTTATCTAGGTGTGGGGTGGAGCAACTACTATGGCCAACCAGTGGAAGGGAGTTGTTAGGTCTTTTAAAACTAGGAATAGTTAGTGGTATGTGTTTTGGCGGAAAACTGTGAAGTCGCAGTGTAGTAATATGAGTACTAGGAGAAACTAGTAATAGGCAAAATGAGGTGGATATTGAAAGCCAGTGGCACTAATTATGACAAGGACAAGTAATAGGTTTAGTGGAATAAAAACAGAAAGGACAGGAAGGTAAAGAGAGAGGAGGTCTTTAAATATTATTGACACAAATAGTTCGCAGTGCTAGGAATAAGAAGACGAGTTGAGACTAGTTTGCTAGTGCAGGTAACATTGATGTATCTGCCATTACTGAGTAAAAACCCCGTGGTTTAATTTCAAAAAGTCGGGACATGCCCTGCATGAATGTCCACATTCAGGGTTTTAAATGTTCCAAGTAGACAGTTGGGGGAGGGGGGGGGGGGTTGGGGGGGGTGGGGTGGCATTGTATGTCCCGATATCGCTTGAACTTTGCATAAAACGGGTATTAAAGTCTGAAAGTAACACATACAGAGTCATGCTTGGATAGAATTTTTCAGAGGTGGCATGAAAAATTAATTTTAGGTGTGATATGAACCGTCCCCAAATTTAGATAGGAGGACCAGGGAGGACTACTATGGGAGGAAAATGTTAGAGGGCCACAAGGCACAGATAATGTAGTATTCTAGGAGACTTTAACTTAGTCATATTTGATTGGAATGTCTTGACTGGAATTTAGAATCATATGACTTCTAGAAGTAGTTCAGGATGTTTTAAGGCAGGTGGGGGGGGGGGGGGGGGGGGGGGGTAGGAACCTACAAGGGGTAAATAACCTGCTTGACTTAGTTTCTGCAAACAATGAATCCCTTGTTAATAATTTAGAAGTTTCAGAGGAACTGGGTGCTAGTGACTCACAAATCCATTTACATTTAGGCATTGCATGGAAGTTAATGATAGTAGGGATAACTCAGAAACAGTCACACAGATTTTTCGCTTACGGCAGATTACGATGGGCTTATAGACACTTATCATCTTTGTGACTGGGTTAAACGAAGAGAGCTATCATACATGACAAGTTTTCTGAACACTATACATGCTGACACCAAGAAACGTTTATCTATCCCTTATAAAGAAATTAGATCAAATATAGAAATGGACCCAAAATGGATGAATAATGGTATCAAATATCTACTAGGGGCATAAGAAAGGAATTTATAGGCGTAATCAAATAAAGAGGCGAGTCATTCTATTGAATCAGTATATTGACATTAAGAGGGACATTAAAAAGGGGATAAGAAAAGCTAAAAGACTATGAAATTAAAAGTTGCTAGGGATTCAAAAACTTAACTCCAAAAAGTTTTTCCCCAGTATAATAGAACAAAAGTCAGAGATTAAGATAGTCCCCCTTAGAAATAACTATGGGCATCTTACTGACAAAGAGAATGAAACATGTGCTCAGTTTTAAATAATTATTTTCTCTCAGTCCTTTATAACACAGAAGACACTAATAATATTCCCGGTAATTAAATTTTTATTAGTGGGGGCCAGAAGAAGATAAAATTATGTAAAGTAAAAGGACACAAGTGCAACCTAATGTGACATTCATTGTGGCAAAACGTACGCTCTCCAGGAGCTTTAATCATCAGCATTACAAACAATACACGGACACAGAGGGTATATAAAGGCTCAGAGTGAGGTGGCAATACTAGTGAGGTAACCATTTCGATGTCACTAGTGTAGTGGGTAGTAGTAGTAGTAGTAGTAGTATTGGTAGTGACAAAAGTAATACAATGAAGTTGGTAGAATACCGACAATATGTAAAGTAAAAGGACACAAGTGCAACTAATTTGGACAATTCATTGTGGCAACGTTTTTTCCGCTCACGTTTCCAGGAGCTATTATAATCAAGCCATTACAAACAATACAATGGACACATGTAAGGGTTATATAAAGGCATACTGAGTGAGTTGGCAATACTAGTGAGGTACCATTTTCGATGCTCACTAGTGGTAGTAGTAGATAAGTAAGTAGTTAGTAAGTATATAGTAGTAGAAGTAGTAGTAGTTAAAAAATAAAAAATAAAAACAAAACTAAATGCAATATGAGAAGAGCAATAAATTCGTACATGAAGTAAAAGGATATAAAAAGGCTATTACTTGGGTAACATAAAATATGTTGGATAAATATTGACTGGAAAGAGGCAGGGGTTTTTTTTCCAGTGGTTTCACTCTCTGTAATTGTGGCCTTTGTTAGTCTAACAGGAGAGACTATGTGATGGGCAGGGTTTACCTGTTTTTCAGTGAGGATTTTCTTGTCTAAGACTTCGAGATGGTGAACAGCTGCCGTTGTTTTGTTAAATTAGGATTCGAAACCGGCGATCACAATGCTGAATCAAGGGCACTTGCTGTCTGCCGAAATTAGCTTCTTTTGAATCACTAATTGGGCGTCCTCTGAATTTCAAGAGATGATTGTGGAATTTCGGTGTTTGTACACAGGCGTTTGTTTAAGTGTCGTTCCTACATGCGTAAATGGTGTTCATTGAGCGGTGTCGAGGTTTCCTTGCTGAGTTTCACCTACGTAGAATCTTGTTACAGCCTCACAGGGTATAGTGTAAACTCCTTCCTGCATTGGACTGGTTTCGTGGTGCTTGGGTTTTGTCCTGGGTTAGATTCCTTTATTGAAGTGGTAGAAGCGATGGCGACATCTGGTTGTTAGCTTGTGAAAAGTATTTTGGAGACGTTTAGTGGCAACCTGTGCTGGATGGGAAGAATTATAACTTTGTTGGGAGCGGGTGCGTTGATGCGTGGAGAATTGATATATCCGAAGAGCTTCCTTTATTCCTTTGGCAGTCTTTGATGAAAAGCAGAAGGAAATTGTAACTCAGAGTGAATGTTTTTCGGTGAATGTAAGTACATTCCTCGTCAAGAAACTCAGGACATTACAAATTCCGTGTAAATGCTCTTAGAAAAACCCGTGAATTAATGCCACTTTTGGTCTCTGTATCTTGACTGGAATAGAATGTGTGAGATCATTTTTATTGGGTGGGTTTCTCGATAAACTTGAAATCCTAGGTTGTTGTCTACTTTGTGAGAATGGAGGACGGTCAGAGGAAAGGTACGCTTGTCATTGGACCTCTTCTTCTAGTGTAAACTGAATCGCTGGTTCTACTGCGTTGAAGCCTTGCCTGAAGAAATTCCGTGTACATACAAAACGTTTTATGGGACATTATTACGATGACATCGTTCCTCATGTAACGTAACCAAGTGACGCTTGAAGGGATGATGTTGGCGAAGTGTTCGGACTCTAGGTGTCCATGTATAAGTTGGAGCTACAGGACGGCACTATTGAGGACCCCATTCCATGATGCCGTATGGTTGTTGTAGGAGCTTGTTTAATTCTGAAAGAAAAACAGTTGAAATTTAACACATAGTTCAATCAAGTCAAACCAAAAATCTCCGGGAGTAAAGGAAGATTAAGGTCCTG
Organism: Cherax quadricarinatus; assembly: GCF_026875155.1. NCBI lineage: Eukaryota > Metazoa > Arthropoda > Malacostraca > Decapoda > Parastacidae > Cherax > Cherax quadricarinatus. The sequence continues at coordinate 14,817,876 of NC_069486.1, read as the reverse complement.
GTTGACTTTACTCAGTCGTAGAACCACGATGGCTTTTTTTGATAGGTACTTTTGTGAAGAGGGAAGTCACATCCAAACTGGCTTAGTTTCCTTGTTACAGGGGGGGGGGTATGGGGGGGGTGGAGGGTTACGGATGCGGTTGAGAAGGTCGCCTGAGAGTTTAAGATGACGGGCTGATGGTCCCCAGAAAAGCAGGAAAGATGTTTGGCAAGACTCCCGGCTAGTTTGTGTGGAGTCACTGCCTAATTCCTGACGTGAATTGGTCTGAGAGGAATGTTTGTGTTTATTTGGGCTTGGGTATACCATATTACATGTGTGCTGGTTTAAGGGTTTGCTTGGTAACAAGTATCAGAAGTTTCTTCCCCTTCTCTAGTGCGGATTTGAGACAGTATTTGGTCTGGTTTTGTTGTAGAAAAGTCTTTGGGTGAGACGTCTGCCATCTGTTTGGGGGGGGAGGGGGAGGGGGGTTCGTATATGTAAGATTGATCATTCCAAAGGTCCATAATTTAGTGTGTAGTCACTGGAGTTGAAGATGACGACTCCACCTGCCCTTGTCGGCGTTGGTGACGATAATTGTCTGTTGCCGATAGTCTGTGAGCACAGCTAATCGCAACAGTAGACAAAGGATGTCAGCCACCAGCACCAGAGCGTGTCTGTTCCTTTTGCATATGACATATCCACGAATCTGCTATGACTAAGTCTGTCTTCCATTGAGCAGACACTGGCAAAGCTCCAGGGGACTATGGACATCTCCACCAAATCTTTCAGTGTGGCTGCAGAAAAACAATATGTAAGTTCAACGATGAGAAATTTTCAATTACTCAGGATATGGTAAACATGAAGGAAATTAAATCTCATCAAGAAGTACAAAACAACTTCTGGTCCCACAAAAATAGAGCGAAACCCCAACCGTCAAAGACCTGGGAGTGATCAAGTCCGGAGGATCTCAACACTACTCAAGGACCAGTAACATTGTATCAATCGCAAATCTGCTAGAAAAATGACAGTATGGATAATGAGAACCATTCAAAAACTGCTAGGTAGGCCAATCCCAATGATGACACTCATTTTTCAGGTCACATTGTTTCTATCTAGGCTGGAATATTTGCTGTATCCAACTAAACAGCAAACCTTTCAAGGGCAGGTGAATTGGCCGACCTAGAAAATGTACAAGAACTTTTCCAACGGGACGGCGCGCATAACGGATGATAAAACGCCCACCCTCAATCACTGGGAGCGCTTGAGGTTCTCTAAACCTGTTATTCCGGGAAACTCATAGAGGGAGAGATACATTATTAATACACCTGGAAAATCCTAGAGGGACTAGTAGTACCGAACTTGACACGACAATTCACTCACTTAGTACGAAAGCAAAAGACGTGGCAGACGGATGCACCAACCCCCCAATGAAAAGCAGGGTGTCACTAGCACGTAAGAGACCATACAATAAGTGTCACCAGTGGGCCCGAGACTGTTCAACTGTCTTTTCCCCCCCCCCCCCCCCCCCCCCCCCAAGCCCCACAAAAACACATACAGGTGGAATACCAACAGAAACCTCTGGCAGTCTTCAAGTCTGGCACTGGACAAGGCACCTAAAGTCAGTTCCAGATCAGCCGGTCTTGTGGCTCCGTACGTTGGTTGAGCGGTGGGCAGCCAAGCAGTCAACAGCTTGGTTGATCAGGCTCTGAATCGCACCAATGAGGCCTGGTCACAGACCGGGACCGCGGGGCGTGTGACCTCCGGAAACTCTCTCCATGTGAAACTAAAACTCCAGGTAAGACAACAAACTTCCTACAATATTGCCTGGCAGAGAAGGGTGATCCCAAGTCTACTCCTGCACAACTCTCCTATCTCCAAGCACCCCTACTCTCCAGCTACCGCAAGCTTACTTAACCTGAATGTGCAGAAGAACTTTCTACATCGCTAATGAAAGCCTTTGCGAAACTGCAAGGAATATGAGGGCCAATCTTCAGAATTGCGACCCAACACGAGACTGCTGAACATATTTCTCAGGCACAGCTCAAACACCACAGCTACTAACCACCAACAGAAAGATCAAATCAATCGCAAACTTCAGTACTCTGCACTAACATTCGATTGGAAGGAAAATGGGACGCGTAATTCCCTAATAAACAACTTATCGGTCCATCGCACCTTAACCGACTACGAGAAACAAGCACGAGAGGTCTGGGACGTCCAAATTTACCACCAACATAAGCAAACCCTAACTACAACTCAATTCTGTTACCCAGGAACCATAGAACACAGTGACAAGACCAACTTCCCAGAAGGGTTATATACAGGCCTTCTCTCAACTGCATCATAAGTGAACCTTCTTCTTCTAATCTTCCTAGAAGATACATCACTGCCCATACAGGACCTCGCCAACTGACACCCCGAAGCATTATCCGTCAACCACCGCCGACAAAGGAGGTGGAGTCGTCAAAACATACTCCCAACACCAGTGACTACAACACTAAAAATGATGGACCTTTATAGAATGATCAATACAATATACGAAATAAATCTAGGCCATGGAAATGGAACATTCCCATCATCACTCAACAGTGGGAGACGCTCACCAAAGACGTTTCTACACAAAACCAACAACATACTCAAACGCAACTAGAGGAAGGGAAGAAACTTCTGTAGCTTGTTACCAAGAGCAAACACCCTAACACCAGACAGCACAACATGTATGGTTTACCCCAAGACCCATATAAACACAATATTCCTCTCAGATCAATCACTGTCAGCAAATAGGCAGTAGCTCCACACATACTAGCCTAGTTCTTGCCAAACATCTTTCCCTGCCTTCTGGGGACCCTCAGCCCCGCTCATTTAAACACTCAGGCGACCTCTCAATCCGCATCCCGTAACCTCTCCATCCGTAACACAAGAAACTAAGTCAGTTTGGATGTGATGACATCCCTCTTCACAAAGTACCTAACCAAAAAAGCCATCGAGGTTCTAACGACGTAAAGTCCAACCCAGAACCAGGACCTTAAACTTCCTTAACCTCCCGGAGATTTTGTTGACTTGATTGACCTCTGTGTAAATTTCACTGCTTTTCTTTCCCAATAACAAGCTCTAACAAACAAACTACGGTCATGGGAATGGGAGTCCCAAATAAGTGCCTGTCCCTAGCCAACTTATACATGGAACACCTAGAGGTCCGAACACTTCGCCAACATCATCCCCTTCAAGCGTCACTTGGTACGTTACGTGGACGATGTCCTCGTAATAACTCCACAAGCGTTTGGAGATGTACGTGGGATCTTCAGGCAAGGCTCAACGCAGTTGAACCAGCGATTGCCAGTTTACACTAGATAGAAGAGTCAATGACAAGCTACCTTATCCTCGACGGTCCTCATTCCACAAAGGACATCAGTGACAAACCAACCTAAAAAATATCAAGTTTATATCGAAACCCACCAATAAAAAATGGATCTCACACATCTTATTCCAGTCAAATAACCAATACCTAAAGAGGGCATCACATCGGTTTTTTCCCTAAGAGCATACCTTAATTTGATAGTCCTGAGTTTCTGACGAGGAATGTAACTTACCTTCACCAAACATCACTGAGTTACAATTTCCTTCTTTTTTCATCAAAGACAGCAAGAAAAGAGCTCTTCAGATCAACCATTCTTTCCTCCACGCATCAACACCGCTCCCAACAAAGTTATAATTCTTCTCTCCCAACAGCAGGTTGCCACTAAACTTCTCAAAAGTTACTTTACACAACCTAACACCAGAGTCGACGCCATCGCTTCTAACCACACTTCCAATAAAGGAATTCAACCAGGACAAAACCCAAGCACGCAACGTAACCAGTCAATGCAGTAGTTTACAAACTATACCCTAGTGGAGCTGTGACAAGATCTACGTAGTTGAAACAGGCAAGAAAACCCTTCGAACAAACCAGCCACAATGAAAACATTTACACGCATGTAGAACGACAACTATAAACAGAACGTCCTGTGTACAACACCGGGGGGGGGAGGGGTGTCTCATGGGCTAACTCTCGGGCGCAATCATCTCATGAAATTCAGAGACGTCGCCCAATTAGATACAAAGAAACTAATTTCTGCAGACGCACAAGTGCCTTGAATCAGTCACTGATCGCATTTTCGAATCATTAAACAAAACAACGGCAAGCTTCACTATCTCCGAAGTCTGAGCAAGGAATCCTTCCCTGAAAACAGTAAAAATCCTGGCGCCATCACCATAGTCTCTCCTGTTATACCTACACAAAGCACATTACAGAGAAAAAAAACTCTGCCTCATTCCAGTCTATATTTGTCCAACCTATTTTATATGTTACCCAATAGCTTTATATCCTTTTACTCATGTACGTACTAATGCTCTTATCGATATTGAGTATTCATTTATTGTTACTCACCTATCCAACTACAACTACTACTGACACTAGTGAACATCGGGGGATTGGGGGGGGGGGGGGGGGGGGGTCCGTCATAGTATTTGCACCTCACATCTGAGAACAACCTTATTTACCCTCTGTGTCCGTGTATTGATTAGTAATGGCTTGATAAAGCTCCTGAGAGGCGAAACTTAGCCACAATAAATGTCACATTAGTTGCACACCCTTGTGTCCTTTCTAACTTTACATAATTTATCTTCTGGCCCACTATAAAATTAATTACGGAATATTATAGTGTCTTTTTCATGAGTGTTAAAGACCGAGAGAAAAGTACATTCTTTAAAATCGAGCACATTTCATTCTCTTTGTATCAGTAAGATGCCCATAGTTATTTTTAAGGGGACCATATCTTATCTCTCTGACTTTGTATCTATATACCTGGAAACAGTTCTTTGGGTTAGTTTTAGAGAATCCCTAGCAACTTTAATTTCATAGTCCCTTTTTTAGCTTTTCTATCTTATCCTTATCCCCTTTTAAAAAAAAAAATTTAGTTCCCCCCCCCCCCCCCCCCCCCACTTAATTTCAATATACAGATTCATAAGATGACCGCTCGCCTCTTTTGATACGGCCTATAAATTCCTTCTTATGCCCCTAAGTAGATATTTGAGGCCATAAATCCATCCCATTTTGGGTCATTTCTATTTGATTCTAATTCTAATAAGGGATAAACGTTCTTTGAGCAGCAAGTTATAGTGTTCAGATAAAACTGTCAAGTTATATATAGGTCTCGTTTCGTTAACCCATTAAACAGATGATAAGTGTTCTCTAAGCCGCCATCGTAAATCTGCTAAGCGAAATCTGGGACTGTTCGATATTAATCCCTACTATCATACTTCCATCAATGCTAAATGTAATTGATTGTGGTCGCTAGCACACACCAGTTCCCCCCCCCCCCTCCCCCCCCCCCCTTGGGGAAACCTTCTAAATTATTACACGGGATTCATGTTTGCCCAAACTAAGTCAGCAGGTTATTACCTTGTAGGTTCAAGAGTCAAGACAAAAAACAATCCTGAACCTACTACTAAGAAGTCATATGATTCTAAATCCCAGTGCAAGAATTCCAATCAATATGACTAAAGTTAAAGTCTCCTAAATTACAACATTTATCGTGTCCTTGTGGAGCCCTAAACAATTTTTCCTCCCATATTAGTCCCTCCCCTGGTCCCTATCTAAATTTGGGGACGGTGTCTATCAACACCTAAAATTAATTTTTCATGGATGCCCCTCTGAAAATTCAATCCAGACCTGTATGTGTTACTTCGAGACTTAATACCCGTTTTTGATTGCCTCAGTGTATGCATGACTTGCTCCTCACTGAAGTCCCTGGACATCACAAATGAACATTAAACGCCAGCCTCGCTCTGCTGCTATCCTCGAAAAACACAGGCTTAAGTCTATCTCCCTAAAAAAACCTCCTCCACTGGCTCCTGTACCGCTCACGAATTGTACCACTCATTATGCAATCCCTTAATACTTTCAGGCTCTCCACTTCATCCACCTGGTTACACCCACCCCATTGCCACCCCTCCCCTATGAGATAACTCATATTTCATTGATATTGATCCTCCTGGTCATCTCCCACAAGCAATTTACGGATAGCAGTTTCGCCACCTCATCCCTGCCAACACACGCAATCCCCCATACAACCCCCCATATTTAATTATGCCTACCATCATTCCTGCAAAACCCACAAACCACATACCTCATCCATCCAAAAACCTTAGTAATTAATTCCTAATAACCCTGTGGCTCATCGTCAAAGTATCCCACCCCACCTCGCAAGATAACTGCCAGATGATCAGAAAAGGCAGCTTTCACGATGAATAAACCTAACGTAAACCATAATCGATGATGAAACATAAATTATGTCTAGTCAGGGCCCTATAATCCCCCCTTTACAAACGGAAACCACCTCTTCAATGCAAACAATCTTCCCTCAATTTGCACATATCGTAATAATTCACCGACGAATGCTGTCCCGCCCCACATGGGTCACATCCTTTTCTCTTAAGTACACAGTTCCAGTCCTGCCCACAAAAGAAGGGTGGTAGTGCCCTGGTTCCTTTGCAGTGTGGCCCTTTAGGCCTTACAACCCCAAGACCCCACCGGACTAATTTCTACCCACATCTTTTTACCAGGCCTCTGGGCTGGTGTAACCACATTAACCAAAACCGATACTGCCGCTGCTGCCTTTCCGAGTCGCAAGTGTCCTTCTGCTACACACACCGGTCACTTGAAGCCACCCCGATGCACATCCCACCACCACCCACACAGAATCCGTCCCCTCTGCCTCAGCATCCATCACAAAATCAACTTGGACGGTACCCCTGTTTCTGCACATAAGCCTCCACACACGCCGGAGCCACTCCCTCATCCTCAGGAGTCAACGTACCCGGGCCGTTACCAGCTCTCTTCCCTATCTCTGCTTCCCCTGGTCCCCTCCGTCCATGCGCTGAACCCTAACATCGACACTGTAATGTTTTCTTCTGTTGTTTCGCCTTCTCCAAAGTCAGCTGCATCACCACATCATTAACCCCTAACTTTCTGCAGAGTGCACTTTGGCCTCATTGATTTCATAGGAACTGTGGGGCATGCCCCAATGGCCGTGACACATTTGTCTCTACAATGTCCATCCTAATCACACTTTGGCAGTCCGTCCTATGAGGACACTTCCATAACCACGTGTCCATACCTCCTCACAAATCCTACAAATCCGTCGTTGTTATTCTCTGCACAGTGATAACCATCAACTGCATTCCGAAATTGGCAGAACTACGTAGGCAAGGCGCTGGTTACTTCAAGACATTTTGAGAAGCGAGTATGTCCCCCTCAGGCAAACAGAATTCATCCAGTCATCCACGCTCACTGGTTTGCGCCGCCTGTATCCTTCAAAAAACTGATTGAACACTTGCTGTAAGTTATCTTCGGTTGTCTCAAAGGGAACAATACGTTAGTTTGCACCCCAGGGTTATCGTTTGGACACATCCAGCAGTCGCACCTCGATGTCTTCATCTGCACCTGCCATACCACGACGTCCTGGAAATTTGTCAACCACCACTTCGTACATTCTGAGCAGATAGCAACTTGACAAACAATCGTTCACGTCCCTCTTCATCGCTACAACCGTAGAGATCCCAACTGCTTTTCCCATATGTCTCTAAATGTATAGGAGGAAGTAGAAAGTACCCTTTGCCACATCCAGAATTTACTACTCCCTTCAGTAGTTTTCTATTTCGACTGTGTTGCACACTTATCCAGATGGAGGTGTTCTGTCCAATCCCATTAACTATCATTCTCACAGGCAACCACTACAGGAAGGTTAGTAGGGGGGGGGGGGGGAGACTCTGACAGCACGTCCACCCAAGCCACTGTCTAGGCGGCGAATTCATAAATACATTCATATGTACCAAGCATTTTTCAGTTTGTTAATATATTACAAAGTTTGTTAAGTTTTCATTACTTAAGTTAACAAACGTATTATAGAAAACGTTAATTACAGATTTGGTTAAGGTTGGTGACAAGGGCACATCGCGTTTGTGTGTGGGGGGAAGTCGAATGGTGCAAATTCAATGCTTGGGGTATCTGTAAGCATGAAATATCAGGAAAAAAAATGCATCCCTAAAATCCTATACCTCCTGTCTACAGGATGTTTCAATCTAACTAAAACTCCCAAGCAGCAATCTCCAACTACCTGAAAATGTGTGCCATACTTTCAACTCTCAGAAAACATCATAAAAATACCAACTGCCCTAAGTATACCATCTCAAATTACCATGGATGAACAGAACCTCATAAAACTGAACCATAGAAGGTTACAACAATCCCAGTCTAAGTGATTTTTTAGTGACAGGCAACTAATAAAGAAATGGTGAAATAAAATAATCAAAATAGTCCCGCACCGCCATTGTGGAACCCTCTGTTGGACTATAGGCACAACAGTGGGCTTCCATCATGTCACTCCAAACACAACTAAGATCACAACAACAAAATTATCACCAGCAAAACATGCAACACGGTACACATTCTACGTTTTGCTAATAGACAGGACCTTATGCCATCCAATAGCACAAATACCTTCCATCGAGAGTTCAGAGGAGTCAAAATGCGAACGTTTGCAGCCTTCTGCTGTGTACAAAATTTTGCATTATGACAAAACGACATATTAAAATAACAAGATAAAACTTTTCAGATGCGACAGATAGAACATACAACAAGGTGGATGTTGGAGTGGGTGCTGTAAGTATCAAAGAGTCGCTCGTTTGCACAGAGAATACTAAACACCACAAATTATTTAGTTGAAAGTTCTAATCATATAAGATCGAGAACCAAAACGTTAGTTTATTCGGAAGGATGTATATCTAAGCCACCAGATGCCACCTCCAACAGTTCCCAAAGGAAACAGCTACTTAAATTGAACTACTGTCTAGAAAACCTTCCGCCCCGCCACACCATCCCCAAACATCTTGTTTGTTTGTGATTTGTATCTAAGAACCACACAAAATAGAAGAGTGTAAAGCAAATAATGTTGGTAGCAGAAATAATCCCTTGAGGCCAGCTCAAATGGAAAGTCCACACAGAGCTGCAGAATTTCGACAATAACATTCCTCTAAGTCAGCAGAAAGTGGAATCAATAAGACTGGAGAACACACTTGACTTTATTTTTTACAACGGGCACCTGATAGAGAAAATATAACAATACCAAAAATAAAATAAAATCAGTGGGTGAGACCCTCTACAAATTCCACATAAATTTCCTTAAAACAGACTGAGATCTGATGTGGTTGTACTCTGGCACCTGAAGCACCTTCCAAGGTTCTTGGTATTACGTCTAACCTAGTATTTTCCCCCAGCAACCGAGATCCATGTAGAGTTGTTATAGGTCCTATATGATGGATCAGACCTGACCTCATAAGTAGTTGTCCGTTCATCATGGCTCGTAGCCGATCAACCTTTCAGTGATTGTTTTTGTTTACTATTGATTGCATCGAGAGGCATTTCTAGTGGATTGATGCCCATTAGTATGTCTTTTGTTACCACCACGCTTTTTTTCTATTTTTTAGTTCCGTAAGAAAAAGATGGTCTGATTCGAGGTCGTTCCCTTCTGCATTACCTACAGGACTGTTGTTATCGGTAGTGAGAATATACTCGCCAAAGCATTTTATACTCCCATACACATTAAAACATACCACCCCCTGTAAAGTATTTGGTATCGTTGTGTCAAGATCTTTGCTGTGCAAGACCTTGTGTTAACAAGACCTCGTTGTCAACAAGGGCAGTGCACACATCACATGCTTTACTGACTTGCGTAAAGTGCAGTATATATGTTAGGAGCATCTTGTGTCAGCGGTGTTATAAGAACATAAGACACTGCAGCAGCCATACTGGCCCATGCGAGGCAGGTCCAGTCTCCTAACCGGCTAAAGCCAATGCCCTAACCTAGTTAGGTCAAGTCACATTTCACTTAAGAGCCACGGCATGTTGACCTAGCAAGCACAAGCTATTCAGGTCCAACTCATTCTCACCCCACACCCCACTCATTTATTAACTAACTTATTTTTAAAATTACGCCAGCAAAACAACCCACTTATATAGTTCTGCGATTTTACCATTTCATACGCAAGTCTACCTATATTCTAATTTTTAAACAATCATGTGTTTTGTATTTCTTATGATGCGTGACACGTTTATTAATTGTTTTGGGATATTGGTAATCCGTAGCCACAGACCTAATAGGCTTTAATAAAACCATTGAGAGAAGTTGAATAGTGTGTGGAAGGTTTATAGGATAGACCATTATTTTCCCGGAGCCTCTCTGGAAAGAGAGTGAGAGGAACTGACGTCCATGTCTGCGTGAAAGTTTGTAGTTAATAGAGTTGTGGATTGTGTCCCCGAATAATTACGTTGTCAAGTACAGAAACCAATATATATCTTAACTATCGGGTCTGAGGGTGTCCTTGACAATTGTTTACGGCCTCTTTTGGGTCAGACATACAGTTCTATGAGTAAATTTAATGAAAATTAAGTTACTTGTGGTTCCCCGCAATTCCGGATGAAAACCCAAAATTTCATGCGATTCATTCCTAATGCAGTGTTCACCAGAGCTGTATACGATGTGTATAACGAGGCGCGAACTTTTGGTCCCTCCTCCAGACGTAAGAAGATAAGCGTCCGCAAATAGAGAAATCCCATTAACAATTTTTGTTAAATCTGTGTTGGTTGGAGCAAAGTTGGGAACGTAGTAGAGGACAAACGCATGTCCTTCTTGACATTTGAAGAATACCATGAATACCATACTATTGCCTCCTATGTGCACTATCTTGTTTCAGCAGTTTTAGTGAGGGTGTTATATCGCTCCAGTTGAGTGTCTGAAAGTTACATGAGCTCCCTTGTCTTATCGACATGTTATAGAAGTTGTCCCAACCACTTGGGTATGAAGAAATTTTAAAGGTAATAGGAATGTCATCAGATGCAGAGAAGGGGTCGAAAAGATATGGAAAACAGCTGGAGGTGGTTACTGGTTCTGTTGTGATGAATATATCAGATTTTGCCTGGTATTTATGACCGGAAAACACGTGTATGAAGTGTGGTTCCTGTATGTTAGGGATTTTGATGAACTAGGTGGAAGAGTTGTGTAACCGTGCCGGATACTGTAGTGTCATGATAGCGATGTGTTTTTGAGGTTGAGGTCCACAAAAAGTTAAAGGAGAGTTTTGATAGTGAAGAGTAGGGTAGATATTATGAATGTTAATGTTTGCGTCTGAGCTTTCATGTAGCGTAGATGTTTGTGTCTACGTGAAGTAGCGAAGATGTTTGAGTCTGAGCGTTGAAGTAGCGTAGATGTATGTTTTCTGAGCGTTGAAGTACGAAGATGTTTGTGTCTGAACGTTGAAGTAGCGTAGATGTTTGTGTCGAGCGTTGAAGAGCGTGGATGTTTGTGTCCTGAGCGTGAGCATGTAGGCGTAGATGTTTGTGTCACACAGAACAAACAGAGACTCCACAGTAAGGACCCACGAGGGGCGAGGGGCCCTCACCCCACCCCCCCCAAAAAAAAAAAAAAAGTTTTGGGACAAGGGCGAAGAATAGACAGTGAGAGGAATGTCCCTTGAGTCGAAGAGAGTAATAGTCAGGCCTAGACCCAACTTGCTAATCCTTGAAACACTGACGAGGAAGACGTCGAAAGCACTGGAACTCTGTCAGAAGCTGACTGCAAAAAAACAAAAAAAAAATCTTGCTGGATGGAGGAAAACTGAGACTGCTGGTGTTGGGCTGCAGGAGACAGGGAGGAGCTTATCCGTTGATTGTCAGTTCATAGAGTTAATGGTTTACTTAGAGTTGAGACGCTGGTTTTCATGATGACATTTTGCTTGTTGCATTTCAATTCCATTTTCAGTGGGTTACGTGTACTTAGCTCCAAGTGGTGACCATGTACTTTTAGCTCTGTAAAGACCTTGTTTGCGTGCTTCTCTGTTAATCTGAACCATGATGCCCTCTCTTGAGTCAACTTTACCACAGCTTATAGAAGAGCTCGAGTTGCCTAATCTTGGAGAAACGGGCCGATTAACGAGGAGAACAGAGGTTTTCGTAGTAATCTCCTGTTGTGAGTCCCCCAGGTAAGAGGGGAGCTTGGTCATGGCACTACAGTGCCAACATGGAACCAAGCTGTAGATCAAGACAACGGTTTGGAGAGGCAGAACAACGAGAAACCATAAGACTACCGTGGAAACTTTACCAACCCATTCTCCGTGCTAACCTGACGAATGTGAGTATTCACGCTGGGAATGCCACAACGAGCACCAACAGAAGCATTGGCAGACGTGAGTGAGACATCCCTAGAAACCCCAACGAAGACCATCGAGATCGAGTCTTGACGAATTCTACAAGTGGTGTAATGCTTAGCCTGGCGAATGTGAGTCGAGCTACTCGGAGCATCACAGGGACCGACTGCCAAGGAAGGTAAAAACAATTGTTGTGTTGGGGATAGCCAAATTAGGATACATGGATAGGGCAATCTGTTTTGAAGGAATAGGAGGTAGGAGTGCAGAGAGTGTGTTTTTCCAGGGGCTGGGATGAAGGACATTTTAGCCGTGTCTGGATGACATCATGAGAGGTAATGGGAGAAAATCCTATTATCTGTCTCAGTGGCTGGAGGCAACGATGTTGGCAGATCGTAGAGTGAGGACCTGATTAGGCAGGTATAGGTCAGCAATCGAGATAAGATAAGGAGGAAGTGGGAAACCTGTCGATATGTGGCATTTTCTGCCAAGAGAGGAGTTGGGACAATGAATGGTTTTGTCCGTGATTGGGGGGGGGGGGATATTTGCTGGCTGGGACAAATACTGTAAGGAAAATGCGGTAAACATTCCATTGACAACTGGGACCTCTTCAATGGCCTAGAAATGACATGTATGTCAGGGATGGGGTTCACTTTATCTAGGTGTGGGGTGGAGCAACTACTATGGCCAACCAGTGGAAGGGAGTTGTTAGGTCTTTTAAAACTAGGAATAGTTAGTGGTATGTGTTTTGGCGGAAAACTGTGAAGTCGCAGTGTAGTAATATGAGTACTAGGAGAAACTAGTAATAGGCAAAATGAGGTGGATATTGAAAGCCAGTGGCACTAATTATGACAAGGACAAGTAATAGGTTTAGTGGAATAAAAACAGAAAGGACAGGAAGGTAAAGAGAGAGGAGGTCTTTAAATATTATTGACACAAATAGTTCGCAGTGCTAGGAATAAGAAGACGAGTTGAGACTAGTTTGCTAGTGCAGGTAACATTGATGTATCTGCCATTACTGAGTAAAAACCCCGTGGTTTAATTTCAAAAAGTCGGGACATGCCCTGCATGAATGTCCACATTCAGGGTTTTAAATGTTCCAAGTAGACAGTTGGGGGAGGGGGGGGGGGGTTGGGGGGGGTGGGGTGGCATTGTATGTCCCGATATCGCTTGAACTTTGCATAAAACGGGTATTAAAGTCTGAAAGTAACACATACAGAGTCATGCTTGGATAGAATTTTTCAGAGGTGGCATGAAAAATTAATTTTAGGTGTGATATGAACCGTCCCCAAATTTAGATAGGAGGACCAGGGAGGACTACTATGGGAGGAAAATGTTAGAGGGCCACAAGGCACAGATAATGTAGTATTCTAGGAGACTTTAACTTAGTCATATTTGATTGGAATGTCTTGACTGGAATTTAGAATCATATGACTTCTAGAAGTAGTTCAGGATGTTTTAAGGCAGGTGGGGGGGGGGGGGGGGGGGGGGGGTAGGAACCTACAAGGGGTAAATAACCTGCTTGACTTAGTTTCTGCAAACAATGAATCCCTTGTTAATAATTTAGAAGTTTCAGAGGAACTGGGTGCTAGTGACTCACAAATCCATTTACATTTAGGCATTGCATGGAAGTTAATGATAGTAGGGATAACTCAGAAACAGTCACACAGATTTTTCGCTTACGGCAGATTACGATGGGCTTATAGACACTTATCATCTTTGTGACTGGGTTAAACGAAGAGAGCTATCATACATGACAAGTTTTCTGAACACTATACATGCTGACACCAAGAAACGTTTATCTATCCCTTATAAAGAAATTAGATCAAATATAGAAATGGACCCAAAATGGATGAATAATGGTATCAAATATCTACTAGGGGCATAAGAAAGGAATTTATAGGCGTAATCAAATAAAGAGGCGAGTCATTCTATTGAATCAGTATATTGACATTAAGAGGGACATTAAAAAGGGGATAAGAAAAGCTAAAAGACTATGAAATTAAAAGTTGCTAGGGATTCAAAAACTTAACTCCAAAAAGTTTTTCCCCAGTATAATAGAACAAAAGTCAGAGATTAAGATAGTCCCCCTTAGAAATAACTATGGGCATCTTACTGACAAAGAGAATGAAACATGTGCTCAGTTTTAAATAATTATTTTCTCTCAGTCCTTTATAACACAGAAGACACTAATAATATTCCCGGTAATTAAATTTTTATTAGTGGGGGCCAGAAGAAGATAAAATTATGTAAAGTAAAAGGACACAAGTGCAACCTAATGTGACATTCATTGTGGCAAAACGTACGCTCTCCAGGAGCTTTAATCATCAGCATTACAAACAATACACGGACACAGAGGGTATATAAAGGCTCAGAGTGAGGTGGCAATACTAGTGAGGTAACCATTTCGATGTCACTAGTGTAGTGGGTAGTAGTAGTAGTAGTAGTAGTATTGGTAGTGACAAAAGTAATACAATGAAGTTGGTAGAATACCGACAATATGTAAAGTAAAAGGACACAAGTGCAACTAATTTGGACAATTCATTGTGGCAACGTTTTTTCCGCTCACGTTTCCAGGAGCTATTATAATCAAGCCATTACAAACAATACAATGGACACATGTAAGGGTTATATAAAGGCATACTGAGTGAGTTGGCAATACTAGTGAGGTACCATTTTCGATGCTCACTAGTGGTAGTAGTAGATAAGTAAGTAGTTAGTAAGTATATAGTAGTAGAAGTAGTAGTAGTTAAAAAATAAAAAATAAAAACAAAACTAAATGCAATATGAGAAGAGCAATAAATTCGTACATGAAGTAAAAGGATATAAAAAGGCTATTACTTGGGTAACATAAAATATGTTGGATAAATATTGACTGGAAAGAGGCAGGGGTTTTTTTTCCAGTGGTTTCACTCTCTGTAATTGTGGCCTTTGTTAGTCTAACAGGAGAGACTATGTGATGGGCAGGGTTTACCTGTTTTTCAGTGAGGATTTTCTTGTCTAAGACTTCGAGATGGTGAACAGCTGCCGTTGTTTTGTTAAATTAGGATTCGAAACCGGCGATCACAATGCTGAATCAAGGGCACTTGCTGTCTGCCGAAATTAGCTTCTTTTGAATCACTAATTGGGCGTCCTCTGAATTTCAAGAGATGATTGTGGAATTTCGGTGTTTGTACACAGGCGTTTGTTTAAGTGTCGTTCCTACATGCGTAAATGGTGTTCATTGAGCGGTGTCGAGGTTTCCTTGCTGAGTTTCACCTACGTAGAATCTTGTTACAGCCTCACAGGGTATAGTGTAAACTCCTTCCTGCATTGGACTGGTTTCGTGGTGCTTGGGTTTTGTCCTGGGTTAGATTCCTTTATTGAAGTGGTAGAAGCGATGGCGACATCTGGTTGTTAGCTTGTGAAAAGTATTTTGGAGACGTTTAGTGGCAACCTGTGCTGGATGGGAAGAATTATAACTTTGTTGGGAGCGGGTGCGTTGATGCGTGGAGAATTGATATATCCGAAGAGCTTCCTTTATTCCTTTGGCAGTCTTTGATGAAAAGCAGAAGGAAATTGTAACTCAGAGTGAATGTTTTTCGGTGAATGTAAGTACATTCCTCGTCAAGAAACTCAGGACATTACAAATTCCGTGTAAATGCTCTTAGAAAAACCCGTGAATTAATGCCACTTTTGGTCTCTGTATCTTGACTGGAATAGAATGTGTGAGATCATTTTTATTGGGTGGGTTTCTCGATAAACTTGAAATCCTAGGTTGTTGTCTACTTTGTGAGAATGGAGGACGGTCAGAGGAAAGGTACGCTTGTCATTGGACCTCTTCTTCTAGTGTAAACTGAATCGCTGGTTCTACTGCGTTGAAGCCTTGCCTGAAGAAATTCCGTGTACATACAAAACGTTTTATGGGACATTATTACGATGACATCGTTCCTCATGTAACGTAACCAAGTGACGCTTGAAGGGATGATGTTGGCGAAGTGTTCGGACTCTAGGTGTCCATGTATAAGTTGGAGCTACAGGACGGCACTATTGAGGACCCCATTCCATGATGCCGTATGGTTGTTGTAGGAGCTTGTTTAATTCTGAAAGAAAAACAGTTGAAATTTAACACATAGTTCAATCAAGTCAAACCAAAAATCTCCGGGAGTAAAGGAAGATTAAGGTCCTGGTTGACTTTACTCAGTCGTAGAACCACGATGGCTTTTTTTGATAGGTACTTTTGTGAAGAGGGAAGTCACATCCAAACTGGCTTAGTTTCCTTGTTACAGGGGGGGGGGTATGGGGGGGGTGGAGGGTTACGGATGCGGTTGAGAAGGTCGCCTGAGAGTTTAAGATGACGGGCTGATGGTCCCCAGAAAAGCAGGAAAGATGTTTGGCAAGACTCCCGGCTAGTTTGTGTGGAGTCACTGCCTAATTCCTGACGTGAATTGGTCTGAGAGGAATGTTTGTGTTTATTTGGGCTTGGGTATACCATATTACATGTGTGCTGGTTTAAGGGTTTGCTTGGTAACAAGTATCAGAAGTTTCTTCCCCTTCTCTAGTGCGGATTTGAGACAGTATTTGGTCTGGTTTTGTTGTAGAAAAGTCTTTGGGTGAGACGTCTGCCATCTGTTTGGGGGGGGAGGGGGAGGGGGGTTCGTATATGTAAGATTGATCATTCCAAAGGTCCATAATTTAGTGTGTAGTCACTGGAGTTGAAGATGACGACTCCACCTGCCCTTGTCGGCGTTGGTGACGATAATTGTCTGTTGCCGATAGTCTGTGAGCACAGCTAATCGCAACAGTAGACAAAGGATGTCAGCCACCAGCACCAGAGCGTGTCTGTTCCTTTTGCATATGACATATCCACGAATCTGCTATGACTAAGTCTGTCTTCCATTGAGCAGACACTGGCAAAGCTCCAGGGGACTATGGACATCTCCACCAAATCTTTCAGTGTGGCTGCAGAAAAACAATATGTAAGTTCAACGATGAGAAATTTTCAATTACTCAGGATATGGTAAACATGAAGGAAATTAAATCTCATCAAGAAGTACAAAACAACTTCTGGTCCCACAAAAATAGAGCGAAACCCCAACCGTCAAAGACCTGGGAGTGATCAAGTCCGGAGGATCTCAACACTACTCAAGGACCAGTAACATTGTATCAATCGCAAATCTGCTAGAAAAATGACAGTATGGATAATGAGAACCATTCAAAAACTGCTAGGTAGGCCAATCCCAATGATGACACTCATTTTTCAGGTCACATTGTTTCTATCTAGGCTGGAATATTTGCTGTATCCAACTAAACAGCAAACCTTTCAAGGGCAGGTGAATTGGCCGACCTAGAAAATGTACAAGAACTTTTCCAACGGGACGGCGCGCATAACGGATGATAAAACGCCCACCCTCAATCACTGGGAGCGCTTGAGGTTCTCTAAACCTGTTATTCCGGGAAACTCATAGAGGGAGAGATACATTATTAATACACCTGGAAAATCCTAGAGGGACTAGTAGTACCGAACTTGACACGACAATTCACTCACTTAGTACGAAAGCAAAAGACGTGGCAGACGGATGCACCAACCCCCCAATGAAAAGCAGGGTGTCACTAGCACGTAAGAGACCATACAATAAGTGTCACCAGTGGGCCCGAGACTGTTCAACTGTCTTTTCCCCCCCCCCCCCCCCCCCCCCCCCAAGCCCCACAAAAACACATACAGGTGGAATACCAACAGAAACCTCTGGCAGTCTTCAAGTCTGGCACTGGACAAGGCACCTAAAGTCAGTTCCAGATCAGCCGGTCTTGTGGCTCCGTACGTTGGTTGAGCGGTGGGCAGCCAAGCAGTCAACAGCTTGGTTGATCAGGCTCTGAATCGCACCAATGAGGCCTGGTCACAGACCGGGACCGCGGGGCGTGTGACCTCCGGAAACTCTCTCCATGTGAAACTAAAACTCCAGGTAAGACAACAAACTTCCTACAATATTGCCTGGCAGAGAAGGGTGATCCCAAGTCTACTCCTGCACAACTCTCCTATCTCCAAGCACCCCTACTCTCCAGCTACCGCAAGCTTACTTAACCTGAATGTGCAGAAGAACTTTCTACATCGCTAATGAAAGCCTTTGCGAAACTGCAAGGAATATGAGGGCCAATCTTCAGAATTGCGACCCAACACGAGACTGCTGAACATATTTCTCAGGCACAGCTCAAACACCACAGCTACTAACCACCAACAGAAAGATCAAATCAATCGCAAACTTCAGTACTCTGCACTAACATTCGATTGGAAGGAAAATGGGACGCGTAATTCCCTAATAAACAACTTATCGGTCCATCGCACCTTAACCGACTACGAGAAACAAGCACGAGAGGTCTGGGACGTCCAAATTTACCACCAACATAAGCAAACCCTAACTACAACTCAATTCTGTTACCCAGGAACCATAGAACACAGTGACAAGACCAACTTCCCAGAAGGGTTATATACAGGCCTTCTCTCAACTGCATCATAAGTGAACCTTCTTCTTCTAATCTTCCTAGAAGATACATCACTGCCCATACAGGACCTCGCCAACTGACACCCCGAAGCATTATCCGTCAACCACCGCCGACAAAGGAGGTGGAGTCGTCAAAACATACTCCCAACACCAGTGACTACAACACTAAAAATGATGGACCTTTATAGAATGATCAATACAATATACGAAATAAATCTAGGCCATGGAAATGGAACATTCCCATCATCACTCAACAGTGGGAGACGCTCACCAAAGACGTTTCTACACAAAACCAACAACATACTCAAACGCAACTAGAGGAAGGGAAGAAACTTCTGTAGCTTGTTACCAAGAGCAAACACCCTAACACCAGACAGCACAACATGTATGGTTTACCCCAAGACCCATATAAACACAATATTCCTCTCAGATCAATCACTGTCAGCAAATAGGCAGTAGCTCCACACATACTAGCCTAGTTCTTGCCAAACATCTTTCCCTGCCTTCTGGGGACCCTCAGCCCCGCTCATTTAAACACTCAGGCGACCTCTCAATCCGCATCCCGTAACCTCTCCATCCGTAACACAAGAAACTAAGTCAGTTTGGATGTGATGACATCCCTCTTCACAAAGTACCTAACCAAAAAAGCCATCGAGGTTCTAACGACGTAAAGTCCAACCCAGAACCAGGACCTTAAACTTCCTTAACCTCCCGGAGATTTTGTTGACTTGATTGACCTCTGTGTAAATTTCACTGCTTTTCTTTCCCAATAACAAGCTCTAACAAACAAACTACGGTCATGGGAATGGGAGTCCCAAATAAGTGCCTGTCCCTAGCCAACTTATACATGGAACACCTAGAGGTCCGAACACTTCGCCAACATCATCCCCTTCAAGCGTCACTTGGTACGTTACGTGGACGATGTCCTCGTAATAACTCCACAAGCGTTTGGAGATGTACGTGGGATCTTCAGGCAAGGCTCAACGCAGTTGAACCAGCGATTGCCAGTTTACACTAGATAGAAGAGTCAATGACAAGCTACCTTATCCTCGACGGTCCTCATTCCACAAAGGACATCAGTGACAAACCAACCTAAAAAATATCAAGTTTATATCGAAACCCACCAATAAAAAATGGATCTCACACATCTTATTCCAGTCAAATAACCAATACCTAAAGAGGGCATCACATCGGTTTTTTCCCTAAGAGCATACCTTAATTTGATAGTCCTGAGTTTCTGACGAGGAATGTAACTTACCTTCACCAAACATCACTGAGTTACAATTTCCTTCTTTTTTCATCAAAGACAGCAAGAAAAGAGCTCTTCAGATCAACCATTCTTTCCTCCACGCATCAACACCGCTCCCAACAAAGTTATAATTCTTCTCTCCCAACAGCAGGTTGCCACTAAACTTCTCAAAAGTTACTTTACACAACCTAACACCAGAGTCGACGCCATCGCTTCTAACCACACTTCCAATAAAGGAATTCAACCAGGACAAAACCCAAGCACGCAACGTAACCAGTCAATGCAGTAGTTTACAAACTATACCCTAGTGGAGCTGTGACAAGATCTACGTAGTTGAAACAGGCAAGAAAACCCTTCGAACAAACCAGCCACAATGAAAACATTTACACGCATGTAGAACGACAACTATAAACAGAACGTCCTGTGTACAACACCGGGGGGGGGAGGGGTGTCTCATGGGCTAACTCTCGGGCGCAATCATCTCATGAAATTCAGAGACGTCGCCCAATTAGATACAAAGAAACTAATTTCTGCAGACGCACAAGTGCCTTGAATCAGTCACTGATCGCATTTTCGAATCATTAAACAAAACAACGGCAAGCTTCACTATCTCCGAAGTCTGAGCAAGGAATCCTTCCCTGAAAACAGTAAAAATCCTGGCGCCATCACCATAGTCTCTCCTGTTATACCTACACAAAGCACATTACAGAGAAAAAAAACTCTGCCTCATTCCAGTCTATATTTGTCCAACCTATTTTATATGTTACCCAATAGCTTTATATCCTTTTACTCATGTACGTACTAATGCTCTTATCGATATTGAGTATTCATTTATTGTTACTCACCTATCCAACTACAACTACTACTGACACTAGTGAACATCGGGGGATTGGGGGGGGGGGGGGGGGGGGGTCCGTCATAGTATTTGCACCTCACATCTGAGAACAACCTTATTTACCCTCTGTGTCCGTGTATTGATTAGTAATGGCTTGATAAAGCTCCTGAGAGGCGAAACTTAGCCACAATAAATGTCACATTAGTTGCACACCCTTGTGTCCTTTCTAACTTTACATAATTTATCTTCTGGCCCACTATAAAATTAATTACGGAATATTATAGTGTCTTTTTCATGAGTGTTAAAGACCGAGAGAAAAGTACATTCTTTAAAATCGAGCACATTTCATTCTCTTTGTATCAGTAAGATGCCCATAGTTATTTTTAAGGGGACCATATCTTATCTCTCTGACTTTGTATCTATATACCTGGAAACAGTTCTTTGGGTTAGTTTTAGAGAATCCCTAGCAACTTTAATTTCATAGTCCCTTTTTTAGCTTTTCTATCTTATCCTTATCCCCTTTTAAAAAAAAAAATTTAGTTCCCCCCCCCCCCCCCCCCCCCACTTAATTTCAATATACAGATTCATAAGATGACCGCTCGCCTCTTTTGATACGGCCTATAAATTCCTTCTTATGCCCCTAAGTAGATATTTGAGGCCATAAATCCATCCCATTTTGGGTCATTTCTATTTGATTCTAATTCTAATAAGGGATAAACGTTCTTTGAGCAGCAAGTTATAGTGTTCAGATAAAACTGTCAAGTTATATATAGGTCTCGTTTCGTTAACCCAGTAAACAGATGATAAGTGTTCTCTAAGCCCATCGTAATCTGCTAAGCGAAAATCTGGGACTGTTTCTGAGTTATCCCTACTATCATACTTCCATTCAATGCTAAATGTAATTGATTTGTGGTCGCTAGCACCCAGTTCCTCTGAAACTTCTAAATTATTAACAAGGGATTCATTGTTTGCCAGAACTAAGTCAAGCAGGTTATTACCCCTTGTAGGTTCAAGTCAAGTCAAAAAACAATCCTGAACTACTTCTAAGAAGTCATATGATTCTAAATTCCCAGTCAAGAAATTCCAATCAATATGACTAAAGTTAAAGTCTCCTAGAATTACTACATTATCGTGCCTTGTGGCCCTAACAATTTCCTCCCATAGTAGTCTCCCCTGGTCCCTATCTAAATTTGGGGGACGGTATATCACACCTAAAATTAATTTTTCATGCCCCTCTGAAAATTCTATCCAGACTCTGTATGTGTTACTTCAGACTTAATACCCGTTTTTATGCAACAGTTTCAAGCGATCTCGGACATACAATGCCACCCACCCCCCTTCCCGACACTTCTGTCTACTTGGAACAATTTAAAACCCTGAATGTGACATTCTGCAGGCATGTCCCGACTTTTTGAATTAAACCACGTCTCAGTAATGGCAAATACATCAATGTTACCTGCACTAGCAACTAGTCTCAACTCGTCCATCTTATTCCTAGCACTGCGACTATTTGTGTAATAAATATTTAAAGACCCTCCTCTCTCTTTACCCTTCCTGCTCCTCTCTGTTATTCTACTAAACCTATTACTGTCCTTGTCAATTAATGCACTGGCTTTCCAATATCCACCTCATTTTGCCTATTACTAGTTCTCCTAGTACTCATATTACTACACTGCGACTTCACAGTTTTCCCGCCAAAACCCATACCACTAACTATTCCTAGTTTAAAGACCTAACAGCTCCCTTCACTGCGTTGGCCAGTGCTCCCACCCCACACCTAGATAAGTGAACCCCATCCCTGACATACATGTCATTTCTGCCATAGAAGAGGTCCCAGTTGTCAATGAATGTTACAGCATTTTCCTTACAGTATTTGTCCAGCCAGCAATTGACACCAATTGCTCTGGACAACCATTCATTTCCAACTCCTCTCCTTGGCAAAATGCCACATATGACAGGTTTCCCACCCTTCCTCCTAATTATCTCTATTGCTGACCTGTGTTATCCAAATGAACAAGTCTCTTCGACCCACTGCATCCTCGCCTCAGTGAGGCAGAGCGACTCACCACTTACAACGTAAAGATGCTGACACGTGTTCATACCCAAAAACATGACGTTAAAAAAAATAGAGATTAGGTAAAAATGAGATGCACAATATGGGGGTGCGAGTAAGTCCCCGAGCCGA
>NC_069486.1:14768890-14794412 GCF_026875155.1 Cherax quadricarinatus | reverse complement strand
ATACCTAATGTTGATATGTGTTTTACTAAAAACCTGCGGTATTTTAACTTTTTAAGTTCAGTTTTCCCCAGCCTGGGAAAAATGTGATTTGAAAAGGATCATCATTGGCTTGGGGGGGAAATTTGGGATCTGACTTGTTTGTGTTATGGGTCAGATGCCGTGACCTTTCCTTAGTGAATTGACCTGACCTGAAAACCTTTAAAGGCTTTAAATTTAAAGCCGGGGGTGAATTAAACCCACCTGGCATGGGCCAGTAGGCCGGGTACAGTTTTCCCTTCTTTCTTTTTAGCATAACTTGTCCTTGCGTGATTTGGAAGATATTGTGCCCAAATACAAGTTTTTCCCGGGGTACCTGAATTCATATACAGAAACAATAGGCTTGTTTTCATGTTTTTTCTTTTCTTTCACTCATCAGCCCCCGCTTTTTTTCCTGGGCGCTTTCAAGGAAAAAAAAAAGAATAATTTGCCCCCATTTTCGGAATATCACGTTTTTTGGTGAAAAATTTAAATTCACCCAGGGGTGTTTTCCTGCTGTAAATTTTTTTTAAATTATGGCCCCACTGGTTTTACGTAACTAGTGTGACTTTAATAAATTGGGTGAATTACCGACAATAGAAAAGAAAAAGGCCAAGTGCAACTAATTGACATTTATTGTGGAAAAACTTTTTTCGCTCTCCAGGAGTTTTTATCAAGCCTTGATAAAGCTTGCAAAGAAAGGTATAAAATACCGAAATTAAAGTTAAGACACATGGAAAATTTGGGAATTTTATTGTAGTAGAGTTTCGCCATCCAGTGGCTTTATAAATACGATTCTAGGACATAATGGGAAGACAGTAGAACTTTTCAAAAGATGAGGAATCAGTCCCCGGCCTTGGGTTAGTGTTCAAGCTCGTGGTGGGGAGAGTTGGAGCAAAGCAAGAAGACGGCGTTTTTTAAGGCGTCATGAATGGGACGGGCAGCAAAAGAGGTCAGTCACTGGTAGGGGGATTCCCAGTGGAAGTAGGCCCTTTCCCCAAAGAGAGGGGTTAGTTGCGCACGTGAAGAAGGTTTTGTGATTTCCTCTAAACCAAGTTTCCATGATGTTGCAGTGTTGACAAGTTGTGCAAAGAAAGGTATAAATCCCGACAATATGAAATTTAAAGACACATGTGCAACATTGGATTCTTTATTGTAGTAGACTTTCGCCATCCAGGGGCTTTATCAATACAGATTTTAGGAAAAATAGGAAGCAGTAAAATTATAAAAAAGATGGGGTAATAGCCCTGGGCCCTTGGGAGTTAGTGTTCACAGCATCGGGGTGAGGAGAGCTGGAGCAAAGGAAAAGAAGACTGGCGTTTTTTATAGGGTCGGAAATGGGACGGGCACAGACGAGGTCAGTCATGGTAGGCGGGGATTCCCCAGGGAAGTAGGTCCTCCCAAAAAGAGGGGTTGTTGCGCAGCCGTGAAGAGTCTTGCAGATGTCCTCTAAACCCAAAGATTTCCGTGTTGCGGGCTGACAATTTGTGCAAAGAAAGGTATAAAATCCGAAAATATGAAAGTAAGACAATGTGAAATTGGATATCTTTTTTGTAGTAAGTTTCGCCTCCAGGCTTTATCAATACAGATTTAGGAATTAGGAAGACAGTAAACTTTATAAAAAAAAGATAGGAATCAGTCCCTCGGCCGGGATTATGTTCCAGCATCGTGGTGGAGGGAGTCTGGGAAAAGGCAAGAAGACGGGCGCTTTTTTATGGCGTCAGTGAAGGGGCGGGCGCAGACGAGGTCGTACTGGTAGGCGGGATTCCCCGTGGAATAGGCCCCCCCAAAAGAGATGGTTAGTTGCAGCAGCCGTGAAGAAGGTTTTGTAGTGTCCCTGAACCAAGTTTCCATGATGTTCAGGCTGACAATTTGTGCAAAAAAAGGGGTAAAAATACCGACAATAGAAAGTTAAGACACATGTGCAACATCGGATATCTTTATTGTAGTAGACGTTTCCCCACCAGGGGTTTATCAATACAGTTTCTAGGACAAATGGGAAGACGTAGAACTATATAAAAAAGATGAGGTAATCATCCCTGGGCCTTTGGGAGTTAGTTTTACAGCATCGTGGGGAGGAGAGTCGGAGCAAAGGCAAAAAGACTGGCGCTTTTTATAGGGTCATGATGGGAGGGCAGCAGACGGGTTTCAGTCACTGGTGGCGGGTTTCCCCAGGGGAAGTAGGTCCTTCCCAAAGGAGGGGTTTTGTTGCGGCCGTGAAGAAGGTTTTTTGTAGATGTCCTCTGAACCCAAAATTTCCTGATGTTGCGTGTCTGACAAGTTGTGCAAAGAAGGAAAAAATCCCGAAAATATGAAAGTTAAGCCATGTGCAAACTGGTATCTTTTTTGAGTAGACGTTTCCCCATCCTGGCTTTTATAAAAAAGTTTCTAGGACATAATAGGAAGACAAGAAATTTACAAAAGATAGGAATCAGTCCCTGGCCCGGGGATTTAGGTTCACGCTCTGGGGGAGGAGGTCTGGAGCAAAGGCAAGAAGACTGGCGTTTTTATAGGGGCGTCAGTGAATGGAGGGCGAAACGAGGTCAGTCACTGGTAGGCGGGATTCCCCAGTGGAAAAGTAGGTCCCCCCCAAAAAAGAGTGGGTTAGTTCAGCAGCCGTGAAAAAGGTTTGTGTGCCCTCTGAACCAAGTTTCCCATGATTTTTGCGTGTCTGACAAGTTGTGAAAGAAAGGTTAAATCCCGCAATATAAAAAGTTAAGACACATTTTGCAACATCTGGATATTTTATTGTAGTAAAATTTTCCCCATCCAGTGGCTTTTAATTTACAGATTAGGAAAAAATGGGAAAGACAGTGAACTAAAAAAAAAAGATGAGGTAACATCCCTGGGCCCTTTGGGAGTTAGTTTTTCCAGCTCGTGGGGGAGGAGAGTCTGGAGCAAAGGGCAAGAAGACTGGCGTTTTTTATAGGCCATGAATGGGAGGGGCGCAGACGAGGTCAGTCACTGGTAGGCGGGATTCCCCGTGGAAGTAGGTCCTTCCCCAAAGAGATGGGTTGTTGCGGGAAAACCCGGAAGAAGGTCTTGTAGATGTCCTTGAACCAAGATTCCATGTGTTCGTGTCTAAAGTTGTGCAAAAAAAGTATAAAATACCGACAATATGAAATTTAAAAGAACATGTGCAACATCGGGATATCTTTATTGAGTAGACGTTTCGCCATCCAGGGGCTTTTCAATACAGATTCGGGGACATAATGGGAAAGCAGTAGAATATATACAAAAGATGGGTAATCATCCCTGGGCCTTGGATTAGTGTTCACAGCACGGGGTGGAGGAAGTCTGGAGCAAAGGCAAAAAAGACGGCGCTTTTTATAGGCGTCAGTGAATGGGACGGGGCGCAGACGGGCAGTAAACTGGTAGGCGGGATTCCCCCAGGGGAAGTAGGTCCCCCCCAAAGGTGGGTTAGTTGCGCCCCGTGAAAAAGGTCTTGTAATGTCCTTAAACCCAAGTTCCCAGATTTTCGTGTCTGAAAAGTTGTGCAAAGAAAGGATAAAATCCCGAAAATAGAAAGTTAGAACATGTGCAACATCTGGATTCTTTATTGTATAAAACTTTTTCGCCACCCAGTGGCTTTATCAATACAGTTTTTGGACTAAAGGAAGACAGAGAACTATATACAAAAGATGAGGAAACAGCCCCTCGGCCTTGGATTTAGTTTTCACAGCATCGGGGTGGGGGAGAGTCTGGAGCAAAGGCAAGAAGACTGGCGCTTTTTTAAGGCGTCAGTAAAGGGACGGGCAGAAACGAGGTCAGTCACTGGAGGGGGGATTCCCAGGGGAAAGTAGGCCCTTTCCCCAAAGAGAGGGGTTTTATTTGCAGCACCCCGTGAAAAAGGTCTTGTAGTTGTCCTCTGAACCATCTTTTTGGGGAAGGACCTACTTCCGGGGGAATCCCGCCTACCAGTGACTGACCTCGTCTGCTGCCCGTCCCTTCACTGACGCCTATAAAAAGCGCCAGTTTCTTGCCTTTGCTCCAGATTTCCCTCCACCAAACGATGCTGTGAACACTAACCCCAAGGGCCCGGGGGACTGATTCCCTCTTTTTGTATTAGTTCTACTGTCTTCCTATTATGTCCTAAATCTGTATGATAAAGCCACTGGATGGCGAAACGCCCCTATTCAAAAAAAGATATCCGATGTTGCAATGTGTTTTAAAATTTTTCATATTGTGGGTTTTTTTAAACTTTCTTTGCAAACTTGTCAGACACTGACATCAGGGAATTTTGGGTTCAGAGGACACTACAAGACCTTTTTACGGCTCTGCAACTAACCCATCTTTTTGGGAAGGACCTATTTCCCCTGGGAATCCCGCCTACCAGTGTGACCTGTCTGCTGCCCCCCCCTTCACTGACGCCTTTAAAAAAGCCGTCTTTTCCCTTTGCTCCGATCTCCTCCACCACGATGCTGTAACACTAACCCCAAAGGCCGAGGGATGATTACCTACTTTTGTATATATTTATGTCTTCCTATTATTTTCCTGAATCTGTTTTGAAAAAGCCACTGGATGGCGAAACGTCAAATCAAAAAAGATATCCGATTTGCACTTTGGTCTTAACTTTCATTTGCGTATTTTATACCTTTTTTGCACAATTTGTCAAACTGAACCTCATGGAATCTTGGTTCAAGGACATCTACAAGACCTTTTTCAGGCTGCGCAAAACCCCATCTTTTGGGAAGGACCAACTTCCACTGGGGAATCCCGCTACCATGACTGACCTCGTCTGCTGCCCGTCCCATTCACTGACGCCTATAAAAAGCGCCATCTTCTTGCCTTTGCTCCAGACTCTCCTCCACCACGATGCTGTGAACACTACTCCAAGGCCGAGGGACTGATTACCTCATCTTTTGTATATAGTTCTACTGTCTTCCTATTATGTCCTAGAATCTGTATTGATAAAGCCACTGGATGGCGAAACGTCTACTACAATAAAGATATCCAGATGTTGCACATGTGTCTTAACTTTCATATTGTCGGTATTTTATACCTTTCTTTGCACAACTTGTCAGACACTGCAACATCATGGAATCTTGGTTCAGAGGACATTACAAGACCTTCTTCACGGCTGCTGCAACTAACCCATCTCTTTGGAAGGACCTACTTCCACTGGGGAATCCCGCCTACCAGTGACTGACCTCGTCTGCTGCCCGTCCCATTCCTGACGCCTATAAAAAGCGCCAGTCTTCTTGCCTTTGCTCCAGACTCTCCTCCACCACGATGCTGTGAACACTAACTCCAAGGCCGAGGGACTGATTACCTCATCTTTTGTATATAGTTCTACTGTCTTCCTATTATGTCCTAGAATCTGTATTGATAAAGCCACTGGATGGCGAAACGTCTACTACAATAAAGATATCCAGATGTTGCACATGTGTCTTAACTTTATATTGTCGTATTTTAAAACCTTTCCTTTGCACAACTTGTCGAAAACTCAACACATGTACTTGGTTCAGAGGACATCTACAAGACCTTCTTCACGGCTGCTGCAACTACCCATCTCTTTGGGAAGCTACTTCCCTGGGACCCCGCCTACCAGTGACTGACCTCGTGTGCCCTTTCCCTTTCACTGACGCCTATAAAAGCGCCAGTCTTCTTGCCTTTGTTTTCCAGACTCTCCACCACCACAAATGCTGTGAACACTAACTCCAAGGCGAGGACTGATCCCTCACTTTGTATTTTAGTTCTACTGTCTCCTATTAGTCCTAGAATTTTGTATTGATAAAGCACGGGATGCAAACGTCCTATAAAATAAAGATCCAGATGTTGCACAGTGTTTAAAACTTGAAAAGCTCCTGGAGAGCGAAACGTTCCCACAATAAATTCACATTAGTTGCATTTGTGTCCTTTACTTTACATAGTGTGACATTCTGCTCCTCCGCCAGGCCCCTGTCCGGTCCCACCCTTTGTTTTTCTTGTAATATTCGACATGATACAAGAGATTGTACAGAAGAAGATTACAACAATTCTTCAGATTGTAGATGAATGGTTCAGGACCGACACTGTTAAATTAACACATTTTAACTTTTGGGAAATCTTTATTGGGAAACGTTCACACCACAGTGGCTTCATCAGTCCATCCCACAGATAAACTGAAGAACAGGAGGGATGAGTAATCAGTCCCTAAACCTTGAGTCGATGTGTCAGTCCATCAATCGATGGACTGATGAGCCACTGTGTGGCGAAACGTTTCCCCAATAAATACCCAAAGTTGCACATGTGTCAAATTTAAACACGATTCTTAATTTTTTTTTAAATCAGCGTAACCCGGTAAGATAACATATTCTTAATCTCGTAACATTAGTCCTAAACCCCTATAACAAATTCCCGAGGCTGAGAAGCTGTAGTTTATGTTCCGAGAGACCTAGGAGCTATAACTAAACCCTCCCAAAGGCAAAGGACTGATGATCAATATCTTTCAGGTGCCCAGGAATTTTTAGCTCAATATACTCAACATGTTATCTTATGTCAAATCCTGGAGAGACCTAAAGCTAGAACTAAATCTTGCTGAGAGAAACCATACTCGTGTAATGAGGCAAATAGTACTGCGTAAGCTGGGAGACAGAACTGCTTAAGCTGGGGAGGACAGTACTGTGAAGCTAAACACTTTGGAAAAAATCTGGAATCTTTATTGTAGGACGTTTCGCCACCAGTGGTTTATCAATACAGATTCTAGGGACATAATAGGAAGACAGTAAAACTATATACAAAGGGATGAGGTAATCAGCCCCTCGGCCCTTTGGGAGTTAGTGTTCACAGCATCCGTGGGGGAGGAGAGTCTGGAGCAAAGGCAAGAAGACTGCGTTTTTATAGGCGTCAGGGGAGGACGGCAGCAGACGAGGGCATCTGGTGGGCGGGATTCCCCAGGAAAGGTCCTTCCAAAGAGATGGTTAGTTGCGCAGCCGTAGGAAGGTCTTGTAGAGCCCTCTGAACCAAGATTCCATGAGTTGCAGTGTCTGACAGTTGTGCAAAGAAGGTAAAATACCGAAAATATGAAGTTGAGACACGGCTGCTGAACTAACCCATCTCTTGGGAGGACCTACTTCCACTGGGAACCCGCCTACCAGTGACGGGCCCTCGTCTGCGCCCGTCCCTTCCACTGACGCCTATAAAAACGCCAGTCTTCTTGCCTTTGCTCCAGACTCTCCACCACCACGATGCTGTAAAACACTAACTCCAAGGCCGAGGGACTGATTACCTCATTTTTTGTATATAGTTCTACTGTCTTCCTATTATGTCATAGAATCTGTATTGATAAAGCCACTGGATGGCGAAACGTCTACAATAAAGATATCCAGATGTTGCACATGTGTCTTAACTTTCATATTGTCGGTATTTTATACCTTTCTTGCACAACTGCTGTAAGCTGGGGAACGTACTGCTCTAAGTTGGGGAGACAGTACTGCTGTAAGTTGGGGAGACAGTACTGCTGTAAGCTGGGGAGAGAGTACTGCTGTAAGCTGGGGAGGCAGTACGCTGTAAGTTGAGAAGACAGTACTGCTTTTAAGTTGGGGGACAGTACTGCTGTAAGTTGGGGAGACAGTACTGCTGTAATTTTGGGAGACAGTACTGCTGTAAGTTAGGGAGACAGTACTGCTGTAAGTTGGGAGACAGTAGCTGTAAGTTGGGGAGACAGTACTGCTGTAAGCTGGGGAGACAGTACTGCTCTAAGTTGGGGAGACGTACTGCTGTAAGTTGGGGAGACAGTACTGCTGAAAGCTGAGGAGACGTACTGCTGTAAGCTGAGAGACAGTTACTGCTGTAAGCGGGGGAACAGTACTGCTGTAAGCTGAGGAGACAGTACTGCTGTAAGCTGGGGAACAGTACTGCTCTAAGTTGGGGAACAGTATGCTGTAAGTTTGGGGAGACAGTACTCCCTGTAAGCTGGGGAGATAGTACTGCTCTAAGTTGGGGAGACATACTGCTGTAAGTTGGGAAAACAGTACTGCTGTAAGCTGGGGAGACAGTCCTGCTGTAAGTTGGGAAGACAGTACTGCAGTAAGAAAGGGGAGACAGTACTGCTGTAAGTTGAGGAGAGAGTACTGCTGTAAGCGGGGGGAGGCAGTACTGCTGTAATTTGGGAAAAAGACAGTACTGCTGTAAGTTGGGGAGACAGTACTGCTGTAATTTGGGGAAGACAGTACTGCTGTAATTTGGGGGAACAGTACTGCGGGTAAGTTGGGGAGACAGTACTGCTGTAAGTTGGAAAAAGACCAGTACTGCTGTAAGATGGGGAGACGTACTGCTGTAAGCTGGGGAGACAGAAACTGCTGTAAGTTGGGGGGACATACTGCTGAAAGTTGGGACAGACAGACTGTGTAAGTTGTGGAGACAGTACTGCTGTAAGCTGGGGAGACAGTACTGCTGTATGTTGGAGAGACGGTACTGCGTAAGTTGGGGAGACAGTACTGCTATAAGCTGGGAAGAGAGTACTGCTTTTAAAGTTGGGGAGACGTACGCTGTAAGTTGGGGAGACAGTACTGCTGTAAGTTAGGGAACAGTACTGCTGAAAGTTGGGGAGACAGTACTGCTGAAAGTGGGGACAGTACTCCCTGTAAGCTGGGAAGACGGTACTGCTGTAAGCGGGGAAGACAGTACTGCTGTAAGCTGGGAAGACAGTACTGCTGTAAGCTGGGGAGACAGTACTGCTGAAATTTTTGGGGGAAACATACTGCTGTAAGTTGGGGAGACAGTACTGCTGTAAGTTGGGAGACAGTACTGCTGTAAGTTAGGGAGACAGTACTGCTGTAAGTTGGGGAGACAGTACGCTGTAAGTTGGGGAGACAGTACTGCTGTAAGCTGGGAAGACGGTACTGCTGTAAGCTGGGAAGACAGTACTGCTGTAAGCTGGGAGACAGTACTGCTGTAAGCGGGAAACAGTACTGCTGTAAAGTTGAGGAGAAGTACTGCTGTAAGCTGGGGAGACAGTTCTGCGGGTTAAGCTGAGGAGACAGTACTGCTGTAAGCTGGGGAGACTACTGCTGTAAGCTGGGGAGAATACTTTTTTTAAGCTGGGAGACAGTACTGCTAAAAAGCGGGGGAGACAGTACTGCTGTAAGCTGGGAAGAGAGTACTGCTGTAAGTTGGGGAGACAGTACTGCTGTAAGTTGGGACACAGTACTGCTGTAAGCTGGGGAGACAGTACTGCTGTAAGCTGAGGAGACAGTACTGCTGTAAGCTGGGGAACTACTGCTTTTAGCTTGGAAGACAGTACTGCTGTAAGCTGGGAAGACAGTACTGCTGTAAGCTGAGGAGACGTACTGCTGTAAGCGGGGACGACAGTATGCTGAAAGCTGGGAAGACAGTACGCTGTAAGCGAGGAGCCCGTACTGCTGTAAGCTGGGGAGACTACTGCTGTAAGCTTGGAAGACAGTACTGCTGTAAGCTGGGAAGACAGTACGCTGTAAGCTGGGGAAACAGTACTGCTGTAAGCTGGAAGACAGTACTGCTGTAGCTGGGAAGACAGTACTGCTGTAAGCTGAGGAGACAGTACTGCTGTAGCTGGGAAAACTACTGCTGTAAGCTTGGAAGACAGTACTGCTGTAAGCTGGGAAGACGGTACTGCTGTAAGCTGAGGAGACAGTACTGCTGTAAGCTTGGAAGACAGACTGCTGTAAGCTTGGAAGACCGTACTGCTTTTAAGCTTGGAAGACAGTACTGCTGTAAGTTGGGAAGACAGTATTGATGTTTCACAGCATACCAAGCCTACAAGCACATTAAATACCATTGTGAGTACTGCGTTGCAGCCTTGTTGAGAGTTGATGCAAGAAGTGTGACTCGCCACAGTGTTATTTGGGGGTATGTTTGTTCCTAAGTGCCGCCTTGTGGTGGCTCGCCACAGTGATACTTGGGGTAGTGTTTGTTCCTAAGTGCCGCCTTGTGGTGGCTCGCCACAGTGATACTTGGGGTAGTGTTTGTTCCTAAGTGCCGCCTTGTGGTGGCTCGCCACAGTGATACTTGGGGTAGTGTTTGTTCCTAAGTGCCGCCTTGTGGTGGCTCGCCACAGTGTTACTTGGGGTAGTGTTTGTTCCTAAGTGCCGCCTTGTGGTGGCTCGCCACAGTGTTACTTGGGGTAGTGTTTGTTCCTAAGTGCCGCCTTGCCTCCTGGGCAGGAGCTACTATTGTTGACTTAGGGGAAAAGGCAGTAAGAAAACACTACTCCTGACTCTCCCAAGGGTAAGTGATCCACTGGATTAGTAGGTTGTTGTATCTTCTGGGTTACCTACATTTGACGTTTGATTTAAACTTGGCTAATTCCTTTTCTTTGTGCCATAACCTGTGTGTTCTCTTGAAACCTGTTTTCTCAACACATTGAACTAGTGTTGCGTGGAACTGGTCTTATGGATCAGGTGGAGCTGTCAGTGGAGGGGAGGGTCTCAGATTCTTGATCGAGTTGTCACCTGGCATTAGTACTACAGCTACTGTAAAGTGCAAGAAAGGTATAAAATACCGACAATATGAAAGTTAAGACACATTTCAACATCTGGATATCTTTATTGTAGGCGTTTCGCCCTTTCCAGTGGCTTTATCAATCAGATTCTTGGACATAATTAGAAGACAGTAGAACTATATACAAACGATGAAGTAATCAGTCCCTAGCCTTGGAGTTAGTGTTCACAGCAACGTGGTGAAGGAGAATCTGGAGCAAAGACAAGAAGACCCAGCGGGGTTTTATAGGCGTCATGGATAAGGACGTGTAGCAGACGAGGGCATAGTCACTGGTAGGCGGGATTCCCCAGTGGAAGTTGGTCCTACCCAAAGGGATGGGTTAGTTGTAGCAGCCGTGAAGAAGGTATTGTAGATGTTCTCTGTATTGATAAAGCCACTGGATGGCGAAACGTCTACAATAAAGATATCCAGATTTTGTACATGTTTCTTGCACAACTTGTCAGACACTGCAACATCATGAAAACTTGGTTCAGAGGACAAACTACAAGACCTTCTTCACTGCTGCTGCAACTAACCCATCCCTTTGGGTTGGACCAACTTCCCCTGGGGATCCCGCCTACCAGTGACTATGTCCTCGTCTGCTACACGTCCTTATCCACTGACGCCTATATAACCGCCAGTCTTCTTGTCTTTGCTCCAGATTCTCCTCCACCACGATGCTGTGAACACTAACTCCAAGGCTGAGGGACTGATTACCTCATCTGTTGTATATAGTTTCTATGTCTTCTAATTATGTCCTAGAATCTGTATTGATAAAGCCACTGGATTGGCGAAAGTCTACATCAAAATATCCAGTGACTAAAGAAATACTTCCTAGCATCCCTGTGGTTCATCTGAGTGTTCAATTTCCAGCTGTGTCCCCTTGTTGCTGTGTCCCATCTCTGGAACATCCTGTCCACCTTGTCGATTCCTCTCAGTATTTTGTATGTCGTTTTCATATCTTCCGTATCTCTCCCGTATTCCAGTGTCGTCAAGTCGATTTCTCTTAACTTCTCCTCGCAGGACATACCCCTTAGTTCCGGGACTAGTCTTGTTGCAAATCTTTGCACTTTCTCTAGTTTCCTTACATGCTTGGCTAGGTGTGGGTTCCAAACTGGCGCTGCATACTCCAATATGGGCCTAACGTACACAGTGTACAGGGTCCTGAATGACTCCTCATTGAGATGTCTGAATGCTGTTCTTAGGTTTGCTAGGCGCCCGTATGCTGCAGCAGTTATTTGGTTGATGTGCACCTCAGGAGATGTGCCTGATGTTATACTCACTCCAAGATCCTTTTCCTTAAGTGAGATTTGTAGTCTCTGGCCCCCTAGATTGTACTCCGTCTGTGGTCTTCGTTGCCTTTCTCCAATCTTCATGACTTTGCACTTGGTGGGGTTGAATTCCGGGAGCCAGTTTCTGGACAAGGCCTGCAGCTTGTCCAGATCCCTCTGTAGTTCAGCCTGGTCCTTGTCCGATTGAATTCTTCTCATCAACTTCATCAGGATACTTCAAGTCTATTCCTTCTGTCATGGGCGTTCACAAGTATCAGAAACAGTACAATCCTAGGGACTGATCCCCGTGGCACCCTGCTCGTTACCGGCTCCCACTCTGGCACCTCGTCACATACCATGACTCGCTGTTATCTTCCTGACAGGTATTCCCTGATCCATTGTAGTGCCTTCCCTGTTATTCCTGCCTGGTCCTCCAGTTTTTGCACTAATCTCTTGCGTGGAATTTTTTGTCAAAAAGCCTTCTTACAGTCCAATAAAATGTAATCTACCCACCCCTCTCTCTTGTCTTACTGCTGCCACCTTGTCATAGAACTCCAGGATTGTCATAGAACTGACAGGATTTCCTGTCCCTGAAACCGTGTTGGCTGTGTCTGATAAGCTCATTCCTTTCTAGGTGTTCCACCACTCTTCTCATGATAATCTTCTCCATGACTTTGCATACTATACATGTCAGTGACACTGGTCTGTAGTTTAGTGCTTCATGTCTGTCTCCTTTTTTAAAAACTGGGACTACATTTGCTGTCTTTCATACCTCAGGTAATCTCCCTGTTTCGACAGATGTGTTGAATAGTGTTGTTAGGGGTACACATAGCACCTCTGCTCCCTCTCTCAGGACCCATGGAGAGATGTTATCCGGCCCCATCGCCTTTGACGTGTCTAGCTAGCTCAGCAACCTCTTCACTTATTCCTCGGTTTTATGTATTGTGTCCAACACTTGGTTGTGTACCCCACCTCTCCGTCCTTCTGGAGTCCATTCTGTCTCCTCTGTAAACATTTCTTTAAACCTCCTTCCTTACTTAGCCTGATTACCTGGTTCTTGACTGTTGTTTTTCTCCTAATGTGGCTGTACAACAGCTTCAGGTCAGGTTTGGCTTTCGCTGATATGTCATTTTCATATTGTCGTTGGGCCTCCCTTCTTGAGCATATTCATTTCTGGCTCTCCGACTGCTCTCCTTATTCTCCTGGGTCCTTTGCCTTCTATACATCTTCCATTCCATACCACGGGCTCATCTTGGCTTTTCATTAATCCTGTTACCCTTGGGTGCAAACCTTTCCTCAGCTTCCTTGCATATTGTTGTCACATATTCCATCATCTTGTTTACTGACTTCCCTGCCAGTTCTCTGTCCCGCTGAACCCCATTAAGGAAGTTCTTCATTCCCGTGTAGTCCCCTTTCTTGTAGTTTGGCTTCATTCGTCCGGCTCTTCCTGCTTTCCCCTCCACTTGTAACTCTACTGTGTATTCAGATCTTAAAACCACATGTTCGCTGGCTCCAAGGGGTCTTTCATATGTGATGTCCTCAATATCTGCACTACTCAAGGTGAATATTAGGTCCAGTCTTGCTGGTTCATCCTCTTCTCTCTCTTTGGTAGTGTCCCTTACATGTTTGTACATGAAGTTTTCCAGTACCACCTTCACCATCTTAGCCCTGCACGTTTCTTGACCCACATGTGGCTCCAAGTTCTCCCAATAGATTTACTTGTGATTGAAGTCACCCTTGATCCATAGCTTTGCCCTGCTCGCATGAGCCCTTCTTGCCACTGCAGCCAGTGTGTCAACCATCACTCTATTACTCTCATCATACTCTTGCCTTGGCCTCCTGCTGTTCTGTGGTGGGTTATACATCACTGCAATTACCACCTTGGGACCTCCAGACTGAAGCGTTCCTACTATGTAATCTCTTGCTTCTCCTCTGTCTCTTCTCTCCAGCTCATCAAAATCCCATTGGTTTTTGATGAGCAGTGCCACTCCACCCCCTCTGTTCCCTCTGTCTTTCCTCAGGATCTGATTTCCCGTTGGAAAGATGGCATTTGTTATCATACCTGTGAGCTTGGTTTCTGTGAGAGCTATGATGTCTCTTTGTCTCTTTCATGCCACTCCTCCCACTTATTTGTTATTCCATCAGCGTTGGTGTACCATACCTTCAGTTTCCTCTCCCAAAACTGTGTTTTTGGGGGTTCTGGGAGGGTGGGGGACCTGGGATTTAAATGTGGGATTCTATATGGGATCTGTGGGTGTGGAATGTGGTTTGTGTTAGGATAGCATAATTGGTTGTGGGGTTCTGGGGATGGTTCTGTGTGTGCTGCTATTGTTGCTCTGCCCCGCTCTGGTTGTCCTCTGCGGATTCTGTCCTTGTCTCTTCTCTAGCTCCTTTCGCTTTTGTGTTCTCTCCCTCAGGTGCTGTCATTCTGTATGTGGTTCTGTCTCGGTCTAGGAACACCTTGTATTGTGCCAATTACTTCTACTGTGGTTTCTCTTGAAGGATCCTGTTCCACATTGTTTCTGTCCTAAAATCACTTGATTGGTCGTTTTCTCCCCTTCAGAATACCCCCCTATTCTCTGAAAATTTACAATCTTCGACATGTCCTCTTCACCTATTTCTGAGATGATATTCTCAATCTCCTTTCTTTCTGTCTGCCGTCTTTCAGTATGTGTCCTTTCCTTGCTCTCCTGAAGCTTATGAATAAACACTGACTTCGCTCTCTCCTCCTCCTATTGCCTTTCCCTCTGTGACTCCGGTGTGTGTGTGTGTGTGTGTGTGTGTGTGTGTGTCTGTGTGGTGGAGTGCCCGTTCATTTTTGTTTATCAATTAATAGTCGTTCGATAGCACTTATCGTGGGTTATGCAATATATTGATGTATGAGAACAGGTATGCAGTTAATTTTCATGTCCTACAACTGATGAACGGGACGGGAAGAGTCACAGTTCAGAAAACACTACGCAAAATACATTGAAACATTCAGATTTTTGGTCCCCAGTTGTTACTGGCCGGAAACAACTTCCACTGAGATTGTCTCTTGGTTACTGAGTGGTTCTGAATGGCAGTGGTAAAAAGATTTCACCTGTTGTAAGCACCTGTTGATCTAGGTGTAGTTGAATATATGACACAGTAAGCAACTGCCAATCACTGACAGTGCCTGCTTCCCTGTGTCGTTTAATTACCATAGTCAACGAAAGACAGATAACAGGCACGTAGGGGAGAGGAGCTTACGACGACATTTCGGTCCGACTTGGACCATTTACAAAGTCACACTAACAAAAATGGTCCAAGTCGGAACGACACGTCGTCGTAAACTCCTCTCTCCCATGTGAGTGTTATTTGTGTATTGTTCCAGTCACTGTATTGTGCCTTTTCTTTTTTTTTGTTATTCATAGTCAAACTTCAACCACTGTGTTTACCTGGTGCAATACATATAGTCAGTGGAGTCGTTATTCAACAAACTGAAACCACTGAGTGTATCTGTTCATTTGTGTAATCCACGGACGCTATTGTCAGTGGAGTCGTTATTCAACAAACTGAAACCACTGAGTGTATCTGTTCATTTGTGTAATCCACGGACGCTATAGTCAGTGGAGTCGTTATTCAACAAACTGAAACCACTGAGTGTATCTGTTCATTTGTGTAATCCACGGACGCTATAGTCAGTGGAGTCGTTATTCAACAAACTGAAACCACTGAGTGTATCTGTTCATTTGTGTAATCCACGGACGCTATAGTCAGTGGAGTCGTTATTCAAAAAACTGCAACCACTTAGTGTATCTGTTCATTTGTGTAATCCACGGACGCTATAGTCAGTGGAGTCGTTATTCAACAAACTGCAACCACTGAGAGTATCTGTTCATTTGTGTAATCCACGAACTCTATAGTCAGTGGAATAGTGTAGTTCAGAGTTATACTCAGCAGCTTGGAGCCGCTGAGTAAGGCAGCTTGACCTTTGCCATAACATCGGAGAAAAATAAGTAATCGGCTTTAGGGATAACTTACTGGGACTTGATGCATGAGTTTGAAGGTGATGGCTCATAGTCATCGCCAGCCTCCACATATCTTGAGGAAGAAATTCTCGTAGCACAAGCCCTTGTATGGGATAACAGATGTTAGATAAACGTTCATCAAAGCTATATACAATTTTAACAAGATCTAGAGAAAGCTAAACATCACTCAAGTAAAAACATCGCTTCAAAATTTCTTCATAATAATATCGAAACTTTGAGCCATTATCCTATTTTTGTTAATTGACAATTCCACTATATTTAAGGATTAATTTAGCCCCTTTTATTCTTCAGTTGTGAGTTGATGGCACTACAACTGAGCTATTAGCTACGACTACAAAGTCGTACATGTGTGTGTGTTGCAGGTGTTTAATGTAGCTTGTCAGTGAAGTGTAAATGGTACATTATATATATATATATACATATACATAAAATATATATATATATATATATATATATATATATATATATATATATATATATATATATAATATAATATATATATATATATATATATAATATATATATAAGTAGTGATGAAGGCGGCTCAGTGGCTTCTTCTACAGAGCTGTCCATTTCCTGAGTGGCTTCTTCTACAGAGCGGTCCCTCCTGAAAAGGCCTTCTACAGGGTGGCTCCTTTTCCTGAGTGGCTCCCTTTCACACCTATATGCTAATGACCTTGACCTCGCCCTCGAGACCACCTCGCCCTCGAGACCACCTCACCCTCAACCCCCCCCACCCACGACCCCCACCCCG
Source organism: Cherax quadricarinatus (assembly GCF_026875155.1). NCBI lineage: Eukaryota > Metazoa > Arthropoda > Malacostraca > Decapoda > Parastacidae > Cherax > Cherax quadricarinatus. Next base: position 14,777,919 of record NC_069486.1, on the reverse strand, counting down.
TGCCCCCGGCGTCCCCCGCCCTCGCGCCCGCCCGCGCCCCCGTGCCCCCCACCCACCCCCCGCCCTCACGCCGACCCCCGCGCCCGCCGCGCCCTCACGCCCGCCTGCACCCCTCGTGCCCACGCCCTCGCGCCCGCCCGCGCCTTCTGCTGCGCCTTCTCCAGCGTCGTCCGGATCGCCCCCGCTCCCCGAATTTTTTTCGGATTTTTTTCGATTTTTTTTTGGAATTTCATTTTTTTGTGGTCTCCATCTCCTCGGATCAAGTTTTTGAGGTTCCCCCTCCCACTTTCACCCCCACCCCAAATTTTTTCGAATTTCATTTTCTTGTGCTCTCCTCGGATCAAATTTTAGAGGTTCCCCCTCCCACTTTCACCCCCATCCCAATTTTTTTTTTAATTTCATTTTCTTATGATCTCAGATCAAGTTTTTTGGATTCCCCCCTCTGGGGGTAAGCATTCAAAATGGACTCCCACTTTCACCCCAAATATTCCTCCTCCATCTCCTTGGATCAAGGTTTTCTCGATAGTACAAAGACTCCATCTCATTGGATCAAGGTTTTTTGGGTTCCCCACCCTCTGGGGGTAAGCATTCAAAATAGGCTCCCACTTTCACCCCAAATATTCCTGCTCTACTTCCTTGGATCAAGGTTTTTCTCGATAATGCAAAGATTCCACTTCCTCGAATCAAGTTTTTTGGATTCCCCCCTCTGGGTATAAGCATTCAAAATGGACTCCCATGGATCAAGGTTTTCTCAATAATACCAAGACTGCATCTCCTCGAATCGAGTTTTTGGATTCCACCTCTGGGGGTAAGCATTTCAAATGAACTCCTCCTATGGAGCATGGTACTTTCTCTTACTACAGGTCTAAACAAGTGTGACGTCACCCCACCTGTGTTTACTCGGCGGTCAGTGACGTCACGTGATGACCTCACACATACAGGCTGAATCTTGTCGACTTCCCCCTACACATTTTTCACTCTTAACCCAGGATAACCCAAATAATTTCACATTTTTTTCGTTAATACCCACAACAATCCACAATTTCTTTACAAAATACAACACAAGTCTAGACATTTTACTCGCTTTAACTATTTCATCAGAAAAAGTCACCACAACAACTTATAACCACTTTTTCGATAAATTCACTAGTCACAATTTTACATATTACGAAGTTAATACGCACAACACACCGCACTTTACTTTGAACACCTTCAAAACACTCTCATAAATCATTTGAATACTCACAAATACACCACTGAATACTACTAAAAACACCACCAAAATCACCATAAACTAAGATCAACATAACAGACTAAACACACATTTTCACACAATCCCCTCAAATCACTATAACCAAGACGATTACCAATTTCTATGAGTACACTCTCCTCCAACTAAGATCTAACATGAGTGCAAAAAACATGAACACAATCCAAACACACACGAACACTTACAACAGAATCAACTCTTTTTTCGATATCTCTAGTTCGACAACAACGCCCACAACCCACAACACCCACATCCCACAACACCCACATCCCACAACACCCACATCCCACAACACCCACAACCCACAATTTTTTCTCGTTTTAACTAATTTCATCAGAAAAAGTCACAACAACAACCCACAACTTATAACCACTTTTTCGGTATCTCTAGTTCGACAACAACGCCCACAACCCACAACACCCACATCCCACAACACCCACATCCCACAACACCCACAACCCACAATTTTTTCTCGTTTTAACTAATTTCATCAGAAAAAGTCACAACAACAACCCACTTATAACATCTTTTTTCGATATATCTAGTTCGACAACAATACCCACATCCCTCCTCACTTACCAAATTATTCACAATTTATTCGATACAAATTTTTCCCCTTCTTTTAATTGAATCTTAAATGTAATGCATATTCCTCCCTACATTACTAAAATTCTAATAAATTCCTCTCCATACCCATCTCCTTGTATCCACATAAATTGATAATATACTCACAACAACTAATCATCCATCTCACTACCCAACTACTGCGGCATGTTTCTACACCCTCCAATCTTTTCCAATGTATCATAACTTTTCACTTCTATAAATTCTTTTAAAATATTCACACATTACCTTCATTTTCAGTAAAATCCCCCCATATTTCATTAAATTTCTAATACAACCCTCCCCATACCCCTCTCCATCTCACCCGCATTTCTTCACATCCACTCACCCATCTCCCAACACACCTCTTCTGAACACACAAAAATCAAAATTTCACATCCACAAATGCACCTCATCACCCATCTAAAATCCACTAAAATCACTGTAACCAAGATATTCACAAAATTCTATGACCACCTAACACACACAGACAAACTCACTTTACTTTGAACACTACCAAAAACACCATCAATTACCATTGAATACTCCAAAAATATCATTCGAACACCCCCAAAACACCGCTGAATACTACCCAAACTAAGATCAACACTACCAGCTAATATCCATTTTATAGAAATCCCCACATTTCCTCCCTACACTAAATTTTTAATAAAATCTATCTCCTCAACTCCACATAGTTTAATATTATACTCATAACCCCCACAATTTTTCTCAGTTCATCTATTTCATCAAAAAAAAAAGTCACCCGCATTTTGACTCAGTAATATTCACAACATGTCACAAATTTTTAGAAAACAATCATTTTTTATAAATATATCACGAACACATCCAACTAAGATATGATATAAATCACATTTTTAGCCACATTCCCTCAATTTCGGTAATATGAACAAAACTGATTGGGATAACATTTAGAACATTTCCAAATTACGTTGGAGCACATTCAAAAATATATTGGAACACTTCCAAAATACATTAGAGTACTCCAGATTTACTTTGAACGACTCCATTTTCGGATATTTCCAAATTAGTTTTGAAAACTTTATCTTAAAATCGAACATTATTTTCTTGTTGGTAAACACACGCAATGGTAGAAATATTTACTCGATTTCCGAATAGAAACACATTCCTCGCTCTGAGAGACTCCTTGAGCTTATATGGCTTACCCCAAAGTATTGCATCATGATTTTTGTACAGTCCCCTCCAGCGAGGCCATGAAATGATGTTCATACCCAAGGTAGATTTAAGATAATCATCTCTTTCCAGACCAACTGTGTCCTCTTGTGCTAAAATTTGGTGAGGTCACAGGGGCTGACAGACACCATGAAATTAACTTAAATGAGATATAACATTTGTATTCTACCTCAATCCTTTTTTTTCATGGTAAGGTTTGATTGATTTAAAATTCATCATGTCTTAAAAACTTTTATTAAACATTTCTCTTTTTAATGAATGAAACATCATATATTATTAATCTTGGTGTAACAACACGCTCTAAACATCATAAATCCTCCTCTCTAAGTCTTGTTCTTCCAAGCCCCGTCACATCGGTACCTGTAAATTTTAATATATTTTTTTTATTTCATTAGCATATAATGGGGAGAAATTTGCACCATCACCTGTAAAAGATATAAACCAACTAAAAGTTACATATTTTTTCACTATCCCAAACATATGCCTCTCAAGTGTTACATCAGTATTCTTCTCGTTAACTTAAATATATTCCCATTCTTGACTTAAAAGCATAATCATACTGTGTCCCCTTATTAACTTAAATGAATTAAAAGCGTCTTGTTAACTTAAATGATGTAAGTATTATGGTAGACATGATTCTTGGTGTTCAGGTAGAGAGAGAAGGTCGAAATGGTAAGTGACACATTTCATGAAGAGATAAATATGAGTTATACATATTCTTTTCTTTCTTTCAACATACCAGCCGTATCCCACCGAGGCAGGGTGGCCCAAAAGAAAAAACTAAAGTTTCTCTTTTTAAATTTAGTAATGTATACAGTAGAAGGGGTTACTAGCCCCTTGCTCCCGGCATTTTAGTCGCCTCTTACAACACGCATGGCTTACGGAGGAAGAATTTTGTTCCACTTCCCCATGGAGGTAAGAGGAAATAAACAAGAACAAGAACTAGAAAGAAAATAGAAGAAAACCCAGAGGGGTATGTGTGTGTATATATATGCTTGTACATGTATGTGTAGTGTGACCTAAATGCAAGTAGAAGTAGCAAGACATACCTGAAATCTTGCATGTTTATGAGACAGACAAAAGACACCAGCAATCCTACCATCATGTAAAACAATTACAGGCTTTCGTTGTACACTCACTTGGCAGGGCGGTAGTACCTCCCTGGGTGGTTGCTGTTTACCAACCTACTACCTGAGAGTTATACATATATTAATTCAAATATATATCTCTCTCTTCAAGTTATAATTACTTCCTCATAATAATTTAAATGAATTAAACCACTGATACAATGTAAATAATTTTGCTTACCTCATGAGGGATACCAAGCACTTCCTTCAATTCTAGAAGACAATAACTTCGAATCATCTTCTAATTCTTGACCTTGGTTAATGTTTTTCATTTCTTCTTTGACAACCATTGTTGATCGAATACCTTCTTCCTTAAATTTCATTATCATATCTTCGAGTATAGGTTTATAATGTGTATTCCAGATATAATCATTTGAAGTTTCATACCTCCCAATACCTTTCAGAAAGATAACCTGTCGTATATTTTTATTGTCTTTCACACTTTTTATGAGTCTCTCAATGGATTCCTTGAAATATCTTATTCTGTCTGCGATAGTATCTTTCTTTAAACCATACACCAAATGGTGTATGGTATAACTATATCATTGCCTTATTTACGAAAATCCCAGTTGATTAAGCTATTGATCTCCTTCGCAGGGATATTAATGATGATTCAGAGTTACCTGCACCTTGCCAGGATTTTGTGAGCCTCTTCAAACTCTATTTGTTATAGCTGTTTTAAATTTGAAGAGAACAACTATAAACAGCTGTGCGGACTGGCCATGGGTTCACCTCTCAGTGCAGTCCTGGCCAATTTATATATGGATTACGTAGAATCCAGACGGATCCTAAATAACATCCCTAGATCAGTTAAAAAAAAGACACAATACCGTGACTTGAACGATATACAAATAACCCGCACATAGAAGAGAGAAGCTTACGACGACGTTTCGGTCCGACTTGGACCATTTACAAAGTCACACTAACCAGAAGTGGAGCAGGACGGCTATATATAGGCAGGATGAGGTAGTGGTGGTGGTAGTAGTAGTAGTAGTAGTGTTAGTAGTAGTAGTAGTAGTAGTAGTAGTAGTAGTAGTGTTAGTAGTAGTAGTAGTAGTAGTAGTAGTAGTAGTAGTAGTAGTGTGAGTAGCGGGGAACTAAGTAGAGGAGCCAGTCAAATATAAAGAAAGGGGAGCACTGCTAGGTGCCCACAGAGGCAGAGCAAGTGCACAGAGGTGGGGGGAAGGGGAAGTGGTGAAATAAATAATGAAGGAACAGAAACACGCGTCAGAAGACAAAAAAAAATAAATAAATAAATAAAAAAGGTCCAAGTCGGAACGAAACGTCTTCGTAAACTCCTCCCTTCAATGTGCGGGTTATTTGTGTATCCCTAGATCAGTTAACTAGATGCGGTACGAGGATATTTTGGTAATTGTACCCAAATGTCCAGAAGTGCGTGACATCCTCAAGACCATTAACATTATTTAACCTACAGATAAATTCACACTAGAGGAGGAGAAGGATAACTAATTACTATATCTCTAAGTACTGCTTCTCACAAGTGAAAAAGACTTTCCTTTAAAGTCTACCGTAAACCAACCAGAACTGAAAGATTGGTAGCATTAGGCTTCTTTCTGAGAACTTGCAGAATTTCCAGTGCGTAGTTCCTCGAGGAAAAATGCATATACATCACACATTCATTTATACATGATTGCAGGAAGCGTGCAACACACATCTTTAATAAGATTAACAGCACTCCAAGTTGCATAGATTTACCGGTGAGCAACGTTTCAACTAGCGTACTTAAAATTGACAAGAAACAGGTTGTTAGGCAAGACACATATGCAACAGCTAGGTATCTTTATTTCGAAACGTTTCGCCTACACAGCAGGCTTCTTCAGTCGAGTACAGAAAAGTTGATAGAAGCGGAAGATACTTGAAGACGACGTAATCAGTCCATCACCCTTGAAGTTTTGAGGTGGTCAGTCCCTCAGTCTGGAGAAGAGTATTGTTCCAAAGTCTGAAACAATATGGAGTTGAAATACGAATGAATTGTTTAAGACTTTGGAACAATACTCTTCTCCAGACTGAGGGACTGACCACCTCAAAACTTCAAGGGTAATGGACTGATTACATCGTCTTCAAGTATCTTCTGCTTCTATCAGCTTTTCTGTACTCGACTGAAGAAGCCTACTGTGTAGGCGAAACGTTTCGAAATAAAGACACCTAACTGTTGCATATGTGTCTTACCTAACAACCTGTCGGTATTTTATACCATTTGAATGTTCAAGAAACATGCTGAAATATTCACCAGTTTGTCAACTACTGTTAGAAACCTTGTGTAAGAACCCAATAACTACTCTGGCAGAGGCAGACAATACACTGTACTGTGTGGAGGATGTGACAAAGTACATGTGGGGAAAACAGGGAGATCTCTGGATATTAGGATCAGTTAACACAAAAACGCCTTCAGTAGAAAAGCGTGTATCTAATACAGGAACGATGTTGGACACCATGAAATTCAGCGAGGCAAAATTAGCCATTAAGAAAGATTTACGACGGCGAAAGTATATAGAGGTTGTTCTAAATGTTGTCATTAACAATATTCTTAAATTGCTAATCAACAGGATATTGCTCATTCTAGAGACCGCTGCAACATGATGTTGACAGATCTTTCTAAAACAACCCATTTCACTACCATTGTGCTATTACCACTACTGCTACTACCCTCTCGCTGCTGACCACTTGACTCCTGGCGCTATACATACTCTTTCCTTAGTTATTCCTGTATTAGGACTGAAGAAGCCGCTCGTGGATAAACGATTCTATAATAAATGTATTGAAGTGTACATATCTTTTTCCATATTTAGTTGATATCATAACATTTTTCACCAATATGTGGCAGCAGACGTGTGTAAGCGCCTGTCCGGTCTCTTGGCCTTCCGCTACTGAGTTTATTCCCTCCTGGGCATTCGAGAGCCTTTCTGTACCTCTTCCAAACGCATGCATGCATTTTGCCTTTAGTACTACACTTTCCAGATCGTTAAACTACGGACTACTCTAAGGCTGAGTAAATACTCTCTAACATCTGTCCCTGTCCAGTCTTTCAGTTACTCTCGGCATTTTGTACACCTTATATTATCCCGGTCTTTCTTCCCTCTAATTCCACCAGTATTGGTTACCTTAACCTTTTCTCACAGCATTTTTCCCTTTGCTCCGGGACTAATCTCATTGAAAACCTCTCCACTTTCTCCAGTGTCTTGCTATGCTTGATCAGGAGTGGGTTCCATATTAGTGCTGCATACTCCAGTATGTGCGTGACATATGCAGTATACAGTATCTTGAATAACTTCTTGCTTAGGTTCCTGGGAGTTATTCTTAGATTTGTCAGATGCACTTTTTCCTGCAGCACTTTATTGTTTTTTTCCACTTGGGCGATATGCTCAGCACATTGCTTACAACGACGTCCTTCACTTGAGCAAAGTTTGCAGTTTCTTGCCCCTAGCCGTTCTCCATCTGTTGTCTTCTTTTTTTTCTATCCCCATTCTTCATAACTTTCTGCTTGCGGGGGTTAAATTTTGTAGCTTTTTGTTAAACTAGACTTTTAGCCTGTCCGGGTTCATTTGCGGTTATTAAGCACACGGTAATGAAGGGCTTGTGAGACCTGGTCGTAATGGGAACTAGAGCAAACAAAACTCAGCAGTAGACTATAATATGTATTTTTCCTTCACATGCTATATACAGGTATGTACAAAATGTGCGGATAGAATAATAATGAACACCACGATGACAGATGGCAAAGCCAGAAAGAGTTCACCGTACTCAACCAGCAGGTAGGCAAGTCTGTAAATGCTTACCGCGAGCGAACCACGTTGCTTCAGTTTGGGGTCTTGCCTGTGATTGGTCAATGAACCAAGGTACTGATTTAACGAAGGGTGCCCTATCGATCGTTAAACCCTTAGCACTCGGGTTCGCTGGTGGGAGGCAGCTTATATTGGAGTGTGACATAAAGCCGAATGAATTGTAACATACTCTTTGGATGCCACAGTGGTCTATTCTCGTCCTCACTTGTTTGTGTTTTTATTAGTTTCACATCTTCAAACAATAATATCTTTGTCCCCTTCCTAGAACTTTTTTTTTTTTTTTTTTTTTTTTTTTTTTATATTTTATTTAAAACAAATGACAGAAATATATTAAAAAGATACACGACAACAGATTACTGCACTAGAATCTCACTTAACCCGAGACCTAATAACGACACCATACAGTACAATGGTAATACACACACACACACCACACCGTATGTTACATTGGTATTACACTCACACACAACACACCGTATATTACAGTGAATATACACACACACAACACACCGTATATTACAGTGATAAAATTTCACTCACACACAACACTATACCTTTTCAGTGATATGTTTATTTGTTAAAGAACATCTCTAACAAGGTTACATATACCAAACATCAACACTGGAAATTATGAAGATTGTACAATAAACAGAGATATACAAAACAAACAAACACGCACAATGACACACAAAGCACACACATTACACTACATGAACTACATCAGGGACATACTAGGTGGGGTTTCTGCCTGTCAACTCACACGTATGCAAGACTAATTCTAAGATCTCAGGTGCTTAACAAAGCACCACGATACTCAAAACAAAAATATTGGCGATTATCACGAGATCTTAACATACATAGGTATTAGTATTCAAAGAAGGAAACGGTAAAAATACTAAAAGGGCCTAAAAAAAATCCAATTTAAAAAAAAACAAAACTACGATTGATATTTTACATCTCACAAAAAAAAAAAAAATAATGCAAACTAGTTACATGAAATATAATATTACT
>NC_069486.1:14756952-14768390 GCF_026875155.1 Cherax quadricarinatus | reverse complement strand
ACCTGGAGTTTACCTGGAGAGAGTTCGGGGGTCAACGCCCCGCAGCCCGGTCTGTTATGTTACTAATACCTCGGCGTATGTGGTCAAAGTATTTGAATCACAAAGTTTGTTGATTTTGGTTTGAAAAATATTGTGGCTATTGTTACCTGAACTCCTTCCTACCTAGCGTCCCCTCAAGGAAGGTTCCTTCATGTTGGTGAGGGGCTCTTGATTTAGGGAATTGGATCTGTGCTCCAGTTCCCCGAATTAAGCCTGAATGCCTTCCACATCCCCCCCCCAGGCGCTGTATAATCCTCCGGGTTTAGCGCTTCCCCCTTGATTATAATAATAATCCTACCTAGCGTGAATAAGGCCACAGTTGTCAGAACAGGATCCATTACATTGTTGCCATGGACAGCCAACGTGAAGTCTTGTGTTAGACATAAGAACATAAGAACATAAGAATGTAGGAACACTGCAGAAGGCCTACTGGCCCATACGAGGCAGGTCCTTATCAAAACGACATCTACCTAAAGCTACTCAAGAAATAACTCCCGTACCCCTTGACACCAATCAAACCCAGCCCCTCCCGCTCATATATTTGTCCAGTCTCTTCTTAAAGCTACCCAAGGTCCTAGCCTCTATCACCTCACTGGGAAGACTGTTCCACGCATCTACAACTCTGTTAGAAAACCAGTACTTACCTATGTCCTTTCTAAATCTAAATTTATCCAACTTAAATCCATTATTTCTGGTTCTTACCTGGTTCGACAGACTGAATGGTTCTCACAGAAACTTGTCCACAGTCTGGTGGTTTTTTAATTCTGTGTGAGAATGTTTCAGTTTGTGTGGAGATTTAACGTCGCAAACTTGATTCACCAACTTGTTGCTAAAAATTTGTCTTATATTAGTTTTAAAGGTAGATTAGATAAATATATGAGTGGGTGTTACCTGGAGGTTACCTGGAGGTTATTCCGGGGATCAACGCCCCCGCGGCCCGGTCCATGACCAGGCCTCCCGATGGATCAGGGCCTGATCAACTAGGCTGTTACTGCTGGCCGCACGCAGTCCAACGTACGAGCCACAGCCCGGCTGATCCGGCACTGACTTTAGATATATGTCCAGCTCTCTCTTGAAGGCAGCCAGGGGTTTATTGGTAATTCCCCTGATTCTTGATGGGAGGCTGTTGAACAGTCTTGGGCCCAGGACACTTATTGTGTTTTCCCTTAGTGTACCAATGGCGCCCCTACTTTTTATTGGGGGCATTTTGCATCGCCTGCCCAGTCTTTTACTTTCGTAGGGAGTGATTTCTGTGTGCAGATTTGGGACCATTCCTTCCAGGATTTTCCAAGTGTAGATTATGATATATCTCTCCCTCCTGCGTTCCAACGAGTACAAGTCAAGTGCTTCCAAGCGTTCCCAGTAGTTAAGGTGCTTGACAAAACTTATACGTGCAGTAAAGGTTCTCTGTACACTCTCTAGATCTGCGATTTCACCTGCTTTGAATGGAGATGTTAATGTACAGCAGTATTCCAGCCTGTTAGGTAAGACATGTATGCAACAGTTAGGTATCTTTATTTCGAAACGTTTCGCCTACACAGTAGGCTTCTTCAGTCCATCACCCTTAAAGTTTTGAGGTGGTCAGTCCCTCAGTCTGGAGACCTACGTCTCACCTCTTGGCGCTATATAAGGCTCCATCCTGTCACTTCATCTCCATATTGTTTCATACTATGGAACAATGCTCTTCTCCAGACTGAGGGACTGACCACCTCAAAACTTTAAGGGTGATGGACTGATTACATCGTCTTCAAGTATCTTCTGCTTCTATCAACTTTTCTGTACTCGACTGAAGAAGCCTACTGTGTAGGCGAAACGTTTCGAAATAAAGATACCTAACTGTTGCATATGTGTCTTACCTAACAACCTGTCGGTATTTTATACCATTTTAATGTTCAGTATTCCAGCCTAGAGAGAAAAAGTGATTTGAAAAGGATCATCATTGGCTTGGGTGGGTGTAAGTTGGATCTGACTTGTTTGTGTTACTAGGTCAGATGCCGTGACCTTTCCTTAGTGAATGTGACCTGACCTGACAACCTTAAGGCATTGAATTAAGCCGGTGGGTGAATTGAACCTACCTGGCATGGGCCAGTAGGCCTGGTACAGTGTTCCTTCTTTCTTTCCTAGCATAACTTGTCCTTGCAGTGATTTGGGAACGATATTGTGCGCCAAATACTAAGTTGTTCCCGGTACCATGAATTCCATATACAGAATACAGTTATAGGCTTGTATATCATGTTATTCAGTTTTATTCACCTCATCACGCCTCCGCATTATTTCCTGGGCGCTTTCAAGGAAAAAAAAAAAGAATAATTTGTCCCATTTTCGGAATATTCTACGATTATTTGAGTGAAAAAAACTTAATTCACCCAGCTGGTGTTTTCCTGCTGTGGAATTAATTTTAATTACTGGCTCCACTGGTTACGTAACTAGTGTGACATTGTAATAAAGTTGGTAGAATTACCGACAATATGTAAAGTAAAAGGACACAAGTGCAACTAATGTGACATTTATTGTGGCAACGTTTCGCTCTCCAGGAGCTTTATCAAGCCTTGATAAAGCTCCTGGAGAGCGAAACGTTGCCACAATAAATGTCACATTAGTTGCACTTGTGTCCTTTTACTTTACATAGTGTGACATTCTGCCTCCTCTCCCAGGCCCCTGTCCTGTCCCATCCTTGTCTTTCTTGTAATATATTCGACATTGATACAATGAGATTGTATCAGAAAGAAGATTACAACAATTCTTCAGATTGTAGATGAATGGTTCAGGGAACCGACACGTTGTTAAATTAGACACATGTGCAACTCTTGGGTATCTTTATTGGGGAAACGTTTCGCCACACAGTGGCTTCATCAGTCCATACACAGGATAAACTTGAAGAACAGGAGGAGAATGAGGTAATCAGTCCCTCAACCTTGAGTCGATGTGGTCAGTCCATCAATCGATGGACTGATGAAGCCACTGTGTGGCGAAACGTTTCCCCAATAAAGATACCCAAGAGTTGCACATGTGTCTAATTTAACAACGATTCTTAATTTTTTTTTACATATCAGCGTAATCCGGTAAGATAACATATTCTTCATCCTCCGTAACATTTAGTCCTGAACCCCTATAACACAATTCCCCGAGGACTGAGAAGCTGTAGTTTATGTTCCTCGAGAGACCTAGGAGCTATAACTCAACCCTACCAAAAGGCGAGGAGCTGATGATCAATATCTTTCAGGTGCCCAGGAATTTTAGCTCAATATACTCAACATGTCTATCTGTATGTCAACATCCTGGAGAGACCCTGAAGCTAGAACTGAATCTTGCTGAGAGAGAACCATACTCGTGTAATGAGAGGCAAATAGTACTGCTGTAAGCTGGGGAGACAGAACTGCTGTAAGCTGGGGAGACAGTACTGCTGTAAGCTAAGACACATGTGCAACATCTGGATATCTTTATTGTAGACGTTTCGCCATCCAGTGGCTTTATCAATACAGATTCTAGGACATAATAGGAAGACAGTAGAACTATATACAAAAGATGAGGTAATCAGTCCCTCGGCCTTGGAGTTAGTGTTCACAGCATCGTGGTGGAGGAGAGTCTGGAGCAAAGGCAAGAAGACTGGCGTTTTTATAGGCGTCAGTGGAAGGGACGGGCAGCAGACGAGGGCAGTCACTGGTAGGCGGGATTCCCCAGTGGAAGTAGGTCCTTCCCAAAGAGATGGGTTAGTTGCAGCAGCCGTGAGGAAGGTCTTGTAGATGTCCTCTGAACCAAGATTCCATGATGTTGCAGTGTCTGACAAGTTGTGCAAGAAAGGTATAAAATACCGACAATATGAAAGTTGAGACACGGCTGCTGCAACTAACCCATCTCTTTGGGAAGGACCTACTTCCACTGGGGAATCCCGCCTACCAGTGACTGCCCTCGTCTGCTGCCCGTCCCTTCCACTGACGCCTATAAAAACGCCAGTCTTCTTGCCTTTGCTCCAGACTCTCCACCACCACGATGCTGTGAACACTAACTCCAAGGCCGAGGGACTGATTACCTCATCTTTTGTATATAGTTCTACTGTCTTCCTATTATGTCCTAGAATCTGTATTGATAAAGCCACTGGATGGCGAAACGTCTACAATAAAGATATCCAGATGTTGCACATGTGTCTTAACTTTCATATTGTCGGTATTTTATACCTTTCTTGCACAACTGCTGTAAGCTGGGGAGACAGTACTGCTCTAAGTTGGGGAGACAGTACTGCTGTAAGTTGGGGAGACAGTACTGCTGTAAGCTGGGGAGAGAGTACTGCTGTAAGCTGGGGAGGCAGTACTGCTGTAAGTTGAGAAGACAGTACTGCTGTAAGTTGGGGAGACAGTACTGCTGTAAGTTGGGGAGACAGTACTGCTGTAAGTTGGGGAGACAGTACTGCTGTAAGTTAGGGAGACAGTACTGCTGTAAGTTGGGGAGACAGTACTGCTGTAAGTTGGGGAGACAGTACTGCTGTAAGCTGGGGAGACAGTACTGCTCTAAGTTGGGGAGACAGTACTGCTGTAAGTTGGGGAGACAGTACTGCTGTAAGCTGAGGAGACAGTACTGCTGTAAGCTGAGGAGACAGTACTGCTGTAAGCTGGGGAGACAGTACTGCTGTAAGCTGAGGAGACAGTACTGCTGTAAGCTGGGGAGACAGTACTGCTCTAAGTTGGGGAGACAGTACTGCTGTAAGTTGGGGAGACAGTACTGCTGTAAGCTGGGGAGATAGTACTGCTCTAAGTTGGGGAGACAGTACTGCTGTAAGTTGGGGAGACAGTACTGCTGTAAGCTGGGGAGACAGTCCTGCTGTAAGTTGGGAAGACAGTACTGCAGTAAGCAAGGGAGACAGTACTGCTGTAAGTTGAGGAGAGAGTACTGCTGTAAGCTGGGGAGGCAGTACTGCTGTAAGTTGAGAAGACAGTACTGCTGTAAGTTGGGGAGACAGTACTGCTGTAAGTTGGGAAGACAGTACTGCTGTAAGTTGGGGAGACAGTACTGCTGTAAGTTGGGGAGACAGTACTGCTGTAAGTTGGAGAGACAGTACTGCTGTAAGATGGGGAGACAGTACTGCTGTAAGCTGGGGAGACAGTACTGCTGTAAGTTGGGGAGACAGTACTGCTGTAAGTTGGACAGACAGTACTGCTGTAAGTTGTGGAGACAGTACTGCTGTAAGCTGGGGAGACAGTACTGCTGTATGTTGGAGAGACGGTACTGCTGTAAGTTGGGGAGACAGTACTGCTATAAGCTGGGAAGAGAGTACTGCTTTAAGTTGGGGAGACAGTACTGCTGTAAGTTGGGGAGACAGTACTGCTGTAAGTTAGGGAGACAGTACTGCCGTAAGTTGGGGAGACAGTACTGCTGTAAGTTGGGGAGACAGTACTGCTGTAAGCTGGGAAGACGGTACTGCTGTAAGCTGGGAAGACAGTACTGCTGTAAGCTGGGAAGACAGTACTGCTGTAAGCTGGGGAGACAGTACTGCTGTAAGTTGGGGAAACAGTACTGCTGTAAGTTGGGGAGACAGTACTGCTGTAAGTTGGGGAGACAGTACTGCTGTAAGTTAGGGAGACAGTACTGCTGTAAGTTGGGGAGACAGTACTGCTGTAAGTTGGGGAGACAGTACTGCTGTAAGCTGGGAAGACGGTACTGCTGTAAGCTGGGAAGACAGTACTGCTGTAAGCTGGGGAGACAGTACTGCTGTAAGCTGGGGAAACAGTACTGCTGTAAGTTGAGGAGACAGTACTGCTGTAAGCTGGGGAGACAGTTCTGCTGTAAGCTGAGGAGACAGTACTGCTGTAAGCTGGGGAGACTACTGCTGTAAGCTAGGGAGAATACTGTTTTAAGCTGGGGAGACAGTACTGCTATAAGCTGGGGAGACAGTACTGCTGTAAGCTGGGAAGAGAGTACTGCTGTAAGTTGGGGAGACAGTACTGCTGTAAGTTGGGACACAGTACTGCTGTAAGCTGGGGAGACAGTACTGCTGTAAGCTGAGGAGACAGTACTGCTGTAAGCTGGGACGACAGTACTGCTGTAAGCTGGGAAGACAGTACTGCTGTAAGCTGAGGAGACAGTACTGCTGTAAGCTGGGGAGACTACTGCTGTAAGCTTGGAAGACAGTACTGCTGTAAGCTGGGAAGACAGTACTGCTGTAAGCTGAGGAGACAGTACTGCTGTAAGCTGGGACGACAGTACTGCTGTAAGCTGGGAAGACAGTACTGCTGTAAGCTGAGGAGACAGTACTGCTGTAAGCTGGGGAGACTACTGCTGTAAGCTTGGAAGACAGTACTGCTGTAAGCTGGGAAGACAGTACTGCTGTAAGCTGAGGAGACAGTACTGCTGTAAGCTGGGAAGACAGTACTGCTGTAAGCTGGGAAGACAGTACTGCTGTAAGCTGAGGAGACAGTACTGCTGTAAGCTGGGGAGACTACTGCTGTAAGCTTGGAAGACAGTACTGCTGTAAGCTGGGAAGACAGTACTGCTGTAAGCTGAGGAGACAGTACTGCTGTAAGCTTGGAAGACAGTACTGCTGTAAGCTTGGAAGACAGTACTGCTGTAAGCTTGGAAGACAGTACTGCTGTAAGTTGGGAAGACAGTATTGATGTTTCACAGCATACCAAGCCTACAAGCACATTAAATACCATTGTGAGTACTGCGTTGCAGCCTTGTTGAGAGTTGATGCAAGAAGTGTGACTCGCCACAGTGTTACTTGGGGTAGTGTTTGTTCCTAAGTGCCGCCTTGTGGTGGCTCGCCACAGTGATACTTGGGTAGTGTTTGTTCCTAAGTGCCGCCTTGTGGTGGCTCGCCACAGTGATACTTGGGGTAGTGTTTGTTCCTAAGTGCCGCCTTGTGGTGGCTCGCCACAGTGATACTTGGGGTAGTGTTTGTTCCTAAGTGCCGCCTTGTGGTGGCTCGCCACAGTGTTACTTGGGGTAGTGTTTGTTCCTAAGTGCCGCCTTGTGGTGGCTCGCCACAGTGTTACTTGGGGTAGTGTTTGTTCCTAAGTGCCGCCTTGCCTCCTGGGCAGGAGCTACTATTGTTGACTTAGTGGGAGAAGGCAGTAAGAGAGACACTACTCCTGACTCTCCCAAGGGTAAGTGATCCACTGGGATTAGTAGGTTGTTGTATCTTCTGGGGTTACCTACATTTGACGTTTGATTTAAACTTGGCTAATTCCTTTTCTTTGTGCCATAACCTGTGTGTTCTCTTGAAACCTGTTTTTCTCAACACATTGAACTAGTGTTGCGTGGAACTGGTCTTATGGATCAGGTGGAGCTGTCAGTGGAGGGAGGCTCTCAGATTCTTGATCGAGTTGTCACCTGGCATTAGCTACTACAGCTACTGTATGTGCAAGAAAGGTATAAAATACCGACAATATGAAAGTTAAGACACATGTTCAACATCTGGATATCTTTATTGTAGGCGTTTCGCCATCCAGTGGCTTTATCAATACAGATTCTTGGACATAATTAGAAGACAGTAGAACTATATACAAACGATGAAGTAATCAGTCCCTCAGCCTTGGAGTTAGTGTTCACAGCATCGTGGTGAAGGAGAATCTGGAGCAAAGACAAGAAGACTAGCGGTTATATAGGCGTCAGTGGATAAGGACGTGTAGCAGACGAGGACATAGTCACTGGTAGGCGGGATTCCCCAGTGGAAGTTGGTCCTACCCAAAGGGATGGGTTAGTTGTAGCAGCCGTGAAGAAGGTATTGTAGATGTTCTCTGTATTGATAAAGCCACTGGATGGCGAAACGTCTACAATAAAGATATCCAGATTTTGTACATGTTTCTTGCACAACTTGTCAGACACTGCAACATCATGAAATCTTGGTTCAGAGGACATCTACAAGACCTTCTTCACTGCTGCTGCAACTAACCCATCCCTTTGGGTTAGACCAACTTCCACTGGGGAATCCCGCCTACCAGTGACTATGTCCTCGTCTGCTACACGTCCTTATCCACTGAGGCCTATATAACCGCCAGTCTTCTTGTCTTTGCTCCAGATTCTCCTCCACCACGATGCTGTGAACACTAACTCCAAGGCTGAGGGACTGATTACCTCATCTGTTGTATATAGTTCTACTGTCTTCTAATTATGTCCTAGAATCTGTATTGATAAAGCCACTGGATGGCGAAACGTCTACATCAAAGATATCCAGTGACTAAAGAAATACTTCCTAGCATCCCTGTGGTTCATCTGAGTGTTCAATTTCCAGCTGTGTCCCCTTGTTGCTGTGTCCCATCTCTGGAACATCCTGTCCACCTTGTCGATTCCTCTCAGTATTTTGTATGTCGTTATCATATCTTCCGTATCTCTCCCGTATTCCAGTGTCGTCAAGTCGATTTCTCTTAACTTCTCCTCGCAGGACATACCCCTTAGTTCCGGGACTAGTCTTGTTGCAAATCTTTGCACTTTCTCTAGTTTCCTTACATGCTTGGCTAGGTGTGGGTTCCAAACTGGCGCTGCATACTCCAATATGGGCCTAACGTACACAGTGTACAGGGTCCTGAATGACTCCTCATTGAGATGTCTGAATGCTGTTCTTGGGTTTTTGCTGGGGCCCCGTATGCTGCAGCAGTTATTTGGTTGATGTGCACCTCAGGAGATGTGCCTGATGTTATACTTACTCCAAGATCCTTTTCCTTAAGTGAGATTTGTAGTCTCTGGCCCCCTAGATTGTACTCCGTCTGTGGTCTTCGTTGCCTTTCTCCAATCTTCATGACTTTGCACTTGGTGGGGTTGAATTCCGGGAGCCAGTTTCTGGACAAGGCCTGCAGCTTGTCCAGATCCCTCTGTAGTTCAGCCTGGTCCTTGTCCGATTGAATTCTTCTCATCAACTTCATCAGGGATACTTCAGAGTCTATTCCTTCTGTCATGTCGTTCACAAGTATCAGAAACAGTACCAATCCTAGGACTGATCCCTGTGGCACCCTGCTCGTTACCGGCTCCCACTCTGGCACCTCGTCACATACCATGACTCGCTGTTATCTTCCTGACAGGTATTCCCTGATCCATTGTAGTGCCTTCCCTGTTATTCCTGCCTGGTCCTCCAGTTTTTGCACTAATCTCTTGCGTGGAATTGTGTCAAACGCCTTCTTACAGTCCAATAAAATGTAATCTACCCACCCCTCTCTCTTGTCTTACTGCTGCCACCTTGTCATAGAACTCCAGGATTGTCATAGAACTGACAGGATTTCCTGTCCCTGAAACCGTGTTGGCTGTTGCTGATAAGCTCATTCCTTTCTAGGTGTTCCACCACTCTTCTCATGATAATCTTCTCCATGACTTTGCATACTATACATGTCAGTGACACTGGTCTATAGTTTAGTGCTTCATGTCTGTCTCCTTTTTTAAAAACTGGGACTACATTTGCTGTCTTTCATACCTCAGGTAATCTCCTTGTTTCGACAGATGTGTTGAATATTGTTGTTAGGGGTACACATAGCACCTCTGCTCCCTCTCTCAGGACCCATGGAGAGATGTTATCCGGCCCCATCGCCTTTGACGTGTCTAGCTAGCTCAGCAACCTCTTCACTTATTCCTCGTTTTATGTATTGTGTCCAACACTTGGTTGTGTACCCCACCTCTCCGTCCTTCTGGAGTCCATTCTGTCTCCTCTGTAAACATTTCTTTAAACCTCCTTCCTTCCTTAGCCTGATTACCTGGTTCTTGACTGTTGTTTTTCTCCTAATGTGGCTGCACAACAGGTTCAGGTCAGGTTTGGCTTTCGCTGATATGTCATTTTCATATTGTCGTTGGGCCTCCCTTCTTGAGCATATTCATTTCTGGCTCTCCGACTGCTCTCCTTATTCTCCTGGGTCCTTTGCCTTCTATACATCTTCCATTCCATAGCACACTTGGTTTTGGCCTCCCAGCACCTATGGGTGAACCACGGGCTCATCTTGGCTTTTCATTAATCCTGTTACCCTTGGGTACAAACCTTTCCTCAGCTTCCTTGCATATTGTTGTCACATATTCCATCATCTTGTTTACTGACTTCCCAGCCAGTTCTCTGTCCCGCTGAACCCCATTAAGGAAGTTCTTCATTCCAGTGTAGTCCCCTTTCTTGTAGTTTGGCTTCATTCGTCCGGCTCTTCCTGCTTTCCCCTCCACTTGTAACTCTACTGTGTATTCAGATCTTAAAACCACATGTTCGCTGGCTCCAAGGGGTCTTTCATATGTGATGTCCTCAATATCTGCACTACTCAAGGTGAATATTAGGTCCAGTCTTGCTGGTTCATCCTCTTCTCTCTCTTTGGTAGTGTCCCTTACATGTTTGTACATGAAGTTTTCCAGTACCACCTTCACCATCTTAGCCCTGCACGTTTCTTGACCCACATGTGGCTCCAAGTTCTCCCAATAGATTTACTTGTGATTGAAGTCACCCTTGATCCATAGCTTTGCCCTGCTCGCATGAGCCCTTCTTGCCACTGCAGCCAGTGTGTCAACCATCACTCTATTACTCTCATCATACTCTTGCCTTAGCCTCCTGCTGTTCTGTGGTGGGTTATACCTCCAGACTGAAGCGTTCCTACTATGTAATCTCTTGCTTCTCCTCTGTCTCTTCTCTCCAGCTCATCAAAATCCCATTGGTTTTTGATGAGCAGTGCCACTCCACCCCCTCTGTTCCCTCTGTCTTTCCTCAGGATCTGATTTCTCGTTGGAAAGATGGCATTTGTTATCATACCTGTGAGCTTGGTTTCTGTGAGAGCTATGATGTCCGGTGATATCTCTTTGTCTCTTTCATGCCACTCCTCCCACTTATTTGTTATTCCATCAGCGTTGGTGTACCATACCTTCAGTTTCCTCTCCAACACTGTGTTTTGGGGGTTCTGGGAGGGTGGGGGACCTGGCAGTTTACTGTGGGATTCTATATGGGATCTGTGGGTGTGGAATGTGGTTTGTGTTAGGATAGCATAATTGGTTGTGGGGTTCTGGGGATGGTTCTGTGTGTGCTGGCTATTGTTGCTCTGCCCTGCTCTGGTTGTCCTCTGCGGATTCTGTCCTTGTCTCTTCTCCTAGCTCCTTTCGCTTTTGTGTTCTCTCCCTCAGGTGCTGTCATTCTGTATGTGTTCTGTCTCGGTCTAGGAACACCTTGTATTGTGCCAATTACTTCTACTGTGGTTTCTCTTGAAGGATCCTGTTCCGCATTGTTTCTGTCCTGAAAATCAGCTTGATTGGTCGTTTTCTCCCCTTCAGATACCCCCCTATTCTCTGAAAATTTACAATCTTCGACATGTCCTCTTCACCTATTTCTGAGATGATATTCTCAATCTCCTTTCTTTCTGTCTGCCGTCTTTCAGTATGTGTCCTTTCCTTGCTCTTCTGAAGCTTATGAATAAACACTGACTTCCCTCTCTCCTCCTCCCATTGCCTTTCCCTCTGTGACT
>NC_069486.1:14666952-14751952 GCF_026875155.1 Cherax quadricarinatus | reverse complement strand
AACAATACTCTTCTCCAGACTGAGGGACTGACCACCTCAAAACTTCAAGGGTAATGGACTGATTACATCGTCTTCAAGTATCTTCTGATTCTATCAACTTTTCTGTACTCGACTGAAGAAGCCTACTGTGTAGGCGAAACGTTTCGAAATAAAGATACTTAACTGTTGCATATGTGTCTTACCTAACAACCTGTCGGTATTTTATACCATTTGAATGTTCAAGAAACATGCTGAAATATTCACCAGTTTGTCAACTACTGTTAGAAACCTAGTGTAAGAACCCAATAACTACTCTGGCAGAGGCAGACAATACACTGTACTGTGTGGAGGATGTGACAAAGTACATGTGGGGAAAACGGGAGATCTCTGGATATTAGGATCAGTTAACACAAAAACGCCTTCAGTAGAAAAGCGTGTATCTAATACAGGAACGATGTTGGACACCATGAAATTCAGCGAGGCAAAATTAGCCATTAAGAAAGATTTACGACGGCGAAAGTATATAGAGGTTGTTCTAAATGTTGTCATTAACAATATTCTTAAATTGCTAATCAACAGGATATTGCTCATTCTAGAGACTGCTGCAACATGATGTTGACAGATCTTTCTAAAACACAACCCATTTCACTACCATTGTGCTATTACCACTACTGCTACTACCCTCTCGCTGCTGACCACTTGACTCCTGGCGGTATACATACTCTTTCCTTAGTTATTCCTGTATTAGGACTGAAGAAGCCGCTCGTGGCTAAACGGTTCTATAATAAATGTATTGAAGTGTACATATCTTTTTCCATATTTAGTTGATATCATAACATTTTTCACTAATATGTAGCAGCAGACGTGTCTAAGCGCCTGTCCGGTCTCTTGGCCTTCCGCTACTGGGTTTATTCCCTCCTGGCATCGAGAGCCTTTCTGTACCTCTTCCTAACGCTATGCATGTATTTTGCCTTTAGTACTACACTTTCCAGATCGTTAAACTATGGACTACTCTAAGGCTGAGTAAATACTCTCTAACATCCTTTTGGCTTATCTCTTGTTTTCAAATTCCAGCTGTTGTCTCGTATTCCTGCATCCGTCACATGACGAATCTGTCCCTGTCCAGTCTTTCAGTTACTCTCGGCATTTTGTACACCTTATATTACCCCGGTCTTTCTTCCCTCTAATTCCACCAGTATTAGTTACCTTAACCTTTTCTCACAGCATTTTTCCCTTTGCTCCGGGACTAATTTCATTGCAAACCTCTCCACTTTCTCCAGTGTCTTGCTATGCTTGATCAGGAGTGGGTTCCATATTAGTGCTCCAGTATGTGCGTGACATATGCAGTATACAGTATCTTGAATAACTTCTTGCTTAGGTTCCTGGGAGTTATTCTTAGATTTGTCAGATGCACTTTTTCCTGCAGCACTTTATTGTTTTTTTCCACTTGGGCGATATGCTCAGCACATTGCTTACAACGACGTCCTTCACTTGAGCAAAGTTTGCAGTTTCTTGCTCTCCTAGCCTGTTCTCCATCTGTTGTCTTCTTTTTTGTCTATCCCCAGTCTTCATAGCTTTCTGCTTGCTGGGGTTAAATTTTGTAGCTATTTGTTAAACTAGACTTTTAGCCTGTCCAGGTTCATTTGCGGTTATTAAGCACACAGGTAATGAATGGCTTGTGAGACCTGGTCGTAATGGGAACTAGAGCAAACAAAACTCAGCAGTAGACTATAATATGTATTTGCCTTCACATGCTATATACAGGTATGTACAATATGTGCGAATAGAATAATAAGTGTACACCACGATGACAGATGGCAAAGCCAGAAAGAGTTCACCGTACTCAACCAGCAGATAGGCAAGTCTGTAAATGCTTACCGCGAGCGAACCACGTTGCTTCAGTTTTGGTGGTCTTGCCTGTGATTGGTCAATGAACCAAGGTACTGATTTAACGAAGGGTGCCCTATCGATCGTTAAACCCTTAGCACTCGGTTCGCTGGTGGGAGGCAGCTTATATTGGAGTGTGACATATGCCGAATGAATTGTAACATACTCTTTGGATGCCACAGTGGTCTATTCTCGTCCTCACTTGTTTGTGTTTTTATTAGTTTCACATCTTCAAACAATAATATCTTTGTCCCCTTCCTAGAACTATGTTTTACCACACTCGTCACATGCACCAACTCAGACACTTCTTCTTGGATAATCACTCTGTGAGGGAAAAGTTCAATAGATAGGAGTAGAGAGGGAGTATATAGTAATAATAGTTTCATTGCCGGCTACTTGTTAAGGTAGGGTAAGTCAAGCTCCCGCTATTCCCGCCTTTTTTTCCCTCCCCGAAAGTGATAGTTTGACTGCCGGCTGCTTGTTAATGTAGGGTCAGTCTAGCTCCCGCTATCCCTTCCCCTCCTTCTTCCCCCCCCCCGAAAGGTGACGTGTGGGGCTCTGGTCAAACAGTAATCACTAGACTCACAGCTCCCAGCACTACTGTAAGTACATGCCTGCCTTGTATTCTAGTGGATTTATTGGTTGAAAGCTTCACTTTTGACCAGTAATAAACTTAGTCCCTTCAGTCTTGCTCTAAGTTGACTGTTGTAATAATCACCACATCTTTTAGGTATTGTACTTATCATAGAGAGTGATTTCTTAAGCAGTGGGTAACCTGTCTATCTTTCCAGCTTGGATGACAGAGAGGGTCACCTGCCAATCAACGAGAAGAATTGATGGAGATGGACTAACGTCCTGAGACTTCCCCTTTTTGGATTTAATTACCTGTGCACCTGTATGAAATTGCAGGACGTAACCCCTCATCATTGCAGCGGTAAAGGACCTGCTTTCCTGTCATCGGGATAGAATACTCAAGGCTATATACTGTGAAGAACGAACCGGTGGGTTGTAACCAACACCTGCGACCCCCCCCCCCCCCCCATCATCAGCAACGGCTACAATTTCAACAACACAGTGTCACCAACACCAGACACCCCTATATATATTAGCGTTGAATTCAGTTATCATTTATATTTTTCATTTTTCATTTTCTTTAATGTAGGATTAATATTTCATATTTAAGTGTTTTATATTTTATATTTTCTATATAATAAAGTGTTTATGTTTGTCTGTTATTATTTCTTTTTCTATTCATTAATTTTCCTGAGGAGGAGCCAGCCTGGGTAATACTGTCTGAAGTTGTTACAGGGCTGAGTAAGCCTTCACACACTCGTTGTTTCCTCCTGTTAATTACTCCCTGATGCATTGTAGAGCCTTTCCTGATTGTCTTCCTGCACCTACAGCTTTTGCTCCAGTCACTTGTGTGGTACTGTGTCAGAAGGTTTTAACAATAGAAAAACATACTGATATCCTTCTCCTACCTCTTCTGTGACCTCGTCTGTGAGACTGTGAGGGAAAAGTCATTACATAAGAGTGAAAGACTGAATAAGTCGCGGAGGTAGTATGATTGTTCTGAAAGGGGTGTGTGAGCCGTCACCCTCACCCCCCTCACTTTCTCCACCCGGACCCTTGCTAATTGTGGAGCGTCACTTGGGTTTCTACTCTCATCAATTCTGTATGTAGTTCCACTCTTAGTTACATCATGTTTGGGTTTTTTATTTAATTTAATAAAGACAGGAGGTCTACTCTTGCTGGGATTTTAATTTGTATGTCAAGACGATATGTCTTTCGATAGTGGGCACAACATCTAGCTTAGTTAGATGCACCATTGAGACGGGACAAAGCAGCATGGTTCGGCTCCTTGGCTAGTGCAGTGTTGTTATTGATATATATATATATATATATATATATATATATATATATATATATATATATATATATATATATATATATACATATATATATATATATATATATACATATATAACTTGTGCATTAGTTCGAGCCGATATCACTGATATCTTTTTACGAACTTGCTTGTTAGGAGCTAAAATAAGCAAGTCTGACTGTATAATGTTAGTGTATAATATAATCCTCTGTTGTAACAGAGCCATATTCCCTTACATTATCCTTAAGGTGCTCGTAGAGGACTTACCTGTACATATCAACTCTGACACATTCACCGGTGTTCTGGAAACCTCCGGGTGTTAACTTGTAACTTTATTCTTGTTGAATTAGACACATGTGCAACTCTTGGGTATCTTTATTGAGGAAACGTTTCGCCACACAGTGGCTTCATCAGTACATACACAGGAGAAACTTGAAGAACAGGAGGAGAATGAGGTAATCAGTCCCTCAACCTTGAGTCGATGTGGTCAGTCCATCAATCTTGAATAGAATATGGCATATGAGCGGAGAAGCAGCTTATAAACCGTAGGAAGGAGAGGTGCAGCAGTCATAGGCAGTGTCACATTTTTCGAATGTGGAAGTAGGTCGTGCCTAACGTCGTGCCCAAGGTCGTGCCCAAGGTCGTGCCCAAGGGTGGGCCAGTGAAGAATTCCCAAGTATTAAGATCCCAAGAAGTTGCAGTGTCTGACAGAATTGTAGATGAATGGTTCACAGAACCGACATGTTGATAAATTAGACACATGTGCAACTCTTGGGTATCTTTATTGCACATGTGTCTAATTCAACAACATGTCGGTTCTCTGAACCATTCATCTACAACTTTTTTCTTGTGACTGGAAATAGAACCTTAAGGTTTTATACATAGTTGTTTGTAAATAATTGCTGCCTCGTAATATACGAGAGACAAGCTATTGTTTTATTAGTGATATGTTCTAGGGAACAATGTAATATTAAAGGCCATAAATTTTTTACTTGTGATTATTGACTCTGTAAAAATGTAGGTACAAATTTATCAACTTATTGTACCTCGACATCTTGTAAAGTTAAAAGAAGGATAAGAGAGCAATAATGTCTTGCCGAATAAGTACAAAAAATATATTTTTGTCATTTATGATATTAAAAATTAATGATTTTGTACCAAAAGAACCCTAGAAAACTTGCTTAACCTTATTATAGCAAGCGGAATATAGTTTAGCCTAATCCATCTAAATATATTTTAGACAAGTTTACAATAATTTAATAATAAACAAACACAATGAAATATATTTTTTCGTTAGGTTCAGAATGATTTTTACGAAATTATTGCATACACAAATTTTCACTTGTCCTATTCGGCAAGAAGAGCGTCGTTATTTAATAAAAAAAAAACCAAGTTTAACTTTTTCGGCAAGCCATATATATATACATGTGGATATATATATATATATATATATATATATATATATATATATATATATATATATATATATAATATATATAAACCCGAAAAAGAAAAACTTTCACCATTGTTCACGCCATCACTGTCTTATCAGAGGCGCGGTTACACTAGTTATAAAACTGCAACACTCATATCCAGGACTCAAGTCCGTAGATGAGAGAGAGAGAGAGAGAGAGAGAGAGGGGAGAGAGAAGAGAGAGAGAGAGAGAGAGAGAGAGAGAGAGAGAGAGAGAGAGAGAGAGAGATGTATGGAAGGGAAATTGAAAGACGAGTGACAGAAGGTATATGGGTGCAGGAAGATGGAAGGAGGAGAGGGTGGAATAGGGTAAAACAGGATGAGAGGAAACACGATAGAAACGAAATGACAAGAGGGTAGATGGAAGAAGGTGAAATTGAAAAAGAGGAGAGTAGAGGAAAGGTGATGGAAAGAGAGAATATAGAAATAGAAGAGGTGAAATGAGCGGAAATGAATGGAGAAAATATGGAAGAAGAGTGATAAGAGGAAAGATGGGGGAGAGGAGTGTGAATAAAAATGGTAAGAGAAGGAGATAGTAAAGTAGGTGAAAGTGAAAGGAGGGGGAACTGTAATGAGGGGATACAGAAGAAGGGGAGATGTAAGGAGGGGAAGTTGAAGGAGAGGTTGTGGAAGGAGGGGAGATAAAAAGATAAACGGAGGAAGGAGATGGTAGGGGAGGAAGAGCCTGGGATTGATCCATTGCTGTTACATCTGAGGTGAACCCAAGGTGATAACAGGTAGTTGGTGGTAATAGTGGTTGCAGTCACAACAGGTGGCAGTCACAACAAGTGGCAGTGGCAGTCACAACAGGTGACAGCGGCAGTCACAACAGGTGGCAGTCACAACAGGTGGCATTGGTAATCACAATAGGTGGCAGTCACAACAGGTGGCAATGGCAGTCACAACAGGTGAGAGTGGCAGTCACAACAGGTGGCAGTGGCAGTCACAACAAGTGGCAGTGGCAGTCACAAGTGGCAGTGGCACTCTCAGCAAGGGGTGACTGTCACAGCAGGTGATGGTGCTGGAATACAGAGGAGGTGGTAGTGCCAGCATACGGTGTCTGTGGAAATAACATATGACTGACTCACGAAATCGTAATGACACGATTGCAAACAAACCATACCACGGGTGGAGTTTGAACCCGCGGTCAGAGAGATTCGTCTGTAAAAACTTGCATTTTTGGACACACTGCCGCCTATGGTCACCTTCCTATGGTGTAGAAATATACCTAGATGGATGCATCTTATTGTGGCTAGCTGGCCCAGTGGTTAACGCGACGGTCTGGAGTTTTTGAGACTCTTTGACCGCGGGTTCAAACCCCACCCGTGGTATGCTTTTTTAACATGTGATTGTACTGGCAATCACAGCAGGTGGTGTAGGCAGACACAGAAGTTGTTTGTAGTTCCGGATAATGCTGTGATCGTGGTTGTCACTGTAGATGGTAGCGGCGACACTCGAAATAGGTGGTGGTAGTGGTGGCAGTAACAGGAAGTGGCACTGTGAGTCACCACAGGTGGTGGAGCCAAACACAGCATTTCTGGTTGTCTTAATATTTCAAATTATATAACTAGATCGCTAGTAAACGATGATGCTATATGATAAATTAAATATTTATAATACCGACCGGATAAGAAAAAATTTGAAACCCCTGAGCATATTTAATCAAGAGATGTTTCGCCCACCAAAGGCTTTATCAATCTAACGCATAGATGATGACTGTCAGAGTGGGCGCATGTGTTGAGTGGGGTTCCACAAGGACTAGTCCTAGTTCCGGTGCTGTTTCTTGTATGTGTGAATGACATGACGGAAGGGATGGATTCAGAGGTGTCCCTGTTTGCTGATGTGAAACTAATGAGGAGAATACAAACAAGGAAATCTGGACATGTGGCAATCCTGGTTCGACAAATGGCTTCTGGAGTTTAATTAACCTTACCAAGTGCAAAGTTTGAGAACTAAAAAAAACCGCAGACGGAGTACAGCCTAAGGAATCAAAGGCTGCAAAACTTACTCAGGGATAAAGGATCTTGGGGTGAGCATCATACCGAGCACATTACCTGAGGTGCACATCAACCAAATAACCACTACAGCATATATACACTTGGATAACCTATGAATAGCGTTTGGAGTATAGAACCCACACCTAGTCAAACAATTGGAGAAAGGACAAAAGTTTGCAACAAGAGTAGTCCCAGGCACAGGCTGCGACCCGAGTACCAGGAATGGCTCAAGTGCAAAAGAGCGAGAGCACCGGTCGTGAGGTACCACAGATTTAATGGTGACTCCTGCACCAGCATGTTTGGTACTCCCAGTGAGCTGTGTGTAAGGAAGGTAGCAGACGAGTCTGTTGAGTTGGAGGTAAACCATACCACGGGCGGGATTTGAACCCGCGGTCAGAGAGTCTCAAAACTCCAGACCGTCGCGTTAGCCACTGGACCAGCTATCGTGTCATTACGATTTCGTGAGTCGAGTTGGAAGTGACTGACCATCTTACACACCGGACCCAAGACACCAACTGAGTGTCAGATGTGCTTTGCCCCAACTACAAGGCCTCTACGACGATTGTATTTAACTGCTACACTACCTGTGCTGAAGATTCACTTTGCCTTGTCGTAGGGCTACCACCCCAGTTTCGGCCTCATAGGGCAGATATGTTGCCATTCGGATTATCTGTGTATTTTTTTCCTAGCTGACATAGATACTTAAATGTCACAACTGTAAAGCCTATTAAACATCGTCCTCTTCCCTCGAAGCTTCACCCCCAGTAGAGAATTTGTGTACTGTCTAAATCTACCCTATAATACTGCAGGAATCACTGAAGAATTGTATACATAAAACGCTGAAGTGCAGAAATTTCCTCATATTGCAGTTTCTACATTCCCGGTCCACTTTCCTCAGGTCCAGCTTCCTCAGGTCCACCTTCCTCAGGTCCACCTTCCTCAGGTCCACCTTCCTCAGGTCCACCTTCCTCAGGTCCACCTTCCTCAGGTCCACCTTCCTCAGGTCCAAGTGAAGCCACGTTGTCAGGAAACTCCAGGCGTCTACACAGATTGCGATCACTGCTTTCAAAATTAACCTGTCACTTGCTTATCGACACCACCACCCCAGTTGAATTTGCAAGCGACAAGAACGGTGTAGTAATGCATTTCCTTACGTTATGTAAGGCTTTTGTTGTGACTCCATAACGAAGTTATAAGTGTTTCGGTCGCTAAGCGATCCAAGAAATTCTTTCGGCGTAGTCTATAACCCCAGTAAAAGAGCGGCAAAGATTGTTAATGAGGATAAATACTAGGAGATTTGAAGGGAATGAGAAGCATTGAGAAAGTCATCACAAGGATATTAATATCTAATTTTCTTTAATTAAATGTAGTAAAGAGACCAAATTTAATTAAGATTTTTCAGAGGAGCCAAATTTTAGCTTATTCTAAAGTACACAAGAGCATCAAGTATGAAGCCGCTCAGACGTTGCGTTATCAAATAAGCATTAAAGTGGTTAAACCTAATCAGAGGCGACAATCAGAACCTCTTCCTTGAAAAGCTTATTTCAATATTTTCATTTAGAAAAAATGCAAATTAGAACCCACTGGCTTAAATAAGTCCAAATTTTTTCAAAGATAAACCAGCTTTAATTTTTATATTAACTTAGTATGCATAAATTATCATAAGAGCGCAAATATTAGTGACATAAAAGGTCATTAAGTTGGTTTAGTTAACCTAGAATAACTAAATATTGTCAAACCTTGTGTCTTATTTCTGATCAGAAGAGACATTCACTAGTTATTTCACAAACTAATTTGATTAATAAAACTGACACATTATAACTTAAAAACCTGTCGTCAAAATATTACTTCCAGAAAAACATATCAGAATTAGATTATAACTTGGCCAGAAGAGCATTTTCCAGATATTGTACAGAATCCAAAATTTTATTCAATGTGTCCACTACTGAAGATTAATGCCGTTTTCGAGTTATATATTTTTATTAGAGGACAGCACTAAACCCGTAGGGGGTCATATAGCGTTTTTGGACTATGGGGCATTCAAATTCGATCCAAGCAAGTGCAGATCCTTGGATCACCATCAAAACAAAATGAGGAAACAAACTATAAAACTGGCAGACTCCATTAATTATACCCATTTCTAAGTAGGATATACACCAGTGTTGATATTTTTAAGCCGATCTGAGGTGCCTGACTTGACCCATCACGATAAACCAAAATTTGGAAATGATTGTGTGTAGCACTGTGCATTGGGCGCCCATGATTCCAAGTGTAGCACTGTGCATTGGGCGCCCATGATTCCAAGTGTAGCACTGTGCATTGGGCGCCCATGATTCCAAATGTAGCACTGTGCATTGGGCGCCCATGATTCCAAGTGTAGCACTGTGTATTGGGCGCCCATGATTCCAAATGTAGCACTGTGCATTGGGCGCCCATGATTCCAAATGTAGCACTGTGCATTGGGCACCCATGATTCCAAATGTAGCACTGTGCATTGGGCACCCATGATTCCAAATGTAGCACTGTGCATTGGGCGCCCATGATTCCAAATGTAGCACTGTGCATTGGGCACCCATGATTCCAAATGTAGCACTGTGCATTGGGCGCCCATGATTCCAAATGTAGCACTGTGCATTGGGCGCCCATGATTCCAAATGTAGCACTGTGCATTGGGCGACCATGATTCCAAGGGGTACACTGTGCTTTGGGGCCCCCAAATGTTTCCCAAAATTTAGAAATGTGCATTGGGGGGCCCATGTTTCCCAAAATTTGGAGCACTGTGCATTGGGCCCCCATGCCCCCAAAAATTGTGCACTGTGAAAGGGGGCCCCCAAATGATTCCAAAGTAGCCTGTGCTTTGGGCGCCCATGTTTCCAAGTAGCACGTGCATTGGGCCCCCATGATTCCAAATGTAGCACTGTCATTGGGCGCCCAGTTTCCAAAATGTAGCACGTGCTTTGGGGCGCCCATGATTCCAAATGAAAACACTGTGAAATTGGGCACCCATGATTCCAAAGGGTGGGCACTGTGCATTGGGCACCCATGATTCCAAATGTGACTGTGCTTTGGGGCCCCCCCATGTTTCCCCCAAAATAAACCAGAATTTGCCAAAGCAAAAAAAAGCTTTCCCGTGTATTGAAGACAGAAATCGTAAATGTTGTGAAAATTTTTGCAAAAAAAAGGGGGGTTGATTTTTGTTTTTACGGAAGTGTTAAATGAAATACGTTCATTCATTATAAAAAAAAAGGGGAATTTTTAGTTTGTTTTAGGGAAGGGATAAATGAAAATTTTATTTATTAAAAAAAATAAGGGAGTTGATTTTTCTTTACGGAATTTGATCAATGAAATACGTTCATTTATTTAAAAAAAAAGGGGATTTAAAGTTTGCCCTTTTTTTATTTAAAAAAGCACAGTTTTTTTGACCCAAATCCAAAAAACATGTTCAAAGAGGGGTTTGCATCAAAACCCAAAGTGTTCAAGGGGGGTTTCTATCATCAGAACCCCGTGTTCAAGTGGGTTCTATCATAAAATTAAACGGGGTTCGAGATGGGTTCTTTCTCAGTTTTCCCGTGTTAAAAGAGGGGTTCTATCCCCAGAATCAGTGTTCGAGAGGGTTTATAATCGGGAAATAAACGTGTTCAAGGGGGTTTCTGTCATCAGAATCAGGGGTTTTTCAAAAAGGGTTTTCTGTATCAGAATCACGTGTTCAAGAGGGGTTTCTGTATCAAAAACCCCAAAAGTTAAAATTGGGTTTTCTGTAACCCGAACCACATGTTAAAGAGGGTTTTCAAAAATTTCAAAACCCAAAACATGTTCAAAAAGGGTTCTGAAATTCAGAACCACATTTTCAAGATGGGTTCTGAAATTTCAAACCAAAAGTTAAAAGATGGGTTCTGTAATAAAGAACCACATTTTTCAAAAAGGGGGTTCGGAAATTCAAAAACCACATGTTCAAGATGGGTTCTTTTCACCCAAAAACACGGGGGTTCAAGAGGGGTTCTGTCTTTAAACCACATGTTCGGGATGGGTTCTGTCATCAAAATTCACGTGTTCAGATGGGTTCTGTTTTCAAAAATAAAGTGTTTCAAGAGGGGTTCGTCATCAAAAACCCCCGTTCAGGTTTGGGTTAGTCATCAGAATAACTGTTTCGAGATGGGTTCTGTCATCAAAACACGTTTTTTCGAGATGGGTTCTGTCATCAAAAAACACTTTGTTCGAGATGGGTTCTGTCATCGAATCACGTGTTCGGAGGGGTCATCAGAATCCCCGTGTTCGAGAGGGGTTCTGTCATCAAACCCACGTTTTTTCGAGGGGGTTCTGTCTCAGAAATCACGGGGTTCGAGAGGGGTTTCTGCCCATCACAACACGTTTTTCGAGAGGGGGTTCTGTCATCACAATCACGTGTTGGGAGAGGGGTTTTCTGTCATAAGAATCACGGTTCGAGAGGGGTTTTCTGCATAAGAATAAAGTGTTCGAGGGGGTTCTGTCTTTCAAAATCACGTTTCAAGAGGGGTTCTGTCATCAGCCCACATTTAAAGAGGGGTTTTCTGTATAAAAAACCACAGGTTCAAGAGGGGTTCTGTCATAAATCACGTTCCAAGAGGGGTTCTGTATAAACCCCCACATTTCAAGGGGGTTCTGTCATCAAAACCACATGTTCAAGATGGGTTCTGTCACCCAGAACCACATGTTCAAGATGGGTTCTGTCATCAAACCCAAAGGTGTTTACTGATTAAGGTAGAACCAAATTTTTTTAAAAAACCCCAAGTTTAATAGAGAAAAAAAACATTAAAATTTTTTTTTCCTTTTTGGATGTTTCCCCTTATTTTTGCTTTAAAGGGCACCATTTTAAACTGTCGTCAACGGGCAACGTGGGAAGCCCCCCCGCCCCCTCGCCCAAACCACCACCCCGCCCACCCCACCACAAATTTAATACTCATCCCCTTTCCCTTTCCCCAAAAAACTAGCCCCCATCCCAATGTCCACACCCCACCAGAGTCCCTTGGGCGCACCCCATCATGGTCCTTTCCCCCCATTTTCAGTTTCAGTGTTTCAACCCCCCTTGATGAAGACAACCCACGGGAATTCCAGTAAGTTTTTGGGGGAAACCAGTTGAGAAAAAGAGACAGGGACAGAGAGAGAGGGGGGAGTGAGAGGTTTTAACCTTTTCCGTTTTAACAAAATAGGTAATCAATGGAATACATGCTAGCATCGCAAAAACCCTTTTCTTTTTCAGCCATAAACAGTTTATTTCTTTTAGCTCATTTTCCCTTTTAAACAGATTTATAGATCGGGGAAAAAAGGGGGAAAATTTTTTTTTTTTTTTGGGGGAATTTGGGACGTTATTTGATTTCTGCTGTACAAAATCCCCAGTTGTTTTTCCTAAAATTTCCAAGAGGGCGTCGTCTAGGACTCAAACAAATATTTTTCTGTCATTTTTTACGTGAAATATGAAGGCTTGTTTGATGTTTTAACCTTAGGGGTTTTCAAGCAAAGTAAAAATTTAAATTTTTTTCCCTTATGCCCTCAAGTAAGGGTTTTTTTAAAGTGAATTAAAAAATTTAAACCCCAAAATGTGAGGGACAAACGACAGCCACTTTATTTAATGGGGGGGGGGGGGGGGGACATTGCATTTTTTAAACGCATTTTTAACCCCCCAAAGTTTATTACCCCTTTGAAAATAATTGGTGGGTCATTTTTTAATCCCCCCAGAAGGGGAAAATTAAAAGGGGTTTTAACAGTAAAAACCACGCCCATCTTTTTTATTGGTGCAAAAATTTAAACCCTTCGTGATGGTGAACCCCCGTCAAAAGGACCAAAAAACCCGGTTTGGGCACAGGTGAAAAATTTTGGGTAAGATGTTTGATACAAGAATTTGTGGCTAATCTATAATTTCTTCTTTATCCTTCCGTAAAAAAACATTGATGACAGTTTCAGTAAAAGTGAAAGAGGGGGAAAAGGGAAAAAATAATAGACGAAAAACTGTTTATAGTTTTTAAATCCCAAAATTATTGACCCCCTTATGAAACTGGTTGAAAGGGAAGCGGGTTTGGTTAAAATTCAGGAAATTCAGTCAAAATTCCTCTGGAAAAAAATTTGATGTCAAAATGAAGGTAAAAAGAGAAAATTGACAGAATCAAGCTTGAAGAGTTTCAAAAGAAAAAAATTGAAGGGTGAAATTACGAAATCAATGCTCCTAAAAAGACCCCTTGCCATTTAATTCATTAATTGGTTTCTCGGAAGAAAAAGCAGGGGGGGCCGCCATACTGAAACGGTGGCCCCCTCGTCTGGATGATGATTATGATTTTTTTGGGGGAGTTGTGGCCCTGAGAAAGGGTTTTAATTAAGAAGGGATTATACTTAAAAACACCTGAAAAACATAAAATTGTTTTTTTGATCCAAAGGGATAGTCAGGGGAAAAAGGGAAAACTTTATCACCCCTCGACACTGACAACGGGAATATGGTGGACGGGTATATTTTTTTTTTTTTTTTTTACTTTTTAAAAAGGGACGAAATTTGGATAATGTAGGGGGGGGGCTTATTTAGGACGTTTAAAAAGTTCAAATGTATGTTTAAAGCCGACCTTTCACTGTTTCTATTTCATGATTCCCTGAATGGTGTCATTAAGAAAAAAAATTGATTTTTACCCCTTAATGTTAAAGAACGTTGCCCCCGCTATGGGTTAGTGTATTATGCTCCCAAATTTAAATTTGTTTTATCAGCTTTACTTGAAATTTCTTTTTTCTGAAAAATACAAATTGATTCTCGAAAAAAATTGAAAACCCAAAAGGGCAGACCATTAGGGTGGGCTTTCTTAAAAAAACCCGAAATGACCCCTTTCCCTTTGGAACAAGTATAGGGACGAAATTTAAGAGATCAAAATCGTCTTAGGTTGGACTTTGTTGTTTTCTATTTTTCAAAGCCCAAATTAGCAAAATGCTAGTGAAAAATTTTAAAAAAGGGTGTAGCGGTGTGGGTCGGAAGCGGTCTTCACTGGGGTTGGGAATTTCCATTTTCTACGTACATAGCAAAATTGGGCCCAGGGGTTCACGTAGAGGGGAAGTGAAAGTGACCGTGATGCCCAGGAAAATTTTTGGGGTTTATTGCCCTTCGTCAACCCAAACCCCAAATTCCCCCAAGATACTATCATCTAAGATTTTTCTTTTACATTAACGGGATTTTAAAAAAAAAAAACTATTGCACGGGCAAAGCAAAATTTGACAAGCCAACTCCACCC
Organism: Cherax quadricarinatus; assembly: GCF_026875155.1. Classification (NCBI taxonomy): domain Eukaryota; kingdom Metazoa; phylum Arthropoda; class Malacostraca; order Decapoda; family Parastacidae; genus Cherax; species Cherax quadricarinatus. The sequence continues at coordinate 14,737,489 of NC_069486.1, read as the reverse complement.
AAGCATATGCTTAAAAACAAGGTTCACTTAAAAATGATTATGTCCCCCCCGGGTTTCAGTTGCCTATACACAGGATGACAGTGGTTTTCTGGGGGAAAAATTTTTTAAGGGGTTATTTTCCTTTTAAAAAAAAGGACATTAACGGGGCATGTTCATTCAGGTGCTCTTCAAGCAGGCTTCTTTGTAGTGACTTACAGTACGTTGATTTTAAAAAATAATTTCCCCTGCTTTGATGTGAAAAATTAAACCCGGCAAAATGTTTGTCGGGGAAAAAAGTTTTTTTACCCCTCTCTGCAAACAAAAGGGGTTGGGGAATAAGAATGGAAAACCCAGAGTTTTTAAATTTTTTTCTAAAATAAATTAATGCAGATTGTAACGAAGAGGGGAAATTGAGTATCTATATGATATCTTTTTTGATTTAAATAAAGGGGCAGATAAAAATTTAATTATTGTTTATGTTAACCCCAATATTATTTTTTCCAAAAAATTTATTTTGGGGGTGCCAAATTTTAAAATTGTAAATGAAGGGGTTTGGGCAACAGGTTTCTTTTTAAACCCTATACCCAGAAATAACTCATTTAACCCACATTTTTTGAAAGCTCAGTCTCCCTAATCCCATACAGAATATTCTAATTTGTTATATGTTTTTTAATATATCGCCCCAACAAAGGGAAAGGGTGTCAAAAAAATACACTTTTTATTTGGATTTTAATTTTTATTTTAAACGAATAAATAATATATTAATTGTTTAACTTTGCATTTCTCAATAATATTTTTGTGGCAAATATGAAAAAAGGGGTCGTTAGCAAGAACTCCAAAAAAATTTTAACTTCTTTTTTTTAAAAAATTTTCTCGTATACATTAAAACATTTTTTTTTTCCCAATTTATGTTAATTTAAAAATTAATAATTTTTGTCCCCAAAAAAACCTTAAAAAAAAAATTCCAAAAATTAATTTTAAAAAGGGGAAATTTTTAAATTTTACCCAAAATAAATTTTAAATTATTTTGATATTTTCCCAATAATTTAATAATAAACACAATGAAAAAATATTTTTTGTTAGGTCCCAGAATGATTTTTCCCAAATTTTTTGCACAAAAAAAATTTTTTTTTTTCCCTTTTCCCGGCAAAAAAGAGAATTATTTTTTAAGTTAAAATTGAAATTTTTGCAAATTTTCGACACGACATTATATATATTTTTAAATATATATATATATATTATTTTATATAAATATTATATATATATTATATATATATATATATATATAGGGTTTTTATTTATAAGTTTAAAATTGAGAGGCCCCCGGAACAATCAGATCACTTTTTTGTTGTAGCTACAAGGGAGAAAAGGGTTTGGTTTTGGGAAAAGGAGAAAAAAAGGGAAACGGGGAAAGAGAGGGTGAATTTTTAAAAAACTAAAAAAAGGGGGCGGGTTTGGGGTTTAAGATAAAAACAGTTTGGTGGATAAAAGGGGTTTAATGAGAGCTTTAGGAAGGGGGTCGAAGGGGAAAGGGGGTGGGTTTAAAAATGAAATGTTAGAGTGTTTCAGCAGAAGTTTGGGTTACAGGAAAGTGGGTGCGGGGGGGAAAGGGGGACGATTGGTGGAATGATGATGAAAAGAGAGAAAGTAAGGGAAAAAAAATTGCATAAGAAGTTTTTACAAGTAGAAGTGATGCAAGGGGGGAAGAGTAAATGGAGAAAAAGAGAGGGGTTAAGAGATGGTGAAGCAATGTAAAAAGAGAGCAAAAAAGGAGTGGGGTGAGATGTTATCAAAAAATTTTGTTGAAAATAAGAAAAAATTTTTTTGGGGTGAATTAAAAAGTTAAGAAAGCCTAAGAACAAATGGATTTGTCAATTAAAAAAGGAGAGGAAAAGTTTTTTAAATGGAGAGTTAGGGTATTGGGGAAAATGGGGGGGAATATTTTTTGGGGAAATTTTTAAAAGTTGAAAGAAGGGTAGGGAAGTGTGTTTTTGTGTACAGGACAAGGTGGGGAAAAAATCTTGTAGGGTGGGAAGAGCCCGTTTTGAGTGTGGGGGGGAAATTCCCTGGGGCATAGGGGGAAAAAAAAGGGAGTAAGGCACCGGGGTTGATGGGATAAAGATAGAAATGTTAAAATAGGTGGGGATTAGTTTTTTGGGGTTTGGTTTTTGGGGGCAATTATTTTTAAAAAATTTTTATGGGGGAAAAAGGGGAAGGTACCCAGGGGTTGGCAGAGAGCATGCATATTCCTTTGTATAAAGGGAAAGGGGTTTAAAAAAGAGTGCAAAAATTATAGGGGGGTAAGTCTGCTGAGTATAAACCGGTAAAGGGGTTTGGTTTAAAATATTTTTTGAAAGAATTTTAAGGGGTAAGACGGAGAATAGGATTGCAAAGAACAAGGAGGCTTTAGGGGAAAAGGGAGGGGGTGTGTGGGGCCCCGGGGTTTTAAAATTTAAACCCTATAAAATGAAAAAGTATTTTTGTTAAAGGGTAAAGAGGTCCCTTTGTGGCATTTTTGGATTTGGGGAAAAAGGGGTATAAAAAGGGGGATAGGGGGGGAATGTGGCAGATGTTGCAAATGTATGGGTAGGAGGAGGTTACTGAAAGCAGTGAAGAGTTTTTTTCGAGGGTAGTGAGGGTCAAATTAGAGTATGTAGGAAAGAGGGAAAAATTTTTTCCCAGTAAAAAAAAGGGGCCCTTTGACAAGGTGGGTGGAAAAAGGGGTTTTTAAAAATTTTATAGATGGGGTTGTAAGAGGGAAATAAATGCGAGGGGCTTGGGAAGAGGTGTTTGGGGTTAAAAGATAAAGAATCAAAGCACAAAAATGGGAGTTGTCACAGCTGCTCTTTGTGATGACAAATGTGCTCTTGGGGGATTCTGAAGAGAAATTGCAGAGATTGGGGAGAATTTTTGGGAGGGTGGCAAAAAAAAAAAAAAAAAAGGGAAAAAAAAAAAAAAAAAAAGGGGGAAAAAAAAAAAGAAAAAAAAAAAAGGGAAAAAACCCCAGGCCCCCAAAAAAGGTAATTTTATAAATGGGGAAAAAGGAGTTTCCCCCCAATTAAGTCCCCCCCTTTAACCCCTTTCCCACCAAAAATGATAATTATTTTTCCCCCCCCTCCCCCCTATTTAAGCAGGGTGGGGTTTTTCCCCCCCCCCGCCCCGCCACCAAAATCCCCCAAACCCCGTTAAAAGATTCCCCCTGAAACCAATGTTTTTTAATTTGCCCAAAGAAAATTCCGTGTTTGGGTTGGGGGATGGGGTTTTCCCCCCAAAACGTTTTTCCAAAAGGGGTTTAGGAAGGGGTTTTGAGGGGTTTGGCCCCCCCCAAGTTGAAGGAAAAATGGGGGGAAACAAAAATAAACCCCCCCAATGGTTAGGCCGTGGGGGAAGGGAAGGCCCGGGGAGGGGCGTGGAAAGGGTTTAGAGAGGGGGGTTAAAAAAGGTTTGGTGCGAAGGGGCTTAAAAATTTCCAGAGGCTTCTGGGGGGAGGGGGTTTTAAGGAAAAATGGGAAAAATTGGAAAAAACAAAGGTTTTTTGGACGGCGGGGGGGTTGAGCCAATGAAATTTATGAGGGGGGGAAAAGGGGGCAGGGGGGACTTGAGGCCTGCGGGGGGGATGGGGGGTAAGGCCGAATTAAAGGGGGGTTTTTTTAAAAAGTTGCAGTTTTTAAAAAAACTTTAGTGGTTAAAAGCACCCTTTCCCGGGGGAAAACAGTTTTATGGAGGGGAATAAAGTAAATTTTCTTTTTTGGGCCCCCCCTTCCTTTTGGGGAAGTGAAAAGGGGAAATAAAAATTTTTTAAATTTTTTTTAAAATAAAAAAAAATAAAAAATTTTAAAAATTATATATAAAAATTTATTAAAAATATATATAAATATATAAAAAAAAATTATTTATTTTATTTATTTTTTATATGGGCCCCCAGGTATTTATTTCGATTTGGGTTTTAGGGATCACGTAAGGTGCAAACCCCTTTTCTAAAAAAGTGGGGTCGGGAAAACCTGGTTTACCACGGTCTTTTTCTGATATACTTCCTCTTGTTTTTGAGTGGGTGCACTGGTATTGTGTTTTCTGTTGTCGTTTAAAATGAGATCATACAGGGGAAAAGAAACCCGCTGGAAAACCATTACTTAGGCCTACTGGTGTCCCAGCACTAGGAAAGAAACCCTACTTTTAATAAGGCTTTAGCATTTTTTGACTCTTTGGCTGGGTTGGCCCAAGGGGTCCAAAAGGGCTGTGCCACCTTTCCCAAAAAGGGTTTTTTTTGAATCCGCAAACTGCGGTCTTCCTCTGAAAATACCTTCACTTTTTTTTCATGCGGGTTTTTATACAAAACAGCCAGATGAAAAAAGGGAAGGGAAATTCTTTTCCCAAACCTACTGTAGTTTTACGAAAAAGGGTTTAAAAACGTCAGACAGGAAAAGAGAGAGAGAAAAGGGTAAATTGCTTTTTTTTGGGCTGTAAGAAAAGGGCTGGTACATAAGTTTCAGGAACCCGGCCTATTAAAAACTTCAATTTCATCAAGGGAAAACGGGTCCCAAGGGAAAGGGAAACCCAAAGACTGATGGGAGTGACGAGGTGCGAATGGGGGCAAGTTCGAGTGGGGTTCCACAAGGGTCAGACGTTTTGTGCCAGAGCTGTTTTTTGTATAATTAATGAATGACAAGGGTAGATTCAGAGGTTCTGTTTTTTAAAAGACATTTTAAAATAATGAGGGAAAAATTTCAAGGGGGGGCAAGAGGATCTGGAAAAACTTTCCCAAAGGGGGCTGGACAGACTTTCAAGCCGGTTTAACCCAAAAGGCTTCCCGGGGTTCAAATCCACCCAAATGAAAAGTCTTTTAAGCTTGGCGAAAAACAAAAGAGGCTGCAGGGGAGTATAGGTCGGGGTCAAAGGGCTTCGAACCCTCACTCCCCAAAAAATAATATGTTGTGATTTCATCCGCTCACATCTTCTGAAAGGGGGCACAACACCAAATAACTGCTGCACATATGGGCGCTCGGCATTCCCCAAGAACAGGGATTTTTTTTTAAAAAAAAAAACTAAGGAAATAATTTTAAAAATATTTACCCCGGGGTATATGAGTCCCATGTTTGGAAAACGCAGCACTATATGGAACCCCAAATGGTAGGGGCGTCAAAAAACTTACAGATATAACAAAAGCTTTTCAAAAGAAATAGTCCCGGAAAGGGAAAGGGAAAAACTCCTGATGACACAAGAGGGGTTAAAAAGCAATAGGGAAGACACGATTTAAAGGGTTATAAAAAAATGAGAAGAACTGACTGGTGAACAGGGACAGAATATTCATTAGGTTTTTAAACAGGGGCCAAAAAGGAACCAGCTGGAAACTGAAAACTCAGATGATTTTTAGGGATGTCTGGAAGGATCTCTTTAGCCTTTAAGGGAAATTTTCAGGGAAAAAAAAAATCTGGAGGGGTTTATAAAAGGGGAAAAACCATACATTGCTTTAAAGGGAAGGTTTAGAGGGGGCATAGTAGTGATCAGCAAAAAAGGCGGGGGCGGAGGTGTGAATCGACCCCCCCCAACGACATATAAAGGGGAACGCAGTACACACAACACACACAACAAGGGCCCGGAAAGTTCCAGGGGGGGGACACAAAACAAGAGGGCCCCAATTGGAAGTTTAAGACACAAATGAGTCAGAAGATAGTGGGAAATTTTTCTTCAGTCATAGAGTTGTAAGGCAGTTTGGGAAAAGCCCAGAAAAAAGACGTAGTGGGGGGCGGGAAACCCTACACAGTTTTAAAAACGAGGTTTGAAAAGCTTTATGGAGCGGGGGGGGAAAAGAGGGTCTAGTACAAACCGGGGAAAAAGGCGGGGGCCCGGAGTTGATACCCCCGCAACCACAAAAAAAGGGGGGGAGTCAAAAAAGGTGAGTTTCACACCACACCACACCACACAACACACCACACACACACACACACACCCCACACACAAACACACACACCCACACCCCACAAAACAGGCCAAAAAGCCATCTGGGGAAAAAGCACGGGAAGGGGCCCCTTTTCTCAAAAAAAGGGCCCGGTCGGCGGCCCCATTTTCGAGTTAAAAAAAAAAAACTGAAAATTAAATAAAAAACTTTTATTCCCATTGGAAAAATGTTTTATAATTTATTGCCATTGATTAAACCTCTTACTATTTAATTTTAAAATTTGTGGGTTTTCGTCCAAAATAAAAAACCGGTTGGGGGGTAAAATTTACTTTTTTTTCTAAAAAAAAAAGGGCCCTTTGATTGACTAAAAACATCCCAAAAACATCTAAGTCCCTTTTTTTTTGTTTTATATTTTTCGGGCCCATTTTTCCCGGGGGATGAAAACCCAGGAAGGGAAAGTTGCTACAATAAAATGTCAGATTTGTTGGGGCAAAAAAATTTCTTTATTAAAAAGGGGGAAATTTTGAAATGCGCCCCTTTTCCCTTGTCGGGCAAGCGGATTTTCCCCGAAATATTTCTGGGTCACTTTTTTGTGACCAGAAGGACGGCAGAAAGGCAAAAAATTGGGAGCTTCTGGTTTCCCCTTCAAGCAGGGCTCCTTGCCGCGACGAAAGACTATTGGTCCCGAGGAATTGGGCGTTTTTGGGCTTTTTTCCCCCCCCGAAACTAATTACTTCCCCCAATCCTATCCTTCCCTGGGCCCCCCTCCCATCCCCCCCTTTCCCCTTTCCCCCTCCCCCCCCATCCCTTTCCCTTTCCTATTTTTTCTAGCCCTTTTGGGGGCCACCCTCAGGCATTCCGTTTTCCCAGGTTTGGGGGAAAGGGGACCATGGTTCTTTCCCCTTTTCCCTGGAGGGCCTTGGTGGTTTTGTGTAGGATTGTCAAAAAGATCCCGATCCTTCCCTTTTTCTGGGGGGGGCCAGGGTGTCTTTCAGGAGGGCGGTTATTCTGGGGGGTTGCCCTTTTGGGTTCCAAAGGTGGTTTGGGCCCAAAAAAACATATGCTTTTTGGGGGGGAAAACGATCAACCCCCTCTTTTGTCCGGGCCCAGGTGGGGCCCGGGGGAAAGGGGAATTGCTGTCCTGGATTTCTTTGGTTTTTTGGGTTTAACGGTAGTATATGGCACGGCTTCCCCTGCCCCTCTGCATATGCTGTGCTGAGGTCCTCTTGGACCCCCAAATTGGGCCCCCCCCCAATTTTTTCCTTTTTCCTTTTTCTAAAAACAAAAAGAAAAGTGATACCTAACCATGGAGTCCCAAATTCTTGAAACTGCTCCTACTGGGCCCCTTCCTGTAGCAGCACCCTCTTACTACCCTGATTAAATACTTCCCATCGGACCTTTCTAATGCCCCTGTATCTCCCCCGGGTGACATTTTGTTGTATATTCCTGATACCGAGCCTCGGCCTGACTCCTTTGACACATCCTTTCACCATGCTTCCTGCTTTTCCCAATATGGTGCAATGGATTTCAGATCACCCGCCCACCTCAAAACAGATCACCTCCAGTCCCACATCTAAACTGCAATGACTTTTTTCTAATGACACTGCTTCGAATGCCTCTCAATCTACTCAGATAATACCAAAGCAACGCTCATTCCCTTTACATACTATGCATGATAGTACACAATGGATTACATTTTTCACTTTGCAACTGACATCTTCCACTGACAATCTTTCTGATCATAGTATCAGTAAGTCACTTCTACACCACATTGGTCAAAATATTTCATTTCATTCTCTGAAGAGTGGTGAACGTATCGTCACGCATCCTAGCCAAGCTCACAGACTTTCTATCCTTTCCACCATAGATGCTATTCTTTTAACGATTCAGAAACACATTTCTCTCAATTCTAATAGTGGAACCGTCATGGAACCATTGTTCAGCATGATTTCCAGAAATGTGGTGACGACATTCTGGAGGAACTTGAGCTCTTAGACCTCTCAGTTCTCAGAGTGAGCACATATATACTACCTGTCCGCGGGTAGAGACACTTTCCCTGCAATTTATCTCACTTAACTTTTGACTGCGTATTGGCCACCCAGCAGGTCCATGGCAGAATGTCCAATCTGTGGTGAAGCCGAACATCCTAATACATCTTGTATTCTACCTCCCTCTTGCCTTAATTGTAATAAAACTCACCCATCTTATTCTCGTCATTGCCAATTTACTTAAAGGAACGAGAAATCCGCTGTCTCAAAGAGACAGAAGGCTTTACTTTCGCCACGGTGGTCTCTCAGGCCCCGTGGCCTGGTGGCTTCACATGGCGAGGTGTCCGGTTTCGATTCCCGGCGAGGGTAGAAACATTGTCTATGTTGCCCACAAGTAAAATGGGTATGTGCGTGTTAGTGAACTGGTGTGGGTTGCATCCTGGGACAAAACTGACCTAATTTGCCGGAAATGCTCAGCATAACAAGCGGCTTTCTATACAGTAGTATGTCATTGATGTCAGCTAGGCCTTGTACATGTACTTGTAGTAAATAAAGATATTATTATTATTATTATTATTATTATTTTATTTTATTATTATTATTATTATTATTATTATTAAGTTTACTCCAACCTTTGGGGTCCCAACTCCCGAAGTCTCCCCTGTGGAAGGTCCCTCTACCTTGTCACCTCGTACTGTTCTCAAATCATCTTCTCGCTCGCAAGTTTCTGTGTCTAAAGGACCTCACGCAACAGCACCTCAACTTCACTCTTCCGCTTCTCCAAAGTCAAAAACATTCCACAAGTGTAAATCTCCTTTAACCCCTCCTTCGCTAATCCTTACCGAACATTTTTCCTTTTCAGTATCTGTACCTAGTTCATCCTCCCCCTCGTACAGTCCCCGCCCCTCCAGTTCCATCCCAGGTTTCTTTCTCTCCTGTCCTCTCCCAAGCTTCTTTCCAAGCTAACCGTAACCTCTCGTCCCCCCTCTTCTTTGGTAACTTCCATTGTCGCCCCAATCTTTAATCACCCTCCCCCTTCTATATCCTATGTCGTCCCATATAAAACTTCCCTGACCTGAAATTATCTCCTGATATATTGAGGAGACTGAACCAATAATGGACACGGGTCCACCTTCCATTGCTCCTCTTCACTCTTCTACTCCATCTCACAACTTTTTCTTCACTGAGTTCCAATTCGTCGCTGCTTACTTGTTTCCGCTGCCTCCACATGAGGACTTTACTAGCCCGTCTAGTCCGTAGATACCTACTGCTTCATATTTTCTGTATCTATCTCTTCACAGCTTATGGCTTATTTACAGTAGAATATTCGAGGCTTCAGAGGTAACCTGGGGTGAGTTTCATGTGTTGCTCTCCCAGTTTTTTCCTGTTTGTTTACAGGAATCCAAATTACTCTCCACTGTTGCCCATCCCATCTCGGGTTCTGTTTTACTACATTCATCAGATCCTTTTCCCGATAGAAACTTTAATGAAAGTGCACTTCTTGTATGCACCGGTATTCCATACCATTAGATCTCTCTTGATACTTCGCTGCATTGTACTGCAGTTTGCATCTACTTGAATAAGTGGTATAAGGTCTGTTCACTGTATCTGTCTCCTTCTCGGGCATTATCTATCACATATGGTGAGTTTCTGGTTTCTTCATTATGGCCACCACTTCTGTTATTAGGCGGTTTTAATGCTCACCATTTCCTCTGCGGGTCTCACTGTGACTCCCGCGGCATTCACTTAGAGGCTCTCCTCACTTCTCTCCCTCTCCATGTTTTAAATACTGCTCCTCTACCCATTTTAACCCTCGTACTTAATCTCTGTCTCTCTTTCATCGATCTCTCACTTTGCTCCTCATCAACTGCACTCGACTTTACCTGGTCTGTACTCCCAGATTTACATAGCATTTATATTCTCCCATTCATTTTCTCACCATTCTCGAAGCCCATGTTGGCAGTTTGACCGAGCGAATTGGGACCTGTGCTCGCGTCAAACTGCTTTTAGTGAAGACCCTTGTTCATCCTCTGTTGATTAGCTGTTACACCTATTTTCGACCTCAGTTTTAACCAAGGCATCACATTCTATACCCCAAAGCTCAGGCAGGCATGATGCATGATGCTTATTGCCTCCGCTATTTTATCGGCTCTCTTGACCTTCGCAACCCTTCCATGTTCAGGATAGTAAGGGACATTACTAGAAATCTATTGTTTGTTCGTCGCCCCTATTTACTCTGTCTCTTTTCTCTTCATCTACATTTGCTCTTGTCTTCTCTTCAGTTGCCCCTGTTATATGTTCATCTAGCATCTAACTTTTCCCTTTTCCCTTGAGAGGTTCTGACAGTTCGTGTCTGTTCTTCCCCACTGCCATGCGTGAAAGCCCAAATACCTACAGTCACTTCTCACTCTAATTTTCTTGATTAATTCCAGTCTCATTCTGATGCCGTCGCTGTATACACTGATAGTTCTATATACTCTGACAGTGTCGGGTTTGCAGCAGTGTTTCCTAACAGTGTAGTGCGAGGGTATTTATTAGACTCGGCTGGCATTTTTACAGTCGAATTATATGCAATTCTCGTAGCAATTATCCGTATTGCATATATGATTGTCTTGCCATTTGTAATAGTCTCAGACTCCCTTAGTGCTTTGCAGGTTATTAAAAAATTTGATTCACCTCATCCCCTGATTCTTCCTATACGACTTCGGTTACACCGCATTTCTAACCAAAACAAAGATACTGTTTTCTGTTGGGTCCCTGGTCATGTTGACATTCAGGGCAATGAACAGGTCATGTACAGCTGGGCAGTCAGCAGTACATGACCTCTCAGTTTCATACAGAGGTGTTCCATATACAAACTATTTTGCTGTAGTCTCTCTTGGTCTTTTGAAAAAATTTATTTTATTTTGGGAGACTACGCTCTCCATCTTCACATCGGACACACTCGTCTTACTCAGGGGTTTATCTTATGGAGGGCGCCCTGTTCCACTCTATGAAAAGTCAGTCAATTTCGGTTGGCTATTTCTATTGTACTGTCCGGTCTATCAAACAGGTATGAAGAGAATTTACATCCGAAGTCGTACTACTCTAATCCCTTTTTATCTTCTTCGCTGACAGAAATATTTCACTTAGACTCCCTCATTGGCTTTGTAAAGTAATTTACTACACCCCCTTTTTGATACTTCCTTTAAACTCTTCCTGCCCCTTTATATTTCACCTCGTTCTTCTCTCCACTTAGCTGTTCCTTGATGCAACAATCCCACTGCCCGGCAGCTTATGACCATAGGGGCTAACGCGACAGTCTGGGGTTTTGAGTTTAACGCTTCAAACCCCCCCGTGGTATGGTTTAGTCGTGACCATAGTAGGTTTAGCGCTTTGTTTCGAATTAACCCCTAATAATGTAACTTCCGGAATAAATTGTCGGCTATTAACTTTGAAATAAGAATTATGCAACCTTGCAACAAATGATTTTTATTAGTTATATTACCTTGTAGCATTGAATCTGATTATGCACCTTGGGACATGATTTATGAGTTATTCACTTTCGCAGTGATTTTTTGAGTTATATCAACCCGCAGCAGTGATTTTTGAGTTTTTTCCCTTTCAGCGTGATTTATGGAGTTATTTCAACCTTTCAACGTGATTTATGGGGTTATTCAACTGAGCGTGATTTATGAGTTATTCACCTTTCAGGTGATTTATGAGTTTTTCAAACCTTTCAGCGTGATTTATTGTTATTCAACCTTTCAGCAGTGATTTTGAGTTATTCACCTGAGCAGTGATTTATGAGTTATTCAACCTTTTAGCAGTGATTTATGAGTTATTCACTTGCAGCAGTGATTTATGAGTTATATCAACCTGTAGCAGTGATTTATGAGTTATATCAACCTGTAGCAGTGATTTATGAGTTATATCAACCTGTAGCAGTGATTTATGAGTTATATCACCTTGCAGCAGTGATTTATGAGTTATTTCACCTTGCAGCTGTGATTTATGAGTTATATCACCTTGCAGCTGTGATTTATGAGTTATGTCACTTGCACGTGATTTATGAGTTATGTCACCTTGCAGCAGTGATTTATGAGTTATAGTCACCTGAAGCAGTGATTTATGAGTTATTTCACCTTGCAGCTGTGATTTATGAGTTATTTCACCTTGCAGCTGTGATTTATGAGTTACGTCAACTTGCAACTGTGATTTATGAGTTATGTCACCTTGCAGCTGTGATTTATGAGTTATGTCACATTGCAGCAGTGATTTATGAGTTATGTCACCTTGCAGCAGTGATTTATGAGTTATGTCACATTGCAGCAGTGATTTATGAGTTATGTCACCTTGCAGCAGTGATTTCGAGTTATGTCACTTGCAGCAGTGATTTATGAGTTATGTCACCTTGCAGCAGTGATTTATGAGTTATGTCACCTTGCAGCAGTTGATTTATTGAGTATGATATGTCATCACTTGCAGCAGTGATTTTAGAGTTATGTCACCTTGCAGCAGTGATTTCTGAGTTATGTCACCTTGCAGCAGTGATTTATGAGTTATGTCACCTTGCAGCAGTGATTTATGAGTTATGTCACCTTGCAGCAGTGATTTATGAGTTATATCAAGTTGCAGCAGTGATTTATAACCTACGTCACCTCGTATTCACAGTGTCCTGTGATGTGCCTAGTTGACAAGTGATATTTTTAGGTGACAGGTCTCTCTCCCTTCTCCAGATAATACGCCCACGCTGGGCAGTTTTGGCTTGCTTGCGATCCATAATATAGACGTGGAAGGTGTTGTCTGCCCCATGCTGTTAATTAATAGTCTTGTTCTGACATCATGTCTGTAAATGCTGTCATTTAAATTTAATTTCCAGTGTCTTAAAACTTTACACTTAATCGTAGACAAGCACATGATATTCTTAATTGCTTTTCTTAGGCCTACTGGTTATTCTTAATTATTCTTAATTGCTGTGTCACACAATTTTTAAATAGGTAAGAGGTAAATGTTTTTAAAAAATCATAACTAGATTGGCTAATGAATGATTATTTATGAAGCAAGAGTGTGCAATTATCTCTAAATATGATTTACCTGGAGATACCTGGAGAGAGTTCCGGGGGTCAACGCCCCCGCGGCCCGGTCTGTGACCAGGCCTCCTTAGGTCAGTGTCCCAGGATGCGACTCACACCAGTCGACTAACACCCAAGTACCCATTTTACTGATGAGGAACATAGACAACAGGTTGAAAGAAACACGTCCAATGTTTCTACTCTGGCTGGGAATCGAACCCAGGCCCTCGCCGTGTGAAGCAAGAGCGTTAACCACCAGGCCACCAGAGCAGTTGTATTGAACAGCCTCTCAAGCAAGGAGTTAAATAATAGCCAGTGACTGAGAGAAAAGAGAGGAAGGGCTCTACATAGTATTCTGGCCACAGTTTCAGTAATATGATTCAGGAAATCGTAATAATACGATTACAAACAAACCACGGTACGGGTGGAGCTGGAACTCTCGGTAAATGAGTCACATAGTTCCAGCTGCCCCACTGGCTTACCGTCTGGCCTGGAATTGTATCGTTCTTGTCCTCGCTTTTCAAAATTCCAGACTGAACCATTGTTAGTGCATTTTTTCCGTCCAAATTCATATTCTCTCGGAAAGAATCTCTCCGGCTTCGAATAAATGACTTCAGCAAGAATAAAGATAAATGAAATTAGATTTCTGGTTTGTGTAGTCTTACCCGTGCTCCTGGAGCGGGGTCGAGGTTCTGACCAGAGCTTTGGTAAGATGGGGAAGGAAGAAGGATGGGTAAGATGGGGAAGGAAGAAGGATGGGTAAGGGTGGAAATAGGATAGGGTTGGGAGGGTGATGGGGATTTATAAGACAGGTATACTTCCTGCCCATCAACTGCATACCGTTATACCAGATGTATACCGGTGTACCACTAAACTGGAAGGATGTATACTACTTGCAATTAATTTTTTGTTTTGACTAGTTTAGCAATGTTTCACAAAGACCAGTCACTAGGATATCGTTATTGTAACGTTTTTTTCTATGGTAGATTCCTTCAGCCAAATGCAAAGGAAAATAAATATGGAAACAACAACAGTAGTCGCGAGGTAAAGATTGTGATCGGTCCAGCAACAGCGAGGTGGTCAGTCCGTCAGCCTGGTGAAGTGTTCAGTTCCATAGTCTGGAACAATGTAAAGCTGAAGCATGGTAATGGAGAAACTATACCACTGGTGGGGATAGAACCCGCGGTCAGAGTCGTAAAACTCCAGACCGACGCGTTAGCCACTAGACCAGCTGCTTTACAATAAGATTCATCATGTTAACGGCTTTGAGGGGACTTGAGCTAGAGTTCGTCACGACCACGCTGGCGGGAGATTCGTCTGTAAAAACATTGCATTTGCGTCACAGTGGTGGCTATGCTAATCTTCCTATGGTGATTGTGATCAGTGAATCTTATGTAGCCAGCTGGTCCAGTGGCTAACGCGTCGGTCTGGAGTTTTACGACTCTGACCGCGGGTTCTATCCCCACCAGTGGTATGGTTTGTTTGTAATCGTGTCCTTACGATTGAGTCATGGTAATGGAGGCTTATATACTATCGAAGATGAGATGTGTGGAAGGTCTCTGAGATAGTGCAGGAGGCGAGGACAACTAACAGAAACAAGAACAGAAAAGCACTGCAGCAAGGCTACTGGTCCATACTAAGCAGGTCCCTCTCGACTCCAACCCTTCTCATTAATAAGTAGTGGCAGGAGAGGTGCACCTCTGCTGCACCTCTCCTGCCTACGGTTTATAAGCTGCCTCTCCGCCCATATGCCGTATTCTATTCAAGATTGATGGACTGACCACATCGACTCAAGGCTGAGGGACTGATTACCCCATTCTCCTCCTATTCTTCAAGTTTCTCCTATGTATGGACTGATGAAGCCACTGTGTGGTGAAACGTTTCCTCAATAAAGATACCCAAGAGTTGCACATGTGTCTAATTTATCAACGTGTCGGTTCTCTGAACCATTCATCTACAAGTAGTGGCTAAACACTGAGGTGACACCTCATTCAGAGAAGGTGACAACACCTCAGACAAACCTGTCATTAATAAGTAGTGGCTAAACACTGAGGTGACACCTCATTCAGAGAAGGTGACAACACCTCCGACAAACCTGTCATTAATAAGTAGTGGCTAAACACTGAGGTGACACCTCATTCAGAGAAGGTGACAACACCTCCGACAAACCTGTCCCACCCGTACATCTGTCCGCCATCAAGTTGTTGTTCTCACAAACAACTCTGTAATTTTGAGAAAAACAATTTTGCCCTAAGATTATAAACGATATTTTCGACTATAAAATTGTTAAGTTTATAGATACCAGAAAGTAAATTCGAAATATGTTGTGCATCATGTTTGATAAGAGATGATACATGTGCAGGACATGTTTGTGTCAGGTGTCGTCACCTTTCAGTGAGGTGTTACCTTTGGGTTTGTCATTTAAAAATGTGTTTTTCTTGCCTGTTCTTCCTACTCCTCTGAAGATGTGCGAGTAAGCATATAATAATAATAATAATAATCATAATAATAATAATAATAATAATAATAATAATAATAATAATAATAATAATAATAATATTTTATTTTTTTATTATCACACTGGCCGATTCCCACCAAGGCAGGGTGGCCCGAAAAAGAAAAACTTTCACCATCATTCACTCCATCACTGTCTTGCCAGAAGGGTGCTTTACACTACAGTTTTTAAACTGCAACATTAACACCCCTCCACCAGAGTGCAGGCACTGTACTTCCCATCTCCAGGACTCAAGTCCGGCCTGCCGGTTTCCCTGAACCCCTTCATAAATGTTACTTTGCTCACACTCCAACAGCACATCAAGTATTAAAAACCATTCGTCTCCATTCACTCCTATCAAACACGCTCACGCACGCCTGCTGGAAGTCAAGCCCCTCGCACACAAAAACCTCCTTTACCCCCTCCCTCCAACCTTTCCTAGGCCGACCCCTACCCCGTCTTCCTTTCACTACAGACTGATACACTCTTGAAGTCATTCTGTTTCGCTCCATTCTCTCTACATGTCCGAACCACCTCAACAACCCTTCCTCAGCCCTCTGGACAACAGTTTTGGTAATCCCGCACCTCCTCCTAACTTCCAAACTACGAATTCTCTGCATTATATTCACATCACACATTGCCCTCAGACATGACATCTCCACTGCCTCCAGCCTTCTCCTCGCTGCAACATTCATCACCATGCTTCACACCCATATAAGAGCGTTGGTAAAACTATACTCTCATACATTCCCCTCTTTGCCTCCAAGGACAAAGTTCTTTGTCTCCACAGACTCCTAAGTGCACCGCTCACCCTTTTCCCCTCATCAATTCTATGATTCTATGATTAATAATAATAATAATAATAATAATAATAATAATAATAATAATAATAATAATAATAATATCTTTATTTACTACCAGTACATGTACATGTACTACTATATAGAAAGTCACTTGTTATGCTGAGCATTTCCCGCAAATTAGGTCAGTTTTGTCCCAGGATGCGACCCACACCAGTCCACTAACACCCAGGATGTGACCCACACCAGTCCACTAACACCCAGGATGTGACCCACACCAGTCCACTAACACCCAGGATGTGACCCACACCAGTCCACTAACACCCAGGATGTGACCCACACCAGTCCACTAACACCCAGGTACCCATTTTACTGATGGGTGAACATAGACAACCGGTGTTCAGAAACACGTTCAAAGTTTTCACCCTCGCCGGGAATCGAACCCGGACCCTCACCGTGTAAAGCGAGAGCTTTTGCCATCAGGCCACGATTTATTTCCAATTTTCACTTCAAATAAATTCATCACACCAGCCAATTTAACTACCTAACGCATTGATCTCTCATTGTTACAGATCCGGCTATAGCAATTGACATGCCGATTTGGGAACACCCTGAAGACGTGATCGACTCCTCCCTCGTGTCGGAAACAGCAGCAGGATTCCAGCAGCAAGACGGTGGCCACTACTATCACTACCAGCAGCACCACCAACACTACCAACAAGACGACAGAAGCCATGACCACGACGCACAAGCGGCACCACTAATTGACGTCGATCAAGCAGTGGTGCTGATTGATGGAGTGAGGGAGGATGAAGAGGAAGAAGATGATGATGAACGATCGCCACTATTAGGTGGTAATGAATGTGATGGTGTTGCAGGACTGTCATTACCTCTCAACATGTCCAGAAGGTGAGTGCAGTAGACGGAGACAAGTGTTAGGTGGTTGAAAAATACACCCCTAATAGTGGTCAAACTGGGTGTTTACTCTGTACGTGGGCATTGTTAGATAAAGGACACAAAGACGTCCTTATGAGACATATGTTATGGACAATGTTCATGCGCCAGAAGCTTCTTCATGTCAAGACAAACTTTTTCAGTGTACAGAGATGTATATAATGTCTTAATCAAGAAATTGCTATAGAAGTGGTAGTAGTAGTAGTAGTTTTAGTAGTAGTAGCAGCAGTAGTAGTATTAGTGTAGTAGTAATAGTAGTAGTAGCAGCAGTAGTAGTATTAGTGTAGTAGTAATAGTAGTAGTAGCAGCAGTAGTAGTATTAGTGTAGTAGTAATAGTAGTAGTAGCAGCAGTAGTAGTATTAGTGTAGTATTAGTAATAGTAGTAGTAGCAGTAGTAGTAGTAGTTAGTGTATAGTAAATAGTAGTAGTATGAGTAGTAGTAGTAATAGTGTAGAGTAGTAGTAGTAATAGTAAGTAGCAGTAGTAGTATTAATAGTAGTAAGATGTGTAGAAAGTAGTAGTAGTAATAGTAGTAAGTAGTAGTATAGTAGTAGTAGTAATAGTAGTAGTAGTAATAGAATAGTAATAGTATAGTAGTAGTAGTAGTAGTCAGTAGTAGTAGTAAGTAGTAGTAGTACAGTTTATAATAAGCATTAGTAGTAGTTTACAGTAGTAATAGTATAGTATACAGTAGTAGTACAGTAGTAGTAGTAGCAGTAGTATAGTAAGTAGTAGAGTGTAGTAGTAGTAGTAGCAGTAGTAGTAGTAGTAGTAATAGTAAGCAGGTATATAGTATATAGTAGTAGTAGTAGTAGCAGTAGTAGTAGAGTAGTATAGTAGTAATAGTACAGTAGTAGTATCAGTAGTAGTAGTAATAGTAGAGAATAGTTAATAGAGTTAGTAGTAGTAGTGTGCAGTAGTATAGTAGTAACAGTAGTAGCAGTAGTAGTAGTAGTGTATAGTAGACCAGTAGTAGTATAGTACCAGTAGTAGTATGTAGAGCAGTAATAGTAGTAGCAGTATATGTAGCTAGTAGTAGTAGTCAGCTAGTAGTACTGAGTAGTAGAGTAGTATGTTAAGCAGTAGTAGTAGTAGCAGTAGTAGTAGCAGTTAGTAGTAGTAGTAGTAGTAGTGCGTAGTAAGTAGTAGTATCAGTAGTAGTAGTAGTACAGTAAGTAGTAGTAGTAGACAGTAGATAGCAGAGTAGTAGTAGTTGTAGTAGTAGTGCAGTAGTACCAGTAGTAGTAGTAGTAGCAGATAGTAGTAGTAGTAGCAGAAGTAGTAGTAGATAGTAGCAGTAAGTAGTAGTAGTAGAATAGTAGTAGTAGCAGTAGCAGCAGTATAGTAGTAGTAGTAGTAGAGTAGTAGCAGTAGTAGTAGTAAAGTAGTAGCAGTAGTAGTAGTAGTAGCTAGTAGTAGTAGCAGTGTAGTAGTAGTAGCAGTAGTAGTAGTAGTAGTCAGTAGTAGCAGCAGTAGTAGTAGTAGAGCAGTAGTAGTAGTAGTAGTAGTAGTAGAGTAGCAGTAGTAGTATAGTCAGCAGTAGTAGCAGTAGTAGTAGTGAGTAGTTAGTAGTAGCAGAGTAGTAGAGTAGTAGCAGTAGTAGTAGTAGTAGTAGTAAGCAGTAGTAGTAGTAGTAGCAGCAGTAGTATAGAGTAATAGTAGTAGTCAGTATACAGTAGTAGCAGCGTAGTAGTAGTAGTTAGCAGTAGTAGTAGCAGCAGTAGTAGTAGTAGTAGCAGTAGTAGTAGTAGTATTGTACAGCAGTAGTAGTAGTAGTAGTAGTAGTAGTAGTTAGTAGTAGTAGTAACAGTAGCAGTAGTAGTAGTAGTACAGCAGCAGTAGTATAGTAGTAGTAGCAGTAGTGTAGTAATAGTACAGTAGCAGCTAGTAGTAGTAGTAGTAGTGCAGTATATAACAGTAGTAGCAGTAGTAGTTTAGTATAGTAGTAGCAGCTAGTATAGTAGTAGTAGTAGCAGTAATAACAGTAGTAGCGTAGTAGTAGTCAGTAGTAGTAGTAGTAGTAGTAATAGTAGTAGCAGCAGCAGTAGTAGTATTTAACAGTAGTAGCAGTAGTAGTTGCAGCAGTAGCAGTAATAACCGTAGTAGCAGTAGTAGTAGTAGTAGTAGCAGTAGTAGTAGTAGTAGTAGTAGTAGTAGTATTAATAGTAGTACTTCTTGGAGAAGTTTGTCATTTAAAGGGGGACTCATGAAAATAATTTTACTAGACTATGAACAAACCACATAAATAATAATATGAACAGAATGCAGTAGAGTCTTGGTAGATGTTGCAAGTTTTCAGGTTCGATACCTAGTGGTGCTGCTACATTAATACACAACTGCTCTGCTTGAAGGTTATTGGTAAAAATGGGTCGTGTCGTCTGCCAGTGTATCCTAAGTGTATTCTTTCGTCTTGAATCCTACTTGTTGACTCTGCTATGTGGGGATGTCCAGGGTTTGAAACTGAAGGTCGGTATCAGTGACCTTTCAGTGTGACTCTATGTCCACGTCTAGCAACGGTCTCGACTTAGTCAGAGGGAAGTAGAGCTGCAGTGTTGGTAGATACCATGAAAATGAGTGATAATGAGTGAGAGAGCAGATCGAGTTCACTCACAGTTATTGGCTTTAACTCGAATAGGAGAAACCAGTATGTGTCCTCATCCAGCTAGTGAGAAATTGACTCCTGCCAAAGGTTTAAGTATAACAGGAATATGGCTTAAGCCAACCACTCACCTAATTGGTTGATACATAAACCCGGCAGCGAATTACAACACGGTTAGTCGCCTTGACAACTGTACTGCAATAGGTGTTTTGTTAAAGCTTTCCGCGTTACTGTGAATGCAAAAACTATAATTAACTTTGCCATATGCCGTCCTGATTTTGTTTTGTTTAAGCCACTTCTTTAAAATATACGATTATAAGTGCTTCAAGGCATTTCGCTATTTACGATTGTTTATTGACTTCTCGAGTAATTTACACTTTTCTCAGTTTAACTAAGATCCGTTATTAATTAGAAGTGCTGCTTAAAATTTTCACTCATTGCTGTGAGAGTTATGTGTATGATTAACTATCTCGAGGTATTTTCTGTGTTCCATTCGAGGTATATTTGTCGCATGTCACATGGGTATATGTACACTTTAACGACTGTTCCAAACTTTTTGGGCATTCAGTTGGCTGTTAGTCGAGTTTGGTGTTGCCATGTACATGTTTGGTGTTGCCATGTACATGTTTGGTGTTGCCATGTACATGTTTGGTGTTGTCATGTACATGTTTTGGTGTTACCATGTACATGTTTTCTTACCACGTACGTGTTTTGGTGCCATGTACATGTTTTGTTGCCATGTACATGTTCTGAAAACCATCAGAAAAACTTGACTGCTGGAAAGGATGATAATATTGTTCACAGCGGCATCACTGTACAGAAAATCGGAGAATAAATAAGGACAATACCATAACTGGAACACTAAACAAATTACCACAACAGAAAGAAAAACATTTAACGATATTTCGGTTGGACTTTTAGACATTTAACTAATCACATAAACTAATGTATAGATGTTACTTAATTTAGTTTTGGAATCTTGACTGGAATACATGCGTGTACGATCATTTTTGTTCTCAGTTTTATTGTGGATATTTTTATTAAATGATAAACGGCATCAGTAAGCGTCTAACCAGTTATCAGTGGATGAAGATATTGAGGAACGACAGCCTCTCATTGGCCTCCTCTTTAGCTGTCATCTGAATTACCTGTTCAACTACCTATACTATGTATCTGTTTACAGAGGTCGTTGTCGGAGCAGAAAATAAGGAAAAATTAAGGACATGGTTGAACTTGCATCAGAAGTCTGTGTGATGTGGTGGTACCTTCGTAAAAACACTGAGCATTAGAAGTCTGTGTGATGTGGTGGTACCTTCGTAAAAACACTGAGCATTAGAAGTCTGTGTGATGTGGTGGTACCTTCGTAAAAACACTGAGCATTAGAAGTCTGTGTGATGTGGTGGTACCTTCGTAAAAACACTGAGCATTAGAAGTCTGTGTGATGTGGTGGTACCTTCGTAAAAACACTGAGCATTAGAAGTCTGTGTGATGTGGTGGTACCTTCGTAAAAACACTGAGCATTAGAAGTCTGTGTGATGTGGTGGTACCTTCGTAAAAACACTGAGCATTAGAAGTCTGTGTGATGTGGTGGTACCTTCGTAAAAACACTGAGCATTAGAAGTCTGTGTGATGTGGTGGTACCTTCGTAAAAACACTGAGCATTAGAAGTCTGTGTGATGTGGTGGTACCTTCGTAAAAACACTGAGCATTAGAAGTCTGTGTGATGTGGTGGTACCTTCGTAAAAACACTGAGCATTAGAAGTCTGTGTGATGTGGTGGTACCTTTGTAAAAACACTGAGCATTAGAAGTCTGTGTAATGTGGTGGTACCTTTGTAAAAACACTGAGCATTAGAAGTCTGTGTGATGTGGTGGTACCTTCGTAAAAACACTGAGCATTAGAAGTCTGTGTGATGTGGTGGTACCTTCGTAAAAACACTGAGCATTAGAAGTCTGTGTGATGTGGTGGTACCTTCGTAAAACACTGAGCATTAGAAGTCTGTGTAATGTGGTGGTTCCTTTGTAAAAACACTGAGCATTAGAAGTCTGTGTGATGTGGTGGTACCTTCGTAAAAACACTGAGCATTAGAAGTCTGTGTGATGTGGTGGTACCTTCGTAAAACACTGAGCATTAGAAGTCTGTGTAATGTGGTGGTACCTTTGTAAAAACACCGAGCATTAGAAGTCTGTGTGATGTGGTGGTACCTTTGTAAAAACGCTGAGTATCAGAGGTCTGTGTGATGTGGTGGTACCTTTGTAAAAACACTGAGCATTAGAAGTCTGTGTGATGTGGTGGTACCTTTGTAAAAACACTGAGCATCAGAGGTCTGTGTGATGTGGTGGTACCTTTGTAAAAACACTGAGCATTAGAAGTCTGTGTGATGTGGTGGTACCTTTGTAAAAACACTGACCAACATCAAGACTAATTAAGGTTTTTGTTTCGGACAGTGAGTGGCACAGCTGCTGCCACCAGTGAGGTTCGGCTCCTGCAACCAGTGAGGTGCAGCTGCTGCCACCAATGAGGTGCAGCTGTTGCCACCAGCGTGGTGCAGCTGCTGCCACCAGGTGAGGTGCAGCTATTGCCACCAGCGTGGTGCAGCTACTGCCACCAGTGAGGTGCAGCTTCTGCCACCAGCGTGGTCCAGCTATTGCCACCAGTGTGGCTCAACTGCTGCCACCAGTGAGGTGCAACTGCTGCCACCAGTGAGGTGCAACTGCTGCCACCAGTGAGGTGCAACTGCTGCCACCAGCGTGGTGCAGCCGTTGCCACCAGTGTGGCTCAGCTGCTACCACCAGTGAGGCGCAACTTCTACCACAAATGAGGTGCAGCTGCTACCACCAGTGAGGTGCAGCTGCTACTACCACTGTGGTGCAGATAATAACGCAGACTATGACAACAGGCCTTCTTCAAATTTCACAGAAGATAAGTCAACATCAGTTGGTGAAAGTAATGCAGCCTCCGGAGATACTTGTAGCCCAGCCGGAACCGGCTGGGCTACAAGTGATGTAGATAGGCGCACTATAGACATGTGGCTCCTCTTTCATCATAGAATGTTGATAGGTGTACTGGCAGGTGTCAGTCTCCCTCAATCTCAAGTAGATTTTTGCAATTGGCACACTGCCACGTCGAACTGGTGCGTGAACTGGAGAGCCTTTCAATGAATGACTTATAAATTTATAGACAAAAAGACTTAAGAAATCATAATGACACGATTGCAATCGTGTCATTACGATTTCTTAAGTCATGTTGACGACAGTGAAGGGACTTGAGCTAGAGTTCGTCACGGCCACGCTAGCTGGAGATTCGTCTGTAAAAACTTGCATTTGTGGTCACAGAGGTGCCTGTGCTAACTTTCCTATGGTGTAGAAATATACCTAGTTGGATGAATCTTATTGTGGCTAGCTGGTCTAGTGGCTAACGCGACGGGCTGGAGTTTTGAGACTCTATGACCGCGGGTTCAATCCCGGCCGGGGGTATGGTTTATAGACAAAAATATACAGCAAAAAACAATAAGAAATAAATAAAAGAAATAATGGTAGCGTGATAAAGAGTATGGGAATATTCACTGACTTTTTGGAAGTCAATGTCTTATAAGACACTTAAAACAAGGAGGGTCAGCCTTACGAAGGATAAAAACACTGAAGTGAACAGGGAGCTTCAACCAACCTTATGGATAATGACACAATTTCACAAAACCTTAAGTTTTACGTTTTTTTTTCAAACTTACATTCATTTAAAAACTATAACATTATTAACAATTCAATTACGAGTCTTTTAAAACAGATGACAAAATACGAGTTATTACTGTAATAATTTGCATTAAAGATATAGAAAGAGATATATTAAAGAACTGTGTCTATTGTTCTTCACTTTCAAAAATAAATATTAGGCAACATTAACATATTAATAATAACATGAAGTTTAAAAGTCTTGAAACACTTTTCTGTTGATATGAGGTTTAATTTTCATTTACCTTCAATCTCATCAAACTTCTCGTGAAGTTCCCCGACCTGAGGAAGTGTGAAGTTCCCCGTCCTGAGGAAGTGTGAAGTTCCCCGACCTGAGGAAGTGTGAAGTTCCCCGACCTGAGGAAGTGTGAAGTTCCCTGACCTGAAGAAGTGTGAAGTTCCCCGTCCTGAGGAAGTGTGAAGTTCCCCGTCCTGAGGAAGTGTGAAGTTCCCCGTCCTGAGGAAGTGTGAAGTTCCCCGTCCTGAGGAAGTGTGAAGTTCCCTGACCTGAGGAAGTGTGAAGTTCCCCGTCCTGAGGAAGTGTGAAGTTCCCCGTCCTGAGGAAGTGTGAAGTTCCCCGTCCTGAGGAAGTGTGAAGTTCCCCGTCCTGAGGAAGTGTGAAGTTCCCCGACCTGAGGAAGTGTGAAGTTCCCCGACCTGAGGAAGTGTGAAGTTCCCCGTCCTGAGGAAGTGTGAAGTTCCCTGACCTGAGGAAGTGTGAAGTTCCCCGACCTGAGGAAGTGTGAAGTTCCCCGTCCTGAGGAAGTGTGAAGTTCCCCGTCCTGAGGAAGTGTGAAGTTCCCCGACCTGAGGAAGTGTGAAGTTCCCCGACCTGAGGAAGTGTGAAGTTCCCCGTCCTGAGGAAGTGTGAAGTTCCCTGACCTGAGGAAGTGTGAAGTTCCCCGACCTGAGGAAGTGTGAAGTTCCCCGTCCTGAGGAAGTGTGAAGTTCCCTGACCTGAGGAAGTGTGAAGTTCCCCGTCCTGAGGAAGTGTGAAGTTCCCTGACCTGAGGAAGTGTGAAGTTCCCCGTCCTGAGGAAGTGCGAAGTTCCCTGACCTGAGGAAGTGTGAAGTTCCCCGTCCTGAGGAAGTGTGAAGTTCCCCGACCTGAGGAAGTGTGAAGTTCCCCGACCTGAGGAAGTGTGAAGTTCCCCGTCCTGAGGAAGTGTGAAGTTCCCCGTCCTGAGGAAGTGTGAAGTTCCCCGTCCTGAGGAAGTGTGAAGTTCCCCGTCCTGAGGAAGTGTGAAGTTCCCCGTCCTGAGGAAGTGTGAAGTTCCCCGTCCTGAGGAAGTGTGAAGTTCCCCGACCTGAGGAAGTGTGAAGTTCCCCGACCTGAGGAAGTATGAAGTTCCCCGTCCTGAGGAAGTGTGAAGTTCCCCGACCTGAGGAAGTGTGAAGTTCCCCGTCCTGAGGAAGTGTGAAGTTCCCTGACCTGAGGAAGTGTGAAGTTCCCTGACCTGAGGAAGTGTGAAGTTCCCCGTCCTGAGGAAGTGTGAAGTTCCCTGACCTGAGGAAGTGTGAAGTTCCCCGTCCTGAGGAAGTGTGAAGTTCCCCGTCCTGAGGAAGTGCGAAGTTCCCTGACCTGAGGAAGTGTGAAGTTCCCCGTCCTGAGGAAGTGTGAAGTTCTCTGACCTGAGGAAGTGTGAAGTTCCCTGACCTGAGGAAGTGTGAAGTTCCCCGTCCTGAGGAAGTGTGAAGTTCCCTGACCTGAGGAAGTGTGAAGTTCCCCGTCCTGAGGAAGTGTGAAGTTCCCCGTCCTGAGGAAGTGTGAAGTTCCCCGTCCTGAGGAAGTGTGAAGTTCCCCGTCCTGAGGAAGTGTGAAGTTCCCTGACCTGAGGAAGTGTGAAGTTCCCCGTCCTGAGGAAGTGTGAAGTTCCCTGACCTGAGGAAGTGTGAAGTTCCCCGTCCTGAGGAAGTGTGAAGTTCCCCGTCCTGAGGAAGTGTGAAGTTCCCCGTCCTGAGGAAGTGTGAAGTTCCCTGACCTGAGGAAGTGTGAAGTTCCCCGACCTGAGGAAGTGTGAAGTTCCCCGTCCTGAGGAAGTGTGAAGTTCCCTGACCTGAGGAAGTGTGAAGTTCCCCGACCTGAGGAAGTGTGAAGTTCCCTGACCTGAGGAAGTGTGAAGTTCCCCGTCCTGAGGAAGTGTGAAGTTCCCCGTCCTGAGGAAGTGTGAAGTTCCCCGTCCTGAGGAAGTGTGAAGTTCCCCGTCCTGAGGAAGTGTGAAGTTCCCCGTCCTGAGGAAATGTGAAATTCCCTGACCTGAAGAAGTGTGAAGTTCCCCGACCTGAGGAAGTGTGAAGTTTCCCGTCCTGAGGAAGTGTGAAGTTCCCCGTCCTGAGGAAGTGTGAAGTTCCCCGTCCTGAGGAAGTGTGAAGTTCCCCGTCCTGAGGAAGTGTGAAGTTCCCCGTCCTGAGGAAGTGTGAAGTTCCCCGTCCTGAGGAAGTGTGAAGTTCCCCGTCCTGAGGAAGTGTGAAGTTCCCTGACCTGAGGAAGTGTGAAGTTCCCCGTCCTGAGGAAGTGTGAAGTTCCCCGACCTGAGGAAGTGTGAAGTTCCCCGACCTGAGGAAGTGTGAAGTTCCCCGTCCTGAGGAAGTGTGAAGTTCCCCGTCCTGAGGAAGAGTGAAGTTCCCCGTCCTGAGGAAGTGTGAAGTTCCCTGACCTGAGGAAGTGTGAAGTTCCCCGTCCTGAGGAAGTGTGAAGTTCCCTGACCTGAGGAAGTGTGAAGTTCCCCGACCTGAGGAAGTGTGAAGTTCCCTGACCTGAGGAAGTGTGAAGTTCCCCGTCCTGAGGAAGTGTGAAGTTCCCCGTCCTGAGGAAGTGTGAAGTTCCCTGACCTGAGGAAGTGTGAAGTTCCCCGTCCTGAGGAAGTGTGAAGTTCCCCGTCCTGAGGAAGTGTGAAGTTCTCCGTCCTGAGGAAGTGTGAAGTTCCCTGACCTGAGGAAGTGTGAAGTTCCCCGTCCTGAGGAAGTGTGAAGTTCCCCGTCCTGAGGAAGTGTGAAGTTCCCCGTCCTGAGGAAGTGTGAAGTTCCCCGTCCTGAGGAAGTGTGAAGTTCCCTGACCTGAAGAAGTGTGAAGTTCCCCGTCCTGAGGAAATGTGAAGTTCCCTGACCTGAGGAAGTGTGAAGTTCCCCGTCCTGAGGAAGTGTGAAGTTCCCCGTCCTGAGGAAGTGTGAAGTTCCCTGACCTGAGGAAGTGTGAAGTTCCCCGTCCTGAGGAAGTGTGAAGTTCCCCGTCCTGAGGAAGTGTGAAGTTCCCCGTCCTGAGGAAGTGTGAAGTTCCCTGACCTGAGGAAGTGTGAAGTTCCCCGTCCTGAGGAAGTGTGAAGTTCCCCGTCCTGAGGAAGTGTGAAGTTCCCCGTCCTGAGGAAGTGTGAAGTTCCCCGTCCTGAGGAAGTGTGAAGTTCCCTGACCTGAAGAAGTGTGAAGTTCCCCGTCCTGAGGAAGTGTGAAGTTCCCTGACCTGAGGAAGTGTGAAGTTCCCTGACCTGAAGAAGTGTGAAGTTCCCCGTCCTGAGGAAGTGTGAAGTTCCCTGACCTGAGGAAGTGTGAAGTTCCCCGTCCTGGGGAAGTGTGAAGTTCCCTGACCTGAAGAAGTGTGAAGTTCCCCGTCCTGAGGAAGTGTGAAGTTCCCTGACCTGAGGAAGTGTGAAGTTCCCCGACCTGAGGAAGTGTGAAGTTCCCTGACCTGAGGAAGTGTGAAGTTCCCCGTCCTGAGGAAGTGTGAAGTTCCCCGTCCTGAGGAAGTGTGAAGTTCCCCGTCCTGAGGAAGTGTGAAGTTCCCTGACCTGAGGAAGTGTGAAGTTCCCCGTCCTGAGGAAGTGTGAAGTTCCCCGTCCTGAGGAAGTGTGAAGTTCCCCGTCCTGAGGAAGTGTGAAGTTCCCCGTCCTGAGGAAGTGTGAAGTTCCCTGACCTGAAGAAGTGTGAAGTTCCCCGACCTGATCTTAATTCCTTAGGTCTAGCCTGTTCTGGTCTAGCGTGGTCTCTCCTAGTCGAGTGCAGCCTTTTCTGGCATGATCTGGTCTAGCCTGGTCATGCCTGGTCTGGTCTAGCATAGTCATACTTGGTGTGGTCTAGCCTGGTCATGCCTGGTCTGGTCTAGCATAGTTATACTTGGTGTGGTCTAGCATGGTAATGCATGGTCTGGTCCACCATTGTCATGCTTGGTCTGGTCTAGTATACTCATGTTTGATCTGGTCTAACCTGGTCTTGCTTGGTCTGGTCTAGCATGTCTTGCTTGGCCAGGTTTTGCCTGTTCTGATCTAGCATGGTCTTGTTTGGTCTGGACTTGCCTGCTCATGTTTTGTCTGGTCTAGCTTGGTCATGTTTGCTCTGGTCTAGCCTGGTCTTACTTAGTCTGGTCTAGCATTGTCATGTTTGGTCAAGTCTAGCTTGGTCGTGTTTAGCCTGGTCTAGCATGGTCTTGCTTGTTCTGGCCTAGCCTGGTCTTGATTGGTCTGATCAAGCCTGGTCTTGCTTGGTCTGGTCCAGCTAGGTCTGGTTTAGCATGGTTTTTGGTCTGGTCTAGCCTGGTCTTGCTTCGTCTGGTCTAGCATGGTCTTGCTTGGTCTGGTCTTGTCCTGCTTGGTCTGGTCTGGTCTTGATTGGCTGGTCTATCATTTTCTTACTTGGTCTGGTCTAGCCTTTTCTTGCATGGTCTGGTTTAGCATGGCCTTGCATGGTCTGGTCTAGTCTGGTCTTGCTTGGTCTGGTCTAGCCTGGTCCTTTGTAATCTGATCAACCCTGGTCTTGTTTGGTCTGGCCTAGCAGGTCTTGCTTGGTCTGGTCTAGCATTGCTTCGCATGGTCTGGTCTAGCATGGTCTTGGTCTGGTCCTACTTGGTCTGGTCTGTTATTGCATGGTCTGGTCTGACCTGGTCTTGCTTGATCTGGTCTAGCATGGTCTGGTCTATCCTAGTCTTGTTTGGTCTGGTCTAGCATGGTCTGGTCTAACCTAGTCTTGCTTGGTCTGGTCTAGCATCGTCTGGTCTAACCTAGTCTTGCTTGGTCTGGTCTAGCCTGGTCCTGCTTAGTCTGATCAAGCTTGGTCATGTTTAGTCTGGCCTAGCTGGTCTTGCTTCGTTTTGTCTATCTTCGTTTGGTCTAGCATGGTCTTGATTGGTCTGGTTTAGCCTGGTCTTGCTTGGTATGGTCAAATCTGGTCTTCGTTGATCTAGCCTGGTCATTGTTGGTCTGGTCTAACCTAGTCTTGCTTGGTCGGGTCTAGCATGGTTTTTCTTTATCTGGTCTGGTCCTGCTTGGTCTGGTCGGTTCATGCTTGGTCTAGTCTAGCATGGTTTTGCTCTGGTCTGGTCCTGCTTAGTCTGGTCTGTTCTTGCATGGTCTGGTATGGCCTAGTCTTGCTTGATTTGGTCTTGCATGGTCTGGTCCATCCTGATCTTGCTTGGTCTGGTCTAGCATGGTCTCACTTGGTTTGGTCTAGCATGATCTTGGTTGGTCTGGTTTAGCATGGTCTGGTCTAGCCTGGTCTTGCTTCGCCTGGTCTAGCATGGTCTGGTTTAACCTAGTCTTGCTTGGTCTGGTGTAGCATGGTCTTGCTTGGTATGGTCTAGCCTGGTCCTGCTTAGTCTGATCAAGCCTAGTCATGTTTGGTGTGGCCCAGCTCTTCTTGGTTGGTCTGGTCTAGCTTCGTCTGGTCCAGCATGGTCTTGCTTGGTCTCATCTTCGTTGATCTGGTGTAGACTGGCCATCGTTGGTCTGGTCTACCCTGGTCTTGCTTGGTCTAGTCTAGCATGGTTTTTTTATTTGGTCTGGTCCTGCTTGGCCTGGTCTGGTCCTGCTTGGTCTGGTCTGGTCTTGCTTGGTCTGATCTGGCATGGTCTTGCATGGTCTGGTCTAGCATATTCTTGCTTGGTCTGGTATGGTCCTGCTTGGTCTGGTCTGGTCTTGCTTGCTCTGATCTAGCATGGTTTTGCATGGTCAGGTCTAGCATGGTTTTGGTCTGATTTGGTCCTGCTTGATCTGGTCTGTTCTTGCATGGTCTTGCTTAATCTGGTCTAGCATGGTCTGGTCTATCCTAGTCATGCTTGGTCTGGTCTAGCATGGTTTGGTCTAGCCTTGTATTACTTGATCTGGTCTAGCATGGTCTGGTCTAACCTGATCTTGCTTTTCCTGGTCTAGCATGGTCTCACTTGGTTTGGCCTAACATGATCTTGCTTGGTCTGTTTTAGCCTGGTGTTGCTTGGTCTGATCTAGCTTGTTTTGGTCTGGTCCTGCATGGTCTTGCTTGGTCTGGTGTAGCCTAGTCTTTCTTAGTCTGGTCTAGCCTGGCCTAGCATGGTCTTGCTTGGTTTCGCTTGGTCTGGTCTACCTTGGTCTTTCTTTGTATGGTTTAGCCTGGTCTGCTCCTGCATGGTCTTGCTTGGTCTTGTATTGCTTGGTCTAGTGAAGCCTAGTCTTGATCTAGCCTAGTCTTGATCTAGCCTGGTCTAGCATGGTCTTGCTTGGTCTGGTCCTGCATGCTCTTGCTTGGTCTGGCCTAGCCTGGTCTTGCTTGGTCTGATCTTGCTTGGTCTGGTCTTGCTTGGTCTGGTCTAACCTGCTTTAATCTGGTCTTGCTTGGTCTGGTCTAGCCTGGTCTAGCATAGTCTTTCTTGGTTTGGTCTAGCCTGGTCTAGCATGGTCTTGCTTAGTCTAGTCTAGCCTAATCTTGCTTGGACTGGTCTAGTCTGCTCTAGCCTGGTCTTGCTTGATCTGGTCTAGCCCGCTCTAGCCTGGTCTTGCTTGGTATGCTCTAGCCTGGTCTTGCTTGGTATGCTCTAGCCTGGTCTTGCTTGATATGCTCTAGCCTGGTCTTGCTTGGTATGCTCTAGCATGGTCTTGCTTGGTCTGGTCCTGCATGCTCTTGCTTGGTCTGGCCTAGCCTGGTCTTGCTTGGTCTGATCTTGCTTGGTCTGGTCTTGCTTGGTCTGGTCTAACCTGCTTTAATCTGGTCTTGCTTGGTCTGGTCTAGCCTGGTCTAGCATAGTCTTTCTTGGTTTGGTCTAGCCTGGTCTAGCATGGTCTTGCTTAGTCTAGTCTAGCCTAATCTTGCTTGGACTGGTCTAGTCTGCTCTAACCTGGTCTTGCTTGATCTGGTCTAGCCCGCTCTAGCCTGGTCTTGCTTGGTATGCTCTAGCCTGGTCTTGCTTGGTATGCTCTAGCCTGGTCTTGCTTGGTATGCTCTAGCCTGGTCTTGCTTGGTATGCTCTAGCATGGTCTTGCTTGGTCTGGTCCTGCATGCTCTTGCTTGGTCTGGCCTAGCCTGGTCTTGCTTGGTCTGATCTTGCTTGGTCTGGTCTTGCTTGGTCTGATCTTGCTTGGTCTGGTCTTGCTTGGTCTGGTATAACCTGCTTTAATCTGGTCTTGCTTGGTCTGGTCTAGTCTGGTCTAGCATAGTCTTTCTTGGTTTGGTCTAGCCTGGTCTAGCATGGTCTTGCTTAGTCTAGTCTAGCCTAATCTTGCTTGGACTGGTCTAGTCTGTTCTAGCCTGGTCTTGCTTGATCTGGTCTAGCCCTCTCTAGCCTGGTCTTGCATGGTATGCTCTAGCCTGGTCTTGCATGGTATGCTCTAGCCTGGTCTTGCTTGGTATGCTCTAGCCTGGTCTTGCTTGGTATGCTCTAGCCTGGTCTTGCATGGTATGCTCTAGCCTGGTCTTGCATGGTATGCTCTAGCCTGGTCTTGCTTGGTATGCTCTAGCCTGGTCTTGCTTGGTATGCTCTAGCCTGGTCTTGCATGGTATGCTCTAGCCTGGTCTTGCTTGGTATGCTCTAGCCTGGTCTTGCTTGGTATGCTCTAGCCTGGTCTTGCTTGGTATGCTCTAGCCTGGTCTTGCTTGGTATGCTCTAGCCTGGTCTTCCTTGGACTAGTGTAGCCTAGTCTTGCTTGGTTTTGTCTAACCCGATCTAGCATGGTCTTTGGTCTAGTCTGCTCTGGCCTGGCCTGGTCTGCTCTAGCCTGGTAGAGCTTAACCTAAAATTTAAGGTTA
Organism: Cherax quadricarinatus; assembly: GCF_026875155.1. Lineage (NCBI taxonomy): Eukaryota > Metazoa > Arthropoda > Malacostraca > Decapoda > Parastacidae > Cherax > Cherax quadricarinatus. The sequence continues at coordinate 14,706,017 of NC_069486.1, read as the reverse complement.
GACTCTATAACTCTTTAATGGGAAAAGCAGAAATTAAACACGAAGATACAATATATGTTATAAATTATAGAAATATACCAAGATACAACATGCCATAAATTATAGAAATATACCAAGGTACAATATATGTCATAAATTATAGAAATACCAAGATACAATATATGTCATAAATTATAGAAATATACCAAGATACAATATACGTCATAAATTATAGAAATACCAAGATACAACATACGTCATAAATTATAGAAATATACCAAGGTACAATATATGTCATAAATTATAGAAATACCAAGATACAATATACGTCATAAATTATAGAAATATACCAAGGTACAATATATGTCATAAATTATAGAAATATACCAAGGTACAATATATGTCATAAATTATAGAAATATACCAAGGTACAATATATGTCATAAATTATAGAAATACCAAGATACAACATATGTCATAAATTATAGAAATATACCAAGATACAACATGTCATAAATTATAGAAATATACCAAGATACAACATGTCATAAATTATAGAAATAATAGTATAAAGTTCACATATATATTAAATATGTGAATATAAATTGAAGAGTGACGGGAAACTAATTAATTTTATAAGAGCTAAAGAGTAAATTGAGCTGAGACTAAATAGTTTGAAATTTGTAAAAATTGTAGTGAAATAGATCGAGTAAACGCAAAATCAAAATAGATTGACTAAATACAAAATCAAAATAGATCGACTAAACACAAAATCTAAATAGATCGACTAAAATCAAAATAGATCGACTAAAATCAAAATAGATCGACTGAACGCAAAATCAAAATAATGAAAATCTGTGGACTGCAGAACCATCAATTACAAGTAATATGAAGATATATGTACAGTGATGCTGGGAGTGATGCAGTGATGCTGGGAGTGATGCAGTGATGCTGGGAGTGATGCAGTGATGCTGGGAGTGATGCAGTGATGCTGGGAGTGATACAGTGATGCTGGGAGTGATGCAGTGATGCTGGGAGTGATACAGTGATGCTGGGAGTGATGCAGTGATGCTGGGAGTGATGCAGTGATGCTGGGAGTGATACAGTGATGCTGGGAGTGATACAGTGATGCTGGGAGTGATACAGTGATGCTGGGAGTGATACAGTGATGCTGGGAGTGATGCAGTGATGCATGGGAGTGATGCAGTGATGCTGGGGAGTGATGCAGTGATGCATGATGCGGGTAGTGATGCAGTGATGTCGGGAGTGATGCAGTGATGCTGGGAGTGATGCAGTGATGCTGGGAGTGATACAGTGATGCTGGGAGTGATGCAGTGATACTGGGAGCGATGCAGTGATGCTGGGAGCGATACAGTGATGCTGGGAGCGATGCAGTGATGCTGGGAGTGATACAGTGATGCTGGGAGTGATACAGTGATGCTGGGAGCGATACAGTGATGCTGGGAGCGATGCAGTGATGCTGGGAGCGATGCAGTGATGCTGGGAGTGATACAGTGATGCTGGGAGCGATACAGTGATGCTGGGAGCGATGCAGTGATGCTGGGAGCGATGCAGTGATGCTGGGAGTGATAGAGTGATGCTGCGAGCGATGCAGTGATGCTGGGAGCGATACAGTGATGCTGGGAGCGATGCAGTGATGCTGGGAGTGATACAGTGATGCTGGGAGTGATAGAGTGATGCTGGGAGTGAAACAATGATGCTGGGAGTGATACAGTGATGCTGGGAGTGATACAGTGATGCTGGGAGTGATGCAGTGATGCTGGGAGTGAAACAGTGATGCTGGGAGTGATACAGTGATGCTGGGAGTGATACAGTGATGCTGGGAGTGATACAGTGATGCTGGGAGTGAAACAGTGATGCTGGGAGTGATACAGTGATGCAGGGAGTGATACAGTGATGCTGGGAGTGATGCAGTGATGCTGGGAGTGATACAGTGATGCTGGGAGTGATGCAGTGATGCTGGGAGTGAAACAGTGATGCTGGGAGTGATACAGTGATGCTGGGAGTGATACAGTGATGCTGGGAGTGATGCAGTGATGCTGGGAGTGATACAGTGATGCTGGGAGTGATACAGTGATGCTGGGAGTGAAACAGGTGATGCTGGGAGTGATACAGTGATGCTGGGAGTGATACAGTGATGCTGGGAGTGATGCAGTGATGCTGGGAGTGATACAGTGATGCTGGGAGTGATGCAGTGATGCTGGGAGCGATGCAGTCATGCAGGGAGCGATGCAGTGATGCTCGGAGCGATGCAGTGATGCTCGGAGCGATGCAGTGATGCTGCGAGCGATGCAGTGATGCTGGGAGCGATGCAGTGATGCTGGGAGTGATACAGTGACGCTGGGAGTGATACAGTGATGCTGGGAGTGATACAGTGATGCTGGGAGTGAAACAGTGATGCTGGGAGTGATGCAGTGATGCTGGGAGTGAAAGTGATGCTGGGAGTGATACAGTGATGCTGGGAGTGAAACAGTGATGCTGGGAGTGATACAGTGATGCTGGGAGTGATACAGTTATGCTGGGAGTGATACAGTGATGCTGGGAGTGATACAGTGATGCTGGGAGTGATACAGTGATGCTGGGAGTGATACAGTGATGCTGAGAGCGATACAGTGATGCTGGGAGCGACGCAGTGATGCTGGGAGCGATACAGTGATGCTGGGAGCGATACAGTGATGCTGGGAGCGATGCAGTGATGCTGCGAGCGATGCAGTGATGCTGGGAGCGATGCAGTGATGCTGGGAGTGATACAGTGATGCTGGGAGCGATGCAGTGATGCTGGGAGCGATGCAGTGATGCTGGGAGTGATACAGTGATGCTGGGAGAGATGCAGTGAGGCTGGGAGCGATGCAGTGAAGCTGGGAGCGATGCAGTGATGCTGGGAGTGATACAGTGATGCTGGGAGCGATGCAGTGATGCTGGGAGTGATACAGTGATGCTGGGAGCGATGCAGTGATGCTGGAAGCGATGCAGTGATGCTGGGAGTGATACAGTGATGCTGGGAGCGATGCAGTGATACTGGGAGCGATGCAGTGATGCTGGGAGTGATACAGTAATTCTGGGAGCGATGCAGTGATGCTGGGAGAGATGCAGTGATGCTGGGAGCGATGCAGTGATGCTGGGAGTGATACAGTGATGCTGCGAGCGATGCAGTGATACTGGGAGCGATGCAGTGATACTGGGAGCGATGCAGTGATGCTGGGAGTGATACAGTGATGCTGCGAGCGATGCAGTGATACTGGGAGCGATGCAGTGATGCTGGGAGTGATAAAGTGATGCTGGGAGCGATGCAGTGATGCTGGGAGCGATGCAGTGACGCTGGGAGCGATGCAGTGATGCTGCGAGTGATACAGTGATGCTGGGAGCGATGCAGTGATGCTGGGAGCGATGCAGTGATGCTGGGAGTGATACAGTGATGCTGGGAGCGATGCAGTGATGCTGGGAGCGATGCAGTGATGCTGGGAGCGATGCAGTGATGCTGGAAGTGATAGTGATGCTGGGAGCGATGCAGTGATTTCTGGGAGCGATGCAGTGATGCTGGGATTGATACAGTGATGCTGGGAGCGATGCAGTGATGCGGGGAGTGATAGTGGTGCAGGGAGCGATGCAGTGATGCTGGGAGCGATGCAGTGATGCTGGGAGTGATACAGTGATGCTGGGAGCGATGCAGTGATGCTGGGAGCGATGCAGTGATGCTGGAAGCGATGCAGTGATGCTGGGAGTGATACAGTGATGCTGGGAGCGATGAAGTGATGCTGGGAGTGATGCAGTGACGCTGGGAGTGATACAGTGATGCTGAGAGCGATGCAGTGATGCTGGGAGCGGTGCAGTGACGCTGGGAGCGATGCAGTGAAGCTGGGAGTGATACAGTGATGCTGGGAGCGATGCAGTGATGCTGGGAGCGATGCAGTGATGCTCGGAGTGATACAATGATGCTGGGAGCGATGCAGTGATGTTGGAAGCGATGCAATGATGCTGGGAGCGATGCAGTGATGCTGGGAGTGATACAGTGATGCTGGGAGCGATGCAGTGATGCTGGGAGCGATGCAGTGATCCTGGGAGTGATACAGTGATGCTGGGAGCGATGCAGTGATACTGGGAGTGATAGTGATGCTGGGAGCTATGCAGTGATGCTGGGAGCGATGCAATGATGCTGGAAGCGATGCAGTGATGCTGGGAGTGATACAGTGATGCTGGGAGCGATGCAGTGATGCTGGGAGCGATGCAGTGATGCTGGGAATGATACAGTGATGTGGAGCGATGCAGTGATGCTGGGAGCGATGCAGTGACGCTGGGAGCGATGCAGTGATGCTGGGAGTGATACAGTGATGCTGGGAGCGATGCAGTGATGCTGGGAGCGATGCAGTGATGCTGGGAGTGATACAGTGATGCTGGGAGCGATGCAGTGATGCTGGGAGCGATGCAGTGATGCTGGGAATGATACAGTGATGCTGGGAGCGATGCAGTGTTGCTGGGAGTGATACAGTGATGCTGTGGGAGCGATGCAGTGATGCTGGGAGTGATACAGTGATGCTGGGAGCGATGCAGTGATGCTTGGAGCGATACAGTGATGCTGGGAGTGATACAGTGATGCTGGGAGCGATGCAGTGATGCTAGGAGCGATACAGTGATGCTGGGAGCGATACAGTGATGCTGGGAGCGATACAGTGATGCTGGAGGCGATGCAGTGATGCTGGGAGCGATACAGTGATGCTGGGAGAGAGATACAGTGATGCTGGGAGCGATACAGTGATGCTGGGAGCGATACAGTGATGCTGGGAGCGATACAGTGATGCTGGGACCGATACAGTGATGCTGGGAGTGATACACTGATGCTGAGAGCGATGCAGTGATTCTGGGAGCGATACAGTGATGCTGGGAGCGATACAGTGATGCTGGAAGCGATACAGTGATGCTGGGAGCGATACAGTGATGCTGGGAGCGATACAGTGATGCTGGGAGCGATGCAGTGATGCTGGGCGCGATACAGTGATGCTGGGAGCGATACAGTGATGCTGGGAGCGATGCAGTCATGCTGGGAGCGATGCATTGATGCTGGGAACGATGCAGTGATGCTGGGAGCGATGCAGTGATGCTGGGAGCGATGCAGAGATGCTGGGAGCGATACATTGATGCTGGGAGTGATACAGTGATCCTGGGAGCGATACAGTGATGCTGGGAGTGATACAGTGATGCTGGAAGCGATGCAGTGATGCTGGGAGCGATGCAGTGATGCTGGGAGCGATACAGTGATGCTGGGAGTGATACAGTGATGCTGGGAGCGATGCAGTGATGCTGGGAGCGATACAGTGATGCTGGGAGCGATACAGTGATGCTGGAAGCGATACAGTGATGCTGGGAGTGATACAGTGATGCTCGGAGCGATGCAGTGATGCTGGGAGCGATACAGTGATGTTGGGAGCGATACAGTGATGCTGGGAGGGATACAGTGATGCTGAGAACGATACAGTGATGCTGGGAGCGATACAGTGATGCTGGGAGCGATGCAGTGATGCCGGGAGCGATACAGTGATGCTGGGAGCGATACAGTGATGCTGGGAGCGATGCAGTCATGCTGGGAGCGATGCAGTCATGCTGGGAACGATGCAGTGATGCTGGGAGCGATGCAGTGATGCTGGGGGCGATGCAGTGATGCTGGGAGCGATGCAATCATGCTGGGAGCGATGCAGTGATGCTGAGAGCGATGCAGTGATGCTGGGAGCGATACAGTTATGCTGGGAGCGATGCAGTCATGCTGGGAGCGATGCAGGGATGCTCGGATCGATGCAGTCATGCTGGGAGCGATGCAGTCATGCTGGGAGCGATGCAGTAATGCTGGGAGCGGTGCAGTGATGCTGGCAGCGATGCAGTGATGCTGGGAGCGATGCAGTGATGGTGGGAGCGATGCAGTCATGCTGGGAGCGATGCAGTGATGCTGGGACCGATGCAGTGATGCTGGGAGCGATACAGTGATGCTGGGAGCGATGCAGTGATGCTGGGAGCGATGCAATGATGCTGGGAGCGATGCAGTGATGCTGAGAGCGATGCAGTGATGCTGGGAGCGAAACAGTGATGCTGGTAGCGATGCAGTGATGCTGGGAGCGATACAGTGATGCTGGGAGCGATGCAGTCATGCTGGGAGCGATGCAGTGATGCTGGGAGTGATGCAGTGATGCTGGGAGCGGTATAGTGATGCTGGGAGCGATGCAGTGATGCCGGGAGCGATGCAGTGATGCTGGGAGCGAAACAATTATGCTAGGAGCGATGCAGTAATGCTGGGAGCGATGCAGTCATGCTGGGAGCGATGCAGTGATGCTGGGAGCGATGCAGTGATGCTGGGAGTGATACAGTGATGCTGGGAGCGATGCAGTGAAGCTGGGAGCGATGCAGTGATGCTGGGAATGATACAGTGATGCTGGGAGCGATGCAGTGATGCTGGGAGCGATGCAGTGACGCTGGGAGCGATGCAGTGATGCTGGGAGTGATACAGTGATGCTGGGAGCGATGCAGTGATGCTGGGAGCGATGCAGTGACGCTGGGAGTGATACAGTGATGCTGGGAGCGATGCAGTGATGCTGGGAGCGATGCAGTGATGCTGGGAATGATACAGTGATGCTGGGAGCGATGCAGTGTTGCTGGGAGTGATACAGTGATGCTGGGAGCGATGCAGTGATGCTAGGAGTGATACAGTGATGCTGGGAGCGATGCAGTGATGCTTGGAGCGATACAGTGATGCTGGGAGTGATACAGTGATACTGGGAGCGATGCAGTGATGCTGGGAGCGATGCAGTGATGCTAGGAGCGATACAGTGATGCTGGGAGCGATACAGTGTTGCTGGGAGCGATACAGTGATGCTGGGAGCGATGCAGTGATGCTGGGAACGGTACAGTGATGCTGGGAGAGATACAGTGATGCTGGGAGCGATACAGTGATGCTGGGAGCGATACAGTAATGCTGGGAGCGATACAGTGATGCTGGGACCGATACAGTGATGCTGGGAGTGATACACTGATGCTGAGAGCGATGCAGTGATTCTCGGAGCGATGCAGTGATGCTGGGAGCGATACAGTGATGCTGGAAGCGATACAGTGATGCTGGGAGCGATACAGTGATGCTGGGAGCGATACAGTGATGCTGGGAGCGATGCAGTGATGCTGGGCGCGATACAGTGATGCTGGGAGCGATACAGTGATGCTGGGAACGATGCAGTCATGCTGGGAGCGATGCATTGATGCTGGGAACGATGCAGTGATGCTGGGAGCGATGCAGTGATGCTGGGAGCGATGCAGAGATGCTGGGAGCGATACACTGATGCTGGGAGTGATACAGTGATCCTGGGAGCGATACAGTGATGCTGGGAGTGATACAGTGATGCTGGAAGCGATGCAGTGATGCTGGGAGCGATGCAGTGATGCTGGGAGCGATACAGTGATGCTGGGAGTGATACAGTGATGCTGGGAGCGATGCAGTGATGCTGGGAGCGATGCAGTGATGCTGGGAGCGATGCAGTGACGCTGGGAGCGATGCAGTGATGCTGGGAGTGATACAGTGATGCTGGGAGCGATGCAGTGATGCTGGGAGCGATGCAGTGACGCTAGGAGTGATACAGTGATGCTGGGAGCGATGCAGTGATGCTGGGAGCGATGCAGTGATGCTGGGAATGATACAGTGATGCTGGGAGCGATGCAGTGTTGCTGGGAGTGATACAGTGATGCTGGGAGCGATGCAGTGATGCTAGGAGCGATACAGTGATGCTGGGAGCGATGCAGTGTTGCTGGGAGCGATACAGTGATGCTGGGAGCGATGCAGTGATGCTGGGAGCGATACAGTGATGCTGGGAGAGATACAGTGATGCTGGGAGCGATACAGTGATGCTGGGAGCGATACAGTGATGCTGGGAGCGATACAGTGATGCTGGGAGCGATACAGTGATGCTGGGAGCGATACAGTGATGCTGGGAGTGATACACTGATGCTGAGAGCGATGCAGTGATTCTGGGAGCGATACAGTGATGCTGGGAGCGATACAGTGATGCTGGAAGCGATACAGTGATGCTGGGAGCGATACAGTGATGCTGGGAGCGATACAGTGATGCTGGGAGCGATGCAGTGATGCTGGGCGCGATACAGTGATGCTGGGAGCGATACAGTGATGCTGGGAGCGATGCAGTGATGCTGGGAGCGATGCATTAATGCTGGGAACGATGCAGTGATGCTGGGAGCGATGCAGTGATGCTGGGAGCGATGCAGAGATGTTGGGAGCGATACACTGATGCTGGGAGTGATACAGTGATCCTGGGAGCGATGCAGTCATGCTGGGAGCGATGCATTAATGCTGGGAACGATGCAGTGATGCTGGGAGCGATGCAGTTATGCTGGCAGCGATGCAGAGATGCTGGGAGCGATGCAGTGATGCTGGGAGTGATACAGTGATGCTGGAAGCGATGCAGTGATGCTGGGAGCGATGCAGTGATGCTGGGAGCGATACAGTGATGCTGGGAGTGATACAGTGATGCTGGGAGCGATGCTGTGATGCTGGGAGCGATACAGTGATGCTGGGAGTGATACAGTGATGCTCGGAGCGATGCAGTGATGCTGGGAGCGATACAGTGATGTTGGGAGCGATACAGTGATGCTGGGAGCGATACAGTGATGCTGAGAACGATACAGTGATGCTGGGAGCGATAGAGTGATGCTGGGAGCGATGCAGTGATGCTGGGAGCGAAACAGTGATGCTGGTAGCGATGCAGTGATGCTGGGAGCGATACAGTGATGCTGGGAGCGATGCAGTCATGCTGGGAGCGATGCAGTGATGCTGGGAGTGATGCAGTGATGCTGGGAGCGGTATAGTGATGCTGGGAGCGATGCAGTGATGCCGGGAGCGATGCAGTGATGCTGGGAGCGATACAATTATGCTGGGAGCGATGCAGTAATGCTGGGGGCGATGCAGTCATGCTGGGAGCGATGCAGTGATGCTGGGAGCGATGCAGTGATGCTGGGAGTGATACAGTGATGCTGGGAGCGATGCAGTGATGCTGGGAGCGATGCAGTGATGCTGGGAATGATACAGAGATGCTGGGAGCGATGCAGTGATGCTGGGAGCGATGCAGTGACGCTGGGAGCGATGCAGTGATGCTGGGAGTGATACAGTGATGCTGGGAGCGATGCAGTGATGCTGGGAGCGATGCAGTGACGCTGGGAGTGATAGTGATGCTGGGAGCGATGCAGTGATGCTGGGAGCGATGCAGTGATGCTGGGAATGATACAGTGATGCTGGGAGCGATGCAGTGTTGCTGGGAGTGATACAGTGATGCTGGGAGCGATGCAGTGATGCTAGGAGTGATACAGTGATGCTGGGAGCGATGCAGTGATGCTTGGAGCGATACAGTGATGCTGGGAGTGATACAGTGATGCTGGGAGCGATGCAGTGATGCTGGGAGCGATGCAGTGATGCTAGGAGCGATACAGTGATGCTGGGAGCGATACAGTGTTGCTGGGAGCGATACAGTGATGCTGGGAGCGATGCAGTGATGCTGGGAACGATACAGTGATGCTGGGAGAGATACAGTGATGCTGGGAGCGATACAGTGATGCTGGGAGCGATACAGTAATGCTGGAAGCGATACAGTGATGCTGGGACCGATACAGTGATGCAGGGAGTGATACACTGATGCTGAGAGCGATGCAGTGATTCTCGGAGCGATACAGTGATGCTGGGAGCGATACAGTGATGCTGGAAGCGATACAGTGATGCTGGGAGCGATACAGTGATGCTGGGAGCGATACAGTGATGCTGGGAGCGATGCAGTGATGCTGGGCGCGATACAGTGATGCTGGGAGCGATACAGTGATGCTGGGAGCGATGCAGTCATGCTGGGAGCGATGCATTGATGCTGGGAACGATGCAGTGATGCTGGAAGCGATGCAGTGATGCTGGGAGCGATGCAGAGATGCTGGGAGCGATACACTGATGCTGGGAGTGATACAGTGATCCTGGGAGCGATACAGTGATGCTGGGAGTGATACAGTGATGCTGGGAGTGATACAGTGATGCTGGGAGCGATGCAGTGATGCTGGGAGCGATGCAGTGACGCTGGGAGCGATGCAGTGATGCTGGGAGTGATACAGTGATGCTGGGAGCGATGCAGTGATGCTGGGAGCGATGCAGTGACGCTGGGAGTGATACAGTGATGCTGGGAGCGATGCAGTGATGCTGGGAGCGATGCAGTGATGCTGGGAATGATACAGTGATGCTGGGGCGATGCAGTGTTGCTGGAGTGATACAGTGATGCTGGGAGCGATGCAGTGATGCTAGGAGTGATACAGTGATGCTGGGAGCGATGCAGTGATGCTAGGAGCGATACAGTGATGCTGGGAGCGATACAGTGTTGCTGGGAGCGATACAGTGATGCTGGGAGCGATGCAGTGATGCTGGGAGCGATACAGTGATGCTGGGAGAGATACAGTGATGCTGGGAGCGATACAGTGATGCAGGGAGCGATACAGTGATGCTGGGAGCGATACAGTGATGCTGGGAGCGATACAGTGATGCTGGGAGCGATACAGTGATGCTGGGAGTGATACACTGATGCTGAGAGCGATGCAGTGATTCTGGGAGCGATACAGTGATGCTGGGAGCGATACAGTGATGCTGGAAGCGATACAGTGATGCTGGGAGCGATACATTGATGCTGGGAGCTATACAGTGATGCTGGGAGCGATGCAGTGATGCTGGGCGCGATACAGTGATGCTGGGAGCGATACAGTGATGCTGGGAGCGATGCAGTCATGCTGGGAGCGATGCATTAATGCTGGGAACGATGCAGTGATGCTGGGAGCGATGCAGTGATGCTGGGAGCGATGCAGAGATGCTGGGAGCGATACACTGATGCTGGGAGTGATACAGTGATCCTGGGAGCGATGCAGTCATGCTGGGAGCGATGCATTAATGCTGGGAACGATGCAGTGATGCTGGGAGCGATGCAGTGATGCTGGGAGCGATGCAGAGATGCTGGGAGCGATGCAGTGATGCTGGGAGTGATACAGTGATGCTGGAAGCGATGCAGTGATGCTGGGAGCGATGCAGTGATGCTGGGAGCGATACAGTGATGCTGGGAGTGATACAGTGATGCTGGGAGAGATGCAGTGATGCTGGGAGCGATACAGTGATGCTGGGAGCGATACAGTGATGCTGGAAGCGATACAGTGATGCTGGGAGTGATACAGTGATCTCTGGGAGCGATACAGTGATGCTGGGAGCGATAATGCCAGTGATGCTGTGGAGCGATGCAGTGATGCTGGTGAGCGATGCAAGTGATGCTGGAGCGATACAGTGATGCTGGGAGAGATGCAGTGATGCTGGGAAACGATGCAGTGATGCTCGGGAGCGATACAGTGATGCTGGAACGATGCAGTGATGCTGGAGATTTCAGATGATGCTGGGAGCGATGCATGATGCTGGGAGCGATGCAGTGATGCTGGAGCATGCAGTGATGCTGGGGAGTGATACAGTGATGCTGGAGCGATGCAGTGGATGCTGGGAGCGATACAGTGATGCTGGGAGCGATACAGTGATGCTGGGAGCGATGCAGTGATGCTGGGGAGCGATACAGTGATGCCCGGAGCGATGCAGGTGATGTGGCGAGCGATGCAGTGATGCTGGAAACGATGCATTGATGCTGGGGAAAGATGCAGTGATGCCCGGGAGCATGCAGTGATGCTGGGAGCGATGCAGTGATGCTGGAGTGATACAGTAACTCTGGGAGCGATGCAGTGATGCTGGAGTGTCAGTGAGCTGGGAGCGATGCAGTGATGCTGGAGCGATATCAGTGATGCAGAGCGATGCAGTGATGCTGGGAGTGATGCAGTGATGCTAGGAGCGATACAGTGATGCTGGGAGCGACAGTGATGCTGGAGCGATCAGTGATGCTGGAATGATACAGTGATTGCTGGGAGGATGCAGTTGATGCTCGGAGGAGTGCAGTGTGCTGGGAGCGATGCAAGTGATGCTGGAGAGATACAGTGATGCTGGAGCGATAGAGTGATGCTGGAGCGATACAGTAATGCTCGGGATGATACGTGATGCTGGAGCGATGACAGTGATGCTGGGAGCGATCAGTGATCCTGGAGCGATACGTATTGCTGGAGCGGATGCAGTGATGCTGGGAGCGATACATGATGCCCGGAGCGATGCAGTGATGCTGGAGCGAATGCAGTGATGCTGGGAGCGATACATTATGCTGGAGCGATACATGATGCTGGAGCGATACAGTGAAGCTGGGAACGATGCATAGTGATGCTGGGAGCGATGCAGTGATGCTCGGATGATCCAAGTGATGCCTGGGAGCATGCAGTTCTCTGGAGCGATCATAAATGCTGGAGCGGTACAGTGATGCTGGGAGCGATACAGTGATGCTGGAGCGATCAGTGATGCGGGAGCGATACAGTCGATGCTGGGAGCGATGCAGTGAGCTGGGCGCGATACAGTGATGCTGGAGAGCGATGCAGTGATGCTGGGAGCGATGCAGTCATGCTGGGAGCTGATCTCATGATGCTGGGAACGATGCATGTGATGCCGGAGCGATGCTGAAGTGATGCTGGGAGCGATCAGTGATGCTGGGAGTCGATACAGTGATCTGAGAGCGATACAGTGATGCTGGGAGTGATACAGTGATGCTGAAGCGATGCAGTGATGCTGGGAGCGATCAGTGATGCTGGGAGCGATCAATGATGCTGGGAGCGATACAGTGATGCATGACGATACAGTGATGCTGTAGCGTGACAGTGATGCTCGGAGCGATACAGTGATGCTGAGCGCATGCAGTGATGCTGGGAGGATACAGTGAAGCTCGTGAGCGATGCAGTGAAGCTCGGAGCGATACATGATGCTTGGGTGGTGAGCGATACGTGATGCCGGGAGCGATTAGAGTGAGCTGGGAACAGAATGCAGTGATGCCGGAGCATAGAGTGATGTGGGAAGGATGCAGTGATGCCGGGAGCGATAACAGTGATGCTAAGGGAGCGGGGTACATCAGCAGGAACGGGGCAGTGATGCTGGGAGCGATGCAAAATGATGCTTGGGGGCGAATGCAGTGATGGCTTGGGGGCAAAGCAGTGATGCTGGAGGATGCAGTGATGCTGGAGGGGATGCAGTGGGAAAGCTGGAACGATCAGTGATGCTGGAGCGATGCAGTATGCTGGAGGGGATGCAGTGATGCTCGGACGATGCAGTGATGCTGGAGCGATGCAGTATGCTGGAGCGATGCAGTAAAGCCTGGAGCGTGCAGTGATGCTGGAGCGATGCAGTGAGCTGGAGCGAAGCAGTGAAGCTGGAGCGATGCAGTATGCTGGGGGCGATGCAGTGATGCTGGGGGCGAAAACAGTGATTTTCTGGAGCGATGCAGTGATGCTGGAGGATGCAGGGGATGCGGGGGGATACAGTGATGCTTGGACGATGCAGTGATGCCGGGAACGATGCGTGATGCGGGAGCGATCAGTGATGCTGGGAGCGATCAGTGATGCTGGAAACGATCAGTGATGCTGGGGGCGATCAGTGATGCTGGAGCGATCAGTGAAGGCTGGAGCGATCAGTGATGCTGGAGCGATGCAATGATGCTGGAGCGATGCATGATGCTGGGGGCGATGCATTTATGCTCGGAGCGATGAGTGATGCTCGGAAACGATGCAGGATGCTCGGAGCGATGCAGTGATGCTGGTAGCGATAAAAGTGATGCTGGGGCGATGCAGTGATGCTGGGAAAATAGTGATGCTCGGAGCGATGCAGTGATGCTCGGAACATAGTGATGCTCGGAGCGATGCAATGATGCTCGAACATAGTGATGCTCGGAGCGATGCAGTGATGCTCGGAACATAGTGATGCTCGGAGCGATGCAGTGATGCTCGGAACATAGTGATGCTCGGAGCGATGCAATGATGCTCGGAACATAGTGATGCTCGGAGCGATGGAGTGATGCTCGGAACATAGTGATGCTCGGAGCGATGCAGTGATGCTCGGAGCGATACAGTGATGCTCGGAGCGATGCAATGATGCTCGGAACATAGTGATGCTCGGAGCGATGCAGTGATGCTCGGAACATAGTGATGTTCGGAGCGATGCAATGATGCTCGGAACATAGTGATGCTCGGAGCGATGCAGTGATGCTCGGAGCATAGTGATGCTCGGAGCATAGTGATGCATATCAGTCAATGATTCATATAAATACTGAACTTAAGGAATTATTTAAAATGGATAAATCGGGTAGAAATTTAATATGAAGGAAAATCAGGAGTAATGGTGAAGGACCCAGGAAAAAAAAACAAAGATTATTCGCTCTGTAGACTTCGTCTTGTACGGTCACAGACGCTCCTGCTCTTGTCAGTCTCTCTACGATCCCCGTCGGGGAGGGGAACCTCTACCATCTCCACGATGTCTCATCGTGTGAGAATTAAACCCAAGACTGCTGTCATCAACGACGCCACGAAGCTTGAACTTGTATCCTCTCTGAACACCTGTATGGAAGTCAAGTTCTCGAAAATTACTGCTCTGAAAGAAGCTTTCATTGTCACCTTTGTTGATGATGGAGAAGTTGATATGGTACTCACTCCTACTGCACTGAAGATCTTAAACGATCGTGGCTTTATTATCTCTACCTCGCCTTACATGCTAGCTAAACGGTCTGTGTTCACGAAACTCCTTGATAAGCTAATCACTAACATGTCTCCCGAAGAAATTAAGTCATCACTTGAAGACCTCAGCACCTGGGCCAAGACTGACTCTGTTGTGATGATCCCCAACGCTTCCTTGATGCTCAGGATCACGTCTCTGGACGTCACCATGGCAACCAGCGCACTGTCTGATGGCCTGGCCATCTCCCACTACTTCATCAACCCTCGACAAATTGAGCCAGAACGCTTCAGCTATATAACACCTTGTTGGACGTGCTACTCCTACAATCATTCAACTACCGACTGTCATGTGAAGAACAAGATCTGTTCCGCCTGTGGGTCTGACGGTCACGACTTTCGTTCCTGCACCTCTACTGCTGCTCCCACCTGTATCAACTGTAAGTGACCACCATACACTGGCAGCCAAATGTTCTCTTCGTAAGGAGATCCTTTCCAAGAAGCTAAAGGAAAACCTGAAGAAGACTACAGGAAACTCTCCTACTTATGCTGCAATAGCCAAGTTTCAGTCTACAACCACCAAGATTCTACAAGGCACTCAGCAGCCTCCATCACCCACTGCATCTCCTCTACCAGACGATATCTCCACGAAAATTCTACTACTGCCTGATGTATTCACACATGTAAAATGCGGCAAACCCGGGTTTCAACACATCTCTCTCTCTCCCTCACTCTATCTCCCTTTCTTGGACATCCTCCTCTTTTCTCCAATTTTGCAAGCTCCTGATGATGTGTTAATCGCAACACGAAAGGCCTAGATCTATCATTCTACTCCCTCGTGGTTATTTACACACACACACATACACACATACACACACACACACACATATATATATATATATATATATATATATATATAATATATATATATAATATATATATATATATCATATATATATATATATATATATATATATATAGGGGTCCAACCTCTGACGTAAATTGTGGGAGCCACAGCCTCGGAGAAGTGGATAAAAAGGCTTCAAGGAAGAATATTTGAATTTCTTCCTGAAGCCGTTTGAATATTCCACTTCCCCAACCACCTCATCTTTTCATTTTTTTTTTTTACCAATAGGAATATTTTATTACATAATATGGTACAGAAGATTTAAGAGATACATTGTTGATATAAAGTTGGCATATACAGGACGTTGTTTTGTTACGTGTGTATCACCGATTATAAGGCGAAAATCTCATCCAGCTCCTCAGAGCTGGGGCGTGTGCCCAAAATACAGCAGGCATTACCCCTTTGAACAACCGCACTGAGCCGCTGGAACAGAAAACTAGCTGCCCTGGGATCCCTAGTTACCCTGATGAGTCTTTTTCCCAGCTCCTTAAGGAATTTAGATGCACTCTTTCCCCATGAGCCAAGGGTCTCTGAGCCTATGGGAACAAACATATAATGATCAGCAAGTTCTCCATATTTTCTTTTGGGACTCCCTGCAGCTGGCAGCTGCCCCTCCTTCCTCCCTGGTATATTAGAGATAGGTATCAGCCAAGGTAGATGCACATGTGTAGTCCCACACCACCTGCTTCCCATCTGTCCAGGCTTGAAGGGTGATACCATCTGGACGCTTCTGGCTGCCATCAGATCTGCATAGCTGGAGTGGCTCCCTTACTGCTGGGCGTCCGGCTGTTGTGAGGCTCCTCTTGATAATGTTATTAACCTCCTCATGTCTTGCAATCTTTCCCTCGGATTTACGGCACACAAGACCGTGGTATCCGAATCGGTTTGCTGCTTCACTGCCACAAATACACCTGTGTTCGGCGAGAATGGGGGCGGCAAGTCGAAGGGCAACACCGATGCGGATGGTCTGTGGGTCGAGGCGTGTGCCAAGGCTGGAGTTGGGAACAGCCAACAGAAAGTCCCCAGCATAAGGGGCTCTCACTGCCAGGAGGCGGGCTCTATCCTTCCCTGACACACTCTGAAACATTGTTAAGGCTATATTTTCCACTATTGGACCATCCCAGTACTATTGTTTACAGTTGTTGGGGGGAGCAGGTCTGGTTTCAGAGCCCGTTAGATTATCCCAGATCATGGCTCCGTCAATGAACTTTTGGTCCTGGACTCCAATCTTGTCCCTAAGATGTTCAGGGAGAATCGCTGCTACAAGCCCTCTGGATGCAATACATGAGGACAGATGAGCAGGTAGCACAGTCTGTGATGACTTGCGGACACCAATGCCTCCTAGTCTGACTGGAAGTGTAGCTTGGTTCCACTGCCCGTCTTCTAGAGTAAGGTTAAGTACTTTCGTAAAAATCTGCCTCAGGATACTGTCATATTCGTGCAGTATAGGGTTGTTATCATATGAAGGTGCACATCTTAGGAAATATGTCAACCTGGGCAGACTCCAGCAATTTGTGAGAAGTTACAAGGCATCGTGGGTGTCCAGATTGCCTATTCGTTGTTCCATTCTCCTTAACTCTTCCAATTTCTTCCTGAGAATTGTGTCAATGGCATCGCTTCCCAGAAGTGTTCCTAGCAAGATACTATTTGTGGGGGCAATGACTGCTGCTCCTGGTAGTTTTGATCTCACTGCATTTATCACTTGTTGACTGACTGAGATGATTTCGCATTTGGATGGATTCAGGATGAGATCCATTTCCTGTCCTCGTGTCATTACCTGTGTAAGGTCATCTAGGAGGGACTCCTTTGTACCTGCTAGTGTACCATCATCTAGGAACCAGATGTTTAGCTCACTGATCAGTCTGACTGTGATTTCCCTAACTGCTATACAGAAGAGAAATGGTGCAAGAGGATGTCCTTGTTGGACACCCTCCGATGATGTGATTTCATGCTCTCCAAAGAGAAGCATTGATTCCTTGCTATACCCAGCTGAAACAAAAGGGAAGAAACCAGGGAAATGTTCTGGTACCGCTGCTGATACCACGTCTCTTTTCAGGAGATTAAATGCATTCTTGAAATCTAATTTTACCACTGCATTGTCCTCAGGCAAGTTGTTGATATACGCCCTTGTTGCATGAACCGCTGCTTCACTTCCTTGGGAGACCCCAAAGCCAAGCTGGTTTGGTTGAAGCATCATGGCTGCCTGTACACGAATACTTCGGACAGCAGCTTTGGACACGAGGCGGCGTAACGTGTTGCCTACTGCAATTGGCCGCATTCCTCCATCCTTTTTTTTAAGTGCACAAAGTGTTGCACCAAAAAAGAAAGGTTTAATTTCATCAGGAATCAGACCAGCCAAGGAATTGTTGACGAACCTTGTGATCTCTGAAAGCAGTGTCTCTGCAATTTCCCCAATAACTGGATTAACCATTTCCTTTAAATGCTGTGGCCTTATTCCAGTGTAACCCCCAGCAGAGCCAGATGGGAACGACATTAATGCTTTGTAAATGTCTGAGTCTTCCACAATCAATGGTTCCACAGTGGGGACAGAGATGTTGTAACTGTTGGTGCCACTGGTTTCCCTGGCAGGATGCTTTCCTCTAAGTCCTTCAGCCGTGTCAGCATCCCTGGGAGCAACTGTATCTTCACTGGTAATAATTCTGATTGCCCCCACTGTGTTGCTCTCAATCAATAGCAGAGAAGCGATCGTAATAATGCAAAACAAGTCAAAGGGGGTAGAAATCTTAAGCTCACGAACTTTCACACGTCTCAGTGTGAGCCGTGCAGTGTTGCAAAAGTATCAACACGAGAAATAAGGGAATATTTTCTCAGAGTAGCATGAGTGACGCCTGCTCGCGCCTCTCTCAGAATATGAGAGGCGCGGCTGGATGCTACCAACCCACATGCCCCTCATACTCCACCTCACATGTGGTAGGGGGCTATGAATCCAAGTTTGCAGATAGCAGGAGGTAAGAAAACTAGGAGATTTAATAACAACCCTAAGCGTATTCTAATCACTATTGTATCATAAGAGATTATGTTACAATAGTGTATAATACACATACAGAATACAGCTATTATCTGTAACCTTCTAATTAATAATACAGAAGGAATGAATGCGTTCATTTGTCAGCCGACAATACCCCATACCCAGGACCTTCTAGAATGTTCAGGAAATACTCTGGAGAACCTTAGCAAATGTCCCTAAATAATGTCTACCACTGTTCTCAGTGTTCCTTTAATATGTCTGAATTATTTATGGATCTCTAATATTTTTATTATTCTTTACTTAAATAACTAGACAATTTCTGAATTTTTCTTTTAACACCACTAACAGGCTAATTCTGTGAACCACTAAACTAATTGCAATCACAATGTTACAATCAATTTTGTGTACCATTGTGCTATGCCTAGACGGGCCCCAATAGGTCACTCTGGTTTCCTCTTTTTGTCTGGACTATTCTAGGATATTTACAAATGCGCACCCATACCTAAATGAACCTTTCCCCTATGGCTGCTTCCTTACTACTAATGTATCGATCAT
This sequence comes from Cherax quadricarinatus, assembly GCF_026875155.1. Lineage (NCBI taxonomy): Eukaryota > Metazoa > Arthropoda > Malacostraca > Decapoda > Parastacidae > Cherax > Cherax quadricarinatus. Next base: position 14,686,944 of record NC_069486.1, on the reverse strand, counting down.
GTTGCAGTCAGTGATTGCAACCACTTGGCCTTGTGTACCTGTAACTTTGCAATACGTTTATGCTGTATTAGTTAAATGGGCAATATATTATATCGACGTTCACGACGGACGTTACATGATGTTCAGTGCGCAGACTCTGGTCTAACGTCACCCGAACATCACATGGAGGGAGTCAGTGTGCAGACTCTGGTCTAACGTCACCCGAACATCACATGGAGGAAGTCAGTGTGCAGACTCTGGTCTAACGTCACCCGAACATCACATGGAGGAAGTCAGTGTGCAGACTCTGGTCTAACATCACCCGAACATCACATGGAGGAAGTCAGTGTGCAGACTCTAGTCTAACGTCACCCGAACATCACATGGAGGAAGTCAGTGTGCAGACTCTGGTCTAACATCACCCGAACATCACATGGAGGAAGTCAGTGTGCAGACTCTAGTCATAACGTCACCCGAACATCACATGGAGGGAGTCAGTGTGCAGACTCTGGTCTAACGTCACCCGAACATCACATGGAGGAAGTCAGTGTGCAGACTCTAGTCTAACGTCACCCGAACATCACATGGAGGGAGTCAGTGTGCAGACTCTGGTCTAACGTCACCCGAACATCACATGGAGGGAGTCAGTGTGCAGACTCTGGTCTAACGTCACCCGAACATCACATGGAGGGAGTCAGTGTGCAGACTTTAGTCTAACATCACTCGAACATCACATGGAGGGAGTCAGTGTGCAGACTCTAGTCTAACGTCACCCGAACATCACATGGAGGGAGTCAGTGTGCAGACTCTGGTCTAACGTCACCCGAACATCACATGGAGGGAGTCAGTGTGCAGACTCTGGTCTAACGTCACCCGAACATCACATGGAGGGAGTCAGTGTGCAGACTCTGGTCTAACGTCACCCGAACATCACATGGAGGGAGTCAGTGTGCAGACTCTGGTCTAACGTCACCCGAACATACATGGAGGGAGTCAGTGTGCAGACTCTGGCTCTAACGTCACCCCGAACATCACATGGAGGGAGTCAGTGTGCAGACTTTAGTCTAACATCACTCGAACATCACATGGAGGGAGTCAGTGTGCAGACTTTAGTCTAACATCACTCGAACATCACATGGAGGGAGTCAGTGTGCAGACTTTAGTCTAACATCACTCGAAACATCACATGGAGGGAGTCAGTGTGCAGACTTTAGTCTAACATCACTCGAACATCACATGGAGGGAGTCAGTGTGCAGACTCTGGTCCAACATCACCCGAACATCACATGGAGGGAGTCAGTGTGCAGACTCTGGTCTAACGTCACCCGAACATCACATGGAGGGAGTCAGTGTGCAGACTTTAGTCTAACATCACTCGAACATCACATGGAGGGAGTCAGTGTGCAGACTTTAGTCTAACATCACTCGAACATCACATGGAGGGAGTCAGTGTGCAGACTCTGGTCCAACATCACCCGAACATCACATGGAGGGAGTCAGTGTGCAGACTCTGGTCCAACATCACCCGATCATCACATACCTGGAGAGTTTACCTGGAGAGAGTTCCGGGGGTCAACGCCCCCGCGGCCCGGTCTGTGACCAGGCCTCCTTAGGTCAGTGTCCCAGGATGCGACCCACACCAGTCGACTAACACCCAGGTACCCATTTTACTGATGGGGAACATAGACAACAGGTGGAAAGAAACACGTCCAATGTTTCTACTCTGGCTGGGAATCGAACCCAGGCCCTCACCGTGTGAAGCGAGAGCGTTAACCACCAGGCCACCATGGAGGGAGTCAGTGTGCAGACTCTGGTCCAACAACACCCGAACATCACATCATGATGCTCTGAAGGGAGTCACATTACATGAGTTTTGGAGTGATGAATTTACTTAAAATATAATCATTTTTCACACCTGAATTAAGTTAAATTAATCAAATTCCTTCTGAGACTTTTTTAGCTACTGTATTTTCTTACAAGTGTAACACATGTACAGAAATAGTGCACTTGATATTGCGATGGACTACGACGCCAGGAGAGGAAGACCTTCAGTATCTCCAGCTACCTCAGTCTGAAACACAATATCTCTCTGGAGAACTTCCAGGAACTTTGCGATGGACTACGACGCCAGGAGAGGAAGACCTTCAGTATCTCCAGCTACCTCAGTCTGAAACACAATATCTCTCTGGAGAACTTCCAGGAACTTTGCGATGGACTACTACGCCAGGAGAGGAAGACCTTCAGTATCTCCAGCTACCTCAGTCTGAAACACAATATCTTTCTGGAGAACTTCCAGGAACGTTGCGATGGACTACGACGCCAGGAGAGGAAGACCTTCTGTATCTCCAGCTACCTCAGTCTGAAACACAATATCTTTCTGGAGAACTTCCAGGAACGTTGCGATGGACTACGACGCCAGGAGAGGAAGACCTTCAATATCTCCAGCTACCTCAGTCTGAAACACAATATCTTTCTGGAGAACTTCCAGGAACGTTGCGATGGACTACGACGCCAGGAGAGGAAGACCTTCTGTATCTCCAGCTACCTCAGTCTGAAACACAATATCTTTCTGGAGAACTTCCAGGAACGTTGCGATGGACTACGACGCCAGGAGAGGAAGACCTTCAATATCTCCAGCTACCTCAGTCTGAAACACAATATCTCTCTGGAGAACTTCCAGGAACGTTAGGGAATCATTGTAACGTGACTCTCACTCTACTTCTTAGCCTCACTGTTACTCACTAATGTTACTTATGCTAACCAGGTTTATCTGTGACCTATGCTCACCACATGGGGAAATGTTATTATAAGCTCCATATACTTGCTTGTGTTTCTGTTTACCTGGAGAAATAGTCTGTTGAGTAAGATGTATTTTATTATACCACCAGAAGCAGTGACTTATGATTACGGTTGAATACTCTGGGTACAATGAGTATTGGTGTGGTTATACCGACGAGATGAAGAGAAGATACGTACGTACAGTATAGGACATTAATTTGAGGAAACGTTTCGTTACGATTGGATTCTTTTTAAATACTGAAACAACTCGTGACAAAATATTTCCTCTGAATTGTACTTACGTATCTTTTTCCACATTGAGTAGACTGTTGCGTGCAGTAATATGCTAACTTGTGCTGTAATACGCTGGATTCAGCAGAATTGACAAGATTGTGGTATGGTATAGCGAGTGCTGAGGTAAGTTGCCTAGCGAAGAGTTTAGTATAAATTCCATTCTGTGTAGTGTTAGCCATATACCTGATTGCAGGATGTGTAGTGTGAGAAGGAACAGTCTATCACTTACAAATAGGCCTTGTAGCTTTATCCAATAGGCCTACTTATGTTCTGTTGTAGTAAAACATTTCCTAAGCTTAAAAGACCCATTGACTTGCATGGTCACAAACCTGTATGCCTTTAAACCTTGTAGTCCCATCAGGTCACAAATGAGCCTGACCACTGACCTGGTACCCTCGACAGAGCATCGTCTCATATCGGGCTGTTGATGGAGAATGGTGAGACACATCAGAGCATGGAGACCACTGTTGCTAATTTCCTCCGTTCCAAGTCTGATTCCTGTCACCTGGCTTCTACCCTCACCACCTCCAGGTGAGCCCTGGCCTCCACCCTCACCGCCTACAGTTGAGCCCTGTCCTCCACCCTCACCACGTACAGGTGAGCCCAGAGTCCCCCCTCTGACCTTCGGTTAAGCTCTGCCTCCCTCCTTCACATCTAAGTGAGCCCTGGCCTCCACTCTCACCACCTCCCTCACCACCTCCAAGGTAGCTACACTTCCTCCCTCACCACCTCCAAGATAGCTACACTTCCTCCCTCACCACCTCCAAGATAGCTACACTTCCTCCCTCACCACCTCCAAGATAGCTACACTTCCTCCCTCACCACCTCCAAGATAGCTACACTTCCTCCCTCACCACCTCCAAGATAGCTACACTTCCTCCCTCACCACCTCCAAGAAAGCTATACTTCCTCCCTCACCACCTCCAAGAAAGCTATACTTCCTCCCTCACCACCTCCAAGAAAGCTATACTTCCTCCCTCACCACCTCAAAGCTATACTTCCTCCCTCACCACCTCCAAGAAAGCTATACTTCCTCCCTCACCACCTCCAAGAAAGCTATACTTCCTCCCTCACCACCTCCAAGAAAGCTATACTTCCTCCCTCACCACCTCCAAGAAAGCTATACTTCCTCCCTCACCACCTCAAGGTAAGCCAAAGCCTTAACCTTCACCAGGAAAGAGGGAGAGGTATGAAGGAGAAGGACAGTGAAAAAGAAGTGGAGAGAGAGAGAGAGAGAGAGAGAAAGAATGTGGAGTGACAGGAAGTGATGGAGTGAGACAGAGTGGAAGTGTGGGAAGAATACTGGTGTAAAAGGAAAAAAGTATTAAAGGATAGTTTGGGTAGGTGCCTTTTTTGTTTGCTCTTTTATCCTGTGTGTATCAGGTTTAAAATATACTAATCCTTTATTAGATAATCCTGAATTCATGTAAGGCCTTTTTTTTTCATTTTTTCACCATTTTCATTTTATATTTTATCATGTGCTTTTCGAAGGATTTGAAGTGACAGCCGCCCAGTTTTAAACACAAACCTGATACCAGAAAAAACCATACCACGTGTTGGGCTTGAACCCAAATCTTACTGAAGCAAGCTGGTCAAGTGGCTAACGCGACGGTCTGGAATTTTGAGACTCTCTAACCGCGGGTTCAAACCCCATCCGTGGTATGGTTTGTTTGCAATCGTGTCACTACGATTTCGTGAGTCCTGCCACCGGAACTTGTACATTCTGTGTGCAACTATATACGAAGATCAGATACATGTCAAATCCTAATAGTGGATTGAGTTTGGAGAATTTGAAAACGAGAACACTCTCATATCAAGCTGTATTATTCCCGTGCGTGTGATGAATGGTTTTGAAAACCGACAAGTCGAAGAATTGAGACACTTATGCAACATTTGGGAAATTTTATTCAACTTGTCGGTTTTCAAAACCATTCATCACATCTGTCAGACACTGCAACACCATGGGATCTTGATACAAAGAATTCTTCAATACTTGTCCAACCTTTCTACGAAGACCTACTTACACTAGTGGATGGTCCCACTGTGATCCCACCTCCTCCTGCTACTTACACTAGTGGATGGTCCCACTGTGATCCCACCTCCTCCTGCTACTTACACTAGTGGATGGTCCACTGTGATCCCACCTCTCCTGGTACTTACACTAGTGGATGGTCCCACTGTGATCCCACCTCCTCCTGCTACTTACACTAGTGGATGGTCCACTGTGATCCCACCTCCTCCTGCTACTTACACTAGTGGATGGTCCCACTGTGATCCCACCTCCTCCTGCTACTTACACTAGTGGATGGTCCCACTGTGATCCCACCTCCTCCTGCTACTTACACTAGTGGATGGTCCCACTGTGATCCCACCTCCTCCTGCTACTTACACTAGTGGATGGTCCCACTGTGATCCCACCTCCTCCTGCTACTTACACTAGTGGATGGTACCACTGTGATCCCACTCCTCCTGCTACTTACACTAGTGGATGGTCCACTGTGATCCCACCTCCTCCTGCTACTTACACTAGTGGATGGTCCCACTGTGATCCCATCTCCTCCTGCTACTTACACTAGTGGATGGTCCCCACTGTGATCCCACCTCCTCCTGCTACTTACACTAGTGGATGGTCCCACTGTGATCCCACCTCCCCCTGCTACTTACACTAGTGGATGGTCCCACTGTGATCCCACCTCCTCCTGCTACTTACACTAGTGGATGGTCCCACTGTGATCCCACCTCCCCTGCTACTTACACTAGTGGATGGTCCCACTGTGATCCACCTCCTCCTGCTACTTACACTAGTGGATGGTCTCACTGTGATCCCACCTCCTCCTGCTACTTACACTAGTGGATGGTCCCACTGTGATCCACCTCCTCCTGCTACTTACACTAGTGGATGGTCCCACTGTGATCCCACTCCTCCTGCTACTTACACTAGTGGATGGTCCCACTGTGATCCCACCTCCTCCTGCTACTTACACTAGTGGATGGTCCCACTGTGATCCCACCTCCTCCTGCTACTTACACTAGTGGATGGTCTCACTGTGATCCCACCTCCTCCTGCTACTTACACTAGTGGATGGTCCCACTGTGATCCCACCTCCTCCTGCTACTTACACTAGTGGATGGTCCCACTGTGATCCCACCTCCTCCTGCTACTAACACTAGTGGATGGTCTCACTGTGATCCCACCTCCTCCTGCTACTTACACTAGTGGATGGTCCCACTGTGATCCCACCTCCTCCTGCTACTTACACTAGTGGATGGTCCCACTGTGATCCCACCTGCTCCTGCTACTTACACTAGTGGATGGTCCCACTGTGATCCCACCTCCTCCTGCTACTTACACTAGTGGATGGTCCCACTGTGATCCCACCTCCTCCTGCTACTTACACTAATGGATGGTCCCACTGTGATCCCACCTCCTCCTGCTACTTACACTAGTGGATGGTCCCACTGTGATCCCACCTCCTCCTGCTACTTACACTAGTGGATGGTCCACTGTGATCCCGCCTCCTCCTGCTACTTACACTAGTGGATGGTCCCACTGTGATCCCACCTCCTCCTGCTACTTACACTAGTGGATGGTCCCACTGTGATCCCCAGCTCCTCCTGCTACTTACACTAGTGGATGGTCCCACTGTGATCCCACCTCCTCCTGCTACTTACACTAGTGGATGGTCCACTGTGATCCCACCTCCTCCTGCTACTTACATAGTGGATGGTCCCACTGTGATCCCACTCCTCCTGCTACTTACACTAGTGGATGGTCCACTGTGATCCACCTCCTCCTGCTACTTACACTAGTGGATGGTCTCACTGTGATCCCACCTCTCCCTGCTACTTACACTAGTGGATGGTCCCACTGTGATCCCACTCCTCCTGCTACTTACACTAGTGGATGGTCCCACTGTGATCCCACCTCCTCCTGCTACTTACACTAGTGGATGGTCCCACTGTGATCCCACCTCCTCCTGCTACTTACACTAGTGGATGGTCCCACTGTGATCCCACCTCCTCCCTGCTACTTACACTAGTGGATGGTCCCACTGTGATCCCACCTCCTCCTGCTACTTACACTAGTGGATGGTCCCACTGTGATCCCACCTCCCCCTGCTACTTACACTAGTGGATGGTCCCACTGTGATCCCACCTCCTCCTGCTACTTACACTAGTGGATGGTCCCACTGTGATCCCACCTCCTCCTGCTACTTACACTAGTGGATGGTCCCACTGTGATCCCACCTCCTCTGCTACTTACACTAGTGGATGGTCCCACTGTGATCCCACCTCCTCCTGCTACTTACACTAGTGGATGGTCCCACTGTGATCCCACCTCCTCCTGCTACTTACACTAGTGGATGGTCCCACTGTGATCCCACCTCCTCCTGCTACTTACACTAGTGGATGGTCCCACTGTGATCCCACTCCTCCTGCTACTTACACTAGTGGATGGTCCCACTGTGATCCCACCTCCTCCTGCTACTTACACTAGTGGATGGCCCACTGTGATCTCACCTCCTCCTGCTACTTTACACTAGTGGATGGTCCCACTGTGATCCACCTCCTCCTGCTACTTACACTAGTGGATGGTCCCACTGTGATCCCATCTCCTCCTGCTACTTACACTAGTGGATGGTCCCACTGTGATCCCACCTCCTCCTGCTACTTACACTAGTGGATGGTCCCACTGTGATCCCACCTCCTCCTGCTACTTACACTAGTGGATGGTCCCACTGTGATCCACCTCCTCTGCTACTTACACTAGTGGATGGTCCCACTGTGATCTCACCTCCTCCTGCTACTTACACTAGTGGATGGTCCCACTGTGATCCCACCTCCTCCTGCTACTTACACTAGTGGATGGTCCCACTGTGATCCCACCTCCTTCTGCTACTTACACTAGTGGATGGTCCTACTGTGATCCCACCTCCTGCTACTTACACTAGTGGATGGTCCCACTGAGATCCCACCTCCTCCTGTTACTTACACTAGTGGATGGTCCCACTGTGATCCCACCTCCTCCTGCTACTTACACTAGTGGATGGTCCCACTGTGATCCCACCTCCTTCTCCTACTTACACTAGTGGATGGTCCCACTGTGATCCCACCTCCTGCTACTTACACTAGTGGATGGTCCCACTGAGATCCCACCTCCTCCTGTTACTTACACTAGTGGATGGTCCCACTGTGATCCCACCTCCTCCTGCTACTTACACTAGTGGATGGTCCCACTGTGATCCCACCTCCTTCTCCTACTTACACTAGTGGATGGTCCCACTGTGATCCCACCTCCTGCTACTTACACTAGTGGATGGTCCCACTGAGATCCCACCTCTCCTGTTACTTACACTAGTGGATGGTCCCACTGTGATCCCACCTCCTTCTGCTACTTACACTAGTGGATGGTCCCACTGTGATCCCACCTCCTCCTGTTACTTACACTAGTGGATCGTCCCACTGTGATCCCACCTCCTTCTGCTACTTACACTAGTGGATGGTCCCACTGTGATCCCACCTCCTCCTGCTACTTACACTAGTGGATGGTCCCACTGTGATCCCACTCCTCCTGCTAACTTACACTAGTGGATGGTCCCACTGTGATCCACCTCCTCCTGCTACTACACTAGTGGATGGTCCCACTGTGATCCCACCTCCTCCTGCTACTTACACTAGTGGATGGTCCCACTGTGATCCCGCCTCCTTCTGCTACTTACACTAGTGGATGGTCCCACTGTGATCCCACCTCCTGCTACTTACACTAGTGGATGGTCCCACTGAGATCCCACCCTCCTGTTACTTACACTAGTGGATGGTCCCACTGTGATCCCACCTCCTTCTGCTACTTACACTAGTGGATGGTCCCACTGTGATCCCACCTCCTGCTACTTACACTAGTGGATGGTCCCACTGTGATCCCACCTCCTCCTGCTACTTACACTAGTGGATGGTCCCACTGTGATCCCGCCTCCTTCTGCTACTTACACTAGTGGATGGTCCCACTGTGATCCCACCTCCTGCTACTTACACTAGTGGATGGTCCCACTGAGATCCCACCTCCTGTTACTTACACTAGTGGATGGTCCCACTGTGATCCCACCTCCTTCTGCTACTTACACTAGTGGATGGTCCCACTGTGATCCCACCTCCTGCTACTTACACTAGTGGATGGTCCCACTGTGATCCCACCTCCTCCTGCTACTTACACTAGTGGATGGTCCCACTGTGATCCCATCTCCTCCTGCTACTTACACTAGTGGATGGTCCCACTGTGATCCCATCGCCTCCTGCTACTTACACTAGTGGATGGTCCCACTGTGATCCCACCTCCTCCTTCTACTTACACTAGTGGATGGTCCCACTGTGATCCCATCTCCTCCTGCTACTTACACTAGTGGATGTTCCCACTGTGATCCCATCTCCTCCTGCTACTTATACTAGTGGATGGTCCCACTGTGATCCCACCTCCTCCTTCTACTTACACTAGTGGATGGTCCCACTGTGATCCCACCTCCTGCTACTTACACTAGTGGATGGTCCCACTGTGATCCCAACTCCTGCTACTTACACTAGTGGATGGTCCCACTGTGATCCCATCTCCTCCTGCTACTTACACTAGTGGATGGTCCCACTGTGATCCCATCTCCTCCTGCTACTTACATTAGTGGATGGTCCCACTGTGATCCCACCTCCTCCTGCTACTTACACTAGTGGATGGTCTCACTGTGATCCCATCTCCTCCTGCTACTTATACTAGTGGATGGTCCCACTGTGATCCCACCTCCTGCTGGCTTATGTACTGCACTCAGCTTCAGTATATAAGCCACCTCTCTGGCCCTATGCTGTACTTCCTACAAGAGTGATGGACTGAACACATTGATTCCAAGCTGAGGGACTGATTACCTCAAACTACTACCCTCCTTTTACCTTCCAGCTTTGTATTGGACTGATGAAACCACACACCAGTACACAAAGACTGGTCTGGTATGGTTTAAGCCAGCGACGTTCATGAGAGTCTGATGGAGTGAAGTGTTTTAAGAAGTCAGCTAATCTATCTGGGTCACCAACTCTCTCTGAGTGGTTAAAGTTCCTCAGTACCTAATTATCAAGTCCATACATAGAAGGGAGAAATGACTAACCCTCTACTGGCTTCCTAGAATGAGAAACATGTAAAATAAATAACATGAAAGAGCTGAATCAGCTGCAACTGCCAGAAATATCCATGTAATGCACTCGGTATGTATCATATATTTTCGTAACACAAGTGGCCGTGTCCCATAAAGACAAAGTGACCCGACAAAGAAAAAACGAAATTTGTCTTCTTTTTACGTATAGTAATTGAAACAGCCGAAGTGGTTACCAACACCTTGCTCCCGGCATTTTAGTTGCCTCTTAAGACACGCATGGCTTACGGAGGAAGAATTATTCTCCACCTTCCCATGAAAGTGGCACCGTCCCCACACTGAATATACATGAATTAATTCAATTAACGTATGTAATTAGCTTATTCCTGTGTACCAGGAAAAAATTAGTTCCCAATTCTCCACTGGAACTCCACTAATTACACTCTCACTCTCCTAAAAGCGATTTCTTGTTTTCTATGACTCAGGTTCTATAGATTCCTTGTAAGTACATGTTTTTGTAACCAAACTTGCTTTTCCAGTTTAAAAAATAGTTTTTTTTTATATGTCACTACTTCCACATATTTTACACAAATGCGATCCTTGTAATTCAAAAAGTCTATTACAAACTTTTCTATCATTTTCTCTTACTATGTTGTATGTCGTAACCATATCTTACCTTGTCCTTATCTCTGTCAAGGTCAAGTTCGATTCCTTCAACTTCTCTCATTTCTGGAACAAACCTTGTTGCAAACCTTGCAAATCTTTACTTTCAGGGTTTCTCTCTCATTATAAATGCAAATTTTCTCAAAAACTTTTAGCAGTTTGCACCCCATTTGCTCATTTTAAATTTTCGAGCAGTTACCCTGATTGGATGGATTGGCTGAATATCTTTGTTTTGGGTCAAATAGGAGTTCTGTTCCTTCTCTTGGCACTATGGTAATATGCTCTCTGCTCCCATTAATTTTGTTATATTAAACTTATTTAGTAAGCTAAATATATGGTGGCTCTCTGGGAATATCAAATTGGCTATAATACCTGAGAATTTTTGTCTCCATAATACCTATGATGTCAGAGTTATCTTCTCCTACTTTTTTTTTTTTCTTTAATATCTTTACATTCCCTAATTATTCAGTCGTTTTAGGCACCACACTGATTCTTCTATCTTTTTCTGCACACACTGTTTATTGTATTATACATGTAAATACTGGACAAGAAGTCTTTATATAGAGTTGGAACATTTCATGGACTCTTCCAGTTTGTTCAACCTTTCCATGATATGTATTCTGAAATTAAGACATGTCTTAATTTCATCCTGGGTCCTTTGCCTTCTATACTTCTTCCATTCTCTATCACAGTTAGCTTTAGCCTCTCTACACCTTTGAGTGAACCACGAGCTCATCCTGGCCTCCTCGTTATTTCCGTTACCCTTGGGTACAAAGCTCTCCTCATTTTCCTTGCATATTGATGTGTGTGTGTGTGTGTGTGTGTGTGTGTGTGTGTGTGTGTGTGTGTGTGTGTGTGTGTGTGTGTGTGTTTGTGTGTGTGTGTGTGTGTGTAGTTTAATGCCACCTGTGTGTCTCTTTTAAATTTGGGCTACATTTGCCGTCTTCCACAACTCAGGTAGTCACCCTATTTCGATAGATGTGCTGAAGATTGTTGTTAGTGGCACACACAGCGCCTCTGCTCCCTCTCTCACGACCCATGGAGAGATTTTGTCCAGTCCCACCATCTTTCAGGAATCTAGTTCACTTACCAGCCTTTTTACTTCCTCCTTGATTGTGTGTAGTGTGTCCAGCACTTGTTGGTGTACCCTACCATTTCAGGTTGCTGTAGTTCTTTCTGTCTCCACTCTCATGTTGGGCTCTTTACATACTTCTTGGTCGTTTTGTGTAATCTCCTTCCTTGTTTCTTCCACCTGATTACCTGGTCCTGGACTGTTGTTTGCGTTTTAATGTGTGTGTGCGCATGCATGTGTATGTGTATGTATATGTGTGTATGCATGTGTGTGTGTGTGTGCATGTGTACTAACCTAGTTGTACTCTCACCTAGTTTTAGTTACCCCACCTCACTGGTCCATACAGTGTGTGCATGTTTGTGCGTGTGTATGTGAGTGCATGTGTTTGTGTGTGTGTGTGCATGTGTTTGTGTTGTGTGAGTGTGTGTGTGCTCACCTCTTTGTATTCTCCTGTTTGTGGTTGCAGGGGTCGATTCAAAGCTCCTGGCCCCGCCTCTTCAGTGGTCGCTACTAGGTCTCTCTCCCTGCTCCATGAGCTTTATCAAACCTCGTCTTAAAACTATGTATGGTTCCTGCCCCCACTATGTAACTTTCCAGACTATTCCACTTCCTGGCAACTCTATGACTGAAAAAATACTTCCTAACATCCTTGTGATTTATCTGAGTCTTCAACTTCCAATTGTGACCCCTTGTTTCTGTGTCCCATCTCTGGAACATTCTGTCTCTGTCCACCGTATGTATTCCACGCAGTATTCTGTATGTCGTTATTATGTCTCCCCTAAGCCTCCTGCCCTGTGTGTGTGTGTGTGTCACCTGTGTGTCGCTGGAGGAGTTACAGGTCTTGTCCACATGTGTGTACTCACTGATTTGAATAAAATAATTTGTGGGGTCGATTATCGTTCGCTTGTTCCTCGATTTTCTTTGGTTTGATTCGTGCATTATATTTTTTCAACGCCGTCTTTCTCCCTCTCATAGTATTTTTATTCTTCCTTCCAGCATGTTTATTATATTACCTCCATTCTTTCTTGTTCAATTTTGCCTTCAAATTCACTTTTCCATTTACATTTAATCAGAAAATTATTCAGGTTGTCGTATTGCACCTTCTTTAGTCTCATTTTCTGTTTTTTTCTTTTTCCATTACGCTATTACCCTTTGTTCTTTGTCTATATAATTTAATCCAACATGAATTGTGGCTCCTATTGACTTCCAGTGTGAAAAATCTTATTTAATCTCCTTGGCTCGTCTTTCTTTTTCTACTCTTGTTTATCCTCAACATGCTGGCTCATAATATTCTTCATTATTGATTCCATGAGTTTTGCTCTCCTAGTTTCTGGCCATTATGGGGGCCCTAATTTTCCCAGTCAACCTCCTAGTTATTGAAGTTTCCTAATTCAAGCAGATTTCCTTCGTTTCTTCTTCTTGTCAGTACCACTGGTTCCAATAAGTGTATCCTTCTTCTTCTACGGTGATCATTGTCCTTCCTTTGCCTCCTGTTGACTCACGAAATCGTAATGATATGATTGTAAACAAACCATACCACGGGTGGGGTTTGAACCCGCAGTCAGAGAGTCTCAAAACTTCAGACGGTCGCGTTAGCCACTGGGTCACTGGAGTTTTGAGACTCTCACCGCGGGTTCATCCCCACCCGTGGTATGGTTTGCCTCCTGTTGTTTGGCAATGGATTTTAATATGGCTGATATTATTTTCTTTTCCAACACATGACAGCACCTGCTATGCGATCTTTCATGGCTTTGATTTCAAAATTTCGTAAACCATAGATCCTCAATAGTCTCTCTCGTGAGTGTGTGTGTACTCACCTACTTGTACTCATCTGTTTGTGGGTTGCAGGGGTCGAGTCCTAGCTCCTGGTCCCGCCTCTTCACTGGCTGCTACTGGGTCCTCTCTCTCCCCGCTCCCTGAGCTTTATCAAACCTCGTCTTAAAACTGTGTATGGTTCCTACCTCCACTACGTCACTTTCTAGGCTATTCCACTGCCTGACAACTCTATGACTGAAGAAATACTGTGTAGGTGCATGTTTGTTTGTTTGTGTGTGTGTGTGTGTACTCACCTATTTGTACTCACCTATTTGTGGTTGCAGGGGTCGAGTCCTAGCTCCTGGCCCCGCCTCTTCACCGGTTGCTACTAGGCCCTCTCTCTCCCCGCTCCATGAGCTTTATCAAACCTCGTCTTAAAACTGTGTATGGTTCCTGCCTCCACTACGTCGTTTCTAGGCTATTCCACTGCCTTACAACTCTCTGACTGAAGAAATACTTCCTACTATCTCTTGATCATTTGTGTCTTCAACTTCCAATTGTGGCCTTGTTTCTGTGTCCCTCCTGGAACATCCTGTCTTTGTCCACCTTGTCTATTCCACGCAGTATTTTATATGTCGTTATCATGTCTCCCCTGACCCTCCTGTCCTCCAGTGTCGTCAGGCCGATTTCCCTTAATCTTTCTTCATAGGACATTCCCCTTAGCTCTGGAACTAACCTTGTTGCAAACTTTGTACTTTCTCTAGTTTCTTGACGTGCTTTATCAAGTGCGGGTTCCAAACAGGTGCTGCATACTCCAGTATGGGCCTGTGTGTGTGTGTGTGTGTGGTTGTGTGTGTGTGTGTGTGTGTGTTGTGTGTGTGTGTGTGTGTGTGTGTGTTTGTGTGGTGTGTGTGTGTGTGTGTGTGTGTGTGTGTGTGTGTGTGTGTTGTTTGTGTGTGTGTGTGTGTGTGTGTGTGTGTGTGTGTGTGTGTGTGTGTGTGTGTGTGTGTGTGTTTGTGTGTGTGTGTGTGTGTGTGTGTGTGTGTGTGTGTGTGTGTGTGTGTGTTTGTGTGTGTGTGTTGTGTGTGTGTTTGTTTGTGTGTGTGTGTGAGTGAGTGTGTTGTGTGTGTGTGTGTGTGTGTGTGTGTGTGTGTGTGTGTGTGTGTGTGTGTGTGTGTGTGTGTGTGTGAATGTATACTCCCCGAGTGGTTCTAATGAGCATGTACCTAATTACTTCTTACATTCCCCTATACAATCCTGTTCTCCTTATCTGTTTTCCGTATGCTAACCCGTCCTCCATTACTACTAATAATAACAATAATAATTATAATAATCATAGCTTCTCTTTTATAATCCGTAATGGGACATTGAGTATGCTAACTCTGCTTGGTAACTACCTTCACCAGCCCAGGAGACACTGACCGCTTGCTGGACGGTGCTGAGACTATGATGACCACTGATCCAGAGCTCCGAGACGTCGCTAACCACTTCGTTACCGAGATACTCACTCGAGCTCAACTCGAAGCCAGTAAAAAGCTCCCCACCACCACGGACAAGGTAATGATGTCTTCTCGCGTCACTTGTTGGAGATTTCACTTGTATACACACACACACACACACACACACACACACACACACACACACACACACATACACACACACACACACACACACACACAGACTACAAACCTCACTAAAGGAAAAAGATCTTGGGGTGAGTATAACACCAGGCACATCTCCTGAAGCGCACATCAACCAAATAACTGCTGCAGCATATGGGCCCCTAGCAAACCTCAGAACAGCATTCCGACATCTTAATAAGGAATCGTTCAGGACCCTGTACACCGTGTACGTTAGGCCCATATTGGAGTATGCGGCACCAGTCTGGAACCCACACCTAGCCAAGCACATAAGAAACTAGAGAAAGTGCAAAGGTTTGCAACAAGACTAGTCCCAGAGCTAAGATGTATGTCCTACGAGGAGAGGTTAAGGGAAATCAACCTGACGACGCTGAAGGACAGGAGAGATATGGGGGACATGATAACGACATACAAAATACTGAGAGGAATTGACAAGGTGGACAAAGACAGGATGTTCCAGAGATTGGACACAGAAACAAGGAGACACAGTTGGAAGTTGAAGACACAGATGAATCACAGGGATGTTAGGAAGTATTTCTTCAGCCACAGAGTAGTCAGTAAGTGGAATAGTTTGGGAAGCGATGTAGTGGAGGCAGGATCCATACATAGCTTTAAGCAGAGGTATGATAAAGCTCACGGTTCAGGGAGAGTGACCTAGTAGCGATCAGTGAAGAGGCGGGGCCAGGAGCTCGGACTCGACCCCCGCAACCTCAACTAGGTGAGTACAACTAGGTGAGTACACACACACACACACACACACACGCACACACACACACCACACACACACACACACACACACACACACACACACACACACAGCAATAAGGGGTCACAGTTGGAAGTTGAAGATTCAGATGAATCAAAGGGATGTTAGGAATTATTTCTTCAGTCACAGAGTTGTCAGTAAGTGGAATAGTCTGGGAAGTGATGTAGTGGAGGCAGGATCCATACATAGCTTTAAGAAGAGGTATGATATAGCTCACGGAGAACGAAGAGTGACCTTGAAGCGACCAGAGAAGAGACGGAGACAAGAGCTGTGACTCGACCCTTGCAACCACAACTAGGTGAATACAACTAGGTGGGTTTACACACACGCTCAAACACAGCTATAGAATCCCACAGTATGCTACCAGTTCTCCCACCCTCACAAGCCCCCAAACAACAGTGTTGGAGAGGAAACTGAAGGTATTACCTGGAGTTTACCTGGAGAGAGTTTCGGGGGTCAACGCCCCCGCGGCCCGGTCTGTGACCAGGCCTCCTGGTGGATCAGCCCCTGATCAACCAGGCTGTTGCTGCTGGCTGCACGCAAACCAACGTACGAGCCACAGCCCGGCTGATCAGGAACTGTCTTTAGGTACTTGTCCAGTGCCAGCTTGAAGACTGCCAGGGGTCTGTTGGTAATCCCCCTTATGTGTGCTGGGAGGCAGTTGAACAGTCTCGGGCCCCTGACACTTATTGTATGGTCTCTTTACGTGCTAGTGACACCCCTGCTTTTCATTGGGGGGAGGGTGCATCGTCTGCCAAGTCTTTTGCTTTCGTAGTGAGTGATTTTCGTGTGCAAGTTCGGTACTAGTCCCTCTAGGATTTTCCAAGTGTATATAATCATGTATCTCTCCCTCCTGCGTTCCAGGGAATACAGGTTTAGAAACCTCAAGCGCTCCCAGTAATTGAGGTGTTTTATCTCCGTTATGCGCGCCGTGAAAGTTCTCTGTACATTTTCTAGGTCGGCAATTTCACCTGCCTTGAAAGGTGCTGTTAGAGTGCAGCAATATTCCAGCCTAGATAGAACAAGTGACCTGAAGAGTGTCATCATGGGCTTGGCCTCCCTAGTTTTGAAGGTTCTCATTATCCATCCTGTCATTTTTCTAGCAGATGCGATTGATACAATGTTATGGTCCTTGAAGGTGAGATCCTCCGACATAATCACTCCCAGGTCTTTGACGTTGGTGTTTCGCTCTATTTTGTGGCCAGAATTTGTTTTGTACTCTGATGAAGATTTTAATTTCCTCATGTTTACCATATCTGAGTAATTGAAATTTCTCATCGTTGAACTTCATATTGTTTTCCGCAGCCCACTGAAAGATTTGGTTGATGTCCGCCTGGAGCCTTGCAGTGTCTGCAATGGAAGACACTGTCATGCAGATTCGGGTGTCATCTGCAAAGGAAGACACGGTGCTGTGGCTGACATCCTTGTCTATGTCGGATATGAGGATGAGGAACAAGATGGGAGCTAGTACTGTGCCTTGTGGAACAGAGCTTTTCACCGTAGCTGCTTCGGACTTTACTCTGTTGACGACTACTTTCTGTGTTCTGTTAGTGAGGAAATTATAGATCCATCGACCGACTTTTCCTGTTATTCCTTTAGCACGCATTTTGTGCGCTATTACGCCATGGTCACACTTGTCGAAGGCTTTTGCAAAATCTGTATATATTACATCTGCATTCTTTTTGTCTTCTAGTGCATTTAGGACTTTGTCGTAGTGATCCAATAGTTGAGACAGACAGGAGCGACCTGTTCTAAACCCATGTTGCCCTGGGTTGTGTAACTGATGGGTTTCTAGGTGGGTGGTGATCTTGCTTCTTAGGACCCTTTCAAAGATTTTTATGATATGGGATGTTAGTGCTATTGGTCTGTAGTTCTTTGCTGTTGCTTTACTGCCCCCTTTGTGGAGTGGGGCTATGTCTGTTGTTTTTAGTAACTGAGGGACGACCCCCGTGTCCATGCTCCCTCTCCATAGGATGGAAAAGGCTCGTGATAGGGGCTTCTTGCAGTTCTTGATATGGTATGGTACACAAACGCTGATGGAATAACAAATAAGTGGGAAGAGTGGCACGAAAGAGTCAAAGAGGCATCACCGGACATCATAGCTCTCAGAGAAACCAACCATACAGCTATGATAACAGATGCCATCTTTCCAACGGGTTACCAGATCCTGAGGAAAGACAGAGGGAACAGGGGGGTGGAGGAGTGGCACTGCTGATCAAAAACCGATGGAATTTTGATGAGCTGGAGAGAGGAGGCAGCGGAGAAGCAAGTGATCACATAGCGGAAATGCTTCAGTCTGGAGGTCCCAAAGTGGTAATTGCAGTAATGTATAACCCACCACAGAATAGCAGGAGGCCAACGCAAGAGTATGACGAGAGCAATAGAGCGATGGTTGACACACTGGCTGCATTGGCCAGAAGGGCTCATGCATGCAGGGGAAAGCTCCTGATCATGGGTGACTTTAACCACAGGGAAATCGATTGGGAGAACTGGGAGCCACATGGAGGCCAAGATACATGGAGGGCTAAGGTGATGAAGGTGGTACTGGAAAACTTCATGTACCAACACGTAAGGGACACTACAAGAGAGAGAGGAGAGGATGAACCAGCAAGACTGCACCTAGTATTCACCTTGAGTAGTGCAGATATTGAGGACATCACATGTGAAAGATCCCTTGGGGCCAGCGATCATGTGGTTTTAAGCTTCGAATACACAGTAGAGCTACTAGTGGAGGGGGAAGCAGGAAGGCCAGGGCGAATGAAGCCAAACTGCAGGAAAGGGGACTACACGGGAATGAGGAACTTCTTGAACGGGGTTCATTGGGACTGCGAACTGGCAGGGAAGCCAGTAAATGAGAAGATGGAATATGTAACAGCCATATGCAAGGAGGCTCTGGAGAGGTAACAGGAATAATGAAAAACCCAGGATGAGCCCATGGTTCACCCAAAGGTGCAGGGAGGCACAAACCAAGTGTGCTAGGGAATGGAAGAAGTACAGAAGGCAAAGGACCCAGGAGAATAAGGAGAGCAGTCGTAGAGCCAGAAATGAATATGTACAGATAAGAAGGGAGGCCAAACGACAATATGAAAACATAGCAGCGAAAGCCAAATCTGACCCGAAGCTGTTATACAGCCACATCAGGAGGAAAACAACAGTCAAGGACAAGGTAATCAGGCTACGGAAGGAAGGAGGAGAGACAGCAAGAAATGACCGTGAAGTATGTGAGGAATTCAACAAGAGATTCAAAGAAGTGTTCACAGAGGAGACAGAAGGGGCTCCAGAAAGGCGGAGAGGTGGGGTACTCCACCAACTGCTGGACACAGTACACACAACCGAGGAAGAAGTGAAGAGGCTTCTGAGTGAGCTAGATACCTCAAAGGCAATGGGGCCGGATAACATTTCTCCATGGGCCATGAGAGAGGGAGCAGAGGCTCCATGTGTACCCCTAACAACAATATTCAATACAACTATCGAAACAGGGAGATTGCCTGAGGCATGGAAGAGAGCAAATGTAGTCCCAATCTTTAAAAAAGGAGGCAGACATGAAGCACTAAACTACAGACCAGTGTCACTGACATGTATAGTATGTAAAGTCATGGAGAAGATTATCAGGAGAAGAGTGGTGGAACACCTAGAAAGGAATGATCTCACCAACAGCAGCCAGCATGGTTTCAGGGACGGGAAATCCTGTGTCACAAACCTACTGGAGTTTTATGACATGGTGACAGCAGTAAGACAAGAGAGAGAGGGGTGGGTGGATTGCATTTTCTTGGACTGCAAGAAGGCGTTTAACACAGTTCCACACAAGAGATTAGTGCAAAAACTGGAGGACCAAGTAGGGATAACAGGGAAGGCAATACAATGAATCGGGGAATACTTGTCAGGAAGACAGCAGCGAGTCATGGTACGTGGCGAGGT